>CM036314.1:16524735-17124735 GCA_020567845.1 Rhododendron henanense subsp. lingbaoense
TTGGATTTCTATGCGTAGAGTCAATTTTTCCCAGGAAGGGGAGTACGTGAATGGGGTCCCCTTGCTCGTCGGCCATTGTTGCTTTATATCGTTTTCTTTGGAGCCGTTGTATGGTGTCGGTTGGAAGAGGTGTAGGATAGGGCCTGATTTTTGGTAAATAAAAAATTTCTTTAAAAAAATTAATTTTTTTTTAATTACTTGGATTGCTTTTAAAATTTCCTTTTAATTTCTAATAATCCGTCATAATTAGATATGAGACTTTTAAAATTACGTCTTTTAACACCGGATGTCACACCCCAAAATGAGAAGTGACCGGCCATGAACCACAAGACCAAAACTCGTAGAACATGCAGCCTAAAAAGAAATTTTTATAAAACTCCCAAGTAAAGATCCACCAAACAGTCAACCATTTTTTATTTATTCAGAACATCCACAACCAATAAATTCCCCCAAAAGAATGGGCACAAACATCCCATGAACCAAATAATATCCAGTGATCCAACAGTAATAAAAGAATCCGGATGTCTGATAAAATATTTCAATGCGGAAGCGATGAAATAAAACACTAAGCTAGGATGAGACACCCTAAGGAGGTCAACAACAGAAACCCTGAGATGCCGCCAGAGTCCATGCCTAAATCCCCAACTTGCCTGAAAAATGAGTTGGAATAAATCCGTCAGCTGACGAGCTCAGTGAGTAGCAAAGCATGTATATTAGAATAAGGTTCTGAAATAAGGATCAAAATAATTTACAATGTCAACATAATTTGGCACATGCGGTGAACCACAAAATAATCCATTAATCCAATTAACGATTCATCCGATAAGTCTTAATGGTGTTCTCAATCCAATCTCCAACAACAATGGGGAACCACAACCAAAATCAATAGTACCAAGTGCCAGTGAATAAATCTCTCAAAATTGGATCCAATATCAAATCTTAGAGTCACCACGAGTAGGCAGCCCGTGGAACTTTTCCCTAAGAACGATCCGGTCAATAACAACCGTTGAGCATTAGGGTCACCGGCCTAATCCGGTTTCTTCCCTAATGGCCAGAGTCACCCGCACACAGAGGATTAATTTCCCTGGACTTCCAAAAGATGTTCCCATCAATATCCACAAAGTTCTCACCAAAAAGTTATCCAAACAATAAATAGTTTCACCAATCCGCATGCCAATTTCAAGAACCAAATAAAACAAATACAAGTTCCCAATTTCAATCATTAATTTTCTAAAACAATAATTTAAGGAATATGGGGAAGTTCGAAAATACGTAATATGCTTAACCACTCACCTGGGCCAAAAAGTAATGCAACTCGAACAATAGAAACCGAGCCTAACCTGAACAATAAAATCATATAATCACTAACTATAGCAATTAGGACTACTGTAAAATTACAATTAACTTATCCTAGAACTAACTCAACCAAAGCCACCAGTTGAACTACAAAACCCAACTTAAACTCCAAACCCAATAACCTGTTCTTCATGTACCCGATATGTTCCTGCCAATAACATCAAAACATGTTCCTCTTTCAATATTATATACTAGTCTTTCATGCATTAAGCCAAGATTGCACATGCACCCAACTGCCGAGATCTCTCTCTCACACACCAATAATCACCATCCACAGCACCAATGCACACACATTACCCCGCACCACGTCGCGCACACACAACCCACACGACAATCTGCCCACATCGGGCTCTCTCTCTCTCAATATAAAATACAAATTAACTCCATAATAGTCTCCAATCCATGGACCCAATTGCTAACAGAAAAGGTAGATGAGTAGAAACGGGAGAGATGAAGTACTATTGCCTCTGAAGAACTCCAAGAAAAACTCCCCTTCAAAGTGCGGCTGTTTCTCTCTCTCAAACGGCAGAAGTTCTTTTAATATACCCAAGTTCTCTTAATAGAACCCTAAACCCTCTATATTTGTATCTCTATCCGTACACGTTATAAGTACCAACTAATCACATAAACCCACAATTATAGCTAATTAGTTAATTACGCAACCAATTGAATTAGACTAATCTGCAATTAATAATTAGACTTGTGCCCCCAAACTAATAATAACGCACATAGTAGCTACATCGCGCAGAAATGAAAATTGCTAATTAGGACCCACACCATAAAACTCCCAATTAATAATCGGTCAAATAATTAATAAGATAAATAAAATTTCTAGGCCGTAACATTCTTCCCCCCTAAAAATAAATTTCGTCCTCGAAATTACTTACTAACCTCATTCATACAAATGCGGATACTTCTCGTGCATCTCCTCTTCACGCTCCCAAGTAGCTTCTTCAACCGCGTGGTTGCGCCACAATACTTTAACCAATAGAATCGTTTTGTTGCGAAGCACTTTCTCCTTCGTATCAAGAATCTCAACGGGTTGCTCGTCATAGTATAAATCATCCCGAACATGAAGTGGCTTATAATCAATAACATGTGATGGACTATGCACATACCTCCTCAACATCGACACATGAAAAACATTATGAACTTTAGCCAAGCTAGGCGGCAACGCCAAACGATAAGCCACCTCACCAATCCTCTCCAAAACCTCGAACGGCCCAATATAGCGAGGACTCAACTTTCTCTTTTTGCCAAACCGAATAACTCCCTTCCATGGGGACACCTTAAGAAACACCATATCTCCTACCCCGAACTCCAAATCCCTTCTACGATTATCCGCATAACTTTTCTGTCTACTCTGAGCTGTTACAAGTCTTTCTTGAATAGCAACAATCTTTTGAGTCGCCTCCTCCACCAAGTCAGGTCCTAAAATTCGCCTTTCACCAACCTCATACCAACAGATAGGGGATCTACACTTCCGTCCATACAAAGCCTCATAAGGAGCAACTCCCAAACTTGAATGGTAACTGTTATTGTATGCAAATTCCATTAACGGTAATTGATCATCCCAGTTTCCTTTCCACTCTAAACTACATGCTCTCAATAAATCTTCCAAAGTCTGTATAGTCCTCTCACTTTGATCATCGATAAGCAAAACTAAAAAAAATAAGCTAGTATCCATCGCTACCTTAAGGCACCCAAAATTTAGATAGAAAATGGGGAAACTATCTGACACCATTGACCAGTGATACAGGTGCACCATGGCGTCTAACAATCTCCCTAACATACAGTCGTGCCAAACAATCCAATGCATATTGTCAGCTTCTACAACTCCTAATTCAACATTCATGTAACCGTTCCACCATCTCTACAACTCCATATCACTCACATCGAGGGAAAAAATAGTTATTTAAAACTCCGAAAAGAATCATGCCTCCATAAGATTGAACATCTCGAATTTCCAAGAACTCCAAAACTTCGCCAACCATTCAATAGTTACTACCCTAGTACTTATTTTCCAATGCACATCCATGATTTCGAGTAGGCAATCAAGTATATCACATAACCTTAATGAAACTGCTCCATAATACCATTATAATGCTACCATATTCGCAGAACTCCAAATTCATTATCTCAATCCATGGTGCATCCCCCAATCCAAATTTTAGCACTTAATACACTACCAATTCTTTAGTGTTCCACCTAAATATTAACCATACTCTTGCAACACAGTGTACCGCATACACTTCTAGAACCGCCAATCAATGAATATATGTTGCACCGAATAATTATGGCTCTCGCAAAGATTATTAACCAAATCCATAAAATTGCTTACATCCATCAATCCTAAACGTATAACAATATTGCTGTAAGGCTCCATCAATAACACACACACACACAAAAAGGAAGTCTAAAAACACATCACATTCTTCTCTTTTCTGTTCCTTTTTTTTTTTTTTTTTTATAAATGAAGTGATACGTCTAGATCCAATATCACTCTAACTATCAAATTTTCTATTCCCACATTCAACTCCATTAACAGTTAAGTTCCAAATACGTATTGGTCTTCATGACGTCTTACTACCATCCATAACTACGAACTAACAGGAATACTTCCACAAAAATCTCTCTGATATTATGTTCCAACTTCACCTAAAATGACTGTCCAAAACCAACAGAGAAGATAATTAACCAAGTCATCGGTGCTCAAGTTAGAATTAGCAGTCATAGAAAGAATCAAAACAGTTCTAGCCCAAACCAAGTAAGTCAAGCTCTAAGTATCCGACATCTATAATTGATTACTATTATCCATACAACCTCAAAAATCCAAACTTCTGCTATCCAACTTCTTAATCCTCAAAGATATTAATATTTACCTTAGTATCACAGATCCTATAGTGACCATACTGTTCAAATAATTTCATTGAACCATTCTCAAATAAATCTTCAGGAGATTCCAAACAGACTATGAAATCCAGAAATAAATTTTAGGAATCAAACAAGGCTCCCAAACTTCACACTATATTCCAGATATTCAGCAATGGTGGCAAAACCAAACTTATTCAATAAATGCTTATTCGATCACCTCAAGCAAAGTTCAAGACGGGTTCCACTGATGCAAAGGAAAATGTCACGGGTCATTGTACACCTATATGTGGCCTTTATCAGTTACCCAAACTCAATAGTGTTTTCAAAACCAATAATCGAACTGATTAACCTCCAGTCTGACTTCCCAAAAGAACATATAGTATACATCACCACCTAAAATTTCTTAAATTGATCACCTCGCATCTTGGAGACTAACTCCATGTACTAACCCAAAATATAACACCACAGAATCCTGAATTATAAATTTTTCCTTGTCATTTCAGACTACGCCTCTAAATTATCCCCCAAAGTAAGAGTTTTAACCTTTTTCAACAAATAAATTACGAACCCCAAAACTACTAATGATCAAGTCGGTAACACTCCCATATTTACTTCTACGGCACAATATCAACTCTAATCACATAAGTTTATCCACACAAATTTTCTCTTCCAAAACTTCCCATAATTCCACAATAGCGATACTGTAATGCATTAACTCTCAAATCACCACTAGTGCACTCCATAACTTTACTCAATGACAATCAACCTTCCACATAATTTACAAACCCAAGTACTCACATTCTAATATAGCCATAGCCAATTGCATGCCAATACCAATCAAACGATCGTACCCTTGCCAAAGCCTATCTGTTTATTGTCAAATCCTCAAAATCGAACAGCTACTACTATGTTTAGAAAACCCACTCTCAACGATCAACTACTCCCACTTTATATCCACCTGGTTGTCTAAGGTCTTTCTTTTTTTCTTGGGATTGAGGCAACGAAACATAGGAATCCTAACCATCAATGAGTTCATAGGGTATTCACCTAATAATCATCAAGGAATTCATGGGGTAGTTCCTCAGGCAAGCATAATTATTGACCTCTCCTAATAGAACATAACCAAATCTCTACTAGGATCTCAAGCATAGGAACGAAGGACCGATCAAACAACAATTCAAAACTATCCGGGATGTATTGAGTATTACAAGTAAGAAACTCTTAGCACCCTCACACAATTAAACTAGCTCATCCTCAATACCAAATTGAAGCAATCCTCTAAGTTACATTCTTAAGTCAATATTCTCCAAGTAACTACCACCAATACTAATTCCACATATTCACTAGTATCATACTCCAACTACATTACATCACCAAAGTACTTGTAAAATAAGGGCGACGATCCAAATAACGAATAAAATCACATATGCCACATTCTCCTCTAATACCCTATCCAAAGTCCATAGAAAAATAATGTTCCCACCGAATGACTAGTATCTCCATAATACTATGCGGGTACTGATACACATCAAATAACAAACACTCTCACAAATGGCAGTAGGACTCTGGGGACTCAGACCTCCACTAAATGAACAAGATAAAAATGAATGCAAAAGTAGTTTTTTTTTTTTTTTAAACCTGGCTCTGATACCACAATTGTCACACCCCAAAATGAGAAGTGACCGGCCATGAACCACAAGACCAAAACTCGTAGAACATGCAGCCTAAAAAGAAATTTTTATAAAACTCCCAAGTAAAGATCCACCAAACAGTCAACCATTTTTTATTTATTCAGAACATCCACAACCAATAAATTCCCCCAAAAGAATGGGCACAAACATCCCATGAACCAAATAATATCCAGTGATCCAACAGTAATAAAAGAATCCGGATGTCTGATAAAATATTTCAATGCGGAAGCGATGAAATAAAACACTAAGCTAGGATGAGACACCCTAAGGAGGTCAACAACAGAAACCCTGAGATGCCGCCAGAGTCCATGCCTAAATCCCCAACTTGCCTGAAAAATGAGTTGGAATAAATCCGTCAGCTGACGAGCTCAGTGAGTAGCAAAGCATGTATATTAGAATAAGGTTCTGAAATAAGGATCAAAATAATTTACAATGTCAACATAATTTGGCACATGCGGTGAACCACAAAATAATCCATTAATCCAATTAACGATTCATCCGATAAGTCTTAATGGTGTTCTCAATCCAATCTCCAACAACAATGGGGAACCACAACCAAAATCAATAGTACCAAGTGCCAGTGAATAAATCTCTCAAAATTGGATCCAATATCAAATCTTAGAGTCACCACGAGTAGGCAGCCCGTGGAACTTTTCCCTAAGAACGATCCGGTCAATAACAACCGTTGAGCATTAGGGTCACCGGCCTAATCCGGTTTCTTCCCTAATGGCCAGAGTCACCCGCACACAGAGGATTAATTTCCCTGGACTTCCAAAAGATGTTCCCATCAATATCCACAAAGTTCTCACCAAAAAGTTATCCAAACAATAAATAGTTTCACCAATCCGCATGCCAATTTCAAGAACCAAATAAAACAAATACAAGTTCCCAATTTCAATCATTAATTTTCTAAAACAATAATTTAAGGAATATGGGGAAGTTCGAAAATACGTAATATGCTTAACCACTCACCTGGGCCAAAAAGTAATGCAACTCGAACAATAGAAACCGAGCCTAACCTGAACAATAAAATCATATAATCACTAACTATAGCAATTAGGACTACTGTAAAATTACAATTAACTTATCCTAGAACTAACTCAACCAAAGCCACCAGTTGAACTACAAAACCCAACTTAAACTCCAAACCCAATAACCTGTTCTTCATGTACCCGATATGTTCCTGCCAATAACATCAAAACATGTTCCTCTTTCAATATTATATACTAGTCTTTCATGCATTAAGCCAAGATTGCACATGCACCCAACTGCCGAGATCTCTCTCTCACACACCAATAATCACCATCCACAGCACCAATGCACACACATCACCCCGCACCACGTCGCGCACACACAACCCACACGACAATCTGCCCACATCGGGCTCTCTCTCTCTCAATATAAAATACAAATTAACTCCATAATAGTCTCCAATCCATGGACCCAATTGCTAACAGAAAAGGTAGATGAGTAGAAACGGGAGAGATGAAGTACTATTGCCTCTGAAGAACTCCAAGAAAAACTCCCCTTCAAAGTGCGGCTGTTTCTCTCTCTCAAACGGCAGAAGTTCTTTTAATATACCCAAGTTCTCTTAATAGAACCCTAAACCCTCTATATTTGTATCTCTATCCGTACACGTTATAAGTACCAACTAATCACATAAACCCACAATTATAGCTAATTAGTTAATTACGCAACCAATTGAATTAGACTAATCTGCAATTAATAATTAGACTTGTGCCCCCAAACTAATAATAACGCACATAGTAGCTACATCGCGCAGAAATGAAAATTGCTAATTAGGACCCACACCATAAAACTCCCAATTAATAATCGGTCAAATAATTAATAAGATAAATAAAATTTCTAGGCCGTAACACCGGACATGTAAAGACCCGGTATTTTTAATAAATATTAATAATTACAAATAAAAAATTTATTTTGCTCAT
This sequence comes from Rhododendron henanense subsp. lingbaoense, assembly GCA_020567845.1. Classification (NCBI taxonomy): domain Eukaryota; kingdom Viridiplantae; phylum Streptophyta; class Magnoliopsida; order Ericales; family Ericaceae; genus Rhododendron; species Rhododendron henanense. The sequence continues at coordinate 16,532,606 of CM036314.1, forward strand.
TAGTTTATTTAATCTGAAAAATTATTTATGTCGTCGCACCAATGTTGTTTCCGTAATCGATTGTGCGCGCGCATATCCAGCGAGTAATTTTCCTAGTGTGTGTACGTGTTGCACCGAATCTTTTTTCCAACCCAAACCCATTTCTTCTCCTTTTTTTTTCCATTTCATACTTTCGGCTGAGAAGAAAAGAAAAAATAAATAAATTCCTTCATCCTCCTCCAATCAAAAGTCGACACCACATAATTACCCACATGTTAATACCCCTTGGGCAAAAACCCAAAACCCATTTAAGTATCCTTTCCAATTCATTTCCCTGGTTCCCAGCCAGCACCCACTTCGGCAGAGTGAGAGAGAGCGCTTCCATTTCCTCCTCACCACCGTAGCTCCTCCATCTTCTCCAAGCACCACCGAGCTCCTCACCTCACCACCACTGGACCAGCTGCCAAACAACTCCAAAAACAGCCGTTCCCACCCCCGAAACCTGCTGCGTTTCAGCTCCCTTAAGCCGTCCCAAACCAGTTGCAAGCCGGCCCCGTTCCAGCCTTGTTCCAGCTCCGATCGCAGCCTTGAAAATCAGTCCGGAGCCGCCACCACTGGGTCACCAACAGGCGAGCTCCACGCCGCTCCGACCGCCACTAAATCACTCCGAACCCGTTTCGCCGGACGAGAGGTAGTTCGGAACTCATCTCCCTAAGTATATATCGTGTCTATATTAATTTTATGTTCGGTATGTTGATTTCCGGACCTGACGTCACCGGTCGAGCCCGGGCCGTAAATCCCCTGTTTTTTTCCGGAGATTATCGCCACTGGAAATTTTTGAAACATTGATTTGTATAAATACGGTTTGATCCTGCATGTTTGAATAGTTTATAAAATCTATAGCATGATAAATTTTATCGCACGAGTAGTTTTATCGCATGATTTGTTATTATCGTGAAATTAATAATGTTAGCCTGTTAACATGTTTCGTAAAAATGTTGGACTGCGTGATATGTTGTTGTACTGATAGATTGGACAAATAAGTTCCCGGAATAGGTTACGATGTATGGATTTATCACCTTAGACGTGAAAATAGGATTAATGGAATAATGTGAAAGGTTATGGGCTTAGCAGGACCTCGGGGGTAGCCTGACAGGACCTCGTGTTATCGGGGTAGCCTGGTAGGACCTTGAGGGCAGCCTGAAAGACCCGGAGTAGCTAGGGTGGCCAAGCAGGACCTCAGAGGTAGCCTGGCAGGACCTCAGGTATTGAGGGTAGCCTAGCAGGACCTTGAGGGTAGCCTAATGGACCTAGAATTGTGAGAGAAGAACCTGTAAAGTATGTCAAGTGAAATTCTGAGTTAATGGCTAGTAATTGAAATTGATCGTTTGCTGCTTAAATTGCCTTTTAATTTAACCGTATTATACATGCCTTTGTTTGTAAGTTATGGGTTTCGGGTGGGTTTTGGCTACTGAGCGTCATCGCTCATGGTACTATGTTGTCCTGGTAACTCGAACGCCAGGTACCGAAGACGGAATAGAAGTATCGTACGATTCGATCGAGTTCAATCCTATTGAGGAAGAAGCTGAAAACCTTGGTTCCCATGCGCATAGTCGCTCTAATTAATTTAAGTCGACTTTATTTTGGAAGCTTGTAAGTTTATTTTGGAAATTGTAATGTTTTGATTTATTTGAAACGGTTGACATATGCTTTTGAAATGGTGACTCAGTAAATCGATACTTCTTTTGTGAAAATAATCTTTTAAATATTTATTAATGCCTCCGAATTTTCGGAGCGTTACAGGACAATCTAGTCATTTTCTAAAGACAAGTATGCTTATAAAAGCACTCGTATATTTCCCTAGTATTTGAAATAAGATCTAAAAAATTTATTTCTTGGCTAGAAATCCTACGTGGCATGTAGAATTAGTTTCCAACCGATTAGTTGAGGGAACCAAACTACCGATTCACCTAGTTACATTTTCCTAACCTTAGATGGACCTTTTTGACCATCTTTGAGCCTTATGAACCCCTTACTAACCTATTAAACCAATAGACCATTAGAAGTAATCATTTTACCTTATGTTTTGTCATTTCAAGCCATATGTGTCATTTTTCTTCCTTGACCTTTGGATAATAATTGTTAGGGAAAATTTTACCCCTTGGGTAATAAAAATTAGTCTTGCTAATAAATACTTAGATTTGGTAAGACTAGTCACTTAGGTATTTGAAAGATAGGAAGCCATTATTTTGCTTCGAAAAAAGGTAGAACTAGCCTTGCCATGCATGCAAGTCTAATGCCAAATAACCCCCCAACCCTAATTATCTCCTAAAGTGACTTTCCTAGATTTTCTTTAAGTGCATATTTATAAGTATATACTTGGATAAAGATTTCCTAGGAAATTTTTAACCCTTGGTCAATAAGTTCACTTGAAAGCCTTAGCTTTTGTCATACCACCTTCATTTTTTTTTTCTTATCCTTTGGTCAATAATTGCTAGGGAAAATATTATCCTTGGGTGATAGTTATTAGGCATGACAAAGAACACTTATGGACAAGACAAGTCATAAAACCCTTCATGATTTCCCTAAGTAATGGCTTAAAATGGTTTGACATAGCTTTGGCTTGATTAAAGGAGTGATTAGACAATGCAATGGAGCAAAAAAAGATAAGAGAAAAGGGGAGAGGGAGAGAGGCCGGTTGGAGGGAGAGAGAGGTGGAGTATGTGCATGTGTTTTGTACTCTTGGACAAGCTACCTAATAGCCTTAAGCCTAAACCCCATTTGCCAACCCATTTTCTAGCCAACTTTAAACATAACTTAGCCAATGATTTTGATCTTTCTTACAAGAAAGCTCTTTCTAAGCCATGCCTTTCAAAATTACCCATTGGTCAATAATTGTTAGGGAAAAATTTATCCATTGGATAATAAGCCAAGTTTTGCTATAAATAGCACCCCACCTTTGCCATTCAACTCACACCTTCACCCATTCAACTTCTCTCTCTAATAAGAAAGTCTAGTATTCTTCCTTTGTTATTAAAGTTCTTGAGTTTTTTCTAAAACTCTTCAAGAAACTCATTCTAGGCCGCCACTAAACCACCACTCAACCACCCTTCGATCCATAAAAAGTTAGAAAGTTAGTCAAGAACTAGTTTCGAGAGAAACCTTTCTCTTTCGAAGCTATCGGAAGCTCATCGTAGGAAGTTACTCGGTCCGACGTACTTACTTTTTTTCGTAGCCGCCCTACCGCCAAGAAGAACGGTAGATTTTCCCTATTTACTTTCCCTAAGTATAAATAGAAATAAGTATATTGAATAGTGCTTGTTTATTGAAATGCATGAGGACTTGAAAAGTGTTTTACTAAAAGAAATGAAAAGGAAGGGGAGTATGTAAAAAAAAAATATCAACTTAATTTATTTTCCGAATAAACATATGTTGTTTTGAACTTCCCTAAAAGAAAGAAAGAACGGATTTTGAAAGATAAGAATTTATCGCTTGATTGGAAGTATTTGTATTTTGATCATAGGATGGCTATAAGCATGTATACGTGATTACTAGGATTTCTTGTCTTAATGTGTAATAAAACATATGTGGTTTCCACTCCAAAGGTGTCCGTCCATGTGGCACTACGTTTTAGATTGTATGCTAAATGTTTAAGCATGATTACGTGAGATTATGTGATAAAATGAGCATGCTAAGTAATATAGAGTTGGATGATCTTACTAGTTTAGTTTCAAGATTTCAATGAATGATTTATGTTTGCTTGTGCGAAAAGTCCTACCGCGGAGTCTATGCATGAAAACGAGACACGGAAATCAAGAAGGATAGAAACATGGCACCTAGGGTGTGTTTAAAGGCGTTGACTTGGTAAAATATTTTTGAAACTACATAATGACCGATTGTGGTAGTCATTATGTGAGTTGTGGGTGTGTGTGTTCCCATGGGAACCCGGAGCGGCGGAACCATGGTGAGGATACTCCGGAACCCGGAGCGGCGGAACCGAGGAATGGCTTGGTTATCCATGGAGAAGAGCCAATGCAAAGTTTTGTGTGCCAATGGGAACCCGGAGCGGCGGAACCGAGGTTGGGTGTGTTAAATGTGATTTTCGAAATGTTAATTTGGCAATGAAAAGTGAAATGGTGACACGGTCTACGAAATGCTGCGTAGGAGAAACTCTGATGAAACGGACACCAACGATAGTTAATAATGAATGTGGATGTGTCATTGTTAACTATTTTATTAGATAAGCTTGCACTGTGCAGATAACGTTATCTGTATGATTCATTGTTTGTAAGTTATGGATTAGCGGGTATGGGATTATTCTGCTGAGCTTTTGTAGCTCATGGTGTTACCTTTGGTGACCTTGACATATTATATCGGTGGCGACACTGGTATAATGTGTCAGACTTTGTAGATGATCAAGGTGAGCTGTACACCTTGGAGGCCTTTGGAGCAGAGGAGCTGGCTAGAATGGAGGAGCAGGCGGAGCAGTAGATAAGAACCCTAGTTCCCCTCTTTTTGTTGAATAAAAGTAATCTTGTGAGAATTATGATGTAATAATGAGCCAGACTCTATTTAGATTTTCAATAAAATTGTCCATTTAACGTTACCCGGAAATTGGGGGCGTTACAGGTAGGGGCATTTGTGGAAAGAAAAAAGCAGGAAACATCTTCGTACATTTAAAAGTAGTATATATATATATATATATATATATATATATATATAAAATTGACTTTTTTTTAATCATCGGTCAATATTTTTTACTTTTTAAATTCCTCTCGTCAAGACAAATTGAAAACGAAAAAAATAATCCACAAGAATAAAAACTTTGAAAACAACCAAAAGTAACCCAAAATATATGAATTCGGCAGTTTTTTGGCTCTTTATTTTTGTCATTAGTGAACTTCATTTAGTATTGGTCCATTTTTTAAAAACTTTTTAGATTTCTCTCGTCAAGATGAATTGAAGAGGTAAATTTTTTTACTATACCCTAAAAACATTAGGAAAGACAAAAAGTAACAAAAATACTTGCATTTGGCTATATTTCGGCAATTTTTTGACACCAAATCCTAAAAACTACAAAAAAAAAATTAGAAAACACAAAAAATCTAGCGAAAAACCTATCCTTTTACAACTTTTCACTCTCTTTTGCCTTTTAGTTTTACTTCTTTTAGGATTGGTCCTTTTTTTTACTTCCAAATTCCTCTCATCGAGCCAGATCGAAAAATAAAAAATTTGGTCGAAAGCTATAAAATAAAATAAAAAAAGAGGCAAAGAAAGACAAAAGATGGACCGTAGAAATTTACGGATTTTGTAATTTATTTGGCGAGCTTATTTACATAACAGGTGATACAATGGGTAAAGCGCATTCTTAATATATATAAGGAGTAAAATCTAATGACACAATTATTTTCTGTCCAAAAAAAAAAAAAAATGTAGTCAACAACAGGGACTGCTGCATAATAGTTTGTAAAATAGGGGCGGTGCATTTTCCAAACCGTGTAGGATGCTTCTGCAATTGTCAGAAATCTCAAGGTAAGTTAGTGCAATTTATCAACTCCATTTGCCTTTTGGGAACAACAGTTTTATTGCATCAACTAATTTTATGAATTTGATGATGCAATTTAATACAGTTTAATGCAAGTTTCACATAATATGAGCTTGTAACAATATTTGTAAAAATATTTTTGCATCAATATTTTTACATTTTTTTCCATTTGCCTTTTGGGTTTTTTTTATCGCATCAACTTCTATGAATCTGATGGTGGGGCATCTTGGACCGCGGCTTGAAATATCATGTCGAAGGCATTCTCAATACATGAACTGAATTTCTTTGAATCCATGAAACCTTTCTCCATCCGGATGGCGACTCTTAGCTTGCCCACGTAGCTTATCATTGTTATTGAAAGACCCTACAACACATCATCACACAAAACCATGTATAAGTTTTCTGAATGCACGCATATAAAATAAGAATTAGGTTTTTTTTTTTTTTTTTTGGTACAAAGAATTAGGCTGTATTTGTATATTAGTCAAGGCAAATGAATTTGTGGCCGACTAAATTGGGATAGGTCGACTCCTCTCATCTTTTGATTAGTGCTCATTATTATTCAAAAAAATCAACGTGTTTAATAGATTGCCATAGTGTGCTTTATTTCTGATGATGCTAATATATGATCCTATTGATTAAAGAAAAAAAATTAAAATTTCCCCGAATTTTGAGTTAATTTTCGAAAGTGCAAAATGATCAGAAACTCTTCCAAGTGTGCAATTAAATTAACTAAAATAGGTTCAAACAAAAAAGAATAGCTACTACATAAAGACACACGTATACTTGCATATTTACCGAAAAAATAAGAACAAAAACACTACACTAGTTACTGTACCTCTGGACCGCCGATCAGTGTAAAGTACAATCCTTTGATCGGATGATTAGCCAAAGCCATTTGCTCAACCGGCCCAATCAAATTCGACATTCCTATGCTTGAGTTTTTCAATGTGTTGTAAACGTACCGAGCTACTGCCTGCATGCATCAAGTTCATGACGTACACTTTATCGTTCTTCGATTATGAACGAGCAACAAACTCCCCTTTTGTTTTTTGTTTTTTTCCCATTTTCACAGGATCCAATTTCCCTAGACCATCATGTTTTTGTTTTGAAAATCTCAAGAAGTTTGCACCATATGTTTTATTTATTTATTTTTGAAATTTTGAATGGTGATTAATTTTGAGATATGAAACTTTTAGAAATAGTCCCTCTAGTTTGCATAAAATTTCAATTTCGTCCCCCTAGGAGAGAAAATGGCAATTTTGCCCTTAAATTTCATTTGTTTTGATCACGCTGTCAACGAGAACGATGAAATTGAGATGAAAGGTAAACTATAGGGTTTTAATTGACACAATAGTACTAGAGGGACAAAATTGAGATCTTATGCAAACTAGAGGGACTATTTCCAAATTTTCTCAAAGAATAAATAACTCAATAATGTTCATTCATACCTCATGGCCTCTAAATTTCCTCAAAATCTCTAGGATCCTACCAGTGAGATAAACCGCAGCAGAGTTTCTTTTCCTCTTAATGATCGTATGAGCTTTCCTCACAAATCTGATTGGGCTTGAATTAGACTCATCAGTAAAAGCACCATTATTGTGACTAAACTTAGGTATGGAGACATGCAAGAAGGTGAAATGGTTCCCCCACGGCATCTCGGAATCGGGTTTCACCATCTCTCCAATCGTCTTGTACCCACCGATGGCTCTGGTGTTGAGAACCACCAGTGCAGTGGCATCTGCATTGCCCTGCTGCTGATTACAATCTTCATGGCTTGATGTTGTTGATTGCATGTATAGGCGAGTTCCCAAGAAAATTACTCCCGTGACTACGTCGTTTATCGTCTATAAATAGAAGATTTAACAACATTTCAACAATTGCAGGGACAGAATCAGGATTTCATGTACGGAAAGACCATATAACAGTAAAAACAAGATTTTGAAATTTCAACGATGAAGAGTATCGAAAAATTAATTGAAAGAAGACCATGAACACCTTTAGGTGCTTTAACATAACGTAAACAAATGAAAAGCAAAAGGCAAAAGTTTCACAATAGGTTTCATCAGCTTTGTACGTCAATAGAATGTGGCGCTCTCTTGGATTCCATAAGTCATGTATGATTGAATTCACAATAAATTTCGCTCTTTGAAAGAGGTGTTTTTGTTTGTCTTAGAGTTGTGGTCCCAAATGTGAATGTGAGAGAGAGTGGGGAGGCTATGCAATAGGGAGTTCTCATAAGAAATTACGAAGATTAATAAATTAAAAAAGCCGTTCCAATATAATTAAAATAAATGAGTTCTCAAGGCATTCAATCCTGTCCCTTGCAAAGGTTTTTTTTTTTTTTGGGTGGTAAATGTCCCTTGTATAATTATTCAACTAAAGATACTTACAACCCCAAGCTTGGCTTTGATTTGTTTGATGTGATCAAGAGAAAATGTTAACGTAGTGATTGCGCTGGGCCAGAACTCCACCCCATCTTTACCGGACCGGATCGGTGTCTGCCCATCTGTAAGGAAGCTACTCTTCATAAGGGCATACCCAATATCCGATACAGTATTCGCAACCCCAGAGAAAACCCGACCCACATACCGAAATATCCCTTTACTTCTTTTTCCATCCCTTCTTGAGCTAGATTCGCGAGAAGGGAATGTTAAGGGGAGAGAAGGATTGTCAGCTCTTTGTAAGCAAGAAAGAAGAGCTCCCATGAGAGAGTAACCGTCGCCGAGGGCGTGGTGAAGTTTGAAAATTATGTGCCCGGCTGCATTACTAGTGGGGTATTTGAGTACGTGAACTTCCCATAACGGTCTGTTTTGCGGGAATTGATCCAAGGATATTTTCGACAAGTAGTCGTTGAAGTAGTCGTCGTAAAATCCTGGCGACATTCCGGCGGGGACAGAAGGGAACTTGATGTGGTCTTCTAGCTTCACTTCCACCCTCTTCCATTTTTTGAATCCCTTCTTGTCTCCAACCTGCATTTGCATGAGTTTTAGTACTTAGAATTTAGAATAAGAATGTTTTCAACATATGTTGCATGAGCGCGTTGTCTGTGTTTTTTTTTGTTGATCCGCACGCGTTGTCTGTGTTTGATCCAACATAATGCTATAAGAGAGAGAGAGAGAGAGAGAGAGAGTATTGTATATATACCATGATGGAGGAAAATCGTGGGTTGATGGGGAGGAAGACATCCTGAAGCAATGTCATGCTTGGTATGTTGTCAAGTGGAACTTCCGATTCCAAAACAGCTAGAATTGATATTGATAACACCGAGCTGTTGAAATACTGTCCACTCGGACTCACTGGCATATCTGCTAGTAGTACTTCATTCTCATCAGTACTGTAGTCCTCCATTCTCTCTCTCTCTCTCTCTCTCTCTCTCTCTCTCTCTCTCTCTCTCTCTCTTTTGTTTTGATGATCCTTTTGACTTGGAAGGCCTCCACCTCCTGGCCTTTTAAGTTCGTGGATAGTACATGGCCAGGCCTACATGTTTGGCTACAAATATATAAAGATCGACGGATGGCATGCATAATCTCCAATGAGTCAATTTTTAGACTCACTTTGGCACGAAATTTATTATGGTGTTAGTTACACATTATTACAGCTATTTACGAATGAACATGCACCGTATGTACGAAAATGTTACCAATTACTTCGACTAGCTACGAAATTATTTAATGGTAATTACGAAAACGTTGTTTAAAGTGTACTGCTATCATGGGCTTCTCCTACCAACATGAGTGAGGGTAGGGGTGGGCATCGTATCGTGTCGTGTTCGTATCAGAATTATCTCTCAATCCTAATTCAACCTGTTTAGCTTTTCGTATTATCGTGTCATGTCATATTCGTGTTCGGTGTTAGATATAGTTGATCCTAATCCGCTAATTTCGTGTCCGGTTCAATTCGTATCGTGTCGTGTTATCATGTCTTTTCATAAATTTTCACCCCGTGTCGTGTTCGTGTCAGAATTTTCTCAACCTTAACCCGACCTGTTTAGCTTTTCGTGTTAACTTGTCGTGTCATATTTGTGCTTCGTGTCAAAAATAACTGACCATAACCCGCTAACTTCGTATCGGGTCGGAAATTCCCACCCCGAGTGAGAGCTATATCAGATACTCAATTATGGTAAACACCAACAGGAGTACTCTAATAATTTTGTAAACAATTATGGTAATTATCTCTCTCTTTTTTTCTTTTCTTTTTTTTTGGGTATGGTCATATTTTTGTATAGTCATTATCTTCGTTGTAATAGTTAATGACCATAAATATTTTCCACAGATGCATCACGTGATATGACCTAACACCTTGATATCCATTGCAGGCCATTTTCACTTACCAAAGACTTGTTTGTTTTCTTCTGATTATTGCAGGACGTGCCTTGCTATAAATGGTAAGATGGGGCTGGGATCGATGCCCATCTCTCTGGCAAATGACCGTTTTACGTGTTCTCCCTCCACACCTATATCCAATATAAATGTGTACATACATCGCACTAATATTTTGTTTTTTTTTCTTTTTGTTTTCTTTGTTTTGTTAATTTAGATATATTTTGGTTATTTCCTTGTATCTGTTTGTTTTTAAGCCGTGCAATTTGTATTTGATTTTACCAACATATGGTTGGTTTTAATGAAACCTTCTTTGTCTCTATACAAAAAAAACACATGTTTCGTTTCCCTAAAAATTTGTATACATGCATACAAACATACGTTGATGCATATTCAAATGAGAAAATTTATAGTAATTCAAGCAGTGACGAGTCGTTCATTATTGAGATGAAATCTGAACCATTGAATTGCATGCCGAACGGACGGCTTGAATAATGCACAGCACCATCCCCCATTCCGAGCAGGCAACGCATGGAATGTGATATATCTTTATACTAGGTATAATAAAGAGTATATATCTTCATATAGCAAGGATACGGAATCCCTTTGGGCGACAGTAATCAGTGGAAAGTATGGATTGGATCTAAATTGCTGGCTCCCTTACATACATGGAACTAGATCAACTTCGACCATATGGAGGGATATTTGCTCACTGGAGAATCCGTTATGATCATGTCTTGGTGATGTAGGACAAAAATTGAGAGTTTTTCATGTATTTTATTTTTATTGTTTTAGAATAAGATTTTGACTAGGAATATTTTCGTTTAGGTTAGAATTATTAACTTTCCGTATTCAATTTGATTTTGATTTCTACCTTTATTAGTATTCTTGGTCTACAAGAATTATGATTTTATTTTAATTAATTAGGAAATATCTTTTCTTTAATGTCGCTTATTTTGGCATGCTTTAAGATTTCTTTTACAGTAGGATTTCTAGGGTTATGGTCTTATAAAAAGGGCTGTAACCTATTCAACTTTTGAAGCTTTTTATCAATAATATTGCAGAGTTTCTCTCTTTCTTCCTTGTGCACAAGGTTTGCTCGTTGCTACGAGTTGTTTATCTCGTTTGGACTAGTACGCTAACTAGTCTCTCGTGAATTCTGCTACGTCAAGTGGTATCAGAGCACGGTTTTGCCTGGCTCTATGGCATTTGTCCGTGGAAGATACACAAACCCTATTGACGATGATCGTAGGGAAGGATTTAATAGGACCCGCACCAAATGATTTGCCCATGGTCAATCTGTTAAACAAAAAGTTGATAGGAACCGCGTTGAGGGATTGCCCACAACCAACCTATTAACCAAAACGTCTCTGGAGGATAATCTTATTACCAACTTGATAGTGAGGATGAATCTGAAGACGAGTTATTTGAGGATTATTATGGATATCAGTCGAAGAAGCGACATTCAAGGTCTGAAGAATTTTATCGCACAGATGACGACTTTTCAACTTTTCAGGTAGAATCAATAATTCCTACTTTTCATAGGTATTGCCATCCTGAGAATTTTATTTATTGGTTTCGTAAAGTAGATAAATTCTTTGAGTTCTACACGGATATTCTTGAAGAGAAGGAGGTCAAATATGCAGCTCGTAAATTACATGGCTATGTTTCTACGTGGTGGGAACGATTGCAGTCCGATAGACTGCGACAATATAAACAACCCATTAGGACATGGCCCAGGATGAGACGATTGATGAGTGATAGATTTCTTTAGATAAATCATGGACAGATGTTGTATCAAGAGTATCGAAGGAAGCTTGAGTCCAAACATTCCTTACAAGGTACTTTTGATTTGCAATATTTTTCACAAAGAGTTACTACAAGTTATTTGAGTAAATACCAAACAATTTCTGAAAGTCAACAAACTAGCCATGCTCTTTCAACTTCAAGTTCGACACTTCTTAATTGTATTGATGGATATGAGATTGCCGAAGAAGAAGGAGATCGAGTTGAACTAGAGAAGGTAATATTTGTTGAACCTAATATCGAAGAAACAGTGGAGGTCGATGTAGAATGCAGTCATTATGGGTACATTGAAAGTGATGATAAAGAGAAAGTTGACCTTGATATTAGCAAAAAAGAGGAATGCAAAATTGAAGTTCGTGATCAAGATGAAATTGCCATCAATACTTGTGTGCAAGAGAATATTGAAATTATTTCAGATGAGGTTGCGGATGACCAAAATAATATTGCATTTGAGATTTGTGTATTTGGGCTTGACGAATCACTCACAACAGAGTTGACTGCAACACTACAAGAAAGTATATTTGCTGTGGGAAATCGATTTTCTGACAAAGGAGTGTCAACCAATTTTAAAATGGGACAACATCGAGGGAACCCACAAAGTCAGCATAAAATTTACGTTGTTGATTTTCTTGGTATTGAGAAGTTTGATTTGATTTTCAATTCCCATCTGGTGGATACTATCAACAAGTTGAAGCATGAAGAAAAAAAATCATTGCATAAACACTTTTCTTTGAATGATTTTTGGAAGACAAACGGGAGGATGAAGTATTCTAAATATCTATTTCTTTGGAATGAAAGGTGGCAAGTTTCTAATGAGAACTCGAGGCCGAGTTCTTTTGAAGAAAATGAGACTGATGTAAGACAAAAATTGAGAGTTTTTGTATTTTATTTTTATTGTTTTAGAATAAGATTTTGACTAGGAATATTTTCGTTTAGATTAGATTTATTAACTTTCCGTATTGAGTTTAATTTTGATTTTTACCTTTATTAGGATTATTGGTCTACAAGAATTAGGATTTTATTTTAATTAATTAGAAAATATCTTTTCTTTAATGCCGCTTATTTTAGCATGCTTTAAGATTTCTTTTACAGTAGGATTTCTAGGGTTATGGTCTTATAAAAAGGGCTGTAACCTATTCAACTTTTAAAGCTTTTTATCAATAATATTGCAGAGTTTCTCTCTTTCTTCCTTGTACGTAAGGTTTGCTCGTTGCTACGAGTTATTTATCTCGTTTAGACTAGTACGCTAACTAGTCTCTCGTAAATTCCGCTGCATCACTTGGTTACTCTATCCGCGCGAGAGGGCTTTAGGACTCAGGTAAACTCAGGTCTTGCTACTTTGTTTTTGGGAGCATACATATATGGTTGGGAGCTAGATATAGCTCTGAAAGAAGAGTATCCCAGATTGTATGCGAGGTTGATCTACACAAATGGAGGTGGTGATTAGTAACATGAGGAGAAATGTTGATGGTGGAACATGGGATCCTCAGTTTAGGAGAAGGTTGCCTAATCGGGAGAATCAACAATTGGAGAACCTGAGACAAAAACTACAAGGCGTGACACTAGACCCAACCAAGTCTGATTCTTTACGGTGGGAATTTCACAGTCAGATGGCAATGGGAATCATTATCCCATTCTAGTAATACTACTCTACTGGGTTCATTGTGGAAGAACTTGGCCCCCCTATAAGGTAGAAATTTTTGCATGGATGGCTGTTAAGGAGCGAACGGCAACCAGGTCTGTACTCCTAATTAAGCAAAAACATAAATAACTGAGATTCAATTAGCATTATGCCCCTTTTGCTTCTAATTGCATCTAGAAATTCATCAACACATGTTTCTACACTACCGTTTTTCATGGGATGTGTGGACAGTGATTATGGAATGGTGGAAAGTTAAGTGGGTTTGCCCATTTTCGTTACCAGATCTAGCATGTTGGTGGTTTGATAATAAGTTTCATAATTTGGAGAAACACATATGGGAAACTTGTTTTTATGCAACATTGTGGTCCATTTGGCTGGTGAGGAATGATTATGTCTTCAATAATGCAACAACATAAGCTTGGGATGTGGGGGAGCTAATCAAAACAAGGGTGGCGATGAGGATGGAGGCTAACTTCGACATCAAAGTCTACACAGTGAAGGATTTTAAGGTTTTTTTAGATGGTATTCGAAAATTGAGATTGTAATCTAGTATTGAGGGGTGTTATATCCAACTGTTGGTTGGATGCTTTCTTATGTTTTCTATCTGGTATCCTAGCACTTGTCGCTATAGTGATTTTCCCCTTGATGTACCATTTTCGAGTTTTAATACTCCCTCCGTCCCTTTATTATAGTCCAGTATTCCATTTTGGGCTGTCCCTTAATAAGTGTCCATTTTGTAAAGTTAGTGGGTAAAAGTTGGTGAATTGTCTATTTTGTCCCTAAAAGTAGATTCCATTTTGAAAAGTTAGTGAGTAAAAGTATAATGATGATGGGTAAGTAGGGAAAGTGGAGGAAAAAATTGATGTGAAAGGTATAATGATGATGTCTTTTTAATAAGTTGGAGTTACGAAGCAGGACATTTAAAAAGGGACGGAGGGAGTACAAAGTTTCGTTTGCCGATAAAAAAAAGAAAGTATATATCTTCATATGGGATTCTATATATACTGTAATGTTTTTGTCTTTATGGGTAGTTTTTGTTTTTTGTTTTTTTATCGGCAAAAATAACATTTTATTCAGAAAAACTTGACCGGGGTACATCAAGTTGGGAGAGGGAAGGGAAATCTAACTAAGGATTGAATGAAAAAGAAAAAATATTGTTGGGACTAAGCCCAAACACATTCTAAGAGCTAGACCCCAAACAATACAGTCCTAATAACCACATGGGCCTGGCCCAATCAAAGAGCCCAAAACAACTCTAAACCGGTCTTCTCTTTCAAAAACTAAAAAAACTGAATGCGCAGGAAATTACCGCTCCAAAAACTTTGGCATAAAAAGACGAGGCAACAAAACGTACGCGTTGTACCAGCACATGAACACAAACATTCTTTCTTCCGTCTCTCACGATCGACACTATCAGTTCCGGTGAAAAATGTTTACCGCTGGTTGCCACAGCTTACGCACAGGGAGAGAACCAAGATTTTATCCTAGCAGTGGCAAAATATATATTAAAAAAATAAAAAGATGCATTACAATATTAATGGTCATCGGCTCCAGAAAAAATTAAAATAGCATAACAAAAACTATAGTAAATAATGTTTTGTCATTTACACATGGAGTACAAAAAAAGACTAACTTTAATTTTGGGCATCGATAATGCAACTCTCCAAATTTATAATGTCACTCCTCAGATCCCTATATATATATGGATTTTCCAAATTGATAACCGCACTCCCTTTTGGGACTGACATTATAAATTTGGGGAGTGTCATTATAATTAAATTCCCTTAATTTTTTTAGGTTAAGACATTGTTTTAGGGTTGGAGTGTGGAGATTTTTTTTTTTTTCTTAATTATACATCTTCATTCATATTATTTCACTTTGGCCCATTGAATTTAGTTTTGGAATACTTTTTTGGGTTTTCTTTCTTGAAAAATAATAGAAGATTTATGACTAGTATATAATAAAAAATAAGAAAAAAAACCTAGTAGTGGCGAGATTGTATAAGTTGGGGATAAAAAAAAAAATTTCTCATATAATAATTGCATTTTCCAAAATTCTTATCGTGGCGGACGCCGCCACTAGACCCCTCTGGTTCCATCCTTGCTTGCGCAATAACTGGTCCTTGATTAGAAGCAATTGCATGGACTAGGACCAGGGCCACGAGTAGACTTTATCTAGCCTCACTTCTTTCGTTAGCAGCAAAGAAACTTATTTTTCTACTACTTGACAAAATTTTCTTAGTTTATTCAAAGGATGACAAGAAGCCACCATCGAAGTGTCGCGGAACAAAAAAACATATTAATTTCCTCCATATATTTTGAAACTTAAGGTATCGCTGGTTTGCTTGAACTTTGAAGCCAAGGTGAAGATGCCAATCATCTGGTCGGGTAATAGATACTTCCATCTTGGCTCCTTTGGCTTTTACCGGATTAAGCCGCCCAACAAAATTCACAGAAGGTACATTTAACGCCTACATCGCAACAAATATCATACAATAGCAATCAGGCAATAGATTAAAAGAGTGTAATTTTCCATAAGTATGATATCCATTTCACTTCAGTCCCCAAAGTCCGCAATGTGTCAATTGCGTCCTTGTAGTCTCTGATTTGTGCTCAAATGATCCAATTATTCACAAACTCTATTAAATGGTAAAGGAGGTAGCCCCTTGTGTTATTGTTAATCATGGGGCATTATCTAGACATAGAAGATTGCAGAGGACCAAAGGGTCAATCTGCTAACAGAAGGTGATGAGAACATGCCACTAATGTTTCATTCCATTATAGAATCAATGAGACTATATTACCTTCTTTAACAAATTCTTTCTAATAAAATCCACCACAATAAAATCCACCACAAATTATTTTCTAGGGGGACTAATCACATAGACAAGATCATTCATGTAAGTTCATATGTTACTGCAGTACTATCATCAAATGTAAACTTCTAGTTAATTTAGTGACAATTATGGAAAACAACAGATTACACGAATTATTGTTCATGTTACTAGAGCTCTCTATGCAATGCATTGGACAATAGACGAAGCTAAAAAAACATAGATTTCTGGTTTTTAAATTTTCTGAGTAACTTTTACATAACGAAACAAAAAATACAGTAAGTGATCACCGTAATTCACATTAAAACTGCTGGTTTATTGAGAAAAAAACATACACCTTGTAAGGCAATACCAAAGTCTTTATCATTTATATGCTGTGAGACAATCTAAGGCCTTTGCGGGATATGAATGGCTTCTCTGCTGAGAGTAAATAGAAATACAATCAGAAAAGAAAGAAAGAAAACAAGTCCAAAAGTAAAATATTCCGAAAACAACCCTGTTTTACAAGTACTTATGAAGCAAGGATACTTCTATATGAGATCGAATTTGTATACTTCTAACCTTTTTTTTACATTTTAGGATACTTTTGGATACTCAGGGTCATGTATCCAAGCTTCTATAAAATTAAGATTGTGGCACCTCTTGCATAGTGTATTAGAGCAAGACATAGTTAGATCTTAGATGAAAACGTTAGAATAATATAAGCTATTTTAATAGTTTTTTAATATCCTTAATGTATCATACGTTTGTTCTACAAAATCAGATTTCAACAATTAAACGAGTAACCAAGTACACAACAGATTTCTGACCATTCTTCTTATCAAGCTTACTATCTAATGCATCCTAGCCATACCCGTATCATATTTCTTTATACTTACTCGTATTGTATCGCACATGTATCTCGTATTCGTATCCATGCTTCATAGTGTCTCATATTGTCCAATCTCTAAATTATGTTCCAATGAGTTGGCCATTGCATATTGTTTCAACACCAACTGCTGAAACAAAATTGAAAAAATACTCTGTATAAAAGAATGAACTAGGTTTCCACAAATATCCAAAGACAAAATGAGTTTGAAAAGAAAAAGACAAATAAAAGTTTAAATCCCTGCTTCTCAATCAATCACCTAAAGTAGCAGCTCAAACTTTCACAATGAAATACCCTTGTCCATTTCTACAAAGTTGATGTTATGAAAGAACACTATATTCAGTGCACCAGGAGAAAGGGGTCCTCCCATAGTTCGAAATATTGGTATCGGTCTCAATAACGGTATTGGTTGCAATGTCACGGTTTCATGGCTTATCAATCGTAGTGTAACAGTATCGGTGACCGGAGGTGTCAATATTTTAGAAAATCAAGGTCGGTCAGTCGGTCACAGTCAGCAATCGATCCATATTGCTTGCATTTCGAATGCTTGCTTGGTTTTGCCCTTTTTTGGTTACTGACCCTTACACCAATCAGAAAGCTTAAGTAGTATACTTGCACCTAAAACAATCGATTGTTTGAATTAACTGGTCAAATTATCACTAATAATGCAAGAAACTGTGTTCTTTCTTCCAGTTAAGGAATCCCAGCCACTGTCGTCCTCGAGCGCAATTTTGTATCGTACACGTGACGGAAATACAATGGCCTGAATTGGAGGAGACATTTCGTCGAACATTTTGCGTGCATGAGATTTCAATGAAGCTATTTGACAAGTTATGAACGATGGTATGGTACCTCTGAGATTGGATTTGTTAGAGAGGGGTGGTGGAAGATAGACCCTCGATGAGAATGCAAGCAGAGTTGATCTCCTGCGTAGTGGGATCTTCTCCGGCAAGAATCAGCGTCGGGCGAAGGATGAGAATTGACGGGTTGGCTTTGCAGGAGTACGTTTAGAGGAGGCGTTTGCTGTTGCTAGTTCTTGCCAAATCCAATACTTTGGCATGAATGTGTTTATGGAATTGTTTTGTAAATTTTTTTTTCGCTTAGCAAAAACATTTAAACGATTACAAAGATTAAACGGAATAAGAGTACACCAGCAAAAACCAGGTAAGACCACCAAAAAAGAACGGCAAAACACCATCCAAAACATAAATGTTTGAGGTTGTAGAATAATTGAGTTTTTTTTTTTTTCAATATTGTATGCATCAGTGGAGGTTAGCAGGGGTTAGTAAGTTAGTCCATAAGGAGTTTAAAGGTTGTCTATAGCTCTGAATCCATAAACACTCATGACGGGGCTTGAACTCTGGTCTCCTGCAAGCAGAACCTGGAATTGCCAACCATTGGCATGGAATAATAGAGTTTGCAATTACTCCTTCCGTCTCTATTTAATTGTCCATTACGATTTTGCATGTATTTTCAACGGCTTATATCTCTCGACATATATTACGTTTTATGTTTTTGAAATCATTGTCTTATAGAAAAAATTAAGATCTATCAAACAAGATCCATATTGCATATTTTTAGCAATATACGTCGAGAGTTATAAGCCGTTGAAAATGCATGCAAAACTGTAGTGGACAATTAAATAGAGACGGAGGGAGTACGATTTTTGTACCAGCATAACTTTTATTGCTATTGTTAAACTAGTCATACCATTATTTGATTTGTAATTTGTATCAAAAAATTGATGTGTTCAATTACTGGTTTGGTTTTGAGCTTGTGCCAAAATGACATCAAACCAATACAGTATTACTGTTTTTTTTTTTTAAAAAACTTTTTAATACAGCAACGAGCTAAAATATGGCTTTGACAATGCAATTTTGTAGGACTGCAAATGGTTTGGATCGGATCGGATTGCTATGAATCCAATTCTAATCCTCGAGTCACAGTTTTTTGAAAATACAATTTGTGCCCAGGCCAAAAGTCTCACAATTCGGTCCCGATTTTATTCATCGATTAGATCAACCGAATTCGTCATGACCTGTAAATACTTGATTCCATATTCCAAAAATGTAAAATCCCTAGCCAGATTCCACAAGATTGAAAAGAAACACTAGCATTACATCAACTATCCAAGCAAAGTAATCGAAAGATACTTATTCACAGAATAAATTCTTTACGGAGGAAATGAATTGCGATCGTCCAAAAGTGTTTTGGACTGTCCGGATGTTATTGAAACTTTTTCGGGAAAGAGTTAAACACTTTTGGACGGTCGCGATATACATCTGTAAAATCTTATTCATAGAGCTCCATGAATAAGATTTTGACTTATTCACGGTGGGGCCGTGATTCCATTATTCATGGAGTCGCGCAATCTTCGCCGTCCATTTTGGCTTTGAACGGTCCGGATTTAAATGAAACATTTCCATGGAAGAATTAAACTCTTCCCCATAAATGTTTCACTTAAATCCAGACCATCCTGATTTATCTCCGTAAGCAACTATTCACGGAAGCTCCATTAAAAAGATATTCTCACAAAGTATTTGTTAGAAAGGAAAGAAACGAATACTATTCTGGTTCCAAAACTAAGCCAGGTTACTAACAAATACTATTCCAGGTTTCAACAACCTTTTTGTTCCAGGTATCAAAACTAAACCAAGTTACTATATTATATATATTTTATTTTTAAAAAATATCTCACGGTCCGGTTCAATTAATCTATAGTTTTGAAATGAAAATCCAATACTATTCTGTATCTCACGGTTTTTTATTTTTTGAATCCGTACCCGGACCATTAATCCACGGACAAAATTCAAAAAGCACGGATCGATTTGGTTTGGACTGGTTTCACGGTTCACCGAATTTTTTGTGCATCCCTACAATTTTGGCACCAACGTGAACTAACTTAGAGCATCTCCAATCGAATAATCCATTTTTGCCTCCTTCCCTCCATTTGAGAGTATCAAAATAATAGTATATTTTATTACAAAAGTAATTTTTGAGGAAATCTAACTTCAACCCAATACTCTAATTCTTTAAAAATACACTCCAAATCTCAAACTTACACTTTCCCTACAAAATTAAAATTCTCATTTTTCTAATTTTTTAAAAATCATACTCAATATTGGTCTTGTTTTGAAGATATTGTAAATATCTTTTGATTGGTACCAATTTTATAAAAAAAATAAATGTATCAACACTAATTTGATGAACAAAATAAAATTTGGGGAGGATGAATAGTGAAATGAAGGAGATCCTCCAATTTTTTCTCCATCCTCCAAATTTGGAATACCTAACTTGATCCTCTCAAATGGGGGAGGAAATGGAGGATGGGTTGGAATTGTATTCACTCCAAAAAATGCTCATTTCAAATGGAGAAATGGAGGGTGCATTGGAGTTCCAATCCATCCTCTAGTCCTTCATTTCTTCCTCTATTTCTCTATTTTGGAGGAAATCCCCATTCCAACCCATCCTTTATTTCCCCCTCTATTTTGTAGGATTAAATTTGATACTCCATATATAGAGTATGAGAAAAAGAAATAGAAGATCATGCAAAACCACATTTTGAATATGAAATGCAAAAACTATTAGACTTGCATTAAGAGTGAATACTGATTGGAAAAAAGTGAGATTTTTTTTGAAATAGAGATGAATATAGAGCTAGATATATATAGAAGTTTGAGATTGAAATTTGTATGAATAGTAAACTTCTATATATCCACTTTTTAATTGAAAAATGTTAATTCAATCAACTTGGACCAGGTTGGATATGTACTTATAGGCTTATCTGGTTGGGTTGGGTTGGGTTAAGTTTATAAATGGGGTTTTGACTTGCCGGCCTCATTTTGTCCCCGTGTACCTGTCTAGACCTACCCATTGTCAAACACTACCCGCACAAAGCCTTTTTTCCTCGGGAGATAAAATTCTACACGGCCCCTCCGTGTAGAATGGGTTATGCGGCAAACTGAGGAAGAATTGACACGTGGCCAATTTAAAAGCATTTGTTCCATCCTCGCTAATGTGTGCTCTCCCATAGGACCCTGTAAAGCAGATACTTGATTATGAGAACTCTAAGGACAAAAATAAATTATGACATTTTAGGATAAAATCATAAATAAAAAAAATTCGCACTGGTTCAAACGGATTGAAAATTAAAGCATTTAATTTTTTCACCATATTTTTTAATACAAAAAAAAATCAAAAAATTAAAGTTTTCTAATTTTCAATCTGTTTGAACTGTTGCGAAAATCTTATTTTTCTGATCATATTATTTTTTAAGGTCATAGTTAATTTTTTTTCTACAAGACTCTCATAATTAAGTATTTGCTCGATCTACAGGATTTCAAAGAAAGAGCAGATACTTAATTATGAGAGCCCCTAAAGACAAAAATTAATTGACCCTTTAGAATAAAATGACCAGAAAAAAAAGATCTTCACACCGATTCAAACGGATTAAAAATTGGAGCACTTAATTTTTTTAGACTATTTATATACTCACTCCGTCCATTTTTAAATGTCCTATTTCGTAACTCCAACTTATTAAAAAGACATCATCATTATACCTTTCATATTAACTTTTTTCTTCACTTTCCCTACTTACCCATTATCATTATATTTTTACTCACTAACTTTTCAAAATGGAATCTACTTTTAGGGACAAAATAGACAATTCACCAACTTTTACTCACTAACTTTATAAAATGGACACTTATTAAGGGACAGTCCAAAATAGACTACTGGACTGTAATAAAGGGACGGAGGGAGTATTTAAAAATATCATGAAAAAATTAAGTGCTCCAATTTTCAATCCATTTGAACTGATGCGAAAATCTTATTTTTTTGATCATTTTATCATAAAGGGTCATAATTAATTTTTGTCTCCAAGTCTCTCATAATTAAGTATCTGCTCTTTCTTTGGGACCCAATAGAGCATATACTTAACTATGAGAGCCTTAGAGACAATAATTAACTATGAGCCTTTAGAATAATATGATCAGAAAAATAAGATCTTCACACTGGTTCAAACAGATTAAAAATTGGAAAACTTTAATTTTTTAGACGGTTTATATGTTACTCCCTCCGTCTTTTTTTAGAGTCCAGTATTCTATTTTGGGCTGTTACTTAATAAGTATCCATTTTGTAAAGTTAGTGGGTAAAAGTTGGTGCATTTTTCATTTTGTCCCTAAAAGTATATTCCATTTTGAAAAGTTAGTGAGTAAAAGTGTAATGATGATTTCTCCATAGAGGGTAAGTAGAAAAAGTGAAGATAAAAGTTGATGTAAAATGTGTAATGATGATGTCTCTTTAATAAGTTGAAATTACAAAACAGGACACTTAAAAAGGGACAGAGAGAGTAAAAAATATGGTGAAAAAATTAAGTGCTCCAACTTTTAATCCGTTTAAACCGGTGTGAGAATTTTATTTTTTATCATTTTATCTTAAAGGGTCATAATTTATTTTTATCTTTAAAACTCTCATAATTAAACATTTGCTCTACAAAGTGTCAAAAAAGAACGGGCATCAGCAAGGATGAAACAATTGCTTTCAAATTGGCCACATGTCAATTCTTCATCACTTTGCCACCCAACCTATTCTACACGGAGGGGCCGTGTAGAATTTTCTCTCTTTTTACCGGTACCCATGAAGTTTAGCATTAGAAAAAATTATGCAATGCGAAAGGAATACTAACTATTACATTGTGGTGTCCCAACTAGTCATGTATCATTGGATAATATTGGGTGACCCATTTTTTTGTTAGTGATTTGAGAACAAATTAACATTTGGCATTTGAAGAGTGGTGGAGCATTTTTCGAAACAAAAGGATAATTACTTTTTGTAAGGGTTGGATTGGTATTTATCCCTAAATTTGACAGATATTTAAAAATTGAATCAATAAATCAAACCCTTACTGATATCCGAATGGGTTGATTTTTTACGGAGATTTTTAAAAACCTGTTTTAGACAAATTGAATGGCTCCGATAAATAGCGCGTGGCTTTGATTATTTTTGTGTCAAAACTTGTGTCCCCGAAATTGTCCCCATATGTACTAAGTAAGTGTATTTTCTAGAAAGATAATTCTCTCCCTGATTCTCTCTCCTTAATGGCTTATTCTACATATAGTTTATTTTTTCCTTACTATAGTTGATAAAATAAAAAATTGAATAGGAAAGGTCAGGAAAAAATGTCAAACTTCCTCTCATGTTCATACTTTAGCTCTTATTAAAAAAAATTCATTTAATGTCATAGCGTAAATCGATGAGTGATAAATTTCATTAAATGGAAACAAAATTTCCTTTTGCTTTTATGCATATTGCGCTTGCAAAATTATTAAGGCGGAGTTTGAGATCTCTAATATTTCGCTTTTTTTTTTTTTTTGTCTATTTTCGTCAAAAATTGACTTTTTTTTTTATCTTCCAGTCAGTAATTTTTACTTTTTAGATTCTTCTCATCAAGACGAATTGAAAACGAAAATAAATAATCCACCCAGCCCTAGAAATCGACTTTCCGTCGAGCAGGATGCCAAAGCTTTATAACGCTCTGGTAGTTGAAGATATAGATAATAACGAGTTACCAATTATTGCGCGATGCCAGGTAATAGCACTCCTAAAAGACACTAATCGAGTTCTAGCTCATGCTCATTCATATCGTCATATAAAAGGCCATCCACAGTGGTATAATAAAAAATCAATTGTTTTTAAAGTTAACAATGTTGGTGCAAAAAATGGCTCACAATGGTATAATTAAACTTAGTAACGTCCTTAGAAATAATCAAATTTTAGACTTTGAATAACCAAAACTAGCAACCTTTTTCAATAATCAAAATTGGCAAAAGTACATAAACACCCTCTCAACTATCACTTTTTCCCACGGAGACTCCTTAACCTTCAAAAACGCCCAAGGAGACCCCCTCAACTACTCCCTGTAACGCAGGTGACACCCTTCCGTCTTAGAACCGTTAGCTGGAAGCTCACTTGTCAGAAATTTGGGCTTTTTTTGGACAAAAACGCCATTTGCCCATACTATATACATCTTCTTCCCTACTAAGACCTCTATCTCTCTCTCTCTCTCTTTCTTTCTCTTCGACCTACACCATTTCCAGATCCCCTCCCCAATTTGTCTCTCTCTCTCTCTCTCCCTCCCTCCCTCCCCCTCTCTCTCTCCGTAGGCTCTCTCTCTCTCCCTTTCTCTCTCTCTCCGTAGGCAGCCATGGAAGATGTCTGTGGGCAGCATGCCCTTGGAAAAAGGATTCCGTTCCTTTCGCCATTGCGGCCCTTTTTTGATAATCGAGGGAGCGCGAGCGCCGGTGGCGTGCGCTCAAGAATACAGAGTCGCCACTTGAGTTTTGAAGGTCCGACACTCAAGGAACCGTATTTCGAAGCACCTGCCGCGCTGTTTGATTTGAAAAAGTGAAGGAAACCAGTCTGTCATAACCATATCTGGGTTCGGGAGCCAGGTTACGAGAAGGGAAGGGTTTTATGGCACCCCTCTCGCCCAATCCGGAGATCGGTCTCTACTTAGGCGCTTTCATGAAAACATTTGTGATTCTTCCTCTTTTAATTGATTTTAGCCAATTAGGGCGGGGGAACAGTTAATCGGGGATTAAAACTGTAACACTTTGCAAGATGTGATCAAATAATGGCATGGACTGATAGTATTGACGATTAGTAAGTGGAATGACCTCGAGACAGTGATCAGATGCCAAAACCAGGCTCGGGGCAGATTAGTCTTGCACGATGACCAACTTGCATGCCTGGGCAGATCTGCATGCAAGTCAACCATCGCGCGAGACACACTGACTCTCGCGCGAGTATGTCATCTCACCACAGTCCCTAAATCATCCCCTTCTGGGCTCTGGAAGGACCAGTGCACACCCAGGAAGCAAACCAAGCAGTTTATGGGAAGGCTGAAAATACTAATTATTACACC
Source organism: Rhododendron henanense subsp. lingbaoense (assembly GCA_020567845.1). Lineage (NCBI taxonomy): Eukaryota > Viridiplantae > Streptophyta > Magnoliopsida > Ericales > Ericaceae > Rhododendron > Rhododendron henanense. The sequence continues at coordinate 16,557,525 of CM036314.1, forward strand.
ATACTCCAAACAGGAGCCAAATGGGATAAAATACAACCCCTAAACAGTGGGGGTATCAAATCAGAGGCCAAGGGCCTAGTTGCCCATGCAAGGGCCACCCATGGAAATCAGAGGACTGTCGCGCGATAGAGAGTGACTCTCGCGCGACACTCCTGACTGGACTTCCAGGAATTGCTTTGCATGCTTGAGGTCCTGAGACAGATTCAGGGGATCCCAAAGGCATTCCAAACTATTTAAAGCAAATGAACAAGCTACTGTATTTTGTTTGGCATGCATAACAGTGATCTAAAAATCAAAGTAAGACACAATAAACATAAATACACTGCAAAACAGAAAAGGGCTAGCTTCCCTTCCCCACAAGGTCCATTCTCTTGCTGACACAAGTGTCGCGCGAGCATAGGGGACCATCGCGCGAGGGTTTAATAGCCACAAATTCTTGTAACTCTGCTGGCTTTAGGACCAGGGCATGGTATTGATTACCAGCCTTGGTCCTGTCAGCCCCCCTCAGGGATCAAAACAGAAACATGTTAAATGTTATACCTTTGCTTGGAAAGGGTTTGGGAATAGATGAAATTGATTGACGTGGCCTTGCTACCAAGTATGTATGAACACACTAGGTTCAGAAGATTAGGAAGTGGTTTTGGGGTTAGTGACTTTGTGCTAGCTAGTATAAGACTTGTGAATCAACCAAAGAATTTCTTAGTTAATTTTTGGAACCCTTCACATGGAAGACCAATGGGGGTATTTATAGGGAGAGAGTAAGGCTTGGTTAGGGGCCAAACAAGCCCTTAGGACCAGCCACTAAGGCTGGTCACAACTTGGTTGTGAGGCTAGCCAACAAGGTGAGAGAGTGGGTGGGAGTTTGCATGGGGCTAGAGCCTGCCAGCACGCCGTTCAGCTGAGGAGAACGGGGTTCCAGCCCATGGGAACCCATGTGCCAAGCAATCATCACCAGTCCAGCTGGATTCTGTGAAAGGGACAGGAGGGAACCATCGCGCGACGGTCCAGGAGTGTCGCGCGAGGGTCAACAGTCAACAGTTTGACTTTGACTACACGTGGCAGGCTGAGTGTCGCGCGAGCGACACAAAGGCTCGCGCGAGGGTCAACTCTGGCTCAGGGTTTGACTGAAGGTTCAGAAAGGTTTGAAAGGTTCAAGCAAGGTTTCTAAGTGTTCCAAGCCCAATCCATTCCCAATCCAAGCTCTGTTTGATCCAATTTCATCATCGGGGAAACAAGAAAACCGTAAAAATAAGTAAAACGATTGGGAGACCCAGATTGGGGTGTCTACAGTAGTCCCTCTTTGACGGCACGCGGAGCACCATTGACTGGTACGGGTAACGTCAAAGATTTCTAGACACCCACCGAATCCGCCCAAAAGCCGATTAAATGGAAAATGCAGACGAGTATATAAAAATACCGTGCACCAAGAGGAAATTGAAGATCGGACGGATAGATCGTCGCTGTGGATTGATCGGACGGATAGATCGTCGTTGTGGATTGATCGGACGGATAGATCGTCGCTGCGGATTGATCGGACGGATAGATCGTCGCTGCGGATTGATCGGACGGATAGATCGTCGCTGCGGATTGATCGGACGGATAGATCGTCGCTGTGGATTGATCGGACGGATAGATCGTCGCTGTGGATTGATCGGACGGATAGATCGTCGCTGTGGATTGATCGGACGGATAGATCGTCGCTGCGGATTGATCGGACGGATAGATCGTCGCTGCGGATTGATCGGACGGATAGATCGTCGCTGTGGATTGATCGGACGGATAGATCGTCGCTGTGGATTGATCGGACGGATAGATCGTCGCTGTGGATTGATCGGACGGATAGATCGTCGCTGTGGATTGATCGGACGCATAGATCGTCGCTGTGGATTGATCGGACGGATAGATCGTCGCTGTGGATTGATCGGACGGATAGATCGTTACTGATGTGATCGGACGGATAGATCGTCACTGATTCGTTTGCGGGCGGACCACTGCTGGGGATGCAACAATCTTTGGGTTTCGAAAACCAGATCTCCAAAATGACCCTCAAATTTATTGGCAACATACCAATATGTTATGGACCTTAAGGGGGAATTAACTGAGATCGGGCCGGACCCAAAATCTGGATTGGGCCTGAGGCCCAAAGCCAAGCGTCGCGCGACACTCCAGAACCGTCGCGCGAGGGTATGAAGTTAGGGCTTGGGTCTGGAGAGGCCCAGACCCGGCCCAAACCCGTTCCAAACGTTTAAATCGTCGCGGGGACGTTACAGAAACTGTTCACAGCAGTTTCAAAACTCTGAAACTCTCTCCAACTCTCGTCTCTCCTCTCGAATCCCTCTCAAACCTTCTCAAATTTTGATTCCACTCATAAAACCCTACGAACCCACCCTTGATCGTCCACCTATGGCAGACCACGGCAGTGGGGAAGGCGGAGGAGAAGTCGTTGATCAACCGGAGGATCGAGGAGGTCCAACGAGCATCGAAACAAGGGATCAGGCACCGGCGGAGGCCACCGCAGGGGCCGGTGCAGTGGTTGCAGGCGGCGGAGACGGCGAAGAGGGCCACGAGCAGGTGACTGGCGGCGGCGAGCACAGTCGCGCGACAGAGCCAGAGGCTCGCGCGACTGGGGGAGCTGAGGAAGTAGAGGCTGCTGTCGAGCCATTGGGGTCGAGCATGGCAGAGGAAGGCTCGGTGGTGACCGTAGGAAGGTCTGGTGATGTAGAAAACGTAGGTGGAGGAGAGCAGCCTCGCGCGACAGGGGAGGTGCCTCGCGCGAGGGTTGAATCCGGGGAAGGCAGTGGTAGTGGTGGAGGAAATGACACCATTGAGCCGTCCGGGTCCCCGCCGAGGGATTCGGCGAAGGGCAAGAGTGTTGTAGACGCAGAGGCGGAGGTCACAGAGACTCCGGTTGAGGTCCGAGAGGAGGACGTTTTGTTTCGGCCCGAATCGACCGCTGCCACGTCGTCGAGACACGTGCCGATTACGAAGTACGATGTCGCCGAACATCTTCCAGACGAAATGTTGGCGAAACTGTTGGAGGATAACCCCTTGGTCGGGGAAATAGTTTTGAGAGCCAAGGAGGACCGGGCAAGGGCCGTCGCTGCATCGGAGGCGGCAGAGCGATCCGAGAGAGAGAGACTGGAGAGAGAGGAGCTTCTGAGGGACGCAGAGGCTGAGGAGAGAGCCCGAGTTGAGGCGCAGGGGCCTAGGGTCACGGCCGTGGAGGAGGCGAAGAACACGAGTCGGCCGGGCTTTTCAGCGGAGGCATACGTGCTTCCCACGCCGCACCTCTTCGTTCCGTCGGGCGTCGCAGCCCGTGCACCGTCGCGGAGGGATTACGACGACGAGTTGGTGTTGAGGGATCCCCGGGTCCACCTTGCGGCGACATGGATGGAGGTATATTTCCAGAAAACACCCTTTGTAATTTGATTTCAATATTCTTGCTTTGATAGTTCACATTTGATACTTGCTTAGAACTTGATTGCACTTTTAGAATTTGCATGAACGATCTTGCGAACCATAGCATGCTAAATCCACGCATTTCTGTAGTAGACGCCCAATGCGTAATAACTTGAACCAATCATCTGTTGTAGGCTTCATTGATTACCTAGAACTTGAGAATGAACTTCCCGAGTACTGACGAACCATTTGCTGCTTGTCTTTGTATCTGAAACAGGCTGGAGCTGAACAGAGAGACCTTCGCGGCTTCGGGGGCGCGTGCGCGTCTTTGCAGCTGTACGAGGGGCTACCAGAGAGAGTGAGGCGGCTGGTAGACGAGGCGGGCTTTGGGGAGTTTGTGCGGACCTTGACCCCAGCGAGGATTGACCATGCCGTCCTCGTTGCACTTGCTGAGAGGTGGAGGGATACCACCAATACCTTCCACCTACCTCCTGGGGAGATGACAGTGACGCCTGCTGACTTTGCAGCGATCACCGGGCTAAGGGTCGGGGGCGAGCCCATCCCGTTTGACTCAGGGATCCAGGAGGATCGAGCTGCTTTGGAGTGGTTTCTGGGCAGAGCGCCCAAGGTAGAGGGGGGGATGGCGAGGTACGACCAGTTCAAGGGCTACCTGAGAAAGGAGGTGTCGAGTGACCGGGAGGCGGAGCAGATGGCCCGGGCGTTTCTGCTGTACTTATTTGGTGCCACACTGTACCCGAACAGGCGGAGCAACGTGCACCTGTCCTACTTGCCGGCGTTGAGGGACTTGAGGACAGCCTCGCGCTTTGACTGGGGCGGAGCGGCTCTTGGGACGGCCTACCTCTTTTTTGGCGACTCGTCGAGGACGGGAAAGAGCACAGCCGGCTACTGGAGGGTCTGGGAGGTACGATTCTAATCCCTTTAAGCACAACTTGAACATGCTTGTCCAATGCTTAGCCTGCTTGATTGTTTTGATTTCCACTGCTGTATGCCTTGACTGACGTTTGAACCTGTCTAAACCCTGCAGCTCTGGGCCTACGAGGTTTTGCGGATGTACCCGCCAGAATGCAAGCATCCAGACCTGAGCACTCTCCCTCGCGCGTTGAAGTGGAGCAAGGAGAACACCGGGAAGAAGGAAGGGAGAGGCGGGCTCAACGCCTTCAGGCTGTACTTGGACGAGCTCAGGGCCTCACAGGTATGAATACGTAATCCTAAGCATTAGAGATGTATTCATTTCCTTGTTTTAATGCTGTCGCTGATCAATTGCTTGCATTGCCTGTTTGCTTTGACTTGCAGGTCAATTGGGATCCCTGGAGAAGGGCGGGGCCAGAGCCAGAGTACTTGGCCAGGAGTAGAGTTGTCACGGCTAGCAGAGCGTTGTTAGAGTCTGCCTTTGGTTGGCAGTGGTACCTGGGAGACCGAGTGACGCGCCAGTCACTTGGTTATCCCGAGTTCTGGGTGCCAGGGCCGCTACCGGCTCGAGCTTCACACACAGGAGAGTACACGCGGGCCGAGCTGGAGAGGTACACGAGGCCGGACGCCGGGCTTGAGCGATACCTGCGTCCTGGTAGGGACTATGCAGCCTACCAGCGAGACTTCCTGGCGGGTCCATTGGGGGTCCGTGGCCGGAGAGAGGTGCGAGGCCAGGCCGCAGGGGCTGCTGAGGAGAGGAGAGCAGCCGGAGAGGGACGGAGAGGAGGTGAGAGCCGGGCCAGGCGATCCTCGAGTGGACCAGCAGTTGGTGGACTCCCTACGCTGCTTTGGAGGATTCTTGTGGTTGACAGTCAGGGGAATCCTGCAGAGTTTCAGTTAGCGCCTGCGAGGACAGAGCCTACTCCTGTGACCGTGTCGGTAAGAATCAGCCTCCAATATTGCTTTTGAACTTTAAATGCTTGAATTATCTGCTGAACAGTCTGATGAACTTGAATTGCATGCAGGTGCCAATTGAGTGGGTGAACGAAGCCGTTCGACGCATGCTGGCGTTGGAGAATGCAGTGCGAAAGGCAGCGAGCGGCACGCCATTGGAGTTGCAGTACCAGGTACCGACGTCACAGCCGACTCAGCCAGCCGTCGTTCAGAGGACTCAGGTATGGAACGATACATTCCAGCTTTCGATACATTCCTGCTTTCGATGCATTCTTGCTTTCGATACGTTCCTGCTTTGATAGCCTGATAGATGTACCTGTTTTCAATACAGAAATACAACATGTGCAATAGATACTGATGCTTTGAAATGCAATGATAATGCAGGTGGAGGGGAAGAGGAACCCTAGGAGGAAGAGTGTGCGAGATCCGCCACCGAAGAAGGTGGTGGCACAGAAATCCGCGCCTCCGGTTACCGCCACGCGGCGACAGACGAGGGGTTTACAGACAGCGCGTGCACGCGAGGAGGAGGCCAAGCAGGCCGTGAGGCAAGCTGAGCTTCGGTACCAACTGAAGAGGCGCGAGAAGCCGACGCTTGAGAAGCCGGGTTCGACTCGCAGGCTGAAGTTGATCATGAGTCCGACTTCCGAGGACGAGTAAGGAGAGGAAGAAGAAGGGGCAGAGGAAGAGGATGAGGAGCACTCGTCCACCAGCAGTGGCTCTGACGACTCCATTGACGATCCGAGGTATAGGGACGATCCTCGGGAGCTGCACGGTACTTCAGACAGCGGTGACGGGCTTGAAGAGCATTGACGAGGCCTCCGTTACCCTTTTTGCTTTTGATTTAGGGCCTGCGTGCCCAAGTAGATAGCCTTTGACAGACAGATGTTTTGAGAGCCTGCGTGCCTCTTTTGATTGGTGGGCGCATGTGCCCTGTTTTGACTTGGTAGTTTTGATCGGCCGAGGGCCAGAGATACAGTAGTTCCCTTTTGCTTTTGAGATGGATAGATCACCTTTCAGTTCGTAAAAGTTGCATTCTAAAGTTTTATAGTTTCTCATTGTGCATAAGAATCAGTAAAACTCGCCACTAATACCAAACTTGCATTGACAACACGTCGAGACTAAACACAGACACACATGAGTGTATAACACAGCCTAGCTCTGAAAGAAAAGAGACGATATGTCCCAAGACACAATCAGGATACGAGGATACGGAAAATAATGAAATTTTGGGTATTGTACGCCAAAACTCACAACACCTTGAAAGGGACGAAAACGACGCTTTCAACCGACAAATGGTGGCCAACATGGCCTGCGCCAATTGACGAACTCGAATGAAACGCCTCAAAAATGGACTTATACCAAAGAATGCTCAAAATAACGCAAAAATGGTATGAAATGTCGAAAGATGACTCGATTATGTCCCGGACTGAAACCGACACCTCCATACAGTCACTTAAGGCCCAAATGACCCGTATGGCATGACCAAACTAAGCTAGAATCGCCGGCACGAGTTCCAGCCCTCCGAAACCTCGGTTTGAACTTGGAATGGGCCCCCGAGTGTCCAAAAACTTCGTCGAGCACGGCATTCGGGATCCGGTGCTTGGATACAGTCATATAAGCTCATAATAACTTGCTGGCAACGCTAAAAGTCCAAAAAGACCCCAGGAATGGAAAGTGACCAAAACAGATCAGTAGCTGCTGAAATCTGCCAAAACTGCAGATAAACCATCGCGCGATGGTTTATAACTGTCGCGCGAGAGACATGTGTCGCGCGAGAGTCAACTCCTGCTGAGCAGCCTTTGTTTGACCAAATTATTGGCATGGAGCTGTTCATAACTTCCACGTCCTGAAAGTTGTTCTGGGCTTGCAGAAGGAAGGCTGTTCTGCCATGCAAGGTGGTAGGACACCTATGCCTTGGTCTCACCAACTTCTTGGCTATTTGAAGCAAGATTTTTAGACATAATGAAGTGTACACCCTTTCTCAACTTATCTAAGATGGGAGATTCACTAATGGAAGCCCTTGATCCTTGGCTAATGAGGGAGGAAACCATAAATTGGGAAAGTCCCAGGTCTCGCTGTTTATTCTCAATCCGGGATCTCCGGTTTGCTCGACCATGCGTCGAACTCATCCAAGCCGCGTTGCCCTTCTGGGATCCCGTTGTGCACATCTTCCGGTTCTGTGAAGACGAAATGTGCCCCACGATAGAAGAGTTCCAGGCATACGCCCCGGGGTTCGCCAATCTAGACGTCCTCGCCGTGCCGCCCGTCCATGAAGATATGGGGCAAATTCTACGGGAAAAGCTTAATATTCCGGCGGCAGTGACAACCAGCATCATTCGAAACGGCGAGCTCAACATTCTTCGCCTAATTGAGCTGTACGGCCCGGAGGCCGGTCTGGGAGACTATGTCGGGGAATCTCAACGACGTTTCGTCCTGTCCATATGCGCACTGGCCGCGTATATGCTGGTTCCTGTTGATGGAGGGGTAAATCCCAAGCTGGTGAGCATTGCTTTGCAAATGGATAACGGGAAAAACATTATGCCCGTGGTCCTTGCGGAGACGCTCTTAGGTTTGGACATGCTGAAACTTGGGCAAGCCGACTCTTTCAGCGGACGTCCTATCTTGCTCCAGGTAAATCCCCGTTCGACACAATTTCTCGCATTTTTGGTTTCAATCCAAATGCTTGGGTTGTATTTGATTTCTGACTCATCCTCCGTTCTCATGCAGCTTTGGCTGGCAGACAAAATCGGGGTTTTGGAAGAGCCACAGGCCGGCTTTGAAGAGTTTCCCAGGTTGTTGGTCGCGAGGCCAATGATATTCCCCGACTTGCCGGTGGAGATATGGTTTGCCTTCCTGAATGATCTGCATTCTGAAGATATAGTCTGGAGATGCCTCTGGTTAAACCTCCCAGCAATGACGCTCAAATCGGCGGGATACAAGAGAGTAATACTCGCCGGCCTGTCCAGTTTCACATTTTACATTCCTGGGCGCACGCTCCGCCAGCTGGGAAGGAGCCAAGGATACAAGCGGTACGGAGCGGAAGACTTTGACATCCCCGTGTTCACTTCCTGGGATTTGCGCTGCAACAGGGACAACTGGGGCGATAGGACGTTGAAGGAATCAGTTCCAGATTTCAGAACGTGGCTGGAAAAGCGCTACGTAAGATGGCTCCGTGTTGAAGTTGAGGCGAGACTGAGGGGATATTTCTGAATCCCATGGGAGAACAAATTGTAATTAGTAAGGCCATTAGGCTCCGCTTTTCAGCACTTGCTCTGTAAATTGTATGCCACTTTGCTCGGTTTGATCGGTTAAATAAAACCTTTGAATTTATCCGGCCATTATTCCTTCGAGGGACCGAATTTGTCATTGAACACGTAATTTGAAGAAACAATGCTTCAACGTCGTCATAAACACTCATAATGACCTACTGGGAGCATCAGAATTTCAAAATCTGGCCCGGGTCAAAATCCGGAAAATAACCCCAAAAAGGCAGTAGCCTGCCTTACTGTGTCGAATTAAATTGAACACTCGCGCGAGCACTCAAAACCATCGCGCGAATAAGAACAGTCGCGCGAGACTCCATGACTCTCGCGCGATGGAGAATCCCTGTTGTAGTAGCCAGCTTTCACTCATTCGGATAAAAGAAGGGTGGCAGGCTTTGTCAGCAGGCCTGGGCGTTGCAGGGGTTCTTGGCCTTCCCCAGAGATGTTCCCTTGATTTTTAGCAAATGGGGGGACACCTTGCAAGGCCACCTCATCAAGTAGGAAAGGTATGCTTCCTTCCTTGGCTTATAAAGAGGGATGAGCCCCTGAATGAAAGGTGTGCCTCCGTGGGAAATCTCTAGCACTATTCCCCAAATGGCAAATCATCTCCCTACCTTAATCAGCTCGTGGCTCGAAGAATTTGTCGCGAGTGATTGGCTATGCTTCCGTTCTCATGGGTTGGCAGCCTTTCGCTTCTTAAAAAGTGTAAGGCTCCGCCCCGAAATTCTAAGAGCAGCCCTGCAGTTTTGGGACCGGGACGTCCATGTGTTCCGATTTGGGGACAACGAGTTGTGTCCGACCGTTGAAGAATTCCAAGCATATCTCCAAGGCTTCGCTTCGAGCGTGATTGTCGCGCCACCTTATAGGCAAAGCATGTCAAAGCTGTTGAAGACGCGTCTAAACATTTCCCAGGGTGCAGCGGAAGGCCTGTTGATCGGCGGACAAATAAACATTGCGCGCCTAATGGAATGGTACGGGCCTGACGGTGACCCAGCGGATATGGTTCTGCAGTCTCAACGTCGATTCGCCATGTCAATTGGCATACTGGCCGCATACCTGCCGGTGTCTCCGTATGGACGGCCTGACTCCTCGTTGGTACATGTGGCTGCGGAGATGGGCGCACGGAAGAACGTGGCGCCTTTGGTGCTCGCTGAGACACTCATTGGTTTGGATTTGATAGCTACAGGTCAGACAAACACGTTCGGTGGCAGTCCAATCCTGCTACAGGTAAATTCTTACTCAGCTCACCTTTTTCCGGCTTTCGCACAGTCTGTTTTTACCTCGACTCTCGGCTAAGGCCGTATGGTAGCTTCTTACTTGTTTTCTTTCGCTCAGGCTTATGTGGCTCCTTACTTGTCTTTTCGCTCATGTAGTTATGGCTATGTGACAAGCTTGGACTAATCTCAACGAAGCGGACTGGCCCCGTCTGCCCGGGCGGATGCATCAAAGGGGGATGCTGTATCCAGAAATGTCTGAGGAGGAGTGGCACACCTTTATGAGAGAGATGTCTCCGCACGAGATCGTCTGGCGGCACAGGGCTCTGAACATTCCGGATATGGCTCTGCATTCTGCAGGTTTTGAGAGAATGGTGATTGCTGGGCTGTCCAGTTTCACGTTCTACATTCCAGGTCGCATCCTGCGGCAACTGGGCATGAGCCAAGGCTTTCATCGAGCTGGGATAGAAGATTTCCACATTCCAGCTTTTACGTCCCAACATTTGGCAGGGTATGAACACAACTGGGGTTTGAGAGAACTCGGAGGAGCAGAAGACGACTTCAGCACAAGACTCAAACATCGCTATGTAGCATGGTTAAGAGAAGAGGTCGAAAGCAGACAAAACGCAGACTGACTCCTGACTCAAATCCAATGATCTAGAATAAACTGTGAGCCCGTGAGGGCCTCTTAGCATTTTGTTCTGTTTTTGATGCTTTACTGTTTTTCTTGGGGCTCTGCTCAGCCTATGTAATAGAAGTAATAATTTTGAATAAAGGTGAAAGATTAAGAATTTTCCCCTTTTGGGTCCAAGCGTTGAACGCCACGTCGTTTGAATATTGAGGCACGTTCCGGAACGGAAAACCTGGATCGAGTTGATTGATCGTGACCGAATCTCACAGAGAGATTGCCTACGTATCCCAAGCTAGGGAATCAGGTCAAAACGTAGTTCAGGCTTAGGTTCGACGGGGTATGACCGAGTCCCAATGAGAGACTGCCTACGTATCCCAAGCTAGGGAATCAGGTCAAAACGTAGTTCAGGCTTAGGTTCGCTCGTGTGTTTTGGCTCTCCTTTTGCGCTCTAAATTTTGCCTAGGGCTGCCTTTGCAGGTTTCCAGCCTAGCGAGCTTTTGATTGAATGCCTATTTATTTTTGCCTAAACTGCCCCCCTTGGGTTTTCAGTCTAGCAGGCTTGCTCTAATTTTTGCTTGGGACCGCCCACCCTTGTGGTTTTCGGCCCAGCGAGCTTCTCTCAAGGGTAGTAACGTTTAAGCTGATCCAGGTTGACCAGAGTGTTGAACTCGTTGCCGTCTAGATCGATGAGCTGAGCTGCTCCACCCGAGAGGATGGTCTTGATAATGTAAGGTCCCGCGCGCTTCGGGCGGAACTTGCCACGCAGGTCGAAGATGGGAGCCCGGATTTCCTTTGTAACCATGTCCCCTTCAGCCAAGTCACGAGACTTCACTTTCTTGTTGAATGCCCGAGCAATCCTGCGTTGATATCCCTGAACGTGATACAAGGCACGGAGCCTTCTCTCGTCGAAGAGCAGGAGTTCGACAAACCTCCCGCTAAGCCATTCGGACTCTGCGAGTTCACATTCAGCCATGATCCTCAAAGTCGGCACTTCCAGCTCGATGGGAAGGACAGCTTCCATCCCGTAAACCAGAGAGAAAGGGGTTGCCCCTGTCGATGTTCGAATTGACGTGCGATACCCCCAAAGAGCCAGAGGCAGCTGTTCGTGCCAGTCCCTGGCGGACTCTGCGGACTTCTTGATGATAGTCTCGATGTTCTTGTTGGCCGCTTCAACCGCCCCATTCGTCTGAGGGCGATAGACGGTTGAGTGATGAACCTGGATTTGGAATTCCTCGAAAAGCTCCAAAACCCTGCCTTTGAAATGGACCCCGCTGTCAGAAACAAATGCCTGCGGAACCCCATATCGATAGATGATATTCTTTCGGATAAAATGAGCAACCTGAACCGCCGTCAGGGTCTTGTAAGATTCAGCCTCGACCCACTTGGTGAAGTAATCTATTGCCACCAAAATGAACCGGTGCCCGTTCGAAGCAGAAGGCTTGATCATGCCGATAACATCGATGCCCCAAACGGAGAACGGCCAAGGCGATGTCATGCCAAACAGTTTAGAAGGAGGGACGTGCATGAGATTGGCATGGATCTGACACCTATGGCAGCGGCGCACATAATCCACACACTGGGACTCCATGGTAGACCAAAAGTATCCCTGTCGTAAGATTTTCCTGGCAAGCATGACCCCGCTCATGTGAGGGCCACAAATTCCTTCGTGAATTTCCTCCATGATTTTGATGGCCTCAGCGCCGTTGACACAGAGCTTATGCATTCCGCAGTGAGATCTCCGATACAGTCTCCCGCCACAGATAATGTACTGAGCGGCCATTCTTCGGAGCGCTGCTCGGTCCTTTTTGGTGGCGTCGGCCGGAAACTGACCACTTTCGACGAAGTTCCAGATATCGTGATACCAAGGCAGGCCGTCATCGACATCATCGATGGCGTTGACATATTGATAAGCAGGCAAGTCTCGCTGTTCAATTAGAATAGGACGAAGCTTGATGCCAACCGGAAGCTCGATCATGGAAGCCAGAGTTGCTAGAGCGTCGGCGAACTGGTTCTTCATCCGAGGGATGTGCGTGAACGTGACCTTGTTGAAACGAGGAATGAGGTCCTCCAAGTCTTGGTGATAAGGCTTCAATCTGTCCTCCCGAACTTTCCAGTCTCCGTTAGCCTGAGAAACGACAAGGTTGGAGTCACCAATAACCTCAAGCCTTTCAACACCGAGCGTAAGAGCCGCTTCCATGCCAACAATGCAGGCCTCATATTCAGCTTGGTTGTTCGTGACATCGAAATTGAGTTTGAATGCAAGCGGAATATGAGCGCCATCGGGGGTTATAAGCAAAACCCCAATCCCGTATCCCTTCCGATTGGCTGCCCCATCAAAGTAAAGAGTCCAGGTGTCTTCGACCACTGCCATTACTCCTTCATCCGGAAATGTAAAATCTGAGTCCTCTGGTCCCTCGACGGGATGATCAGCCAAAAATTCGGCGACTGCGCGCCCTTTGACGGATTTCCTAGTGACATATTCGAGGTCGAACTCCGCGAGCAATAGCAACCAACGTGCTAACTTACCAGTAAGCGCAGGTTTCTCAAACAGATACTTGAGAGGATCCATTCGAGAAATCAACTTCACTGGGTAAGCCAGCATGTAGTGTCTTAATTTCTTGGACGCCCAAACAAGAGCCCAACATGTCTTCTCGAGAGCAGTGTAGCGTTCTTCAGCGCCAACCATCTTCTTGCTCAGGTAGTAAATGGCTTTCTCGACTCCTTTTCCTCCTTCTTGAGCCAGCAAACACCCCATAGACGAAGGATTCACGGACAAGTAAAGTATCAAGGGTTTCCCCGGCACTGGTGGCATAAAAACCGGAGGGTTCTGCAGATAGGTTTGAATGGAGGTGAAGGCTGCCTGGCACTTGTCCGTCCAAACAAATGGAGTATTCTTCTTCAATAGACGAAACATCGGCTCGCAAGTTAGTGTCAACTTGGCGATGAATCTGCTGATGAATTGTACCTTTCCCAAAAAGCTTTGCACTCCCTTTTCAGAATCCGGTGGCTTCATCTCGAGGACCGCTTTGATTTTGGAGGGGTCGACCTCAATCCCACGAGAAGTGATCATGAAACCGAGCATCTTGCCAGCCGTAACCCCGAAGGTGCATTTCTGAGGATTTAGACGCATACGGAACTTCCGTAATCTCCCGAAGAACTTCCTAAGTACAGGAATATGACCTTCTCGAGTTTTGGATTTGGCGATCATGTCATCGACGTAGACCTCGACTTCTTTGTGCATCATATCGTGTAGGATAGTGGTAGCAGCTCGCTGATAAGTGGGCCCAGCGTTCTTCAATCCAAAAGGCATGACCAGGTAGCAATAAGTCCCCCATTCAGTGATGAACGTGGTTTTCTCGCGGTCCTCGGGCGCCATGAGAATTTGGTTGTAGCCAGAGAAGCCATCCATGAACGAAAGCAAAGCATGCCCCGCAGTGTTGTCCACAAGCACATCGATGTGTGGCAAGGGAAAATCGTCTTTGGGGCTCGCTTTGTTCAAGTCCCGAAAGTCAACACAAACTCGAATTTGGCCATTCTTCTTAGGAACAGGGACGATGTTGGCAACCCACGTGGGATACTGAGAGACCATGAGAAAACCAGCGTCAATCTGCTTGGTGACCTCCTCTTTAATCTTCTGAACCCAATCTGGCCTCATCCGCCGGAGTTTCTGTTTCACAGGCTTGGCATCCGGGAACAAAGGAATGTGATGCTCCACGATTTCGGGATCGATTCCGGGCATATCTCGATGAGACCATGCAAAAACGTCACTGAACTCGGTGAGCAGCTCTTTGAAGTCATGATGTTCCTCCGGGGAAAGTGTGGAGCCCACTTGAACCATTCGGGGATCATTTTCATCTTTCAAATTTATAGAGACTATTTCTTCCTTTAATGGCTGAGCATGCCTTTCGTCTTCCCTTTCGATGAAGGCACGGATTTCCTTGGGAATGTCCCCATCGAAATCTATCCCCTCATCGTCAGGGTCGACACAGTTTATATAAAGATCATTGAAATAGTCAGAAGATGCTTCGTTCATTTTACAAGCCCCTGAAGGGTCACCAAGTACAAGAGAGTCGAACTCGAAATAAAAGCTATGACGTGGAGGGCCCAGAGGCACAAACTCCGACTCAGAGCTAGACTTAGAGGACGAGACAGACTCAGACTCAGACTCAGACTCAGACGTGTCGTCAATGCAAGTCAGGTGTGGCCTGAAAATGCAATTATTCAAAGAGCCCTCGGCTTTCACAATGAGAGAGGTGGGGTCCTCGAGGGCGTCGGGCCCGAGCATGAGCACTTCGGCTTCTTCAGCTTCCCCAGCCACACCCACTTGGGAGAATTCCTGAAATAGCAGCTCTAGATTTCCCTGATCGATAAATCCCAGCCAGTCAGTCTTGGTCTTCAGCTGATTAAGCTTCCTCTTGAATTCTTCCTTCGCTGGTTCATCATCACTGCTTGACCAGGTGTCATCAGCGAAGATCTCAAACCCAGGCAGCAGCTCCCCGGTTTCGGAATGAACGAAGGGCTCAGCCTGCCCAGCGTAAGTGGCATTTCCGACTTCACGTACGAATTTGGGACCGCTGCAGAGGGTCCGAGGTTTTCCCATATATTTCCTCCGTTTGGCATCTTTGGCAGAGGCGATATACCCCAAACCAAAGCGGCCCTCGTTGAAAGGAAAAGTAGGGAACTCCGGGACCCCTTGACGGCGAGAGCCCAATCCAATGCCCGGAAAGTGAGACATCCTTCTCATAATGTCCAGCGCGACAGAGCTTATGAGGAAATTCCCGTCTACGTTGATGGCCATTACTACGCCTGAAGTATCGAAAGAGAAACCTCCGAGATCGACGTCTTCTTCGCCGTGTTGAATTCCCAGAATAGGAGTCCCGTCCTCCTTGAGCGGGCGGATGCCTGAATCCCCGCAGATGGTTAGAGTGCCAGTGGGTAGTCCCAGAATGACCTTTTGGTGGAGGGTAGATGGTACAGCCATGATGTCGGACCGATGAAGCCATGGCCTGCCCAACAAAAGATTGAAAGTTGCAGGGATATCCACAACATGGAATTCCACGTCCATCTCAAAACCCTCAGCATCGAGTTTGAGTTTCAAGATACCCTCGACCACGCGATGGGTGCCGTCATATGCCTTGACAGCCAGATTGGAAGGTGTCAGATCCCTCTTGGTGAGCCCTAGACGATAAGCAACCCTCAGAGGGCAGACATTGATGGCGGAGCCATTGTCAATAAGAACGGTCGGGACCCAGAGTCCTCGACACTTGACGGTGATGTGCAGAGGGCGATTGTGGTCGACTCCTTCAACTGGCAGATCCTTGTCCGTGAAGATCACCGTACGCTTGGAGGTTGGAGGGAGGATGAGAGATATCATTGCCTCTGGCGTAACGTCAGCCTGGACTTCAAGGCAGGATAGGGCGTGACACAGCCTCTGACGATGCTCCTTGGACGAACAGATCAGTCCCCAGATAGAAATGGCGGCAGGAATCCGCTCAAGCTGCCGCTGAACTAGATCAGGAACCGGGTTGCCGGCTGATACCTCAAGAGATGCAGACTTTGGGAAAGAAACGGGCTCGTTCCTTTGATTAGCAGGATTGGAGGAATTCCCAGCCTGCAGGTTAGCAGGCTGAAAAATCCATCCACTCCTTGTAACATTGTGGACGTTTCCCAAAGAGGGCACGAGTTGATGACTTTCCTTTACATCCCAGAGATCAGCAGGGACATCTCCCAGTTTGCGCTTCCCCTTGTCAGTAGTCAGTGTAGAGACGGGCACTTTCATGTCCAAGCCCAAATCTTCAGCCAGATCCTTCATCAATAAGGAGTCCCAGAAACTTAAGTCTTTTACGGCAGCCACTTCAGCAACAGGCTCTGGATTTGCGATGAAAGGGACGTCCCAGAGACCAGTGTCAGCCAGGGTACGATTGACAGCCCAGACTTCGTTCCCAACTTGGACATCTACTATGTCGTTGACTTCCCACAGATTAGCGGGCGGAGCGTGGTCCGTAACCATGATACTGCAGTCCCTATTGTTGGGGTAAGGCACCTGAGGGCGCGGATTTCCTTCGTCGACGATGTAGGAACAGGGGTCATGGTCAGTGTCGGGGTTAGTATCACACACCGAATCAAAGACCGAACCAAAAAGGGAAACGTGGTCTCCCAAAGCCCGTGGGTCATCCTGGACAAGTTCATCCTCTGCGTAGTGAAGCATGTAGTCCGGTGTGGCATAGCCTTATAGAGGGTTAGGGTCGACGTCCATGGGAGCAAACCAGGTTGGCTCAGGGTCCCAGTAATATTCCGCTTCGGGAACTGGAGGTTCGATCGGGTTGAATAGCATGTTCAAGGAAAAACCGTCCAACGGGTCAAGCAAAGCCGCTTCATAACCGGCCAACCAGCCATCATACCAGGCTTGATCGAAGGGGACATTTCCGGGCTGTGGAGGAATCCCGTCCATTCCAAGGGTGGACCACTCGTTGAGGAGAGGAGCGGCATAGTCCCAATGGTCTGCCATAGCCCAACCAGTGGCCTGCATGTTGTTGTTCGAGGGAGGCACCCAAGGCTGATAAGGATCAGGAAATGGGCCAGCGATGGTCGCGTACGGGCTGTCAAGTGACGAGGCAGAATTGATCCGCACAGCAGGGATTGACCGATGGAAGAGGGAGCTGACAGATTCTTCGGAGACAGGTGAAGCAGCTTGTGAAAGTTCCGAAGGTGCATCGGCATCAACAACTTGGCCTTCAACCAATTGTATATAAGAAACCTCGGTGGACGGCTCGAGCGGGAAAGGCACGACGGGCCTGGGTCGATCGGTTGAGGCTATATAGTCAGTGGGGTTAAATATAGTGGAGCTAGGGTTGACATGAGTGGAGCTGAGAGATATCTGGCTGATATGAGGTACAGCGTTGTGTTTAGGGAGGGAGTTGGCAATGACATTGGGTTTCTGAGGTGGCGGAGGAGTCTCCAGCGTGCCATCGTCGATAAGATCCTGGATCGCGTGACGGAGGCGGAAGCAGGAGTCAGTGAGATGACCCGCTCCTTGATGGTAAGCACAGTAAAGGTTGGCTTTGAAGCCAGGTGAAGGTTTCTTGGGTAAAGGGGTTGGATCCAGGGGCTTCAGATGCCCTGACTTGACCAACTTTTCCAAGACTGAGGACAGAGGTGCCTCGATGGCCGAAAAGCTGCGAGGTTGGTTCCGAGGTCGGTTATTCTGCGGACTCTGAACTTGGTTGACATCCACGACGTGATTAGCAGCGCTGGAGGAAGCGGCATTAGTGCCGGCAGTGGCCGTGCTGGAGTAAGTCCCTGTTCCGAACAGTGCATTGGTGTTTCCAGAATAAGCCCGCGGTTTTGATTTTGGGGCATGCGAAGATTCGCCTTTTGATAGAATTCCACTCTGCAAAGCATCTTCGATGGCCAGGCCAGAGTCGAAGAAGGTTTCAAAGTTAGCGGAGGCCTGAGCTAGAACCAAGTGCCTGGCATAGTCTGGTTGAAGGTTGCGGGAAATGATGCGGAGCTGGTCCTTCTCGCTCGGGCGATCAGTCATCTGCGCAGCCTTAGCTCTCCACCTTTTGACAAAGTCTGCGAAGGTTTCCTTAGCCTCCATCTTGGTGGATTCAAGTTCCCGAGTAGTCATTTTTAGCTGGGAGTTGTAATTGTACTGCGAAATAAACGCAGTCCCAATGTCTTCCCAAGTCCTCCTCTTGGCAATGTCGAGTGACAAGAACCAATGGAAAGCAGGGCCCGAGAGGGTCTGAGGAAAGAGCTGTGACATGGCCTCCGGCTCAACAGAAAGAAGCTTCATGGCGGCATGGTAGCTGTAGAGATGGGTCCTAGGGTCGCCGCTCCCGTCGAACTTAGCCAAGTCTGGCATTTTGAACTTCTCGGGAAGCTTGGCGTTGGGATACAGGCAAAGGCGATCCAGGTCGATCCCTCCGGCACTGATTTTTTCTGTTTTGGCAATGGATTCCTCCAGTTTGGCCATCTTGGCCATGAGTACGACCATTTCCGGATTCGGAGCTGGTCCTTCTGGGTTTGGAGGCAATCTAACGCCTGCGAGGTTTGCAGCGGGCCTGCGAGCTTCCCTCGGGTTCATCACTATGAGACGTCCTGCGTGAAGCGGGTCCGGAACCAAGATAGGCTGCTCCTGGTCAGACTCATCGTCCTCACCTTCTTCTTCGAGAGGGGGCGGAAGGCGAGTGTGGATGAGGTCATTCAAACGAGCAATGTTAGTGTCGGTCTGAGCTGCCCTCTGCTGCATAGCGGTGATGCTGTCCTGGAGATTCATGAGCATGGTTTCCAGGGTAAGGGGTTCTGGTTGTGGCTGTTCCATTGTGATAAGTGTTTCAGAGCTGCTTGAGGCGGATACCGGGGTAGTCGGACGTCCTTCCTGTGAAGCCTGTGGTGAACTTGACTGAGAACCTGACTGAGATTCTGAGTGCTGTACTGCTGAAGGTGAGCGCGGAGAGTCTTCCGTGATGACTGACTGGGACCGTAACCTGACAAGCCTCTGAACCGGACTCAGATGCAGACGTTCCCAAGCGGGTTTGGCAACTGGCCTCGATACTTTCCTCGGTGGTGCAATGATTCAGATCTTTGCTTGCAAGGGAAAAGGAGGTTTAATAAGGGTCCTGCAGTAACTTTAATCTAAATAAAAGACTAAAGCGGATGCAGCCAACGTTGAGAGTGTCACCCTAGACTCTAGAACCGGAAGACAAGTCTGTCTCACGACGCTTTGGACACTGCTTCTAGGCCCTCAGAATTCTTTTTGAAGATGTATCCTTGTTTGGAACGAGCGGTCCTAAAGGATGTCAAAAGGAGTCTAAACCTTTGTCTGTTTTGATGTTCGGGTTTTCAAGTTTTTGAAGCCAGAACGACTCGGTATGAATATCATGATGCCATAACCAGGTTGGCGTAAGCAGCACTGTGCTATTAGCCGGGCGGTGTAAGTGACGAGGCACTTGTTACCTTTTGGTGTAAGCATCATGGTATTTTACTCCGTGGTTCTTCGTTTTGTTTGAAACCCTAAGCAGGTAGACGGGCAAAGGTGTAGAAAAGCTTCTGATTTCCTAAAGTCCCGTTGTAAAGGACTTAAAAGATGATAACGCGCACCATCGAGATACACGACTCCTCATCGGGCCATAACAATGTCCTACTAAGTCTGAAGACAGACTCGGAACAGATTGAGAACCTAGGAGCCATCCTAGACATGCTTCTACGCTGAACGAGATGTATGTACAGTTCATGTGATAAGGAAAGCAGTAACACGTAGGCATTTAGAGGGTTAGATGCAAGTAGATCTTAACCTGTGGGTACCTGTCCTAATTGGGAGAGTTCTAATGCTTTGTATATGCAAAAGGCCGGTTTTGGTTTGTAACAGGTTCCTCGGACTAGGGCCACAGATATACCTCCCGTTACCCACGTTTTTCGCAGAATAACAGTCGAACGGTAGCATGACCCATCATCGTCGAAGGTTGTCGGTCATTCGGGGTCCCCGGGCTCCGGTAAACTGTGCCGGATTGCCAAAACGATCCAACGAGGCTTATCCCACATCGATGCAAATGAGGTGCTAAAATTTTGTTAAAAGTGGAAGAATCACAGAGTCGTAAAAGCGCCTTTTCAAATTTGGCTCACTTTATTTAGTCCATCTTTAGGAGAAACTACGCAAGTGAACAATCGAAAAAGCCCCAGATTAGAACGGCCGGACACGAGGTCCTGTTAAATCACCGTTCCAACCTTCGGCAGCGCGAAGCTCACCGTTTTGCCAAGCTTTTAAGGAATTGTGCCCAAACGTATTAAATCCTAAGTGTGAATTAATATTGGTTCGATTTATCCCCAGCAGAGTCGCCACTGTGGGCAGCATGCCCTTGGAAAAAGGATTCCGTTCCTTTCGCCATTGCGGCCCTTTTTTGATAATCGAGGGAGCGCGAGCGCCGGTGGCGTGCGCTCAAGAATACAGAGTCGCCACTTGAGTTTTGAAGGTCCGACACTCAAGGAACCGTATTTCGAAGCACCTACCGCGCTGTTTGATTTGAAAAAGTGAAGGAAACCAGTCCGTCATAACCATATCTGGGTTCGGGAGCCAGGTTACGAGAAGGGAAGGGTTTTATGGCACCCCTCTCGCCCAATCCGGAAATCGGTCTCTACTTAGGCGCTTTCATGAAAACATTTGTGATTCTTCCTCTTTTAATTGATTTTAGCCAATTAGGGCGGGGGAACAGTTAATCGGGGATTAAAACTGTAACACTTTGCAAGATGTGATCAAATAATGGCATGGACTGATAGTATTGACGATTAGTAAGTGGAATGACCTCGAGACAGTGATCAGATGCCAAAACCAGGCTCGGGGCAGATTAGTCTTGCACGATGACCAACTTGCATGCCTGGGCAGATCTGCATGCAAGTCAACCATCGCGCGAGACACACTGACTCTCGCGCGAGTATGTCATCTCACCACAGTCCCTAAATCATCCCCTTCTGGGCTCTGGAAGGACCAGTGCACACCCAGGAAGCAAACCAAGCAGTTTATGGGAAGGCTGAAAATACTAATTATTACACCATACTCCAAAAAGGAGCCAAATGGGATAAAATACAACCCCTAAACAGTGGGGGTATCAAATCAGAGGCCAAGGGCCTAGTTGCCCATGCAAGGGCCACCCATGGAAATCAGAGGACTGTCGCGCGATAGAGAGTGACTCTCGCGCGACACTCCTGACTAGACTTCCAGGAATTGCTTTGCATGCTTGAGGTCCTGAGACAGATTCAGGGGATCCCAAAGGCATTCCAAACTATTTAAAGCAAATGAACAAGCTACTGTATTTTGTTTGGCATGCATAACAGTGATCTAAAAATCAAAGTAAGACACAATAAACATAAATACACTGCAAAACAGAAAAGGGCTAGCTTCCCTTCCCCACAAGGTCCATTCTCTTGCTGACACAAGTGTCGCGCGAGCATAGGGGACCATCGCGCGAGGGTTTAATAGCCACGAATTCTTGTAACTCTGCTGGCTTTAGGACCAGGGCATGGTATTGATTACCAGCCTTGGTCCTGTCAGCCCCCCTCAGGGATCAAAACAGAAACATGTTAAATGTTATACCTTTGCTTGGAAAGGGTTTGGGAATAGATGAAATTGATTGACGTGGCCTTGCTACCAAGTATGTATGAACACACTAGGTTCAGAAGATTAGGAAGTGGTTTTGGGGTTAGTGACTTTGTGCTAGCTAGTATAAGACTTGTGAATCAACCAAAGAATTTCTTAGTTAATTTTTGGAACCCTTCACATGGAAGACCAATGGGGGTATTTATAGGGAGAGAGTAAGGCTTGGTTAGGGGCCAAACAAGCCCTTAGGACCAGCCACTAAGGCTGGTCACAACTTGGTTGTGAGGCTAGCCAACAAGGTGAGAGAGTGGGTGGGAGTTTGCATGGGGCTAGAGCCTGCCAGCACGCCGTTCAGCTGAGGAGAACGGGGTTCTAGCCCATGGGAACCCATGTGCCAAGCAATCATCACCAGTCCAGCTGGATTCTGTGAAAGGGACAGGAGGGAACCATCGCGCGACGGTCCAGGAGTGTCGCGCGAGGGTCAACAGTCAACAGTTTAACTTTGACTACACGTGGCAGGCTGAGTGTCGCGCGAGCGACACAAAGGCTCGCGCGAGGGTCAACTCTGGCTCAGGGTTTGACTGAAGGTTCAGAAAGGTTTGAAAGGTTCAAGCAAGGTTTCTAAGTGTTCCAAGCCCAATCCATTCCCAATCCAAGCTCTGTTTGATCCAATTTCATCATCGGGGAAACAAGAAAACCGTAAAAATAAGTAAAACGATTGGGAGACCCAGATTGGGGTGTCTACAATGTCAACTGTATCAACAACAGCCGCGAAAGCTGTAGCCACAGCTACAACTGCAACCAAACCCAAAATTGGGTTGATGCTTACTGTCGTTGTGGAGAAAAAGCCCCCTTGAGGACTTCCAAAACAAATGCCAACCCTGGAAGGAGATTCTTGGAGTGTGTGAATTATGAGGTTGGTTAATGGCTACAATAATCCAATTTTGAGCCCTAATTTATGGTATTCTAAATTATTTGCCCTAATTTATGCTTTTTAATGGGTTTATAAGAGAAGAATGCATGCAAATTTTTCATATGTGTTGATCCTTCTACTTGCCCAAGAGGACTAGAGTAAGGTAGACAGTTGTAAAACAAGATCAAAGAGCTGCAGAAGATGGAGGAGGATCTAAAGAGGTTGAATGAAGTTGCAGAAATAGACAAGGAAAAGATGATGAAGAAGATGGACAAGCTGTGGAAAATGAACCATGAATTGAAGAAGAAAAATGAAATGATGTGGAAATGCAATGTACTGTGTATGGTAGTTATAGGTTTACTGCTGGTACTTTGGTTGGGTAGCTGGAAACGCACCTATGGTAGGATGTTGTACCTGCCATGAACGTTTGAAAGATTTAATCGCCCTAATGCAATGAAATATGTGGTTTGTGTTTCACTAAACATGTGTTCCAATATGTATGATGAACATTCCATGAGCATCATGAATGGCTTACAAACAGTCACTGGCCATACCAAAACACAGTCATAAGCCTTACACAAAGGCATTACAAAAGCTGCAGTCATAAGCCTTACACAAAGTCATTACTAATAGGCCCTTACTAATATAATTAAAGTCAAAAGCCTTGCACAAAGCCTTACAAAAATAAAGTCATAAGCCTTATGCCATTACAAGGCATACCCATTCACAAGGCATTACAAAAAGTCAGGTTATCTACCTCAAGTCAAGTCATGAAAAGTCATTTTGTGGGACCATATGAAGCTTGGGAGGAAATAGTAGTCACAACTCTACCATTCCTAGTCATTGTACCTCTTGGTGTAAACTTTGATGCTGAGGTATTGGATTGTTGACTGGGAAACCAGCATTCACCAACTTTTGTCAATTTCTTAGAAGCCTAACAAAATACACAAGCAACTAGTACATAAGTCATATGCATTATCATAGTCAATTAAAATTGTACACAGTTAAGTAAAGTAAATTATTAATGTACACAATCAACTAATAGTAGTACTATGCTCAAGTGGAGGAGCATAGTATCCAATTGGGGTGGCTCAAGTGGAGGAGCGCTACTGGTGTACTTTGTGGCAAGAGGGTACCCACCAAATTGAAGGAAAAATTCTATGGAACTGACATCAGACTAGCGATGCTTTATGGGATAGAATGTTGGCCTATTAAGAAACAACAGGTGAACAAGATGAGTGTAGCGGAAATGAGAATGTTAAGGTGGATGTGTGGTAAAACTAGACGAGACAGGATTAGAAATGAAACGGTTTGTGAGTTGGTAGGTGTAGCACCTATAGAAGAGAAGTTGGGGGAGAATAGGCTAAGGTGGTTTGGGCATGTCAACCGTAGACCAGGAGATGCAGTAGTAAATAGAGCGGATATGATAGCTTTGGGTAGCAATGCTACGGGGAGGGGTAGACCTAAATTGACATTAGATGCTGTGGTGCGCAACGATTTGAGTATAGTAGGTTTGTGTGAACAAGTGGCCCTTGACAGAGCTCAATGGAGAAAAAGGATTCATGTAGCCGACCCCAAGTGATTGGGACATAAGGCTTGGATTGGTTTGGTTTGGTTATAGTAGTACTATGCTTCCTAACCTTGTAAGGATTATTGGGCTCATCCTCTCCTTTTCTCCTAGCCTTCTTTGGTCTCCCAATTGTTTATCTTAAAGGTGGAGGCATTATTGGATCACATTCAGTTTGTGGCCATAAGCTTTTATCTGGTATTGGATTGATCCTATAGCTGTAAGTCCTAACAAATGCATCAGTTATGTAACACTCATTCACATAATCTTCAGGTAGGGCCTTATGAGTTATGATGGCTGCACACGCATGATTGCAAGGAATTCCACTAAGATCCCACTTTCTACAAGTGCAGGAGTGGTCCCCAATATCAACCACAAATGTTTTGTCTATAGTAGTTACCTCAAACACTGTCCCCCCTGAGTATATCACTGTCAATCCTCTTGTTTTCACCTTTTTCTTCTCAACTTTCTTACCAATACTTGGTCACACTCCCATCAACATACATTTTTCTGGGTCCCTCAGAAATATACCCTCCATGGTAAAACATAAGTGTTACTGATGGACAAGCCATTTGTCAACTGAAAGGTAAACAACAAAACTAAGGTAAAACAAAAAACAAGGGTCGATAATTGCTTCTATTTGGACAAAGACAGACATGGGGAACCAAAGCAGATGAGTAATGCATAATGGGGGGGACCAGTAGTAGCAAAAATCATAATAGGCCATACCAAACAGATAACAACAAAAGCCCCAAACGTACAAATAATTGCTTTTGTTTGGATATGAACAAAGACAGACATTGGGGGACCAAAGCAGATGAGTTATGCATAATGGGGGGACCAGTAGTAGAAAAAAGCCATTAAAAGGCCATACCAATCGAAAAAGCCCCAATTTTTTATTTCGTAACCAAGTCAAACCCAATTTTAATTAGGTATAGTGGGCACATGCCCCAAAATCTTGCATTTTTGATGCATAAAATTGGGTGCGCCCTTTTTGGAAAGCGCGGCGAAACGCTTCGCAGTTCAGAGTCGCCACTCGGGTTTTGCGGAAAGTACCCAAGAAACCGGGTTTTGAAAACGTTTTGGATTACGTTTGATTGAGTTTGAAAAAGGCTGTAGACTGGACCGTCGTCACCTTCGATATCTGATGTTCGGGAGCCAGTTTACGAGAGGGGAAGGGTTTTATGGCACCCCTCTCGCCCAATCCGGAGATCGGTCTCTACTCGGGCATTTTGTAAAACGTTTGCATTTCTCTATCTCTTTTTGATCATTTTTAGCCAGTTAGGGCGGGGGAACAGTTAATGGGGATTTAAAACTGTAACGCGTTTGCATTTATGTACAAGAATGTGATAAAATGGATGTTTATTGGATGTTTGATCTAAAATAAGCATAATAGATTGAGAACAAGCCCCTGTGAGCGTTTGAAACAAACTGGAACACACTGACACGATGAGGTGCACGCAGGAACATGCCTGTATACACTGGCCAAGCCACTGTATGCAAACATGACCTGCGTGCGCCATACCCAGTCTGGCGTGCGCCGGTAGGTCCAATCTCACAGCTCTTGCAAACAACCCTCTGGGCTCTGGAATGGACCAGTGCACACCCAAGACAAACCACACAAGATATACTAACAGCTATATACAGTTACAGACAGATAAGGGCTTAAGAGCCACCAAATGAATAGAAAACCCCTTAAACAGTGAGGGAGGAAAAACAGAGGCCAGGGGCCTAGTTGCCATGCAAGGGCCAGCCACTGGTCAAGGAGTGACTGGCGCACGCAGGTATATGGTACCGTGCGCCAGTTAGCACAACTTGGCCAGTGCTTGGCTTTGCATCATCTGGGCTCTGGAACATGACCAGAAGGCTCCCAGGGGCATTCCAAAGCAACATAATGGAAATATTGAAAACAAAGTCTAAACAGTTCTAAAATACAGAAAGCTGTAAACTTGTTTTATCATGCTTACAAGGTGATCAGATAGTAAAGAAGTAAGAAAAATGATGATCGGTGATCCCCACGCCAGTTTTACCATAAAGCCATGACTGGCGTACGGTACTAACAACTGGCGCGCGCCACATGATCATCACACACGGTTTTGAAACCTTGCCAGCATTAGGGCCAGGACTGGTATGGATTACCAGCCTTGACCCTGCTAGCCCCCCTCAGGGGTCAGAACAGAAAACAGAAGCAAAAGGTGGTATACCTTTGCTTGTGAGTTTTGGAAGAGAACTTGAGCTTGAACTTGGAGATGATGGATGGATGGTGAATGTATAGTAGTGAGTGTTATGGGCTAGAAGAAGTTTTCCTTGCTTGCTCTTTCTATGGATGAAGAAAGGAAACAAGGGAAACAAGAGGAGAAGAAGGAGAATAAGCCTTAGAGCTTTTATGAGCTTGACCCCTTGCAAATGAATGCAAGGGGGGTATTTATGGAGGAGAGATGACTGAGATCAGTTGTGCCCTAAGGGGTTGTTTGGGGTGGCAAGGCAAGAGAGGAGCCTCTCATGCATTAAATGCATGGGACTCCTCTTGAAAGGTGGTGTCGGAAGAGGGGGGACAGCTTGGACGAAGCAATCATCAGGGGAGCTGTAGCCGACGTCAGGTGGCCACAAAAGTCCCGCGCGAACGGCTGAATAAAGTTGATTTGACTGGCATTGACTGGCGTACGCCCCTTGTTGAGTGGCGTGCGCCAGTAACGGGCGATGACTGACACGTGGCAGTGCTTCCAGCGCACGCTAGACCGTCACCTGCGTACTCCAGTAGGGTTTTGCTGAGGCCATTTGGTTCTGGCTTGAAGGTTCGACAAGGAGTTCAGAAAGGTTTGGATGAGGTTCGGGACGCTCAAAGCTCAAACTCATCAACAAACTCGGGATGTTCTTGACCTTAATCATCATCGGGGAATCAAAGACCGTAAGTAAACTAATCCGGACAGTCCAGAATAGGGTGTCTATAGGTATACATTAAGATACTACTTCCAAGAACCCTAATATTCTCATACAAATTCCCAAACGTATAGATATAATATATACTATGTCAACTTAAATCAACATTCGCGCCATAGTGTCAATACATCTAGGGTTTTTACATACAACATGTACCTTCAAACTAGGGTTCGATCGAATGATCAGAGCGTTCAAACTATACTTCTTCAATTGCCACGATCCTCGATCTTTTTCGAAACTATGGGTTTTTTTTGGGGATCGAAGTCAGGAGTAGGAGAAGGAGAGAGAGAGAGAGAGTCGCCATGGGAGAGGAAGAGAGAGAGAGAGAGAGAGCACTGATCAATCGTATGAGTAGAGCGTGAATCATCTCACCGTATATAATATATATAAAGGGTATCTTAGTTATTTCATTTGTTCTGTTAACGGAGTTTGCATTTTTTTCTTTTCCAGTAGTTGAGGGGGTCATCTTGGGCATTTTTGAAGGTTAGGGGGTATTCGTGGGAAAAAGTGATAGTTGAGGGGGTGTTTATGTACTTTTGCCATCAAAATTTATGGACCCCACACCACATAAATTAACTAATTTCAAAATTTGTATACACGCGTGTTTCAATTGGTATTTTCTTCTTCTCTTTTTCACCTACTCTATATCTTCTTCACTTCACCCACAAACTATTTCTTTTTCTTTCCCTCCAAAAGTGAAGCTCATATCTCTCGATCATCTACAATTCAACCCATCATTGCCGGATGTGGGCAGCATGCCCTGAAAAACGGGAGAAGGATTCCGTTCCTTTCCCAAGGCAATGGGCCCGGATCGAGGGAGTGCGAGCGCAGGGGGCAAGCGCTCATAAAATACAGAGTCGCCACTCGGGTTTAAAGGTCCGACACCCAAGGAACCGTATTTCGAAGCACCTGCCGCGCTGTTTGATTTGAAAAAGTGAAGGAAACCAGTCCGTCATAACCATATCTGGGTTCGGGAGCCAGGTTATGAGAGAGGAAGGGTTTTATGGCACCCCTCTCGTCCAATCCAGAGATCGGTCTCTACTTAGGCATTTTGAAAACGCTGCGATTCTTCTTTTATTAATCGATTTTTAGCCAATTAGGGCGGGGGAATAGTTAATCGGGGATTAAAACTGTAACATGTTTGTAGGATGTGATCAAGTATGGCATGAATGAGCAGTTAGTATAGGATGAGAACAGACTCATGTGGGAGTTTAAACAGACTGGAAAGCTCCTGTCTTGGAGTGTCGTGCACAGGAAGAAACCAGTATGCACTGATCAAGTCAATGCATGCTGACCAAACCTGCGCACGCTACTACAAGACCTGCGCGCGCCAGTAAGCCTAAGCCCACAGCTCTTATTCTCAAACCCTTCGGGCTCTGGAAGGACCAGTGCACACCCAGAACAAACCAAGCAGTTTATAGCAGTCATAATATACAGTTTAAAGGCTGAAAAGCTTAACAAATAAACAAAACACCCCATAAACAGTGTGGGGACAAAATAATAGCCTAAAATCAAGTTAAACACGCAAGGCCAGCCACTGGTCGGGGACAAACAGTCGTGCGAGGGTTCCAAACCGTCGCGCGACGGTGCGCCCGGGCGCGCGATGGTTGCGCCCTGGCGCGCGATGGTGCGCCCTGGCGCACTGGTCAACGCTCCATTTGACCATCGCGCGATGGTTTGGGTGCAGCGCGCGATGGTTCGAGCCAACTTTCCAGTGTCTGGTTTTGCTCATCCTGGGTTTTGAGACAGGTCCAAAATGATCCCAAGGGTACTCCAGCAGAACAGAAATGAATATTGAAATGTAAGACTAACATTTTTAACAAAGGAAAGCAGTAAATTGGTTGTTAGCATGCTTCACAGTGAGATATATATTAAAACAAAACTACAACAGTCATGCACATAGGTAAAACAAAAAATGACCAGCACCCCTTCCCCACGTGGACCAATCTCTTGCTGACAGAACTGTCGCGCGAGTGTTTGGGTCCATCGCGCGAGGGTTTGCTTGGCCACGGCTTTTGAAACCTTGCTAGCTTTAGGGCCAGGACTGGTATTGATTACCAGCCTTGACCCTGCCAGCCCCCCTCAGGGATCAGAACAGAAAGAAGAACAAAGGTGAGATATACCTTTGAATTTTGAGGTTTGAAAAGTGTTTGAGCTTTGAATTGAGGTTGAGGTTGTTTGTGGTGTTTGATTTGAAAAAGAACAAGCTATGTTCTTAGGGTGTCTTTGTATCTCTTTTATTAGTTTAAAAGAGTACAAAGAGATGACCCTTTGATTGCCAAAATTTGTTAACCTTTTGAAAGATGAACAATGGGGGCAAGGTTTAGAATCTTTATGCTTTTAATTTTTTTGGAACCCTTTAATGGAAGAACCATGGGGGGTATATATAGGAGAAATGGTGAAAATGGTGTGTGGTGGAAAAAGAACCAACCAAGTAAAGGTTAAACTTGGCTTGGTGGCCAAATTGCATCCTTTGAAAAGGTAAGGTGATGCAAACAGAGAAGTTCAGCCAGTCCACGAGGTCTGGCTGAGGGTGGCCTTGGTGGGCAAGTTTCTGCCACTGGAAAAATAGGTGGGGACTGAACCATCGCGCGATGGTTCCAAACTGTCGCGCGAGGGTCAATGACTTTGACCATCGTGCGCTGGTTCCAAACCGTCGCGCGACGGTGCGCTCGGGCGCGCGATGGTTGCGCCCTGGCGCGCATCAGTAGGGTTTTTGGCTTTTGGAAGTGGCTTAGGCTAGGTTAGGTTCTTGGATTTTTCAAACACTCCAAGCTCAAACACTCGACATTCCGGGGGTGTTCTTGATCCGCTTCATCATTGGGGAATCAAAAATCGTAAGTAAACTAATCTGGAAGCCCAGATTGGGGTGTCTACAGTAGCCCCCCTTTGACGGCACTTGGAGCACCATCGACTTGGTACAAGTAACGTCGAAGGTTTCTAGACACCGCTCAAGGCAATCCAGAGCAGAACATACTAGCAAAGTAGACAAGCATACTTACAGAACCTGATTGGTTGAATGGACGGACGGACCGTCGCTGGGGTGAATGTAGAAGTGGACGATTGCATCGTCGCTTGTTGATCAAATTTGGACAGGACAGGCTGTCGCTGCAGATGTTGACGGGACCGGCCGTCGTTGCTGGGGATCAAGCTATCCTCGGCACAAAGTATTCCAACAAACACGGGTAGGTCGTGTCAGGCAGGTTGAATTCCATCTGTTGGGAATCAGAGCCAATCTCCTTATCAAAGACCATCCGAGACAGAGCAATAAGCCTGTTGGAAGATGCACTTGCTGCTAGACTGAGGGTGATTGTCGTTCGGGACAGGCCAAGACGGACTCTCCTGGGGAACAATCAGTTGCGGATGAACGGACCATCGAACGATGTTCTGGTCGTTGTTTGTGGATTTGACAGGACCGGCTGTCGTGAGGGCGGACGGGAGGATCATCAGTATAAATGATCGAACCGTTGGGGGAATTGACAGGATCAGCTGTCAGTGAATGCGGACGGGGAGATCATTGTGCCGAGTGATCAAGCCGTTGGAGAAATTGGACGGGAGGATCATCAGTATAAATGATCGAGCCGTTGGGGGAATTGATAGGATCAGCTGTCAGTGAATGCGGACGAGGAGATCATTGTGCCGAGTGATCAAGCCGTTGGAGAAATTGGATGGGAGGATCATCAGTATAAATGATCGAGCCGCTGGGGGAATTGACAGGATCAGCTGTCAGTGAATGCGGACGGGGAGATCATTGTGCCGAGTGATCAAGCCGTTGGAGAAATTGGACGGGAGGATCATCAGTATAAATGATCGAGCCGTTGGGGGAATTGACAGGATCAGCTATCAGTGAATGCGGACGGGGAGATCATTGTGCTGAGTGATCAAGCCGTTGGAGAAATTGGACGGGAGGATCATCAGTATAAATGATCGAGCCGTTGGGGCCTGGATGGAAAGATCATCAGTATAAATGATCGAGCCATTGAAGCCTGGAGATAAACGATATGGCTGACCGTCGTGGATGATATGGCTGACCATCGTTGAATGACCGATATGGCTGACCGTCATGGATGATATGGCTGACCATTGTTGAATGACCGATATGGCTGACCGTCATGGATGATATGGCTGACCATCGTTGAATGACCGATATGGCTGACCGTCATGGATGATATGGCTGACCATCGTTGAATGACAGATATGGCTGACCGTCATGGATGATATGGCTGACCATCGTTGAATTGGAAGGGCGGATCACTATACAAAGTGATCGAGCCGTTGGAAGTTGGACAGGACCGGCTGTCGTTGATTTAAACTGGCGGATCGCTATGTAAAAAGTGATCGAGCCGTTGAGGTTGGACAGGATCGGCTGTCGTTGATTAGAAATGGCGGATCGCTATAAAAAAAAGTGATCGAGCCGTTGAGGTTGGACAGGACCGGCTGTCGTTGATTAGAAATGGCGGATCGCTATAAAAAAAAGTGATCGAGCCGTTGAGGTTGGACAAGACCGGCTGTCGTTGATTTGAACTGGGCAGATCAGTGTGCTGAAAGATCAAGCCGTTGAGAATTTTGACAGGACCGGCTGTCATTGATTGTTCCGCAGAAGATTGCATCGCATCCTTTGGCAAACAAATCATATAACGGCAACCATGCTGGCCATCTTCCTGCTTTCAACATTTAATACATACAATATGCAAGGGTATGTATAATGTATTGAAAATGCAGATGCAAGCTAAAGGCGGCTCATAGAAGGACAACGACACCTAAGGACTACCACTGAGCCTCATTACTGTACTGTCTGTGCTTCTGAGATATGCACCCAGATAGGAAGACATTGAACGGGCGGACGTGCCCCAGTTGACGTTTAGTAGTGACATTGGGCCTGCGCGCCCTTTCTTCGATGCTTAGGCAGACGTGCGCCAGAGATGCTTTGCTTGGCCTTGGGCTGACGTGCCCTTGCTACTTCAAGAGATTCCGCTGCATGCGGATTACAGATACTAGGGTAGCAATGTAAAAATTGCATTTTCCAGTTTATTGACTCTCTTTTGCAAGTGTTGAAGAGAATGGAAAAACTAACCACTAATATCTAATTTGCATTGACAAGTGCTTTGAATCGACACACAGACACGTGCACATATGTACAGACTCGCCTAACTCGAACGAAAAGGGAGAAAGAGAACCAGGGTACAATGCGAACCCTTAGACACACGGAATACAATGAAACTTTGGGCATTAATGTGCCAAAACTCACAACATTCCTGAACAGGTGAAACTGACACTTACGAAAGGTGCAAAAGGTACAAAGACCTGTACAAACAAAATCGAGAAAAACACCTCGAAATGACAATTAATTAAAAAACTAGAAAAATGTCGCAAAAACGGACATAAGACGCAGATTATGACACGTATAGACCCGGACTGAAACCGACACCCCCGTGCAGTCACATTAAGTCCATATGACTTGCATGGCTTGATAAGACTTGGAAAAAGCCCCTGGAATGACATTCGAGGGTAGTAGCTAACTGCTACTGTTTGCTGCAAGAAGCATGCGCAGGTTTGAGACCTACGCGCATCACTTCGAACAAACGCGTTGCGGTTGCTTACACCAGACTTCGCTGAACTTAGAATAAACTATGAGCCGTTAGGCCTCGCCAGCATTTCGTTCTGTTTTTGATGCTTCAAATATTTTAAGGCTTATGCTCAGCCTGTAAATTGAAGAAGTAGTTTGTAATAAAATTGAAAGACGAAGGTTTTCCCCCTTCTAATTCCTCCAATGCAGCTTGACTTGATCTTCGATCCTCTCCGACCTTTGATGTGTACCAAAACGTCAACTATGGATCCAATTGATAGATATGTGACCGAGTCTCAAAGAGAGCTGCCTACGTATCCCAAGCCAGGGAATCAGGTCAAAACGTAGTTCAGGCCAAGGGTTAACTCTCGAGTATTTACCTCTCCTTTTACGCTCTAACTTTTGCTTAGTACCGCCCATTCGGGTCTTCGGTCTAGCGAGCTTTGATTGATTGCCTATTTATTTTTGCCTAAACCACCTTCATAGGTTTTGGTCTAGCAGGCTACTCTAACTTTTGCTTGAAACTGCCCACCCTTGGGGTTTTCAGCCCAACGAGCTTCTCTCAGGGAAAAGTAGCACTTGAATTGATCCAGGTTGACCTAGGTATTGAATTTGTTGCCGCCGAGGTTGACGTCTTTGGCTGTAGCCCTAGATAATATGGCTTTGACGACAAAGAGTCAAGAGTGCTTCGGTTGACATGCCTTGCTCCGGGCCATTTTGTGCACTTCCTCATTTGTGCTTGGCGGAATGCCACTGTTGTTGCTTTGAACATGGTACAAGGCCCGGAGCCTCATGTGCTTCTGCTTTCTGGATTGGCACCCGATAACAGGGGATTTGATGCTCCTTTATCTCAGGATCAACGCAAGGCGTGACTCGATGATACCACGCCAAGATGTCGATGAATTTTTCAAACTTGTCTGACCGGGCATAATGCTCCTCTGGGGGCGGCTTTGAACCAATTTGAACCTTTCAGGAGGTTGTACTGTCTTTCAAGTTTATTTGAAATTACTTCTTCTTTTAATAGGTTGAGCATGCCTTTCGTCTTCCCTTTCGGCGAGGGAACACATTTCCTTGGGAATGATCCCATCGAAATTTATCCCTTCGTTGTCAGGGTCGACACAGTTTATATAAAAGCCAGCGAAGCATGTAGAAGCAAGATGATGCATATCATAAAAACCCTCGGGGTTTGCCAAGTACAACAGACTCAAAACTTGAAACAAAAGCTACGACGTGGAGGGCCAAGAGGCACAACCTCCGACTCAGAGCTAGACTTAGACAAGTGCAAAAGACTCTGTGTCAGACTCAGACAAGATGCCAATGCAAACTAGACGCGGTTTTGAAAATGCAATTGTTAAAAAGCTACCCATAGCTTCCACAAAAAGAGGTAGGATCCAGCGGGCGTCAGGCCCAAGCAACAGCACTTCGGCTTCCTCAGCTACTTTGACCAAACCTACTCGGTGCTCCTTTGATCAATGGACCTCAGCTGGTCGGTCCTCTCATTTGTAAGCCCCTCCTCACTGTCAAACCAGATGTCGGCAGAGGAAGTCCCAATCACACAAACAGCAGCCAGCAGGCTGTCCTCGGGCTCGGACGGGATGGGTACAGTCGGCTTGGAGCTCGGGTTGAGTTGAGTAGAGTTGATAATTATATGACCAACCAGAGGGTCAGACTCGTGTTGAGGCGAGGAGTCGGAAATGACATCGGGCTTTAATGGAACTTGAAACGTGCCATTGTCAATTAGATCTTGTATCTCGTGTCGGAGACGAAAGCACTTGTCCGTGAGATGGCCAGGCATTTGGTGGAAGGCACAAAAATGGTTGGCATTGTAACCAGCAGGTAAGACTTTGGGTGGGGAAGTTGGGGTCAAAGGTTTGAGATGCCCAGATTTGACGAGTTTCTCCAACACTGCGGATAGAGATGCCTCGAAGACAGAGAAACTCCGGGATTGGGTTCGGGATCGGAGACTTTGAGCACTTCGTATTTGGTTGATATCGGCTATTGATGGAGGTGGGGTTGTGATGATACCACAATCGATGAGATCTTGAACGGCATGTCGAAGCCGGAAGCAGGCATTGGTAGAATGGCCAGGCATTTGATGGTAGGTGCAATAGAGGTTAGGCTTGAAGTTGGGTGATGGATTTTTGGGTAATGAAGTTGGATTGAGGGGCTTGATGGAACCAGTATCGAGGAGCTTTTCATAAATTGAGGCCAAGGGCGTAGAGAAGCATGAGAAAGTCCTCGGTGGGTTCCGGCAACCGGATTGAGAAGTCAAAGTGGGACCCTTGTTTGCTTTGTTGTTGCAACACATTGCCTCATCAACAGGGTGCACTCTTTTGCCTTCAGGGCTGAATTCATCACCAAGCATGTCCTCCCCTTTGGCAAAGGCTTTGAACAGGGAATCAGCATCCTCCTTCGAGTGAGTCCTGGTCTCATGAAACTCAGCCAGGTCTTTGAACATGTCTCCTAAGCACAGCTTGATTCCAACTATTGGAGGGTGGTAGGCTCGAGAAGGTTCTTTGACTAGCCCCATATCTGGTTGCGAGGCTGTGGAGGTAACAAGGCCAACGAGTCCCTGGATCATAATCATATGTTTGTCCATCTTGTGACCCAATTCCTCTACAGCTTTCCTGAGCTCAGCCAGCTCCATTTGTACTGCCATTCCAAATTGATGAACGAGGTAGGTGATATGATCTTGGAAGCAAAGGTGTAATAGCCCTGGCAGACTCTTCTAAGCAGGTTTGGCTCTTCTTTTCGGTACTTTCCGACGATGCAATGGCTCGAAGCTTTGACAGTAAAGTAATGAAAGCTCAGTGATGCCCTTTCAGCAGTTTATTGAAAGAATTGAAAGAGCGAAAAATGCAGAGATCATCGTCGTCAGTGTCCTCCTAGACTTTAAAACTAGAGACGAGCTTGTCTCATGATGTTCGGATGCTGCCAGAATTGTAACGACCCGGTTTTTCGACCCTAATTTTGGCCCTAATTTTTTTTCTAATAAAATAATATATTGTTAATTAATTAAACTAATAAGTTTAATCGGTTATTTATTCTATAATTAGTTTCATTATTCATTTAAACTTCATAAAAATCAATAACTACTTTTTATTCAACATATATACATACACATACATATAAATATAATCTTTTCCCTACCAAAAACCCTACCCAAACCTAACACTACGTACCCATCCCAAAAATTTTAGGAACCATGTTCTCTCACTTCATCATCTCTCCCGATTATTTCTCTCTCTCTCCAATTCATGCCAAACCAACACCACCCCTATTCCCTAATTTTCGGCTGCACACCTATCACCACTTCCCCCACGTACAACACCTCTCCCTCTGTCAATAATAAAGGATAAGAATCCTCCTCCATAGCAACCTTTCCAAGTAGTTGTAGATAAAGATAAGAATAGCTTTTCAAATGTGTTTTTATCTTGTTACTAGTTACTTATATTTTATAAACCGTAACCTCCTGTAGTTTTTCTTTCCCATTGTACAGATCAACTCCATGTATATGTGAAAATGTACTTATTAATTGAAGTCTTGTAGACTTTATACCTTCACAGCCGAATCTCCTCAATCCCACCCGAAACCACCACCTCCTCCGGCCTGTAGCTCCACTCCTCCTTCATCACTCCCGAACCTCTCTCGGCTTCCCCCTCCCCCACCGTCGGATCACCACCGAACCGCCACCACCTCTCACGGCAGCCACCTCCTCTCCCCACCACCGGACTCCTCCACCTCCTCCGGCCTGTACCCACCACCACCCCGCCTTCCATGACCCGCCATATCAGCCGTGGGTGTGTGCACAGTGCACACGCCGAATGTTTTGGTGTACGTCACGCCGCGGGCCCCGTCGGAGTGCCGCCGGATGCCGCCTCTAGATTTCAGACCCACCACGGCGATCTCTGGACCCCGTACAACATTTACCCGAGCTTAGAATCGCGTTTGAGGTAGTATAATCGCTTCCCTACTTCTCCTAAGTATATTTAGCTTTTATATGTTGATTATGGACAAGTTTTAATGAAAGGAATCATGCCCATGCATCAAAACCACATGATCCGAAAATACTTTGTTTTTCTGGAAACGAAATCCAATTGCTATAGTAGCATGCACGTTCTATTTTATTAGGGAAATGTTCTGAAACTACAGTTTGCCCCCTGGGGTTTAGTTAGTTCCCAAATCTGACCCTAAACTAGGTGGTTAACTTATTACATTTGTTGTTCAGTAGGATAAATGCATGACTGTTGTATTCTCGATTGATATGTATAATATTTAATGTTTGTGAATAAGTCAATCACAGTCAAACTTTGTCACAAGAAAATAAAAGTACAGAAGTAACATTAATAGTAATAATTAGCTTGAACTAAAAATAATAAATGATAAGACTATTTTTTTTCTTTACATAGTAAAATAAAAAGTTTAACTATCATCTAAAGTTAAGTTATCAATAGGTGAAAGCTAACATTTTTATTTTGC
The DNA here is from genome assembly GCA_020567845.1 of Rhododendron henanense subsp. lingbaoense. NCBI lineage: Eukaryota > Viridiplantae > Streptophyta > Magnoliopsida > Ericales > Ericaceae > Rhododendron > Rhododendron henanense. The sequence continues at coordinate 16,594,476 of CM036314.1, forward strand.
TACATGAAGTTAAAACTATTTAGACATATTAATTATAAGCTAAAAGAGTAATGATCCTACTAATCTAGTAGGATAGATCATATGTAAAATATAAAGTAGTATATAGAGATATTAAAATGACTAAGGCTACGGCACATACCTTCTTCTCCTACAAAACCCATTCCTCCTCTTATTCTCCTTTACCATTTCGGCCACAAACATAGCACCATTCCTGCCTGGAAAAGACGGTCCCCGAACAGCCGTGTTCCCCTCCGAAACATCTCGGAAAATAGTCCCAATTAAGCTCCCAGGAACCACCCAATACAGCTGCAACCCGACCCGTTCCAACCCCGTTCAAGCTTCGAAACTGCTGCAAAATAGTCCTAAAAAACCAGCCCACGGAACGATCACATTTCACTCTGAAACAACCCAAACGCAGCCCGTTCGACTTCAAAACAGTCCCTGATCGGCCACCCTGGGGTCCCCGTTTCGGTCACCTTCTCCGTTGCCGAAAACCCACCAAAACCATTCAATACATTTTCGACCGAACCCGAGGTATTATAATCCTTCTCCTACTTCTCTCTAAGTATATTCAGCCCTTAAATTATTATTTTAACGAGTTGGAATGAAAGAAATCGGTTCACGGATCAAAACCCAGTGATCCGAAGTTTTACTCTGTTTTTTGAATGAGCAGTACTGTTCATGAACGTTGAAACCTTTAAAAAAATGGTACTGAAATTGCAGTTAGCCCCTCATGCTTACGTTGATTCGAGAATTAACCCTAAACTATGTGTTGGCTTATTATTATTATTTTTTATTTTATTTTACCACTACTTGTACATTTAATGTTTAGGTTGACAAATGCTTGTATGACTAGAAAGCCTTTGTGTAATATTTTTGATTGATATTAATGTGTGTAGGTATACATTACCTAAACTTTATTATTAATAGGATAATGATCATGTTAGAAGCAATTGATAAAATTTACTAATGGAGGATAGAAGAAATAGAAAGTAGTCATTTTATATAGAATAACTATAGATTTTTACATCTTGTTAATAATCAGTAGGTAAGCTTGTGGTGAATAAAATGATAATGCCATGTAATGTAAAAAAATGGAGTGTGTATTTAATTACTAAGTAAAACGCTGAACGTGATAAATTAGTTAGTAAAATATTCTAGTTTTAAAAAAATAAAAATAAAAATAATACATTAAATTTTTGTTGGTCTATAAGAGTGGTTAAAAGAGCCTTTAGGTCTACGAAATCGCTAATGGCACCTTCAAAATAAATAAAAACTATAACTAATTTACTAGCTTGTTCAACAAACCTTAAGGGCATCGGCCTGATCATAAAACTCTATGTGTTTTACTTACTCGCACAATATTATTTGATATGTACTTTTTATCTCATTGAAATGTATCATGTTATGAATTGAGTTGTTATTGATTGTATCATGTTGTACGTGATAGAATGGACTTAGGTTCACCTGGGTGGTTACGAGTAGTGACTCACGTAGACGATGTTAAGTAAATGAAAATTGGTAAAGTGTTGGAAGTGTGATTGTGTGGATTGTGATTTGAGCCATGGTGATGGCAAGGGTAACCAATGGGGCCCTGTGTTGAAATGGGTAACCAATGGGGCCCAGTGTTGAGAGATGTTGTGACGCTAATGTATAATGCGTCATGGGAAAATTCGCTTCTTTTGTTCAAGAGGGAATAGGTCCCATGAGACAGTTATAGTTAGTGGTAGGTGATGTCCAACCCTAATGTACGATGCGTCATGGGAGGACTCGATCCTCCTGTTATGGTCTTAAGTGAGAACATACTAGATACATAATTTAGGTGCGCTCACCTAGGACCCTGGTGCAGGACAAGCAAGAGGAAGGGTGGACCCATGAGACGGTTGTAGTTAGTGGATGTGGGAGGAAATGATCTCTCATAGAGAATCCTTAGATTTCATGTAAGTTGATGGATAGTAAAGAAACAGATGATGTGCTATTATTCTGTACCTTCAGTGTATTATCAATTGTTATATTACTAAATGCTAATTGTAGAGTAAGGGGTTAGTAGGGTTGAGATTATCTACTAAGTTTCAAAACTCATCATAGTGCCGTTGGGCTGGCGTTTCATGCCAGGTAATCCGGAAACCGAAGAACAAAACCCTCTTCGAGATGATCAGTATCAAGGTGAAGACCTCCCAGCTGAGGAAGGGAAGTTTGTTGAACCTTGGATGTCTTACCTGTGGGCAGCATGCCCTTCGGAGGGGAGAAAGGATTTCGTTCCTTCCCCTGCCGTTTGCGGCCCATTTTGAAAATCGATGGAGCGCGAGCGCCGGTGGCAAGCGCTCGAAAATACAGAGTCGCCACTTGAGTTTTGAAGGTCCGACACTCAAGGAACCGTATTTCGAAGCACCTGCCGCGCTTTGTTTGAAAAAGTGAAGGAAACCAGTCCGTCATAACCATATCTGGGTTCGGGAGCCAGGTTACGAGAGGGGAAGGGTTTTATGGCACCCCTCTCGCCCAATCCGGAGATCGGTCTCTACTTAGGCGTTTTTATGAAAACATTTGTGATTCTTCCTCTTTTAATTGATTTTAGCCAATTAGGGCGGGGGAACAGTTAATCGGGGGTTAAAACTGTAACAGTTTGCAGGATGTGATCAAATAATGGCATGGATGGACAGTATGATGAATGATAAATGGGATGAACTTGAGACAGCGATCAGATGCCAAAACCAGGCTCGGGGCAGATTTGTCCTGCACGATGACCAACTTGCATGCCTGAACAGATCTGTATGCAAGTCAACCATCGCGCGAGACACACCGACTCTCGCGCGGGCATTGTCATCTCACCACAGTCCCAAAATCATCCCCTTCTGGGCTCTGGAAGGACCAGTGCACACCCAGGAAGCAAACCAAGCAGTTTGTAAGAAGACTGTAAAATACTAATTATTACACAATACTCCAAGCAGGAGCCAAATGAAATGAAACACAACCCCTAAACAGTGGGGGTATCAAAACAGGGGCCAAGGGCCTAGTTGCCCATGCAAGGGCTATTCATGGAAATCGCAGGACTGTCGCGCGACAGAGACTGAGTCTCGCGCGACACTCCTGACTGGACTTCCAGGAATTGCTTTACATGTTTTGGGTCCTGAGACAGCTTCAGGGGATCCCAAAGGCATTCCACACTATTTAGAGCGAATAAAATAGCTACTGTATTTCCTTTTTGCATGCATCACATTGATCTAAAAATCAAAGTAAAGTACAATAGGCACAAAACACTGCAAAACAGGAAAGGGCTAGCTTCCCTTCCCCACGAGGTCCATTCTCTTGCTGACACGAGTGTCGCGCGAGTGTAGGGGACCATCGCGCGAGGGTATAGCTGCCACGAATTCTTGCAACTTTGCTGGCTTTAGGACCAGGACATGGTATTGATTACCAGCCTTGGTCCTGTCAGCCCCCCTCAGGGATCAAAACAGAAACAGCTTAAACATTATACCTTTGCTTGGAAAGGATTTGGGAGTAGATTGAATGGATTGGTGTGACTTTGCTACCAAGAGTGTATGAATACCCTGAGTTCAGAAGTTTAGGAAGTGGTTTGAGAGTTAGGAACTTTGTGCTAGCTAATGGAGCTTGTGGAATGACTAATGAATTCCTTAAGCAAATTTTTGGAACCCTTAACATGGAAGACCAATGGGGGTATTTATAGGGGGAATGTAAGGCTTAGTTAGGGGCCAAACAAGCCCTTAGGACCAGCCACCAAGGCTGGTCACGACTTGGTTGTGAGGCTAGCCAACAAGGTGAGAGAGTGGTTAGGAGTTTGCATGGGGTTAGAACCTGCCAGCACGCCGTTCAGCTGAGGAGAACGGGGTTCCAGCCCATGGGAACCCATGTGCCAAGCAATCATCACAAGTCCAGCTGGATTCTGTGATAGGGACAGGAGGAAACCATCGCGCGAGGGTTAGGGAGTGTCGCGCGAGGGTCAAACAGTCAACAGTTTGACTTTGACTACACGTGGCAGGCTAAGTGTCGCACGAGGGACAAGAAGACTCGCGCGAGGGTCAACTCTGGTTTTAGGGTTTGACTGAAGGTTCAAAAGGGTGCAAAGGGTTCAAGCAAGGTTTCTAAGCGTTCCAAGCCTAATCCATTCCCGGTTCAAGCTCTGTTTGATCCGATTTCATCATCGGGGAAACAAGAAAATCGTAAAATAAAGTAAAACGATTGGGAGACCCAGATTGGGGTGTCTACAGTAGTCCCTCTTTGACGGCACGCGGAGCACCATTGACTGGTACGGGTAACGTCAAAGATTTCTAGACACCCACCAAATCCGCCCAAAAGCCGATTAATATGGAAAATGCAGACAAGTATATAAAAATACCGTGCACCAAGGGGAGAAATTGGAAGTCGGACGGATAGATCGTCGCTGTTGATAGATCGGACGGATAGATCGTCCCTGTTGATGATCGGATGGATAGATCGTCACTGTTGATTATCGGACGGATAGATCGTCACTGTTGATTGATCGGACGGAAAGATCATCGCTGAGGATTGATCGGACGGATAGATCGTCGCTGAGGATTGATCGGACGGATAGATCGTCGATGTTGATTGATCGGACGGATAGATCGTCGCTGTTGATTGACCGGACGGATAGATCGTCGATGTTGATTGACCGGACGGATAGATCGTCGCTGATTTGTTGATCGGACGGATAGATCGTCGATGTTGATTGACCGGACGGATAGATCGTCGCTGATTTGTTGATCGGACGGATAGATCGTCGCTGAGGATTGATCGGACGGATAGATCGTCATTGTTGATTGTGGGCGGACCACTGCTGGGGATACCAAATTCTTTAGGTCTGAAGGCGAAGCCCCCAAAATGGTCCTCAAATTATTGGCAGCATATCAACATGTCGTGGACCCCAAAAGGAGTGTGATTGAGATCGGACCAGGCTCAGAATCTAGATTGGGCCTGAGGCCCAAGGTGTAGTGTCGCGCGACACTCACCAATCATCGCGCGAGGGTCTGATGTTAGGGCTTGGGTCTGAACAGGCCCAGACCCGGCCCAAACCCGTTCCAATCGTTTAAACGTCGCGGGGACGTTACAGAAACAGTACTCAGACGGTTTCAAAAGTTCAGAACTCTCTCAAAACTCTCTCTCCCCTCACGAACCACTCTCAAACCTTGATTCCCGCCACGAAATCATCAAACCCACACAAGGGCATCCGTTCATGGCTGACCACGGCAACGGGGACGGCGGAGGAGAAGTTGTTGACCGGTTAGAGGACCGAGGAGGGACTATGGACGCCGAGATAGAGGATCAAACATCAGCGGAGGCCACCGCGGGGGCCGGTGCAGTAGTTGCAGGCGGCGGAGATGGCGAAGAGGGCAACGAGCAGGCGACTGGCGGCGGCGATGAGTGTCGCGCGACAGAGCCAGGGGCTCGCGCGACGGCTGGTACTGGGGCCGTGGGGGCTGCTGTCGAGCGGTTGGACTCGAGTACGGCTGTAGAAGGGTCAGTGGTGACCAGCGTGAGTCCAGAAAATGCCGGGGACCTTGGTGCTGGAGAGCATCCTCGCGCGACAGAGGAGGAGCCTCGCGCGAGGCTTGAAACTGGAGGAGGCAGTGTCAGTGGAGGAGGAGATGACACTGTTGAACCGTCTGGGTCCCCGCCGAGGGATTCAGCGAAAGGCAAAAGTGTTGTTGACGCGGAGGAGGAGACCACAGTGCCTCAGGTTGAGATTCGAGAGGAGGATGTGTTGTTCAGGCCGGAGTCGACCGCGGCCACGTCGTCGAGACACGTGCCGATCACTAGACATGACGTTGCCGAGTACTTGACTGACGAGGCACTGGCGAGACTGCTAGAGGACAACCCCCTGGTCGGGGAATTGGTCCTAAAGGCTAGAGAGGACCGTGCTCGGGCCATTGAGGCGTCGGAGGCCATTGAAAAGGCCGAGAAAGAGAGACTGGAGAGAGAGGAGCTTCTGAGAGACGCAGAGGCCGAGGAGAGAGCCCGAGTTGAGGCGCAGGGGCCTAGGGTTACGGCCGTGGAGGAGGCGAAGAATACGAGCCGGCCGGGCTTTTCAGCGGGGGCGTACGTGCTTCCTATACCGCACCTTTTTGTGCCGTCGGGCGTCGCGGCCCGTGCACCGTCGCGGAGGGATTACGACGACGAGTTAGTGTTGAGGGATCCCCGGGTCCACATCGCAGCGACGTGGATGGAGGTATATTCCCAGAAAACACCCTTTGTAACTTGATTTCAATATTCTTGCTTTGATAGTTCACATTCAATACTTGCTTAGAACATGCTTGAACTTTTAGAATTGCATGGATGATTTTGCGAACCAAAGCACGCTAAAGCCACGTATTTCTGTAGTTAAGGCCCAATGCGTAATAACTTGAACCAACCATCTGTCGTAGGCTTCATTGATTACCTAGAACTTGAGAATGAACTTCCCAAGTACTGACGAACCATTTGCTGCTTGTCTTTGTATCTGAAACAGGCTGGAGCTGAACAGAGGGACATCCGCGGCTTTGGGGGCGCGTGCATGTCCTTGCAGCTGTACGAGGGGCTGCCAGAGAGAGTGAGGCGGCTGGTAGACGAGGCGGGCTTTGGGGAGTTTGTGCGGACCTTGACCCCAGCGAGGATTGACCATGCCGTCCTCGTTGCACTTGCTGAGAGGTGGAGGGATACCACCAATACCTTCCATCTACCTCCTGGGGAGATGACAGTGACGCCTGCTGACTTCACAGCGATCACAGGGCTGAGGGTCGGGGGTGAGCCCATCCCGTTTGACTCAGGGATCCAGGAGGATCGGGCTGCTCTAGAGTGGTTTCTGGGCAGAGCGCCCAGGATAGAGGGGGGAATGGCGAGGTATGACCAGTTTAAGGGCTACCTGAAGAAGGAGGTGTCGAGTGATCGGGAGGCGGAGCAGATGGCCCGGGCGTTTCTGCTATACTTGTTTGGTGCCACGCTGTACCCCAACAGGCGAAGCAACGTCCATCTTTCTTACTTGCCGGCGTTGAGGGACCTGAGGACGGCCTCGCGCTTTGACTGGGGTGGAGCGGCTCTTGGGACGGCCTACCTCTTCTTCGGCGACTCGTCGAGGACGGGCAAGAGCACGGCCGGCTACTGGAGAGTCTGGGAGGTACAATTCTACCCCTTTAAACACAATTTGATTATGCTTATCCATTGCTTAGTTCGCTTCACTGTTCTGATTTTTCAAATGCCGTATGCCTTGACTAACATTTGAACTTGTCTAAACATTGCAGCTTTGGGCTTACGAGGTCTTGCGGATGCATCCGCCAGAGTGCAAGCATCCAGACTTGAGCACTCTCCCTCGTGCGCTGAAGTGGAGCAGGGCGAGCACGGGAAAGAAAGAAGGGAGAGGCGAGCTCAACGCCTTCAGGCTGTACCTGGACGAGCTTAGGGCCTCACAGGTATGAACACATGACTGTAAGCCTTTAGACATGTCTTTGTTTCGTCGTTTTAATGCTGTCGCTGATCAATCGCTTGCATTGCCTGTTTGCTTTTGACTCGCAGGTCAATTGGGATCCCTGGAGGAGAGCAGAGCCAGAGCCAGAGTACCTGGCCAGGAGCAGAGTTGTCACGGCCAGCAGGGTGTTGTTGGAGTCTGCCTTTGGTTGGCAATGGTACCTGGGAGACCGAGTGACGCGCCAGTCACTGGGTTACCCTGAGTTCTGGGTGCCAGGGCCGCTCCCACCTCGAGCTTCACACACGGGAGAGCACACGCGGGCTGAGCTGGAGAGGCACACGAGGCCGGATACTGATCTTGAGCGATACCTGCGTCCTGGTAGGGACTACGCAGTCTACCAGCGAGACTTCCTGGCGGGTCCACTGGGGGTCCGCGGCCGGAGAGAGGCGCGAGGCCAGGCCGCAGGGGCCGCTGAGGAGAGGAGAGCAGCCGGAGAGGGATGGAGAGGAGGTGAGAGCCGGGCCAGGCGAGCCCCGAGCGGACCGGCCGTTGGTGGACTTCCTGCGTTGCTTTGGAGGATCCCTGTGGTTGACACCCAGGGGAATCCCGCAGAGTTACAGCTAGTGCCTGCGAGGACGGAGCCTGCTCCTGTGACTGTGTCGGTAAGAACCAGTCTCCAATATTGCCTTTGAACTTTAAATGCTTGAATTATCTGCTGAATAGCCCGATGAACTTGAATTACATGCAGGTGCCAATTGAGTGGGTGAACGAAGCCGTTCGACGCATGTTGGCGTTGGAGAACGTGGTGAGAAAGGCGGCGAGCGGCACGCCACTGGAGTTGCAGTACCAGGCGCCAATGCTGCAGCCAGTTCAGCCAGCCGTTGTTCAGAGGACCCAGGTATGAAAACGATATATTCCAGTTTTCGATACATTCCTGCTTTCGATACATTCCCACTTTGATAGCTTGATAGACTGTACCTGTTTTCAATATAGAAACACAATATGCACAATATATACTCATGCTTTGAAATGTCATGATAATGCAGGTGGAGGGGAAGAGGAACCCTAGGCGGAAGAGTGCGCGAGGTCCGCCACCGAAGAAGAAGGTGGCACAGAAATCCGCGCCTCCGGTTACCACCACGCGGCGACAGACGAGGGGCTCACAGACAGCGCATGCACGCGAGGAAGAAGCCAAGCAAGCCGCGAGGCAAGCTGAGCTTCGGTACCAACTGAAGAGGCGTGAAAAGCCGACGTTGGAGAAACCGGGCCCGGCTCGCAGGCCGAAACTGATCATGAGTCCCACTTCCGAGGATGAGGAAGAAGAGGGAGAAGAAGAAAAGGCAGAAGAAGAGGGTGAGGAGCACTCGTCTTCCAGCAGTGGCTCTGACGACTCCATTGATGATCCGAGGTATAGAGATGATCCCCGGGAGCTGCACGATACTTCAGACAGCGATGACGGACTTGAGGAGCGCTGACGAGACCTCCGTTACCCTTTTTGCTTTTGATTTAGGGCCTGCGTGCCCAAGTAGATAGCTTTTGACAGACAGACATTTTGAGAGCCTGCGTGCCTCTTTTTGATTGGCGGGCGCATGTGCCCTGTTTTGACTTAGTAGCTTTGATCGGCCGAGGGCCAGAGATACAGTAGTCTCTTTTGCTTTTGACATGGATAGATCACGGTTTAGTATGAAAAGTTGCATTTTGAAGTTTTAGCTTCTCATTGTGCGTAAGAATCAGTAAGACCCGCCACTAATACCAAACTTGCATTGACAACACGTCGAGACTACACACAGACACGTATGAGTGTATAAAACAGCCTAACTCTGAAAGAAAAAGGCAATATACCCTAAGACACAATCAGGATACGGGGATACGGGAAACAATGAAATTTTGGGCATTATACGCCAAAACTCACGATACCTTGAAAGAGATGAAAACGACACTCTTAAATGATCAACGGTGGCCCTGCGCCAATTGACGGATTTGTACGAAACGCCCCAAGAATGGACTTACACCGAAGAGTGCTCAAAATAACACAAAAGGGTATAAAATGTTGAAATACGACTCGATTATGTCCCGGACTGAAACCGACACCTCCATACAGTCACTCAAGGTCCAGGCGACCCGTATGGCATGACCAAAATGGGCTAGGGCCTCCGGAACGAGTTTCGAACTCCCGAAACCTTGGTTTGAACTTGAAACGGGCCTCCGAGAGTCCAACAACTTCGTTGGGGACGGCATTCGGGATCCGATGCTCGGATGCAGTAACATGTGCCCCTAATGATTTGCTGGAACCATCAAAAGCACCAAATGACCTCTGGAGTGAAAATCGACCAATTTGGACAATAGCTGCTGAAATCTGTCAAAACTGCAGACCAACCGTCGCGCGATGGTTCGAAACTGTCGCGCGAGAAACATCTGTCGCGCGATGCTTTGAGAGTGCCGCGCGAGAGTCAACTCCTGCTAAGCTGCCTTTGTTTGACCAAATTATTGGCATGGAGCTGTTCATAACTTCCACGTCTTCGAAAGTTGTTCTGGGCTTGCAGAAGGAAGGCTGTTCTGCCATGCAAGGTGGTAGGACACCTATGCCTTGGTCTCACCAACTCCTTGGCTATTTGAAGAAGGATTTTTAGACTTAATGAAGTGTACACCCCTTTTCAACTTGTCTAAAAATGGGAGACTCTCTAATGGAAGCCCTTGATCCTTCGCTAATGAGAGAGGAAACCATAAATTGGGCGAGTCCCCGGTCTCGCTGTTTATCCTCGATTCGAGATCTCCGATTTGCTCGACCGTGCGTCGAAATCATTCAAGCCGCATTGCCTTTCTGGGACCCCATTGTGCATGTCTTCAGGTTCCGTGAAGATGAAATGTGTCCCACGATAGAAGAGTTCCAGGCGTACGCCCCGGGGTTCGCCAATCTAGACGTTCTCGCCGTGCCGCCCGTCCATGAAGACATGGGGCAAATTCTACGGGAAAAACTCAACATTCCGGCGGCGGTGACAGCCGGCATCATTCGAAATGGCGAGCTCGACATCCTTCGCCTAATCGAACTGTATGGCCCGGAGGCTGGCCTGGGAGACTACGTCGGGGAAGCTCAACGACGCTTTGTCTTGTCTATATGCGCACTGGCCGCGTATATGCTGATTCCCGTCGACGGAGGGGTAAATCCCAAATTGGTGAGCATAGCCTTGCAGATGGATAACGGGAAAAACATTATGCCCGTGGTTTTGGCGGAGACGCTCCTGGGTTTGGACATGCTGAAACTCGAGCAAGCCGACTCTTTCAGCGGATGTCCTATCTTGCTCCAGGTAAATTCCTGCTCGACATACTTTCTCGCATTTTCAACTTCATTCCAAACGCTTGGTCTGTATTTGATTTCTGACTTGCCCTCCGTTCTCACGCAGCTCTGGCTGGCAGACAAGATTGGGGTCTTGGAAGAGCCACAGGCTGGCTTTGAAGAGTTTCCCAGATTGTTGGTAGCGAGACCGATGATATTCCCCGACTTGCCGGTGGAGATATGGTTTGCCTTCCTGAATGATCTGCATTCCGAAGATATAGTCTGGAGGTGCCTCTGGTTAAACCTTCCAGCGATGACGCTCAAAACAGTGGGATACAAAAGAGTAATACTCGCCGGCCTGTCGAGCTTCACCTTTTACATTCCTGGGCGTACGCTCCGCCAGCTCGGAAGGAGCCAAGGATACAAGCGATACGGAGCGGAAGACTTCGACATCCCCGTGTTCACTTCCTGGGATTTGCGCTGCCATAGAGACAACTGGGGTGATAGGACGTTGAAGGAATCAGTTCCAGAGTTCAGGACGTGGCTGGAAAAACGTTACGTAAGGTGGCTCCGTGTCGAAGTTGAAGCGAGACTAAGGGGATATTTCTGAATCCCGTGGGAGAACAAATTGTAATTAGTTAGGCCATTAGGCTCCGCTTTTCAGTACTTGCTCTGTAAATTGTATGCCACTTTGCCCGGCTTGATCGGCTAAATAAAACCTTTGAATTACCCGGCCGTTATTCCTTTGAGGAACCGAACTTGTTATTGAATACGTAATTTGAAGAAACAACGCTTCGACATAGTCATAAACACTCATAATGACCTACTGGAAGCATCGGAATTTCAAAATCTGGCCCGAGTCAAAGTCCGGAAAATTACCCCAAAAAGGCAGTAGCCTGTCCTACTGTGTCGAATTAAACTGAACTCTCGCGCGAGTAATCATAACCATCGCGCGAACAAAAATAGTCGCGCGACACTCCAGGACACTCGCGCGATGGAGAATTCCTGTTACAGTGGCCAGCTTTGACTCATTCGGACAAAAAGGGGTGGCAGGCTTTGTCAGCAGGTCTGGGCGTGCAGGGGGCTCCTGGCTTTCTCCAGAGATGTTCCCTTGATCTTTAGTGAGTGGAGGGACACCTTGCAAGGCCACCTCATTCAAAAGGAAAGGTATGCCTCCTTCCTTGGCTTTATAAAGAGGGGTGAGTCCCTGAGCAAGGATGTGCTTCCGTGGGAAATCTCTAGCACTATTCCCCAAATGGCAAATCATCTCCCCACCTTAATCGGTTCGTGGCTCGAAGAATTCGTCGTGAGTGATTGGCTATGCTTCCGTTCTCATGGGTTGGCAGCCTTTCGATTCTTAAAAAGTGTAAGGCTCCGCCCCGAAATTCTAAGAGCAGCCCTGCAGTTTTGGGACCGGGACGTCCATGTGTTCCGATTTGGGGACAACGAGTTGTGTCCGACGATTGAAGAATTCCAAGCATATCTCCAAGGCTTTGCTTCGAGCGTGATTGTCGTGCCACCTTACAGGCAAAGCATGTCAAAGCTGTTGAAGACGTGTCTGAACATTTCCCAGGGTGCAGCGGAAGGCCTGATGGTTGGCGGACAAATAAACATTGCACGCCTAATGGAATGGTACGGGCCTGACGGCGATCCAGCAGACATGGTTCTGCAGTCTCGACGTCGATTTGCCATGTCAATCGGCATACTGGCCGCATACCTGCTAGTGTCTCCGTATGGACGGCCTGACCCCTCGTTGGTACATGTGGCTGCGGAGATGGGCGCTCGGAAGAACGTGGTGCCCCTGGTACTCGCTGAGACACTCATTGGTTTGGATTTGGTAGCCACAGGTCAGACAAACATATTCGGTGGCAGTCCAATCCTGTTACAGGTAAGATCTCACTCAGCTCACCTTTTTCCGATTTTCGCACAGTCTGTTTTATCTCGACTCTCGGCTAAGGCTGTATAGTAGCTTCTTACTTGTTTTCTTCCGCTCGGGATTATGTGGCTCCTTACTTGTCTTTTCGCTCATGCAGTTGTGGTTATGTGACAAGCTTGGACTAATCTCGGCTCCTGAAGCGGACTGGCCCTGTCTGCCCGGGCGGATGCACCAAAGGGGAATGCTGTACCCAGAAATGTCTGAGGAGGAGTGGTACACCTTCATGAGAGAGATGTCTCCGCGCGAGGTCGTCTGGCGGCACAGGGCCTTGAACATCCCGGATATGGCTCTGCACTCTGCAGGTTTCGAGAGAATGGTGATTGCTGGCCTGTCCAGTTTCACGTTCTACATTCCAGGTCGTATCCTGCGGCAACTGGGCATGAGCCAAGGCTTTCATCGAGCTGGGATAGAAGATTTCCACATTCCAGCTTTTACAGCCCAACATATAGCAGGGTATGAACACAACTGGGGTTTGAGAGAACTCGGAGGAGCGGAAGACGACTTCAGCACAAGACTCAAACATCGCTATGTAGCATGGTTAAGAGAAGAGATCGAGAGTAGACAAAATGCAGACTGACTCCTGACTCAAATCCGATGATCTAGAATAAACTGTGAGCCCGTGAGGGCCTCCTAGCATTTCGTTCTGTTTTTGATGCTTTACTGTTTTCTTGGGGCTCTGCTCAGCCTATGTAACAGAAATAATAGTTTTGAATAAAAGTGAAAGATTAAGAATTTTCCCCTTTTTGGTCCAAGTGTTGAACGCCACGTTGTTTGAAAGTTGAGGTACACTCCGGCATGGAAAACCTGGATCGAGTTGATTGGTTGTGACCGAATCTCACAGAGAGATTGCCTACGTATCCCAAGCTAGGGAATCAGGTCAAAACGTAGTTCAGGCTACGGTTCGACAAAGTATGACCGAGTCTCAAGGAGAGACTGCCTACGTATCCCAGGCTAGGGAATCAGGTCAAAACGTAGTTCAGGCTAAGGTTCGCTCGTGTGTTTTGGCTCTCCTTTTGCGCTCTAAATTTTGCCTAGGACTGCCTTTGCAGGTTTCCAGCCTAGCGAGCTTTGATTGAATGCCTATTTATTTTTGCCTAAACCGCCCCCTTGGGTTTTCAGTCTAGCAGGCTTGCTCTAATTTTTGCTTGGGACCGCCCACCCTTGTGGTTTTCGGCCCAACGAGCTTCTCTCAAGGGTAATAACGTTTAAGTTGATCCAGGTTGACCAGGGTGTTGAACTCGTTGCCGTCCAGATCGATGAGCTGAGCTGCTCCACCCGAGAGGATGGTCTTGATGATGTAAGGTCCTGCGCGCTTCGGGCGGAACTTGCCACGTAAATCGAAGATGGGAGCCCGGATTTCCTTTGTAACCATGTCCCCTTCAGCCAAGTCACGAGACTTCACTTTCTTGTTGAATGCCCGAGCAATCCTGCGTTGATACCCCTGAACGTGATACAAGGCACGGAGCCTTCTCTCGTCAAAGAGCATGAGTTCGACAAACCTCCCGCTAAGCCATTCGGACTCCACGAGTTCACATTCAGCCATGATCCTCAAAGTCGGCACTTCCAGCTCGATAGGAAGGACAGCTTCCATCCCGTAAACCAGGGAAAAAGGGGTTGCCCCCGTTGATGTTCGAATTGACGTGCGGTACCCCCAAAGAGCTAGAGGCAGCTGCTCGTGCCAGTCCCTGGCGGACTCTGCGGATTTCTTGATGATAGTCTCGATGTTCTTGTTAGCTACTTCAACTGCCCCATTCGTCTGAGGGCGATAGACCGTTGAGTGATGAACCTGGATTTGGAATTCCTCGAAAAGCTCCAACACCCTGCCTTTGAAATGGACCCCGTTGTCAGAAACAAACGCCTGCGGAACCCCGTATCGATAGATGATGTTCTTCCGGATGAACTGAGCAACCTGAACCGCCGTCAGGGTCTTGTAAGATTCAGCCTCGACCCATTTGGTGAAGTAGTCTATTGCCACCAAAATGAACCGATGCCCGTTCGAAGCAGAAGGCCTGATCATGCCGATAACGTCGATGCCCCAAACAGAAAAGGGCCAAGGCGACGTCATACCAAACAGTTTAGAAGGAGGGACATGCATAAGATGGGCATGGATCTGACACCTATGGCAGCGACGCACATAATCCACACACTGGGACTCCATGGTAGACCAAAAGTATCCCTGTCGTAAGATTTTCCTGGCAAGCATGACCCCGCTCATGTGGGGGCCACAAATTCCTTCGTGAATTTTCTCCATGATTTTAATGGCTTTAGTGACGTTGACACAGAGCTTATGCATTCCACAGTGAGATCTCCGATACAGTCTCCCGCCACAGATAATGTACTGAGCGGCCATTCTTCGGAGCGCTGCTCGATCCTTTTTGGTGGCGTCGGCCGGAAACTGACCACTTTCGACGAAGTTCCAGATATCGTGATACCAGGGTAGGCCGTCATCGACATCATCGACGGCGTTGACATATTGATAAGCAGGCAAATCCCGCTGTTCAATTAGAATAGGACGAAGCTTGATACCGACCGGAAGCTCGACCATGGAAGCCAGAGTTGCTAGAGCATCAGCGAATTGGTTCTTCATCCGAGGGATGTGCGTGAACGTGACCTTGTTGAAACGAGGAATGAGGTTCTCCAAGTCTTGGTGATAAGGCTTCAGTCTGTCCTCCCGAACTTTCCAGTCTCCGTTAGCCTGAGAAACGACGAGGTTGGAGTCACCAATAACCTCAAGCCTTTCAACACCGAGCGTAAGAGCCGCTTCCATGCCAACAATGCAGGCCTCATATTCAGCTTGGTTGTTCGTGACATCGAAATTGAGTTTGAATGCAAGCGGAATATGAGCGCCATCGGGGGTTATAAGCAAAACCCCAATCCCGTATCCCTTCTGATTGGCTGCCCCATCAAAGTAAAGAGTCCAGGTGTCTTCGACCACTGCCAT
The DNA here is from genome assembly GCA_020567845.1 of Rhododendron henanense subsp. lingbaoense. Lineage (NCBI taxonomy): Eukaryota > Viridiplantae > Streptophyta > Magnoliopsida > Ericales > Ericaceae > Rhododendron > Rhododendron henanense. Next base: position 16,610,041 of record CM036314.1, read on the forward strand.
CACTCCTTCATCTGGAAATGTAAAATCTGAGTCCTCTGGCCCCTCGACGGGATGATCAGCCAGAAATTCGGCGACCGCGCGCCCTTTGACGGATTTCCTAGTGACATATTCGAGGTCGAACTCCGCGAGCAATAGCAACCAACGTGCTAACTTACCAGTAAGCGCAGGTTTCTCAAATAGATACTTAAGAGGATCCATTCGAGAAATCAACTTCACTGGGTAAGCCAGCATGTAGTGTCTTAATTTCTTGGATGCCCAAACAAGAGCCCAACATGTCTTTTCGAGAGCAGTGTAGCGTTCTTCAGCGCCAACCATCTTCTTGCTCAGGTAGTAAATGGCCTTTTCGACTCCCTTTCCTCCCTCTTGAGCCAGCAAACACCCCATAGACGAAGGATTCACGGACAAGTAAAGTATCAAGGGTTTCCCTGGCATTGGCGGCATTAAAACCGGAGGGTTCTGCAGATAGGTTTGAATGGAGGTGAAGGCTGCCTGGCACTTGTCTGTCCAAACAAATGGAGTATTCTTCTTCAATAAACGAAACATCGGCTCGCAAGTTAGTGTCAACTTGGCGATGAATCTGCTGATGAACTGTACCTTTCCCAAAAAGCTTCGCACTCCCTTTTCAGAATCTGGCGGCTTCATCTCGAGGACCGCTTTGATTTTGGACGGGTCGACCTCAATTCCACGAGAAGTGATCATGAAACCGAGCATCTTACCAGCCGTAACCCCAAAGGTGCATTTCTGAGGATTTAGACGCATACGAAACTTCCGTAACCTCCCGAAGAACTCCCTAAGTACAGGAATATGACCTTCCCGAGTTTTGGATTTGGCGATCATGTCATCGACGTAGACCTCGACTTCTTTGTGCATCATATCGTGTAGGATAGTGGTAGCAGCTCGCTGATAAGTGGGCCCAGCGTTCTTCAATCCAAAAGGCATGACCAGGTAGCAATAGGTCCCCCATTCAGTGATGAACGTGGTTTTCTCGCGGTCCTCGGGCGCCATGAGAATTTGGTTGTAGCCAGAGAAGCCATCCATGAACGAGAGCAAAGCGTGCCCCGCAGTGTTGTCCACAAGCACATCGATGTGTGGCAAGGGAAAATCGTCTTTGGGGCTCGCTTTGTTCAAGTCCCGAAAGTCAACACAAACTCGGATCTGGCCATTCTTCTTAGGAACGGGGACGATGTTGGCAACCCACGTAGGATACTGAGAAACCATGAGAAAGCCAGCGTCAATCTGCTTAGTAACTTCCTCTTTAATCTTCTGAACCCAATCTGGTCTCATCCGTCGGAGTTTCTGCTTCACAGGCTTGGCATCCGGGAACAAAGGAATGTGATGCTCCACGATCTCGGGATCAATTCCGGGCATATCTCGATGAGACCATGCAAAGACGTCACCGAACTCGGTGAGCAGCTCTTTGAAGTCGCGATGTTCCTCTGGGGAAAGTGTGGAGCCCACTTGAACCATTCGGGGATCATTTTCATCTTTCAAATTTATAGAAACTATTTCTTCTTTTAATGGCTGAGCGTGCCTTTCGTCCTCCCTTTCAATGAAGGCACGGATTTCCTTGGGAATGTCCCCATCGAAATCTATCCCTTCATCGTCAGGGTCGACACAGTTTATATAAAGATCATTGAAATAGTCAGAAGATGGTTCGTTCATTTCACAAGCCCCTGAAGGGTCACCAAGTACAAGAGAGTCAAACTCGAAATAAAAGCTATGACGTGGAGGGCCTAGAGGCACAAACTCCGACTCAGAGCTAGACTTAGAGGACGGGACAGACTCTGACTCAGACTCGGACTCAGACTCAGACTCAGACTCAGACGTGTCGTCAATGCAAGTCAGGCATGGCTTGAAAATGCAATTATTCAAAGAGCCCTCGGCTTTCACAATGAGAGAGGTGGGGTCCTCGAGGGCGTCGGGCCCGAGCATGAGCACTTCGGCTTCTTCAGCTTCCCCAGCCAAACCCACTTGAGAGAATCCCTGAAATAGTAGTTCCAGATTCCCCTGATCGATGGATCCCAGCCAGTCAGTCTTGATCTTCAGCTGATTAAGCTTCCTCTTGAATTCTTCCTTCGCTGGTTCGTCATCACTGCTTGACCAGGTGTCATCAGCGAAGATCTCAAACCCAGGCAGCAGCTCCCCGGTTTCAGAATGAACGAAGGGCTCAGCCTGCCCGGTGTAAGTGGCATTTCCGACTTCATGCACGAACTTGGGACCGCTGCAGAGGGTCCGAGGTTTTCCCATATATTTCCTTCGTTTGGCATCTTTGGCAGAGGCGATATACCCCAAACCAAAGCGGCCCTCGTTGAAAGGAAAAGTAGGGAACTCCGGGACCCCTTGACGGCGAGAGCCTAATCCAATGCCCGGGAAGTGAGACATCCTTCTCATAATGTCCAGCGCGACAGAGCTTATGAGGAAATTTCCGTCTACGTTGATAGCCATTACCATGCCTGAAGTATCGAAAGAGAAACCTCCCAGATCGACGTCTTCTTCGCCGTGTTGAATTCCCAGAACGGGAGTCCCGTCTTCCTTGAGTGGGCGGATGCCTGAATCCCCGCAGATGGTTAGGGTACTAGTGGGTAGTCCCAGAATAACCCTTTTGGTGGAGGGTGGATGGCACAGCCATGATGTCGGACCGATGAAGCCATGGCCTGCCCAACAAAAGATTGAAAGTTGCAGGAATATCCACGACATGGAACTCCACGTCCATCTCAAAACCCTCAGCATCGAGTTTGAGCTTCAAGATACCTTCGACCACCCGACGAGTGCCGTCGTATGCCTTCATAGCCAGATTGGAAGGTGCCAGATCCTTCTTGGTGAGTCCCAGACGATAAGCGACCCGCAGAGGGCAGACATTGATGGCGGAGCCGTTGTCAATAAGAACGGTCGGGACCCAGAGCCCTCGACACTTGACGGTGATGTGCAAAGGGCGATTGTGGTCGACTCCTTCGACTGGCAGGTCTTTGTCTGTGAAGATCACCGTATGCTTGGAGGTTGGAGGGAGGATGAGAGATATCATCGCTTCTGGTGTGACGTCAGCCTGGACTTCAAGGCGGGATAGGGCGTGACACAGCCTCTGACGATGCTCCTTGGATGAACAGATCAGTCCCCAGATAGAAATAGCGGCAGGAATCCGCTCAAGTTGCCGCTGAACCAGATCAGGAACCGGTTTGCTAGCTGATACCTCAAAAGGTGCAGACCTTGGGAAAGAAACAGGCTCGTTCCTTTGATTAGCAGGATTGGAGGAATTCCCGGCTTGCAGATTAGCAGGCTGAAAAATCCGCCCACTCCTTGTAACATTGTGAACGTTTCCCAAAGAGGGTACAAGTCGAGGGCTTTCCTTCACATCCCAGAGATCAGCAGGGACATCCCCCAGTTTGCGCTTTCCCTTGTCAGTAGTCAGTGCAGAGACGGGCACTTCCATGTCTAAGCCCAGGTCCTCAGCCAGATCCTTCATCAATAAGAAGTCCCAGAAGCTTAAGTCTTTCACAGCAGCCACTTCAGCAACAGGCTCTGGGTTTGCAATGAAAGGGACATCCCAGAGACCAGTGTCAGCCAGGGTACGATTGACAGCCCAGACTTCGTTCCCAACTTGGACATCCACTATGTCGTTGACTTCCCACAGATTAGCGGGCGGAGCGCGGTCCGTAACCATGATACTGCAGTCCCTATTGTTGGGGTAAGGCACCTGAGGGCGCGGATTTTCTTCGTCGATGATGTAGGAACAGGGGTCATGGTCAGTGTCGGGGTTAGTGTCACAAACTGAATTAAAGACCGAACCAAAGAGGGAAATGTGGTCTCCCAAAGCCCGTGGATCATCCTGAACAAGTTCATCCTCTGCGTAGTGAAGCACGTAGTCTGGCGTGGCGTAGCCTTGCAGAGGGTTAGGGTCAATGTCCATGGGAGCGAACCAGGTTGGCTCAGGATCCCAGTAATACTCCGCTTCGGGAACTGGGAGCTCGATTGGATTGAACAGTTTGTACAAGGAGAAACCGTCCAAAGGGTCAAGCAAAGCCGCTTCATAACCGGCCAACCAGCCATCATACCAGGCTTGATCGAATGGGACATTTCCGGGCTGTGGAGGAATCCCGTCCATTCCAAGGGTGGACCACTCGTTGAGGAGAGGAGCAGCATAGTCCCAATGGTCTGCTATAGCCCAACCAGTGGCCTGCATGTTGTTATTCGAGGGAGGCACCCAAGGCTGATAGGGGTCAGGAAATGGGCCGGCGATGGTTGCGTACGGGTCGTCAAGCGACGAGGCAGAGTTGATTTGCACAGCAGGGATTGACTGATGGAAGAGGGAGCTGACAGATTCTTCGGAGACAGGTGAAGCAGCTTGTGAAAGTTCCGAAGGTGCATCAGCATCAACAACTTGGCCTTCGACCAATTGTATATAAGAAATCTCGGCGTATGGTTCGATCGGGAAAGGCACGACGGGCCTGGGTTGACCGGTTGAGGCTATGTAGTCAGTAGGGTTAAATATGGTGGAGCTAGGGTTGATATAAGTGGAGCTGAGAGATATCTGGCTGATGTGGGGTATAGCGTTATGCTTAGGGAGAGAGTTGGCAATGACGTTGGGTTTCTGAGGTGGTGGAGGAGTCTCCAGTGTGCCATTGTCGATGAGATCCTGGATCGCATGACGGAGGCGAAAGCAAGAATCAGTGAGATGACCCGCTCCTTGATGATAAGCACAGTAAAGGTTGGCTTTGAAGCTGGGTGAGGGGTTCTTGGGTAGAGGAGTTGGATCCAGGGGCTTCAGATGCCCTGACTTGACCAATTTTTCCAAGACCGAGGATAGAGGTGCCTCGATGGCCGAAAAGCTGCGAGGTTGGTTCCGAGGTCGGTTATTCTGTGGATTTTGAACTTGGTTGACATCCACGACATGATTAGCACCACTGGAGGAAGCGGCATTAGTACCGGCGGTCGCTGTGTTGGAGTAAGTCCCCGTTCCGAATAGTGCATTGGTGTTTCTAGAATAAGCCCGAGGCTTTGATTTGGGGGCGTGCGAGGATTCACCCTTTGATAGAATTCCACTCTGCAGAGCGTCTTCGATGGCCAGGCCAGAGTCGAAGAAGGTTTCAAAATTAGCGGAGGCCTGAGCTAGAACCAGGTGCCTAGCATAGTCTGGCTGAAGGTTGCGGGAGATGATGCGGAGCTGGTCCTTCTCGCTTGGGCGATCAGTCATCTGTGCGGCTTTAGCTCTCCACCTTTTGACAAAGTCCGCGAAGGTCTCCTTAGCCTCCATTTTGGTGGATTCAAGTTCCCGAGTAGTCATTTTCAGCTGGGAGTTGTAATTGTACTGCGAAATAAACGCAGTCCCAATGTCTTCCCAAGTCCTCCTTTTGGCAATGTCGAGTGACAAAAACCAATGGAAAGCAGGGCCCGAGAGGGTTTGAGGAAAGAGCTGTGACATGGCCTCTGGCTCAACAGAAAGAAGCTTCATGGCGGCGTGGTAGCTGTAGAGATGAGTCCTGGGGTCGCCGCTCCCGTCGAACTTAGCCAAGTCGGGCATCTTGAATTTTTCAGGGAGCTTGGCGTTGGGGTACAGGCAAAGGCGATCCAGATCGATCCCTTCGGCACTGATCTTTTCGGTTTTGGCAATAGATTCCTCCAGTTTGGCCATCTTGGCCATAAGTGCGACCATCTCCGGGCTTGGAACTGGTTCCTCTGGGTTTGGAGGCAGTCTGCCGCCTGCGAGGTTTGCAGCGGGCCTGCGAGCTTCCCTCGGGTTCAAGACGATGAGGCGTCCTGCGTGAAGCGGATCTGGAACCAAGACAGGCTGCTCCTGGTCAGACTCATCGTCCCCACCTTCCTCCTCGAGAGGGGGCGGAAGGCGAGTGTGGATGAGGTCGTTCAAACGAGCAATGTTAGTGTCGGTCTGAGCTGCCCTCTGTTGCATAGCGGTGATGCTGTCCTGGAGGTTCATGAGCATGGTTTCCAGGGTAAGGGGTTCTGGTTGTGGTGGTTCCATTGTGACGGGCATTTCAGAGCTGTTTGAGGCGGATACCGGGGTAGTCGGACGTCCTTCCTGTGAAGCCGGCGGTGAACCTGACTGAGAACCTGACTGAGATTCTGAGTGCTGTGCTGCTGGAGGTGAGCGCCGAGAGTCTTCCGTGATGACTGGCTGGGACCGTGACCTGACGAGCCTTTGAACCGAACTCCGATGCAGACGTTCCCAAGCGGGTTTGGCAACTGGCCTCGATACTTTCCTCTGTGGTGCAATGATTCAGATCTTTGCATGCAAGGGAAAAGGAGGTTTAATAAGGGTCCTGCAGTAACTTTAATCTAAATAAAAGACTAAAGCGGATGCAGCCAACGTCGAGAGTGTCACCCTAGACTCTAGAACCGGAAGACAAGTCTGTCTCACGACGTTTTGGACACTGCTTTCAGGCCCTCAGAACTCTTTTTGAAGATGTATCCTTGTTTGGAACGAGCGGTCCTAAAGGATGTCAAAAGGAGTCTAAACCTTTGTCTGTTTCGATGTTCGGGGTTTCAAGTTTTTGAAGCCAGAATGACTCGGCATGAATATCATGATGCCATAACCAGGTTGGCGTAAGCAGCACTGTGCTATTAGCAGGGCGGTGTAAGTGACGAGGCACTTGTTACCTTTTGGTGTAAGCGTCATGGTATTTTACTTCGTGGTTCTTCGTTTTTTGTTTGAAACCCTAAACAGGTAGACGGGCAAAGGTGTAGAAAAGCTTCTGTTTTCCTAAAGTCCCGCTGTAAAAGGATTTAAAAGATGATAACGCGCACCATTGAGGTACACGACTCCTCATCGGGCCATCAATGTCCTACTAAGCCTGAAGACAGACTCGGAATAGATTGAGAACCTAGGAGCCATCCTAGACATGCTTCTACGCTGAACGAGATGTATGTAAAGTTCATGCGATAAGAAAAGCAGTAACACATAGGCATTCAGAGGGTTAGATGCAAGTACATCTTAACCTGTGGGTACCTGTCCTAACTTTGGAGAGTTCTAATGCTTTGTATATGCAAAAGGCCGGTTTTGGTTCGTAACAGGTTCCTCGGACTAGGGTCACAGATATACCTCCCGTTACCCGCGTTTTTCGCAGAATAACAGTCGAACGGTAGCATGACCCATCATCGTCGAAGGTTGTCGGTCATTCGGGGTCCCCGGGCTCCGGTAAACCGTGCCGGATTGCCAAAACGATCCAACGAGGCTTATCCCATATCGATGCAAATGAGATGCTAGAATCTGATTTAAAAGAAGAAGAATCACAAAGTCGTAAAAGCGCCTTTTCAAATTTGGCTCACTTTATTTAGTCCATCTTTAGAAGAAACTACGCAAGTGAACAATCGAAAAAGCTCCAGATTAGAATGGCCGGACACGAGGTCCTGTTAAATCACTGTTCCAACCTTCGGCAGCGCGAAGCTCACCGTTTTGACAAGCTTTTAAGGGACTGTTCCCGAGCGTATTAAATCCTAAGTGTGAATTAATATTGGTTCGATTTATTCCCCAGCAGAGTCGCCACTGTGGGCAGCATGCCCTTCGGAGGGGAGAAAGGATTTCGTTCCTTCCCCTGCCGTTTGCGGCCCGTTTTGAAAATCGATGGAGCGCGAGCGCCGGTGGCAAGCGCTCGAAAATACAGAGTCGCCACTTGAGTTTTGAAGGTCCGACACTCAAGGAACCGTATTTCGAAGCACCTGCTGCGCTTTGTTTGAAAAAGTGAAGGAAACCAGTCCGTCATAACCATATCTGGGTTCGGGAGCCAGGTTACGAGAGGGGAAGGGTTTTATGGCACCCCTCTCGCCCAATCCGGAGATCGGTCTCTACTTAGGCGTTTTTATGAAAACATTTGTGATTCTTCCTCTTTTAATTGATTTTAGCCAATTAGGGCGGGGGAAGAGTTAATCGGGGATTAAAACTGTAACAGTTTGCAGGATGTGATCAAATAATGGCATGGATGGACAGTATGATGAATGATAAATGGGATGAACTTGAGACAGCGATCAGATGCCAAAACCAGGCTCGGGGCAGATTTGTCCTGCACGATGACCAACTTGCATGCCTGAACAGATCTGTATGCAAGTCAACCATCGCGCGAGACACACCGACTCTCGCGCGGGCATTGTCATCTCACCACAGTCCCAAAATCATCCCCTTCTGGGCTCTGGAAGGACCAGTGCACACCCAGGAAGCAAACCAAGCAGTTTGTAAGAAGACTGTAAAATACTAATTATTACACAATACTCCAAGCAGGAGCCAAATGAAATGAAACACAACCCCTAAACAGTAGGGGTATCAAAACAGGGGCCAAGGGCCTAGTTGCCCATGCAAGGGCTATTCATGGAAATCGCAGGACTGTCGCGCGACAGAGACTGAGTCTCGCGCGACACTCCTGACTGGACTTCCAGGAATTGCTTTACATGTTTTGGGTCCTGAGACAGCTTCAGGGGATCCCAAAGGCATTCCACACTATTTAGAGCGAATAAAATAGCTACTATATTTCCTTTTTGCATGCATCACAGTGATCTAAAAATCAAAGTAAAGTACAATAGGCACAAAAACACTGCAAAACAGGAAAGGGCTAGCTTCCCTTCCCCACGAGGTCCATTCTCTTGCTGACACGAGTGTCGCGCGAGTGTAGGGGACCATCGCGCGAGGGTATAGCTGCCACGAATTCTTGCAACTTTGCTGGCTTTAGGACCAAGACATGGTATTGATTACCAGCCTTGGTCCTGTCAGCCCCCCTCAGGGATCAAAACAGAAACAGCTTAAACATTATACCTTTGCTTGGAAATGATTTGGGAGTAGATTGAATGGATTGGTGTGACTTTGCTACCAAGAGTGTATGAATACCCTGAGTTCAGAAGTTTAGGAAGTGGTTTGAGAGTTAGGAACTTTGTGCTAGCTAATGGAGCTTGTGGAATGACTAATGAATTCCTTAAGCAAATTTTTGGAACCCTTAACATGGAAGACCAATGGGGGTATTTATAGGGGGAATGTAAGGCTTAGTTAGGGGCCAAACAAGCCCTTAGGACCAGCCACCAAGGCTGGTCACAACTTGGTTGTGAGGCTAGCCAACAAGGTGAGAGAGTGGTTAGGAGTTTGCATGGGGTTAGAACCTGCCAGCACGCCGTTCAGCTGAGGAGAACGGGGTTCCAGCCCATGGGAACCCATGTGCCAAGCAATCATCACAAGTCCAGCTGGATTCTGTGATAGGGACAGGAGGAAACCATCGCGCGAGGGTTAGGGAGTGTCGCGCGAGGGTCAAACAGTCAACAGTTTGACTTTGACTACACGTGGCAGGCTAAGTGTCGCACGAGGGACAAGAAGACTCGCGCGAGGGTCAACTCTGGTTTTAGGGTTTGACTGAAGGTTCAAAATGGTGCAAAGGGTTCAAGCAAGGTTTCTAAGCGTTCCAAGCCTAATCCATTCCCGGTTCAAGCTCTGTTTGATCCGATTTCATCATCGGGGAAACAAGAAAATCGTAAAATAAAGTAAAACGATTGGGAGACCCAGAGATGTCAAAATAGACTAAGTCTTCGACTAGTCCCTTTTGAACTTGGAACAACTCGGTATTGATGGCGTGACACCTTTACCGGGGTGGCTTCAGCGACAACACGCTTTAGCCGGGGCGGTGTACATGCGAAGCACGATAACCAAAATGACATCAATATCACGACATCAACACTTTGTGGTTTCTTATGTTCGGTTGAATCCTCAACCGGGCATGAGCCAAGGATTTAGTAAGGTTTGATTTCCCGAAGTCTCGCTGATTTAAGGACTTTGAAAAATTAACAATGTACACCATCGAGATGCACAACTCTTCATCAGGTCATAGCAGCATCCTAATAAGCAAAAGACAGACTCGAAAGCGAGACAACCTAGAAGCCGCCCTAAACATGCTCCTACGCAGAACAGAATGTATGCATGTATAGTTCTAAAGACGAGTTTGCCTCACAAGTTTCAGACGTTGCCGGAATCCTCAGAATTCTTTTCGGCGATGTGTCCTTGAGTAGATCGACAGATCCTAAAAGATGTCAAAATGGACTAAATCTTTGGCTAGTCCCTTTTGAAGATTCGACTTTGAACTTGGAACAACCCGGTGTTGATGGCATGGCACCTTAACGTTGAACACGGCGGTGTATAGTGACAACGCACTTCAACCTGGGTGGCGCCAGCGACACGACATCACCACTTTGTTGTTCCACATTGTCGGTTGAATCCTTAAACGGGTGTGAGCCAAGGACTTAGTAAATTTTGATTTCTCAAAGTCTCATTGAACTAAGGACTTTGCGATTGATAACGAACATTCGGCAGAATGAACGACTCCTCATTGGGTCCAACAACGTCTTAGACAGCGTAAGACAAACTCGAAAGACAAAACAGCCTTAAGCATGCTCCTATGTAAGACAGTGTATGCAATAGGGAAAGCAGTAACACATAGACAGTTACGGGGTTAGATGCAAATAGATCTTAACCTGTGGGTACCTGTCTTAGTTTGGAGAGTTCTAGTGCTTTGTATATGCAAAGGCCGGTTTTGGTTTGTAACAGGTTCCTCGGACTAAGGCCACAGATATACCTCCTGCTGCCCGCGTAATCGCAGAGCAACAGTCGAACGGTAGAATGACCCATCATCGTCGAAGGTTGTTGGTCATTCGGGGTCCCCGGGCTCCGGTAAATCGTGCTGGATTGCCAAAACGATCCAACGAGGCTTATCCCACATCGATGCAAATGAGAATGCTATAAATTGATTAAGAGAAGAAGAATCGCAAAATGCCTTTTCAAATTTGGCTCACTTTATTTAATCCATCTTTAGAGGAAACTACGCAAGCGAACAATCAAGAAAGCCCCAGATTAGGATGGCCAGACACGAGGTCCTATTAAATAACCATTCCAACCTTCGGCAGCGCGAAGCTCACCGTTTTGACAGACTTTTAAGGGATTGTTCCCAAGCGTATTAAACTCTAAGTGTGGATCAATATTAGTTCGATATCCCCAGCAGAGTCGCCACTGTGGGCAGCATGCCCTGAAAAACGGGAGAAGGATTCCGTTCCTTTCCCAAGGCAATGGGCCCGGATCGAGGGAGCGCGAGTGCAGGGGGCAAGCGCTCGTAAAATACAGAGTCGCCACTCGGGTTTAAAGGTCCGACACCCAAGGAACCGTATTTTGAAGCACCTGCCGTGCTGTTTGATTTGAAAAAGTGAAGGAAACCAGTCCGTCATAACCATATCTGGGTTCGGGAGCCAGGTTACGAGAGAGGAAGGGTTTTATGGCACCCCTCTCGCCCAATCCGGAGATCGGTCTCTACTTAGACATTTTGAAAACGCTCCGATTCTTTTTTTATTAATCAATTTTTAGCCAATTAGGGCGGGGGAACAGTTAATCGGGGATTAAAACTGTAACATGTTTGTAGGATGTGATCAAGTATGGCATGAATGAGCAGTTAGTATAGGACGAGAACAGACTCCTGTGGAGTTTAAACAAACTGGAAAGCTCCTGTCTTGGAGTGTCGTGCACAGGAAGAAACCAGTATGCACTGATCAAGTCAATGCATGCTGACCAAACCTGCGCATGCTATTACAAGACCTGCGCGCACCAGTAAGCCTAAGCCCACAGCTCTTATTCTCAAACCCTCCGGGCTCTGGAAGGACCAGTGCACACCCAGAACAAACCAAGCAGTTTATAGCAGTCATAATATACAGTTTAAAGGCTGAAAAGCTTAACAAATAAACAAAACACCCCATAAACAGTGTGGGGACAAAATAATAGCCTAAAATCAAGTTAAACACGCAAGGCCAGCCACTGGTCGGGGACAAACAGTCGCGCGAGGGTTCCAAACCGTCGCGCGATGGTTGCGCCCTGGCGCGCGATGGTGCGCCCTAGCGCACTGGTCAACGCTCCATTTGACCATCGCGCGATGGTTTAGGTGCAGCGCGCGATGGTTCGAGCCAACTTTCCAGTGTCTGGTTTTGCTCATCCTGGGTTTTGAGACAGGTCCAGAATGATCCCAGGGGTACTCCAACAGAACAGAAATGAATATTGAAATGTAATACTAACATTTTTAACAAAGGAAAGCAGTAAATTGGTTGTTAGCATGCTTCACAGTGAGATATATATTAAAACAAAACTACAACAGTCATGCACATAGGTAAAACAAGAAATGACCAGCACCCCTTCCCCACGTGGACCAATCTCTTACTGACAGAACTGTCGCGCGAGTGTTCGGGTCCATCGCGCGAGGGTTTGCTTGGCCACGGCTTTTGAAACCTTGCTAGCTTTAGGGTCAGGACTGGTATTGATTACCAGCCTTGACCCTGCCAGCCCCCCTCAGGGATCAGAACAGAAAGAAGAACAAAGGTGAGATATACCTTTGAATTTTGAGGTTTGAAAAGTGTTTGAGCTTTGAATTGAGGTTGAGGTTGTTTGATTTGAAGAAGAACAAGCTATGTTCTTAGGGTGTCTTTGTATCTCTTTTATTAGTTTAAAAGAGTACAAAGAGATGACCCTTTGATTGCCAAAATTTGTTAACCTTTTGAAAGATGAACAATGGGGGCAAGGTTTAGAATCTTTATGCTTTTAATTTTTTTGGAACCCTTTAATGGAAGAACCATGGGGGTATATATAGGAGAAATGGTGAAAATGGTGTGTGGTGGAAAAAGAACCAACCAAGTAAAGGTTAAACTTGGCTTGATGGCCAAATTGCATCCTTTGAAAAGGTAAGGTGATGCAAACAGAGAAGTTCAGGCAGTCCACGAGGTCTGGCTGAGGGTGGCCTTGGTGGCCAAGTTTCTACCACTGGAAAAGTAGGTGGGGACTGAACCATCGCGCGATGGTTCCAAACTGTTGCGCGAGGGTTAATGACTTTGACCATCGCGCGCTGGTTCCAAACCGTCGCGCGACGGTGCGCCCAGGCGCGCGATGGTTGCGCCTTGACGCAGGATGATTGTGCCCTGGCGCGCATCAGTAGGGTTTTTGGCTTTTGGAAGTGGCTTAGGCTAGGTTAGGTTCTTGGATTTTTCAAACACTCCAAGCTCAAACACTCGACATTCCCGGGGTGTTCTTGATCCGCTTCATCATCGGGGAATCAAAAATCGTAAGTAAACTAATCTGGAAGCCCAGATTGGGGTGTCTACACCGGATTAAGGTATTACCGGATTAAATGACTCCGTGTTTCCAAAATCCTCGATTTGTCACAGGTTATATGTTTATGGCATCCTGAGCATACGGGTGCTTAAATCTGAACCTTGCCTTCCAATATAAGGTTGATAGAAACCCGAAGCGTAGGGCTAGGTCATTGTACGCATAATATCCAGAAGTCCGGAATCTTTCCCACAGAGAATCGAATATAGCTTGAAATGGATTGTAGGTTTTATGGTAGGATTTCAGCCTTTAAGGCGGCCAACTTGGTTTTGCTTTAAAAGGAATGACTAAAACGAAAACTAGATTAACGCTTGATTAACTTAAAGAGGCAAGTCTCGGGGTCTTCTAACCTTTGACAAAGGCCGTTACCGGTTCTCGATTATAACTCAGGCGAGAGTCATGACCGCGTGCTCACGCCCGGAGGATTTCACTTTAAAAGACTACGTTTATCAAATGATGTGATTTTCCGGAGGCGAACCAACTTGTTTTAATATTTATCGAACACATAGGAGGCCACGAGGCCTCGGTAAGCTACTTGCCAAGACCGCTTGACTAAGCTCCTTACCAAGGGGTTAACACCCCTAGTTTAGACCAAAAAATGCAAGTTATGCTCTATTCCGGAAATCATGCTTAAAAGCTCGATGGCTCGAGAACCAAATAACCACCTAAGTCCTCGGGAAATATTATCCCGAGACTTGGCCAATAAACTACTCACACATAACTAAAGCATAAGCTAAAGCATAAAAACGAGACATAACTTTTAAACCGATAAATTCGAAAACAAACTTGATTTTATAAACAACCTTAACCGTATGAACAACTTTAATAAACGACAAAATGACAAAAGAGTACAACTTACAAGTGAAATGGAAGGTTGAAAGCTTGAAAAGCTTGGTCTTCAATGGAGGAAAGACAAAAAAACTAAAAGACTTAAAGTGAGAGAAGACAAGAGTGAGAGAGAGTGAGAGAAGGGGTCAACACTTATACAAAGTAGTCTTTCTCTCTCTCAAAATATCCCAAAATATCCTAAAAGTAGAGAGGAGCAAAAATATCCAAAAAGCAAAAAGGTGAAAAAGGTAGCAGAATCGGGCAGTTTTAACACAGCATGAACCGGTACACAATATTTACCCATACCGGTTCATGGCCTTGAAAAATCTTCCAAACTTCAAAATCTGGGACCCATGAACCGGTTAACACATTTAACCGTACCGGTTCATGGCTGGCAGATTTTTGATTTTGAGCTTCGCTTGATCCAAACGGCCATACAACGGCCCGACGCTTCCTTAATCCTTCAAAAATCACCCGACGGGTCTTGACGGGGCAATGCCACGTGGCCTCGAATGCTGGAATTCTTCCAAGAGGAATCCTTAATGTTCAAAAGCACGAAAATACCACGTTCAACCTGAAACTATCAAAACGAAACCTTACGCGCAAAATGAGATAAAAAGGGATAAAAGGGAATGAAACGCTACAAATAATAAGCTAAAAGCCCCCAAGATTATACAATCTTGGGTGCGGATCACGCCCCCCAACTTAAGCGTTGCTAGCCCCTAGCAACCAAAAACAACTACCGAAAAGAAAACCAAATAATCCTTCCGGAAAAACAACTACGGCACATGCTCGAACGAGCCTAGTTTGCAAGAGTTCAAAAATCAACCATTTAAGTCCACAACAACTTGCAGCATGTTATTAGACGAGCAACTGAACACTAAACACGAAAATAACAAGCATCCAACGTGCGTATCAAAGACCAAAAAAAGAATACGACACGACCAATTGACTTCATGCAAAAGCAACCATATCCCACAACGAGGTGCTCGAAGTTAGGCTTGGTGAACAAAAATAACAAGCCTTAATATGTGGAGAGCACCGAAGAAAGAAACTAAGCCAAAAGCAAAACATTAACCAAAAAGAAATATGCCACAAACTAAGCATGCCAATATACGAGAATTGAATCAAAACGGAATCAAGACGTACAAAAGATCAACTAAGGACTTTTCGGCTTATAATGACCTTGGTTAACAAAAGAATAGTTAACAAAATAGGTGGCGACCATATACAAGCTTGGCTTATCTACCCTTGGCCGCCACCAACACTAGATACCAAGTCAAAAGGCCACAAACCGGCCCCGACAAAAGCTCCCACTACTATGTACAACAACTACAAAAACTGAAAATAAGACAAGATAGGTGGGCTGTCAACCACCATGCACCCCGACCAAGTTGAGGGATTTCTAACAACTACAACCACCGACCCTAGTCCTCGCTCTCATCCTCCTCCTCATCATCATCATCGTCGTCCTCCCTAATTACGTGCTCTTTTCCCCTTCGTCTAGCACTCGACTCACCAACTCCACTAGTACCCACTCCAGTCACACCACCCGACTCCTCGGGGGTAGATTCTCTCAAATCTGCCTCATCAGGCACATAGACATCACCCTCCTTACCACACCTCGCTGCAATCCACAAAGCTACCTTCTTGACAACGGAAAGATCCCTCCTCGTCCGACGCATTTGCGTCTCTTACTTCAATTGTCGTGCCTGCAAAGTCTGAATCTGGGTAGCCATGCCCCTCACATACTCCTCGATCCTCCCCGTCTGAGTCCTAGCAGTAGGCTCAGGAAAACCAAAAGTATCGGGCAACTATGGCTGAGACAAAGCCTTGCTCTTCTCGACTGAACCACCCGTAATCGGATCGGGCGTTCCGGGAAAGAGTCTCTCCGGAGTTATCACCCCCTGAGCACCACAAATGGCCGTCACCATGGCCGGGAAAGGGAAATTAGGCTTGTACGGGCCCGAACGCTTCCTAAACTTCACCATTGAATTCCAAATCATCAAAGCCCAGTCAACAACTTCCTCACTCGACCCAAAAACAAATAGCACCTCCCCATCCTCCTTCCGCGGTTTCTTCTCCGAACCGTGGGGACAAAGGTTGTAATGCACTACCTTGTTGATCACCCGGTACTTCTCAAAAAGTTTCCCATTGACAAAACGATCAGTTTTCAGTGGTTTATCGGTCAAGGCATTTCGGATTTCTTCCTCGGGTTTAGACCAATTCAAGGCGGGGTAAGTAGTAGTACCAAAACAGGGTCGCTGATAGTCGTCCAAATACTTGGCAATAATGTTAGGAGTTACAAGCATGGACTTCTTCCCCATCAGAGAGGTAATTTTCTAATCCTTCTCATCTATTTCCATGTTGACATAAAAATCGGAAACCAACTTAGGCTTGTATCCTTGAATCGGTTTAAAGAAAAACCGCAAACCCTGCTGATTAATGATATCGATGATAGGATGATTTCCTATCTTAGCACGATCCACCTGGCGCTCGCAAATGTAGTTACGACCTCTTAATTCCTTCTCCCATTTCTTCTTAGCCTCATCTTTTTTCTCTCTTTCTCTTCCTATTCTCCTCTTCTTGCGCATCAGCCCGCTTGGCCTGCTTCTCCGGGTCCGCTCGTTTGGAATAAAAGGTTTTCCCGGTTGTACCATCAACCGAAACCATTGCATCGCCCAAAACCTTTTTAGTCCTCCCCATTGTCAAAACAAATCTCACACAACAGAGCAAAACAGAGTAAAACAGAGCACCCCCCCTTACTGTAGACACCTCCCAAACGGGGCATCGCCATACAGATTGATCACGTTTGTTTGCTCGATTGGTTGCTTGCTTGGTAAACCAAAATCATGGACATTCCCATGGCTAGGGACATCGCCACATGATAGCGGTTATCATCAAAACAGAGTCGCCACCCAGTTTATTAAAACTGGGAAAATAGATTGAGATTCTGGATACGGGAGCCAAAAGTACAATAAGGGGAAGGTGTTAGGCACCCCTCTTTGCCCAGTCGTGAGACTGGCCCATAATCATTCAACATAAGACATATAGATGCTTTGTTTAATTCCAACACATAGTCTGTTTATTTATTCCTTTAAACAGTAAGCCAAGTAAGCCAGTGCGATAAGTAAGCATGCATTCAGAAAAGCGGAGAAAGCAACAAGACTGTCCCAGGGAGATGGATCCCGCGGCCGGTGAATGGATGTCATGGCCGAGGGATCCTCCTGGTTTGATGTACCGGCCGAGGGATCGAAGCCCCGGTCGGTGTTCTTCCTCACACCAGACAGAAAGATTAACAGATGATCAAAACGCTACGGTTAGTCAAAAATATAGTAAATAAGACAAACCAGAGGCCGTTGGGCCTCACCACCTTGATCCCTCAGTTGCTTGATTGCTTTGGATTGGGCGTGATTGACTAATTGCTTGATTGAAAACCCTAGGGTTAGGGTTTGAACTTCGGGGTTTGATCACCGGATTGACGGCTGCCTTCGGGAGGTTAGGGCTTTTGAAGAGTGGGATTGAGGGAGTATTTTTGCAGAGTTTCGAGGCTTGAGAGAGTGTGTACTCTG
Organism: Rhododendron henanense subsp. lingbaoense; assembly: GCA_020567845.1. NCBI lineage: Eukaryota > Viridiplantae > Streptophyta > Magnoliopsida > Ericales > Ericaceae > Rhododendron > Rhododendron henanense. Next base: position 16,627,552 of record CM036314.1, read on the forward strand.
ATAATTTGTGTGTTTATTTTCGGAGTCCAAAGGCCTTTTATATAGGCAATTGGTGACTCACTCCGGCCAATCAAATCACGAGATGGCAATTGCAATTGCAATGCATCTCTAACTCTACGTCGTAATCCCTGAGCGTAGCCCGAACGCATCGGGAAGGTAGTGTAATCGGATCAAACGTTTGACAGAACACGTTCCAGAGTCTGGGAAAAGGTCGATCTAGCGGCCGAGTAAAGGATATCACGGCCGAGGAATGGATGTCTGGGCCGAAGGATAGATCTTGCGGCCGAGGGATTGATCTCTCAGGGAGATTTTGCTAGCAACAGGTTGCTCGGGTGAGGAAATGATGTTAGGGCCGTGGGATCGATGTCACGGCCGACAGATGGATTCTCTTAGGCTTCTGTATTTCTGTCTGAAAGGCTGTATGGCTTTGAATTGGGTCCTCTAAGTGGCTCAAAGTTATTACCGAAAGTCCTAAGGTTCTCAAGGAAGCAATCAGCAATCACTGTATCCATTTCATCATCAGGATGGTCCCAAGGTGGGACTTGAAATAATCGTTAGGCCAAATTGGGGTGTCTACACTTACTACAATTCAATAGCCACCTGCACAGCAGAATTCCAACTTCCAACAAAATCCAATACTCAAAAGCACTAGCCGCAATCTTATCCCCCAAAACAGTCCACAAAGCAACAATCTCAGGAATTACGGTTAAGGTTAACAGGGGAGGAAGAGAAATTTCGAATTTCTCTTGAAAAATGGGAAATTAGGGCTTAAAACTTTGAAAAACTCTTCATGCACTTGAAGTTCCTCCCATTACTTGGATAAACATGGTGATTGATAGAGGAAATTAGGGGAAGACCAAGAGTTTTTCGGAGTTACCTTGATTAGAGCAAATTTTGGACAAAGAGAGAGAAACCCAAGCTTGAAACCTTGAAAACCCTTGAAATCCTCCTTGAATCTTCAAGAATCCATGAAATGATGAAGATTGATGAAGGTTTGTGGGTGATTTGGTGTGAGTTTGGTGGGAATTTTGAGAGAAAACAAGGGAGAAACGGTTAGGGTTCTGTTTTGGGGCCGTGAGGGGTAGTGAAAAGGTGGGTTAGGTTTATATAGTGGGGTAGGAGAGAGAAAGATGGGCCCCCGAAAATTTCAAAATCTGGGACCCATGAACCGGTTAACACTTTTAACCGTACCGGTTCATGGCCCAGAATTCCTGGTTTTTCAAAATTTCTGACGAGCATGAACCGGTTCACAATTCTTACCGTACCGGTTCATGGCCTTCCGAAACTGAAACTTTGCACACTTCACCAATTTGACCCCCGCTCATCCCCAACACTTTCCAAACATCCTCCGAACACCTCAGAGCAATAGAATATCATTCCTCACAACCCTCCTTACTCCGGCTCCCTAAGTTCATTGAATAAACAATAAGACACGGACTAGGATACGAGAAAGGACAAGGGGACACTTTGTGGTTTAAATCAAACAAAAAATGCCTTGTATCATCTCCTAAGTATGTCATAGATTCCAAAACGATTCAACAATGATATTAAGCACACTTAGGCATGACATAAGATGAATAACCTAAACTACGAACGAATAAAGAAATAGAACGGGATATGGGTAAAACTTGCTCAAAACATACTTAACGCCTAATTGCTCATCCTTAACATGCCAATGAGTTGAAATGGACACACCACTAAAAACATGTACCACGAACTCTTGCCAATTAAGAAATACAAAGCATGTGCCAAGTTGTTTTAATCCACTAAATTTGTAATAACGGAAGGGTTACGAACCTAAAAACGAAAAATATATACAGAAAACAAAAAAAAACTGTAAGTGCAGAAAAACCGTGAGCGGTTTAAGCAGCACTAGAACGTAACGGCTACTTTGAGGTCCTCGCCGGAACCCTAATATGTCGCCGGAGTCTTTATCTGCAAAACAGACAAAGGGTGAGTGCACCTTTGCCTCTCGTGGCAAAGGCCCTCCGATGCCTAAGTTAGTATCACGTATTGGTCGAAAACCCTAATTCAAGTAGGAGAATATGTAAAACCGTAATGTATTGTGTACCTTTTTCCTCTAGGTTTACCTTGTATTTATAGGTTTATGGACGCTTGCTGCCCAAGTTCCCACGTTTCCCTAAGTTTCCTATCTCGTATAGGAAACCCAGAACATCTTGGATCCTCGTTCCCTTATCAGTTCATCACTTTAGTCCGTTTAGGACTCTTTTCCATAACTGGCTGAACTTCCCATTCCCGTTGGGTATCTTCCCAAGATCCTATTTTATTGGGATCTCATTCCTTCACGGAATATCTCTGTTTCCGGAACCTCCTGGAGAGTTCCCTGTGCCTGGGACTGCTTTCGTATAAATCCCCCCTGTTCGGCCCCATTGTTGCCGAACAAGCTACCTGGACCAATAACTTCACATGTTACTGGTCCTGTGTCAATCCCTTGGTCCAATATCCTCTCGTGTTACTGGACCTTGACTTAGCACAGGCTCCCTGGACCAAGGACTTCTCATATCACTGTAACCGTCGCCGATCACCGCCTTGTATGGCGACTGTCCTTATTGTAATTATACCATGGTCCCACGTACCACGTGTTCGGGCCCTTTTTGTGCCTGTTCGGGATTTACTCCCTACAATTGCTCCCCAGCTTTACTCGTTATTTCTTCATATATGACGAGCAAAGCTACTTAAGATCCGAATAACACTTGTTTTTGCTCCTGCACCCTTCGTTTCTCAAAACTGGTGCAAATATCATCATTACACCAGCCCAAAAAATGTCTCGTTATTTGGGCTGGACAGGCCTTTCCTGCCCCAACCTTTCCACGTGGCACAAACCGTACCGCTCGCATTGAATTCGAATGGACATTTCTTCGGAAAACGGAACGCCCAAACGGCGTTGGGATGACGTTTCGCATACGCCACCCCACTAAGCTTGGGGCAATTTTGGATTTTCCCCTTATTTTGAAACCCCTTTCTCTGTCTCGATTCCCTCTGCAACCAGAACTCTCAAGCACATCCGCCATTGGAGCCCTGTTCAACACCTCGAGATTCCTTGCTTGTGCACTTAGGACCCCTGATCATCACAATCGTAAGTCATCATTTCCCTCTTCCCTTACCTCTCGTTGGTCTAGGGTTTCCCTTAATCGCTTTCTGGGCTTCTTTGTTCCCATATTACTCATCTGTACCATCCCTGTTAATAATGGGGAGGTTCAGACGTCATTGCAGTACTCCTCAGGCCATGGCCTCATTCAGATCTCGCTATGAGATTCCTGATGATGTTGCCACTAGTTTGGCCCCCGTAGACGCCATACGCCAAAGTCCTAACAACGACACTCTCCACATCCCGGTGGTTGCCATTGTCGAGGGCGGCGTTAGATTCCCCCTGGCGCCATTACTCCGCCAGGTTCTGGCCTATTACAGGCTATCCCCCATGCAAGTTTCCGCCAACTTCTTTAGGGTTGTTATGGGCGTACATGCCCTAAACCAGATGTTAGGCACGTCTCTAAGCCTATATGACATCCATCACCTGTACAGCATCTCACGTACAAAAGATGCCCTCACCTACTACCTAAAGAGTAGGGATTCCAGAAGGCGATTGGTGCTCGAGTTGCCTGACTCCGCCCGAGGAGATGATGATGACTTCCTCGTTGTTACTGGACATTTCGAGCCCAGAAATGAGGATGGTCAAGTGATAGGCTTTCATGCCCCTCACAGATTTGGGCAACCACGTTAGTTCTTTCCTCTTTATAAAATCTACTTGTCGAGCAATTTTAATCGTATTGCACTCCTTAGTTTTCTTATCCTCTAACTGCAAACTTCACATGTTGCAGCTGAAAACATCAACCAAGGGCACGCCATCGTCACCCCCTAAGTACATGTGGCACACATCAACCAGGCCCTAAATTTCAATGGTGAGGGCACTTATCTAGCAGGCCGTGCAAGAGCTGCGCAAGTGCTCCTGAGCTACAGGGTATCTTACGGGGGCTTCATTGATCGGCGCATCCGAGCAGCAGACGACCCACCAATCCCTGGTCCTGCCGCTGCAAGGCTCGCACAGCCCGAGCAAATAGAGGAGGAAAGACGTTTTCGGACTCCCCCATTCCGCAGTTCATCCGTGGAAATTGTCGAGGAAGCATCTACGTCATCCGACGGTTACTCTCCATCTCCTCCTTCTCCAGAAATGAATCAACCCATCAGCCTCGAAAGCCTCCTCACAATCCCAGGAGCAGGCCGTGGAAGAGGCCGTGGCACTTCTCGGGGCCGTGGTCGCTCCTAGAGCCCGGTGCCGCCTCATGGCCGCCGAGGAACAACACAGATTGACGCTCCTCCTGGATTTTCTCCCGAGGAAATCGAGGCAGGTCACAGGGACAAACGCCCGCGTCTCGAAGCACCTGGGGCATCTTCAACCCAAACTCCAATACCCCAAACTCCAGTATGGGCTCCCCAACTTTCCCACGGAAACAAGACCGTCACTGTCCGGGACAGCGTGGAGTCCGAAGGGACCGCTCTGGCCCTATCCCAGGCTCTCATGTTGCCCGGGGACATGCAAAAGGAAGTAGTCAACTCACCGGACAACCTGCTTGGATCATTTATGGTGCACAGCTTCAAGGTAAACCTGTCTCACCCTTTTTATTTCCTAGTTACATTACTACGTCCTCTTCTCACTTGTTGTTACTGAGCCATCAAAATATGTTCAGGCTGCACAAAAAATGGTAGCCATGGCCCAAAAGTTGGGCCACTCAGAGCCCCAGCGTGCAAAGCTGGCCAGCGAAAACGCCAAACTCCTGACCTCCATAGCCCGGCTTGAGAGAGAGAGAAACCAAGCTCGAAACGTGGCAACTGAGTTGAAGAATAAGCTGGATGGTGCTGAAGATAGCCTGAACCAGACTCTGATAGAGCTGGAGGCGAGCAAAAGCGAGGCGAAGACGTCTTACCAGCAGGGATATAACGAAGGGATCAACGTAGCCACTGAAAGCTACAAAAATCAGATGCCCAAGATCCAAGATCAAGTATTTGCTGCTGGTTGGGCTGCTGGCCTCAGGAAGTCTGGTACAGCTGAATCTTCTTCCCTGTGGACAGAAATTGATCTTCCGAGCGCTACAGTAGCCCAAGATGAAGATGAGATCGAGGAAGAGGAGGACAATCTGAATGAGGAGCCCAACGTGGATATTCCCGAGCAGCTCGGTGCTGATGCTAATGATGAAGTGACCAACCCTGGCCAGAAGGAAGCCGGTGGTGGTCCAACAGATGGAAGCATTGCTGTGGAAGATGTTCCCGCGCAAACACCTGCTCCTGTCCCTCAAGATCAGACCCCAGCTTCAGTCACTCAAGACTCAACCCTAGTCACTCAAAACCCTATCGTTGATCAACAGGTATAAATTCCCCTTGCTCGGAACATTTTTGTTAAGATGGCCCTGCGTGGTCATGAGTTTTGCCCTGCGTGGCATTGATACATTTCCAAACTTCCCAACTTAAGTATTTGGCCCTTCGTGGCCCTTCGTGGCGCTTAACTGTGTTTTGCCTGGCCCTTCGTGGCCTTTTGACATTGCTAGTGGCCCTTTCATGGCCGACTATTAATCTTGCTAGGGTCCTCTCATGTTAACCCATGCCCGGATAGTTAACCAAATGGATTCGAGCTTTATCATTTCGTTTAGCATGTTTTCGAATGCTTGCTGAATTTTCCTCGTAATTTGGAGGTGACTCTAAGTATGTTCGTACTTAGATAATTTCGTATTTTCGTCATACGTCTCTGAGTATTTCGTACTTAGTTGAAATCTGCATATATTCATATGCTGCCCAAGTTTTCCTCATGCTTGGGGACAACTCCAAGTGTATTCGTACTTGTACATATTCGTCTGCTCCCCATTCTTTATTGGTTTGAACTAAAAAACTATCTAAGTTTATTCGTGCTTAGATTCCCAAATGTTTTCGTATTTGGGGGAGCTTATGCATATTTTCGTATGCACGCCAAACGTTCGTAAGTCTAAGTGTATTCATACTTAGTTTATCCAAATGTCTTCATATTTGGGAAAAGTGTGTACATTCACGTATGCACACCAGGTTTGTTCATACCTGTGTTCGTAGTCGAGTATATTCGTACTTGCAAAGTTTTGAATCTGCTCAAATATATTCGTATTTGGCATAAACCTATCCCTCTGCTCCCCAATACGAAGTGAGGAGCAAGGACCAAATCTTACTTCGTATTCTAATCACAACGAAGACAAAAGAGACAATGTCTTTAAATTAAAAACTAGAATTTTATTCATAATTCAAAAAACTCAAGGGGGCGTTATGCGTACCCCTTGCAACTAAAAAACAAAGGAATTTTACTCGAAATTCCCACACAATCACGATGTGCATCCTAAAACAGAATAAAAAATATGCTGAAAATTTTTTCAAACAAAAAACTTCCTCAAGTTGTGGACATTCCATGGCCTTGGCACCGGGTTCCCGTCCAGGTCCGCCAAGCAATATGCCCCAATGCCCGCAATCTCTGTAACTCTATATGGGCCTTCCCAGTTTGCCCCCAACTTGCCCTCGTTGGCTACTTTGGTATTGCCGAGCACTTTTCGAAGCACAAGGTCCCCAATGCCAAACTCTCGTGGATGGACAGTATTGTTATAGCTTTTCATCAGCTGCTCCTGATAAGAAGCCAAATGCACTAGGGCCCTTTCTCTGCGTTCTTCGGCAAGGTCCAATTCTATTTCCAGGGCTCTGTCATTGCCCCCACTTTCAACCAAAGTGGTCCTGTTGGTCGGCAGACCAACCTCTGCTTGCGACCTTAATGTGTGTTGCAATAAGAAAACCCCAAGCGTAGGGTTAGGTCGGTTGCAGCATAATAAACTCGGAAGTCCGAGGTCGAATCCACAGGGAGCCAATGGAGCTAGGCCGGAGGTTTGATTTACGAAGGGTTTTTAGCGTTAGGACCGCCAACCTTTAGTTCGGCTTTGAGACGGCCAACTTTTGAGTGATGGAAATTCTCTCTACCTCCTAACTTTAATTGAAAACAAAGATTGACTAGAAATTAAAAGCGGCAAGGTCTAGGGGTTCATTCCGCCCATAACTTAGGCCGTTCAATGCTTCTCTTTGATAACTCAAGTGAGAGTCATTGTCATTTGATCTCACTCGGAAGATTTAACTATAAAAATCAAGTTTAACTCACACAATGGGGTTTGGAAATGGAAAGGAACTCATTTAGGCATTTTATCAAACATATAGAGTGCCATGGTTCTAAGCATTGGGTGTGCCAAGGAGACTTGTCTACACACAATCAAAGAAGTTAACAACCCTAAGTTTAGACCAAAAATTAGAGTTCAACAAGTTCTTTGAGGCATTTTGGCAAACACATAGAGTGACATAGCTCCAAGCATTAAATGTGGCAAGAGATCGAGTCCTTGCCTACACATAATCAAAGAGGTTAACAACCCTAAGTTTTGTTACATAAAAATGAACTTAATCCATTCACACACCACATTAAGCACAAGAAATGAGAGAAGCCATTAAACTACCCAAATCATGGGGTAGAAATCACCCTATGACCAAGCCTTGATCACTACTCAAACATAGAACAAGAACAAAGAACAAGCATAAAAGGATAAGTACGATTCATAAATAAAAACGAAAATAAACTTAAGATTATGAAAGATCTCAACCGTACCTACAACATTAATGAAGACGAAATACCTCAAAACCCAACTCTTCAATCTCCTTTGAAGAGAGATGAAGAGTTTGAGAGGAGAGGGAGGTAGAGAGAGAAGTTCCTAGGGCTGAGAATGGAAGATCTCCTCTCAAAATGTGGTTAAAATCTATTTATAGTCCCAAACATTCGGGATACAAAAGTCTAAACTACCCCTGAAATGTCCAACAGTCGGGCAAAAAAATGCAGAAATTTGGGAATGTCTACCGGTAGACATTGAATGTCTACCGGTAGACATTGGTCGTTTCAGAATGATGCAAAATGGTGTCCTCACTGATCTGAAATTGAACCGGTAGACATTGAATGTCTACCGGTAGACATTGTGTCTGCCAGCCTTCCACAGCAGCTCATGTCAGGCTTTGTTCCGGGGCTTCCACGACAATCTCCAAGCTCCGGAATCGCTCCGATTGGAGCCCTCGGATCACCGAACGTTGTTGGAGCGAAACTTGGCTTTAATCAAGCCTTATTCATACGGAAAACCTGTAATCACCAAGAACGCACCTTTCGCGCAATATCAAACAAAAACAAAGAGTTATGCGCGTGAGCGTGGCAAAAATGAGCGAGATAAGCCCGATTATTTACACTATTGAGGGCTTATCACACCCCCCAACTTGGACTTTGCTAGTCCCTAGCAAACTTAAGCAAAAAGTATGTAACCAATACTATGCAATCTTCCCCCGAAACAAGATACGAAACTATGCTCAACAAAGGATATGGCAATAGTTCACAATCAACACCCCTTCAAACTCAATCACATGCAACCCACGCACATGCATACAATGAACTAAGGTGAACAAATTATGCCAACGGCCAAGCAACATACATCCACCTTGAATTTCAATTCCAGGACTCAAAAGAGCGTACATCAAAATGAACTTGCACAAAGTAATAAACTATAACATCCCATAATGAGCGCTAGCACGAATCGCAATAGCAGGAAACAAAAAGCTATGCATGCTAATCAAAAGAGCGCCGAGCAAAAAGAGCTAAGTAATTATTCACAACAAACAAAGTCAACAGAAATTTCATACTAGATTAGCATTAAATATCGATCATGCATCAAAAGGAGTTAGACGAGCGTACATTAGGATCAACAAAGGACTTTAGTAGCTTATAATGACCTTGGTGCCCAGAAAAGGGAAACAAAAGGGGTAGCGGCCATAACTTTGCTTGGTTTCAACTACCCTTGGCTACTACCATCCCCTAGACTACCCAACCATGGCCTCAAGCCGGCCACCAAGTAGATTGCCCAAAAGAAAGCTACAAAGAAGACAATAAAGAAAATCTACTAGATTAATCCTACTAAACTACTACCACCGACTCCACCACACCGTCGTCCTCATCCGGCTCCTCGCGGTATTTAGCCTCGTGCTCTCCCTTCTCATCGAACTCCTTCTCATCTGGAATGTATGCTAGCCTGGATGTCTAACCAAGCCTCTCATCATAATATTCAACCCTCTTTCGAATTCGATTTTGCTCTTTCATAGCATTTCTTTGATTTTTCTTTGAGGAATAGGGTCATTTGAGGTGAGATTTGTAGTGAGAGAGATTGAGGGGCCAATTCTAAGAGCTTTGGAGATGGAGATGAAAATTTGGGACTTTAGCTTTTGAAATGGGAGAGGAGAGATAGGGAATCATGTACCAACTCTTAGCTTTTTCGCATCCCAGCCACTTCTATTATATTCACACCACCCCAAACCACCTTAGATAATTGAAACACAATTTCACACAACCCTCCAAACATCCGGTTACCTAAGTTTGAACAAAAACGGAGACTCGGACTACGGTTCAACAAATTGGAACGAGGGGACACATTTGTGGTTTTATCACGCAAAAATTGCCTTGTATCATTTCCTACGTACGCCAATCAACTCCAATATGATGCATAAAAGATATCTAAACTACTCACGTATGAACAAACGGATTGATATTATTTACGCAAGTGCGGAAAAAGAGACAAACAAGCATGGGATGTTTCAAAAAGAACTTCAACTCTAAGCGATGCAACTACTTGACACACCTTGGAGCTCAATTTGTTCAACAAAGTTCACGTATATGCATGCAACATGGATTCAACACATAATCAAATTTGACGGGGTGCACAACTCTTGCCATTATTAGGGAAAATTGAGCATAATCTAAGTATCTAGCACTTGAAATTACTAATTAAAAGGGAAAATTACACAAAAAAAAAAAATTTAAAATTTTCTATGCAAAACTGAGAACGAAATAAACTTAAAGCATAAACCATCCCCCCCAACTTGAAATGAGCAGCGCCCTCGATGCACAAAGACGAAAAATAAGGAGATGGGGACAATAAATGTACCGACGGGGTGGAATGTCAACCACCCGATACCTCGACCAAGTTGGAGGATTTTGCGCCATTGTCACCGTCCGTCCTTAGCAAAGCTTCCAAAGCTCATTCCTGCAATCAGGCTTAAGAACCAACGAATCGGGAGACAAAAGACATTAGTACCGCCGGCTCGTGATAGCCCGGCACAAAAATCATTATGTAGAAGTTAAGAAACCACCGAATCGTCACGTGATTAAACGGGTACTACTTTTCTCCCCGTGTCTCGCTTAAGGCACCGCAGAGCAAGTCATATGACATCTTAGGCACGACACAGGTGGCTATACCGGACCACAAAAATAAAATGGAAAAGGAGAGAGCGAGAGAGAGAGAAAGAGAGGGGGAGTGTATGTGTGTTCAACCAAACGTGGATTTCGAACATTGATTGTGCCATTAAGAGCTATTACCATGAGCATCACACTCCATTCCAAAATCTTGGTAAAAAACTGGACTCGGCCATGCCACAAAAAGAGATACTTGGAGTAAAATAATTGCCGAATTTGTTTCAAAAACGTAAGTTCCACCAAGCGCGTAGTCCAGACTAGATTGATTTTCAAACTGTTGACAAAATCTACAATGTAAGGATGGTAAACTAAATTAAAATCATCAACACCAAGAAAATCAACTATTTCAACTGCAACAAAATCGTGCCATGGTGGAGACTTAATAGGAGTTTGGGCAACATCTACAAGATTCTCCAAAGTAGGAGACCGATTCTTGGACTCATTTGCATCCTCTGGCTCTTCTAACAAAGAGTACAAGTAATTCACCTCCAGTGAGTTAAGAAAATTTGCCTCTTCAGCGGTAAGGCATTCTTCCAATGGGTCGTCACACAGAGGGGAAAATACTTGGTCCATCATGCTTATCACAATATATAATAACGAAAATTAGGAAGGAGAAAAGAAAAAAAAATGGATACTTACAGTGGGCGTAAAACGATACCTCCAAGTTAGCTACCAATTGAATCCCCGGCAACGGCGCCAAAAATGCTTGCGACCTTAATGTGTGTTGCAATAAGAAAACCCCAAGCGTAGGGTTAGGTCGGTTGCAGCATAATAAACTCGGAAGTCCGAGGTCGAATCCACAGGGAGCCAATGGAGCTAGGCCGGAGGTTTGATTTACGAAGGGTTTTTAGCGTTAGGACCGCCAACCTTTAGTTCGGCTTTGAGACGGCCAACTTTTGAGTGATGGAAATTCTCTCTACCTCCTAACTTTAATTGAAAACAAAGATTGACTAGAAATTAAAAGCGGCAAGGTCTAGGGGTTCATTCCGCCCATAACTTAGGCCGTTCAATGCTTCTCTTTGATAACTCAAGTGAGAGTCATTGTCATTTGATCTCACTCGGAAGATTTAACTATAAAAATCAAGTTTAACTCACACAACGGGGTTTGGAAATGGAAAGGAACTCATTTAGGCATTTTATCAAACATATAGAGTGCCATGGTTCTAAGCATTGGGTGTGCCAAGGAGACTTGTCTACACACAATCAAAGAAGTTAACAACCCTAAGTTTAGACCAAAAATTAGAGTTCAACAAGTTCTTTGAGGCATTTTGGCAAACACATAGAGTGACATAGCTCCAAGCATTAAATGTGGCAAGAGATCGAGTCCTTGCCTACACATAATCAAAGAGGTTAACAACCCTAAGTTTTGTTACATAAAAATGAACTTAATCCATTCACACACCACATTAAGCACAAGAAATGAGAGAAGCCATTAAACTACCCAAATCATGGGGTAGAAATCACCCCATGACCAAGCCTTGATCACTACTCAAACATAGAACAAGAACAAAGAACAAGCATAAAAGGATAAGTACGATTCATAAATAAAAACGAAAATAAACTTAAGATTATGAAAGATCTCAACCGTACCTACAACATTAATGAAGACGAAATACCTCAAAACCCAACTCTTCAATCTCCTTTGAAGAGAGATGAAGAGTTTGAGAGGAGAGGGAGGTAGAGAGAGAAGTTCCTAGGGCTGAGAATGGAAGATCTCCTCTCAAAATGTGGTTAAAATCTATTTATAGTCCCAAACATTCGGGATACAAAAGTCTAAACTACCCCTGAAATGTCCAACAGTCGGGCAAAAAAATGCAGAAATTTGGGAATAATGTCTACCGGTAGACATTGGTCGTTTCAGAATGATGCAAAATGGTGTCCTCACTGATCTGAAATTGAACCGGTAGACATTGAACCGGTAGACATTGAATGTCTACCGGTAGACATTGTGTCTGCCAGCCTTCCACAGCAGCTCATGTCAGGCTTTGTTCCGGGGCTTCCACGACAATCTCCAAGCTCCGGAATCGCTCCGATTGGAGCCCTCGGATCACCGAACGTTGTTGGAGCGAAACTTGGCTTTAATCAAGCCTTATTCATACGGAAAACCTGTAATCACCAAGAACGCACCTTTCACGCAATATCAAACAAAAACAAAGAGTTATGCGCGTGAGCGTGGCAAAAATGAGCGAGATAAGCCCGATTATTTACACTATTGAGGGCTTATCAACCTCCAATGGAATTACAGCCTCAGTTCCATATGCTAATGAGTAGGGGGTCTCTCCCGTAGACCTCCTAGGCGTTGTTCGGTGCGCCCATAGAACAAGTGGCAGTTCGTCGGGCCATTTCCCCTTTGCCTTGTCCAACCTCTTCTTGATCCCATCAAGTATAGTCTTGTTGGAAGCCTCTGCCTGCCCATTACTCTGTGGGTAGGCTGGGGTGGAATAATAATTTCTTATTCCATACTGGGCACAAAAGGCCTTGAATTTTTTCTGAAATTGGGACCCATTATCCGTAATCAGTGAATAAGGGACCCCAAATCGAGTGATTATACTTTTCCAGACGAACCTCTCTATCATAGGCTCGGTGATCTTAGCCAATGGTTCTGCCTCGATCCACTTGGTGAAATAGTCTGTTGCTACCAACAGGAATTTCCTATTTCCAGTTGCCTTGTGTAGTGGACCCACGATATCCATCCCCCATTGTGCGAAGGGCCAAGGACTTGTCAAGGGCACCAGATCTTCGGCTGGTGTTCGGATCATCGGTGAGAATTTTTGGCACTTCTCACAAATCTTTACGTACACCTTTGCGTCTTCCTACATGTGAGGCCACCAGTACCCTTGGGTTATTGCTCGGTGGGCAATTGACCTACCCCCAGCATGACTCCCACACGTTCCCTCGTGGATCTCGTGGAGAAACTTCTGCACCATCTCGGGGTGCACACAAAGTAAGTATGGACCAGTGAAGGATTTTCTGTACAGCTTTCCTTCTGGTGACAGCCTAAACCGTGCAGACTTTGTTTTAATCTTGTGAGCCTCTTTTTTATCTGTGGGGAGTATCCCATCTCGTAGAAACTCCACTATTGGATCCATCCAACTCGGTCCTTGGTTCACGTCCAAGACCAATTCCACACTTCTTCCGATGCTCGGCTCGGCAAGATAATCTACTGCCACCCTTCTCTTAAATTCTGTCGGTACAGCTGCAGCCAGCCAGGCAAGTGAATCAGCATGGGCATTCTGCCCAGAACTTATTTGCTCAATATACACCTTTTCGAAAGTGTCAAGCAGATCTCTGGCGGCCGTCACATAGGCAGCCATTTTCTCGTTCCGGGCCTCGTATTCCCCAGACAACTGGTTCACCACGAGTTGTGAATCACAATGCACTCGTATCTTTTTCACCTTCAGGGTCCTTGCACTTCTCAACCCTGCCAAGAGTGCCTCATACTCTGCCACGTTATTCGATGCACTGAATCCCAATCGAAGGGATAGCTCCATCATTGCACCTTCAGGAGGAAAAAGTACCACCCCAATTCCTGATCCCGGGTTACACGCAGAGCCATCAACAAATAATCTCCACTCCGTGGGATCCTGTTCGGCGGGAGCTTTCTTCATTCTCGTTGATTGCTCTTTTCCCTGCTCCTTTCTCGGCTCCTGTCTCATAGGAGGCTGGGGAGCTACCGTAGGTGAGAACTCAGCTACGAAGTCCGCCAGCACCTGCCCCTTTATTGCGGTGCGCGGCTGGTAATCTATGTCGTACTGACTCAGTTCGACCGACCAAGTTGAGATACGTCCCGAGAAATCTGCCTTTCGTAGCAGAGATTTTAACGGATACTCAGTATAAACCACAATTCTGTGACTCTGGAAATAATGGGGCAATTTTCGTGCCGCTGTTCTTAGTGCCAGGACCAACTTCTCGAGGGGCAGATATCTTGTCTCTGCATCTAGCAACGTTTTGCTGACATAATAGACAGGGATTTGCTCGGATCCCTTGTCCCTTAGTAGCACCGCACTTACAGCATGTTCGGAGACTGCTAGATATAGAGTTAGGGACTCGCCTTGTTCGGGAGTGGACAGAAGGGGGGCTGCTGCCAAGTACTTCTTCAGGTTTTGGAACGCTTGCTCACATTCTGCTCCCCATTCGTATCCTTCCCTCTTTTTTAGCAGCTGAAAGAAGGGTCTGCACTTGTCACTAGACCTGCTGATAAATCGGTTTAAAGCCGCTGCCATCCCAGTCAACCTCTGGACTTCCTTCGTGGTCCTTGGACTTTGGAGCCTTTGCAACGCTGTAATTTGATCGGGGTTTGCTTCTATCCCTCTTATGGTGACCAAATGCCCCAGGAACTTCCCTGAGTTTACCCTAAACGCACACTTCGAGGCGTTGAGCTTCAGCTTATATTCTCTCAATATCTCAAAGGCTTCTTTTAAATCAGCGATGTGGTTTTCCTTCTCTCTGCTTTTGACCACCATGTCATCTATGTAAACCTCCATGATCTTACCGAGCAACTTCTTTAGCATAATCGTTGCTAACCTCTGATATGTTGCACCGGCATTCCTCAGACCAAAAGGCATGACACTATAACAGTACAGCCCCCTTGGCGTGATAAAAGATGTCTTCTCCTCATCGGGGCCGTACATGGCTATCTGATGATAACCCCGATAAGCATCAAGGAAGCTCATCCGCCCATACCCAGCCGTTGCATCGACAAGCTGGTCTATCCTGGGGAGGGGGAAGCTATCCTTGGGGCATGCCTTGTTCAAGTCGGTGAAGTCGACACAAACTCGCCACTTCCCGTTCTTCTTCTTTACCACCACAGTGTTGGACAGCCATTCTGGGTAGTATACCTCTCGTATAGCCTTTGCTTCGAGCAATCGGTCCACCTCCTCGATAACAGCATCCACGTGTTGTACGGCGGATCGTCTCTTCTTCTGCATCACAGGCTTATGTTGTGGATCCACATTCAAGTGGTGACAAATCACGTTTGCATCCACTCCGGGCATCTCTTCAGGCACCCAAGCAAACACATCAACGTGCTCCTTGAGGAACCTTACCAACTCTTCCTCTTCTACTTCATTTAGATTTTCCCCAATCAGAAAATACCTTTCTGGATCATTCTCGTTGATCTGAATCTTCTTCAAGCCTTCCACCACTTTCTCGGCGGGATCCCCTCCGACATCCTCAATGGTCGGCTGATCCGGAACCTCAATTGCTTGAACTAACTGGGCCTTTGGTGCCTTCTTGATTATAGAAACCAAGCACTGATGGGCGACCTTCTGATTTCCCTTTATTCTTTCGATACCATTTGACCCGGGAAATTTTACCATCTGATGGTAGGTGGAGGAAACCGCCCTCATCTTATGCAACCATGTCCTTCCAATAATCGTGTTATAGGAAGATGGTACATCTACCACCAAAAAATCGGTTCTTAGCACAACCGTTCCTGCCCGAACAGGAAGAGTTACTTTGCCCAATGGCCACACTGCTCCTGCACTAAATCCGACCAAAGGGGTTGTTGACTGCACCAAATCCGCTTGTGTCATCCCTAACTTTTTGAACGCGTCATAGTACAGTATCTCCGTGCAGCTTCCCGAGTCTACCAGGATTCTCTCCATGTCATATTCCCCAATCCGTAGGGTTATGACTAAGGCATCGTTATGCGGTACCTGGATTCCCCCCAGGTCCTCATCCGTGAAGACTATGCCTCCGGTGCATTCTTCTTCTTCACGTCCTCGTTTCTTTCCCAACTGCATCACGTGCTGGTCGTGTTTTACTTGTCTCTGGAGTAACCTCACCTCACTTCTCGTGTAAGGCGCGGCCAATCCATGTATCATATGGATTACCCCTCTTGGATTCTACTCATAATCCAATTCCAACGCTTTCTCTGCACCCTTGTGCTCCTCCTGAATAAATTCTTTCAGGTAACCCCGTGAGACCAGATCATCGAGGTGTTGCTTGAACATCTCGCAGTCCTCCGTCATGTGTTCCCAGTCTTTATGGTAACTACAATGCTGACTCGTAGCTCTCTTTGCATCTTTGTCCCCCTCCAGCCTTGGGGGCCACTTGAAATATGGGCGATTCTTTATTTTGTTGAGAATCCGATAGATTGGTTCCTTCCAAACCGTTGTCACTGAAAAGAAAGATTTGGGGTTTGGGGCGTGCTTCTCTTTATACGGTTCTTTCTTGACCTGCCCATACTCTTTCCTTTTTTTGTAGGTCTTGGGCTCTGGCTTGTCGGCCCTCTTTGGTAGAACCTTCGCCTGTTCGGCAACCATCCTGTTGTCCTCACGCAGTATGTCATCCTCGTTTCTGGCATGCTGCTCGATTCGTTCCATTAGCCTTGCCAGTGTATCTACCGGGCTCATGTTCAGGGATTTACGCAGCTCTCCCCGAACAGGCAATCTTGTCTTGAACGTGGCTATGGCATATTCCTCACTGCACCCTTCAATCTCGTTGAAAGTCTCTCAGTACTTCTTAGCATAATCTCTGATCGGCTCACTCTCTCCTTGTTTCATAACAGAGAGGCTCTCAAAGGTTTTTGGTGCTTTCCTGCTCGTCAGAAACCGAGCAGTGAATTCTTCGGCCAACTGTCTCCATCCTCATACGGTGTTCGGCCCTAGCTTATGGAACCATGACAAGGCCACTTTCTCCAAACTCGATGGGAACATCTTGCACATGATTGCATCATCCCCGTCGTGCATGAACATTGCCTGCCGGTAGTGTTGTATGTGTGCCACGGGATCATTATTTGTTTCGTAAAGTACGAATGCCCCGTGCTTCACCCTGCTCGGAAGCCTTGCCTCTTGCAATCTCTTTGAAAAAGGGGATGAGGCTATATTGCTGAGGGCTTTCCGCGCTGCCTCTCGTGCAGACATGGCTCCCTCCTCTCGCTCTTTTGCTTTCTTGGGAGTACTCTTTTCCCAATCGGAATCAGACCTCTCGTACCTATCCCTGTGATGTCTTCTAATCTCTCCTTCTTCGGGGGTGAGGCTTCTGCTTCTTCTTTTTCGTGAAGAAGCCCTTTTCTTTTTTGGAGTGGGACTCCTGGACCTGCTCCTCCTTCCTCGTGAAGGAGCCTTCTTGTGTTCCACTATTGCCAGCCTTTCTCCTCTGGAATCTCTTCGTGACAGTCCAGAATCCTCCGGATGTCCTCGTATCCGTTGCAATTCTTGTATCTCATATTCTCGTTTTTTAATCAAACGAGCGTACTCTTCGATCTCTTGTCTCTTTTTATCCAAGATATCGTCACGGTTGTGTGCACTCCTTGAATGCGCCACTGATTCTCCCTCACGATGGGATTTACTCCTTCTCGTGGAACCTGTGGCCGTCCTTCCCTCCTTGTTCTTGGAGTCGTCATGGACAGTCAGGGGATTATTCTTGTTTGTGGGCTTCTTTGCTTGCCCACCGTCGGGCTTTCTTGGAGGATCCGGTGGGGAGTTGCCACCTCCTCCCCCCAACTGGTGTTTCAGATCATGTGGAGTTTTTGGATCTTCTTCCATCATGGTCGCTTTTCAGAGGGATCTTTTTCGTTTCCCATAGACGGCGCCAATTGTAAGTGCAGAAAAACCGTGAGCGATTTAAGCAGCACTAGAACGTAACGGCTACTTTGAGGTCCTCGCCGGAACCCTAATATGTCGCCGGAGTCTTTATCTGCAAAACAGACAAAGGGTGAGTGCACCTTTGCCTCTCGTGGCAAAGGCCCTCCGATGCCTAAGTTAGTATCACGTATTGGTCGAAAACCCTAATTCAAGTAGGAGAATATGTAAAACCGTAATGTATTGTGTACCTTTTTCCTCTAGGTTTACCTTGTATTTATAGGTTTATGGACGCTTGCTGCCCAAGTTCCCACGTTTCCCTAAGTTTCCTATCTCGTATAGGAAACCCAGAACATCTTGGATCTGTAGACACCCCAATTTGGCCTAACGATTATTTCAAGTCCCACCTTGGGACAATCCCGATGATGAAATGGATACAATGATTGATGATTGCTTCTTTGAGGACCTTAGGACTTTCGGTGAGAACTTTGACCATTTAGAGGACCCAATTCAAAAGCCATGCAGCCTTTCAGACAGAAATACAGAAGCCTAGGAGAATCCATCTGACGGCCGTAACATCGATCTAACAGGCCATAACATCAATCCCTCACCCGAGCAACCTGTTGCTAGCAAAATCTCCCTGAGAGATCAATTCCTCGGCCGCAAGATCTATCCTTCGGCCGAGACATCCATTCCACGGCCGCGACATCTATTGCTCGGCCGCCAGATCGACCTTTTTCCAGACTCTGGAACGTTCTGTCAGACGTTTGGTTTGATCCAACTACACTACCTTTCCGATGCGTTCGGGCTACGTTCGGAGATCACGACGTAGAGTTAGAGATGCATTGCAATTGCAATTGCCATCTCGTGATTTGATTGGCCGGAGTGAGTCATCCCTATGCCTATATAAAGGGGGCTTTGGGCTCCGAATTAACACACAGAAATTGAGATACCCACACACTCAATCAAACCTCGAAACTCTGCAGAAATACTCCCTCAATCCCATACTCCAAAAGCCCTAACCTTCCGAAGGCAGCCGTCAATCCGGCGATCAAACCCCGAAGTTCAAACCCTAACTCTAGGGTTCTCGATCAAGCAATCAATCAATCACGCCCAATCCAAAGCATTCAAGCAACTGAGGGATCAAGGTGGTGAGGCCCAACGGCCTCTGGTTTGCCTTATTTACTGTCCATTCTTACTAATCGTAGCATTTTAATTAATTGTTAATCTTTCTGTCTGGTGTGAGGAAGAACACCGACCGGGGCTTCGATCCCTCGGCCGGTACATCAAACCAGGAGGATCTCTCGGCCGTGACATCTATTCACCGGCCGCGAGATCCATCTTCCTGGGACATTTTTGTTTGTTTTATCTGCTTTCTGATGCATGCTTCAATTATCGCACTGGCTCACTTTGCTTACTGTTTAAAGGAATAATTAAACAGACTATGTGTTAGGATTAGACAAAGCAACTATACGCCTTATGTTGAACGATTATGGGCCAGTCTCACGACTGGGCAAAGAGGGGTGCCTAACACCTTCCCCTTATCGTACTTTTGGCTCCCGTATCCAGAATCTCTATCTATTTTCCCAGTTTTAATAAACTGGGTGGCGACTCTATTTGATGATAACCGTTATCATGTGGCGATGTTCCTAGCCATGGGAATGTCCATGATTTTGGTTTATGAAATGAGCAACCAATCGAGCAAACACAAACGTGATCAATCTGTATGGCGATGCCCCGCTTGGAAGGTGTCTACAGTTTTTGGCGACTCTGCTGGGGAATATGAGAGCCATAACCAGAAAGTTCAACATAAGACTAATACATGCCTTGTCTAATTCATTATATCATATGCATCGAGCGGGCAACCCGTTGAGTTCACCCGATATCCCGGCATGACATGGGCTATGTTGGGGGTTCCAGCAAACTCCACAGTCACTCGTACCTAGTGGTATATCAAAAAGGAAATCACCCAATCGCCGCCTATGATGGGCTGGCGAGAGGATTGGTGCCCTTTGACAACGGAGCACCCTGAGACTACCAAAACCTTGCATGTTTTAGAAAGCCATAGAACTTATCAAACTAAGACAGGAACCTACAGGCTAGGAACCTACTTGCATTTTGCTTCCAAGTTCTTCCTCACACCCATTGTATATGTGTATGTTGTAAAGTTTCTCTTTTGCAGGTTAAACCTTAGGAATCTCTCTAAGTCGAATAAACAGTAGGTAAGATTAATCAATCTGACTAAAGCAAAAACCTTTTTCAGGAAAAATGACTGCATCATTGTTCACGTCTGATTCGCACTTTCAAGTTGTCACCAAGCTGTCTGGCCCGCTCCACTTTGCTGGTGAAGATTTCAACCCTTCTGAATACATCACTCCAGTAAATCAACCAAAGCCTATGGTGGCTATCATTGAAGACAACCATGTCATGTTCGCTGGAACAGTTTATGAGGAAGAGGTAGAAGACCTGATTGCAGAAGAAGGGCTTCGCAGGGTTCCAATCTACTTTTATGACCCTTATGCACCTACCGACGATTATTGGCCAATAGACGAGGTCAACAACCTCGAGACTGAAGAGGCAAAGGAAGAAGAGGCTGTCGACAATGACCCACTGGACGAAATTTCACTAAACTTGCTTTTTGATGAGGGAGTCACCAACAATGAAATAAGGGTGATCCACCCCATCATAGACAGCTTTGGTAATTGGTGGGGCTTTGTTGGCACACGACGGGTCGACAACAGCGACGAAGCCGAGGTTGAAGCTCAATTAGAGGAAATAACAGCAATAGCAAATCAAATGGCCCTCCAAGACTTGCAGGGTGACAATGATGAAAGTGCAAATCAAGGTGACAGTGAAGTACTGGTGATCGACCTTGGTGATGAAAAAGACTGCTCTGAGCTGATTGTGGATGCTGAAAAAGGGGCTTACCCTAACTGGACCGTGGAACACACTCTAAAATACAAAATGAAAAGCGCTAATCTTAGTTCTGATTCCGATTCCGACTCCGAGTCGACTCAGTCCGAGTCAAGCTTTTCATCCTTTGAAACTACTAAGTCTAGTGAGGAAAACCTGGTCAAAGTGCCAAGGCATAGCATTTACTTTGAGTTCGACTCTGAAATGTCTTTTGATAAATTTAGCAATGAGAAGGAAGATTTAGAGTATTTCACTTTGCCTATGATCAATTGTGTGGATTCCGACAAACCAAATTTTGAGGAAGAAATTCCGAAAGAAATTCTAGAATTCATCGAGAGAGAAGAAGAAGGGCACGCTAAACCTTTTTCTGAGGAAATAATCACAGCAAACATAGGCTCTGTAAACGAGCCCAAAATGGTTAAAATTGGTGCCACACTATCCCCTCAGGAAAGTGAAAAACTAATCCTTTTGCTAAAAGAATACAAAGATGTTTTTGCCTGGTCTTATGAGGACATGCCTGGAATAGACCCTGAAATTGTTCAACACAAAATTCCTCTTCATTCTGATGCAAAACCGGTTAAGCAAAAACTGAGACGTATGCGTCCTGATTGGGTCCTAAAGATAAAAGAAGAAGTCACTAAACAAATCAACGCCGGTTTTCTCATAGTCACCGAATATCCACAATGGGTAGCAAACATCGTTCCCGTACCAAAGAAAACTGGAGGAATCAGGGTCTGTGTAGATTTCCGAGATCTCAACAAAGCCAGTCCGAAAGATGACTTCCCATTACCTCACATAGACGAGCTAGTAGATAACACCGCAAGCCATGCATTGCTATCTTTCATGGACGGATTTTCTGGGTATAACCAAATTCTTATGTCTCCTGAGGATAGAGAGAAAACCACTTTCACTACGCCTTGGGGAACTTACTGCTACCGAGTAATGCCGTTTGGGTTAAAGAATGCTGGAGCCACTTACCAGAGGATGGCCACAACACTGCTGCACGACATGATGCACAAAGAGGTCGAGGTGTATGTCGACGATATGATAGTCAAATCAAAGGAAAGGGAATGACACTATGAAGCACTCCAAAAGTTCTTTGAGAGGATTAGGAATTATAAGTTGCGTCTTAACCCTCAAAAATGCACTTTTGGGGTAACAGCTGGAAAGATGTTGGGTTTCCTCATCACTCAAAGAGGAATTGAGGTAGATCCTTCCAAGATACAAGCTATCATGGAGATATCACCGCCTAGGATAGAGAAGGAAGTAAGAAGCTTCTTAGGAAAGGTACAGTTCATCAGCAGGTTCATTTCCAAGCTCACAACCACCTGTGAACCTCTTTTCAAGCTACTGAAGAAAGGTACGGATTTTGAATGGAGCCAAAACTGTCAGCAAGCGTTTGAGGCAATCAAGGAATACCTTCAGAATCCACCTATACTATCGCCACCCATTCCTGGGAAGCCATTGATTCTGTATCTCTCAGTAACAGACACGTCCATGGGATGTATGCTAGCGCAAGAAAACGACGCCAAGGTAGAGTGCGCCATATACTACCTCAGCAAGAAAATGATGGATTACGAGACAAGGTACACTCCCCTCGAGAAAACCTGTTGGGGGCTAGTATGGGCCACAAAGAAACTGAGGCACTACCTGTTAGCACATCCGGTGGTGCTGGTATCTCGTTTAGACCCAATCAAGTATCTTTTCGAAAAGCCAGCACTTATCGGAAAGCTAGCTAGGTGGTTATTGCTGCTAGCGGAATTCGACCTCAAATACATGACAAGGAAATCAGTAAAAGGAAGAGCTGTGGCAGAATTCTTGGCGGATCACCCTGTGACAGAGGCCGAGGCAGAGGACTTCATGTTCCCCGACGAGGATGTCTTATGTCTCTTAGACGACACCTGGCAACTTTACTTTGATGGAGCATCAAACCAATGTGGATATGGCATAGGGGTATTGCTAGTCTCCCCAAACGACTCTCATATCCCTTTGTCATATAAGCTAAGGTTTGAAGTCACTAACAACCAAGCCGAATATGAGGCTTGTATTGTTGGGATGGAGGCAGCCCTGGAGCTAGGAGCAAAAAGGGTAGAAGTCACTGGGGATTCAAACCTGGTGGTATCTCAAGCAAGAGGAAACTGGAAGGTCAAGGAGGATACACTAAAGCTATATCACTCTGTGCTGGAAGGTCTAATTCCATAATTCGATTCTGTTATCTTCACACACACTCCTCGAGTGAGCAATAGATTTGCAGATGCACTGGCGACATTGGCGTCTATGGTCGAAATACCCTTGGGATTCACAATGCGGCCTCTCATGATCGAACAAAAGGTTAAACCAGCATGTGAGTGTACCTTTACCGAGGAAGGTGAAGATGATGGCAAGCCATGGTACGAAGACGTGAAAGGATTCCTGGAAAAAGGAGAATACCCATCCGAGGCCACCTCAAAGGACAAAACGGCTCTGCGGAAGTTTGCTGCCCGATTTATAATCTGTGGAGGAGCATTGTACCGAAGGGCATACTTGGGTCCAAGTCAACTTTGCGTCACAACGGAGGACAGCCGCAAGGTAATGGAGGAAATACATGAAGGAATTTGTGGGCCACACATGAATGGGGCAACGATGGCAAAGAAGATCCTGCGTCAAGGATATTACTGGACTACAATGGAAGCCGACTGTGCTGATTATGTCCGCCGATGTTACAAATGCCAAACTCACGCTGATTGTATGCGTATTCCCCCTACAGAACTATATAGCATGACGTCCCCTTGGCCATTCTCCACTTGGGGAATAGACGTCATTGGAAGCATAAATCCAAAGGGGAAATACAAACATCAGTTCATTCTGGTGGCCATCGACTATTTCACCAAATGGGTAGAGGCAGCCTCTTATGCTACTCTCAAAGCCACTCATGTGGCCAAATTCATTCGCACTAATATCATCTATCGATATGGTGTACCTCACGAGTTTGTCTGTGATAATGGATCGCACTTCAAGGGGGCGACAAAGAAGCTTTTCGCCGAATTTGGGATACAAAATCATCGGTCATCTACTTACTGACCTCAAACTAACGGAGCAGTTGAAGCTGCAAACAAGAATGTCAAGAGGATTCTGCGGAAGACTACCGACACTTACACGGACTGGCCAGAAATGCTACCTCTGGCGCTATGGGGATATCGAACAACTGAAAGGACTTCAACTGGGGCCACTCCCTACTCTCTGGTCTATGGAATGGAAGCTGTCTTGCCTATCGAACTGGAGTTACCTTCATTAAGAGTTCTAGCTGAGACTGGAATGATCGAAGAAGACTGGGTTCAAAACCGCTACGACGAGTTGGCACTACTAGACGAAAGGAGACTGAGGGCTTTATACCATGTACAAGGGTATCAACGCCGCATTGCACGAGCGTTCAACAAAAAGGTGAAACCTAGGGACGTCAAGGTAGGAGACATGGTGCTCAAAGCGATTCGTTGCCACGTCTTGGACCCAAGGGGCAAGTTTAGACTAAACTGGGGAGGCCCCTACCTTATCAAACGCATACTTTCTGGAGGAGCAGCATACATTGCAGACTTGGATGGAATGGAATTCGCAACGCCAGTCAACATTGACAAGCTAAGGAAGTATTACCCATGAGAGATGCTCGTTGGACCGAAAACCACAAGGGTGGGCGGATCCAAGCAAAAATTAGAGCAGCCTGCTAGGTCGAAAACCCGCAAGGGCGGCTTAGGCAAAAACTAAGGCATAAATGAAACGCTCGCTAGACCGAAAACCCGCAAGGGCGGTTTTTAGGCAAAATTTAGAGCACAAAAGGAGAGGAAAATACCCGAGTGAACCCTAACTAAAAACAAAACAAATCCCCTTTGTTGGAACTACGTTTATGGCCTGATTCCCTCCATGGGATACGTAGGCAATCTCTAAGTTTGAGATTCGGCCACTGCTATCATCATCACTTCCGAAATTTCTAGGTCTATCCTAAAGCATGTTCACCATCAAAATCATGGCAATAACATCTTCTAATAAAACGACCAAATGTTTTATTATTTCCAAAGAGAAAGGACAAAGCAAGCCTAAACAATTCTTAATCCATGAAAGCTAGAATCAAACAAACATCTTTTGAAAAAACATAAGCAAAGCGTCGATCTCTAGGTCTTCCTTCTCTTTGCACTTCTATCCTCCAAAAGGTTTTTCTTCAACCAACGTTTGTAAGAACCCGATAGCTTGACAACGAAGTTCTCAGCAACCTCTTGCATCACTCTATGTGGCCAAAGGCGCAACATATTGCAACGGAAGTTGGCATCATGGATCTTAGAGGCGGTGTACTCGGGGTCACCCAAGATTGCGGCTTGTTCAGCCCCAAACTGCCTTTGAAAGCGAGCAGGGAAGTAGAAAACGACTCGAGTAATGCCAATCACTGCTACACCAAAGTGGTTCATGCATGGTACTCGCGGTCATGCTCTCGATACCGTACCAGGGGCAAACCCATTGAATCCAATCACCTCTGCAAGTCTTCATCCATGCTTCCCAAGCAACCTCAGTTGGGAATTGTTTAACCATGTGACGCTCTGTACACTGGTCTGGATTATAAGGAAGTCGCTCCGGCGCATCCCACACTTTTAGTTTCTCAAACAACCATACCTAGAGAAAAAAGGGAAAATTGTGAGTTGAGAGAACACGCGAGTCAAAACAAAAGAGTGATGAGTGAAAAGATAAACTTGACAAACAAACAAAAGAGCGAACCTGTAATAGCAAAGGACTGCCTGAGAACTGGGCTATAGGACTACCCTTCATCACATCTAGACCCATCAAGGTCTCTGCCAACACTAAGCCAGCAAAACCCACACGGTTTCCAATTTGTTGAGCAAGGTTAAGCAATATAGGATCAGCATGACCAGAGGAAGGGCCAAGCAAGTAGTAATGAAGAAGACAAATGCACAATGCATGAAAGCACGACTTCTGTAGGGAAACTTGGCGATGGGCCTCAGCTGTACCGAAACGCTGAATAAGTTGCAAAATCTCCAGCCTTCCTTTCATTAGGAAGAATTTAACTTCATGTTTCTGAACTTGGAGTAAATCCTTCAGGAGATCACCCCGGTTGAACAAGGGATTAGGGGCAACAAAACCTTCCCTATCTGAATGGCCCATAATGGCCGCAAATTCCTCGATAGTAGGACATAACTCCTCTCTCTTAAAGCGAAAGACGTGAAAATCAGGGTCCCACAAACTAGCGGCTGCCCTAAGGAAGGCAAAATTCACGGGAATGCGACGAAGGGAAAAGAGGAAGTCCATGCCAAAGGACTTAAAGTGCAGACGGTCAAGGCCATTAAAGGAATCCAACCACTGATCAAGGATTGGTTGTGCCATGTGCAAGGAAATTGCTGCTAACAATGCTATCGGGTTCGTAGAACGCATACTTATAGGACTAGGTCGAGTCTTAGTTCGAATCGGAATCGGATTCTTAATCCTCGGAAATTTAGTCGGTCTCTCGGCCGGCACTTCGATAAGACGGCCGTGGGATCAATCCATCGGCCCATAGATAATAGGGTTGACCTGCAAGTCAAACCCAGGCAAACCAAACGATCCCTCGGCCGCCAGATCGAAGTTTCGGCCGCATAACCATTTGATCGGCCGCCAGAACGGCTATTTTACAGACTGTTCCCACGGTTCAGTTCGTTTTGTTGGATTAACGAGAGTATCACACGTAAACAAACGTAAGAACAGTATATACAATCACAAGCAGAGCAAGAAGGTTTTTGTTTCATATAACGAAAGCTTTTTACATCACAAGGTGGATTATCCCACATCTCCTAAACAAACTATACATCGATTTCCTGTCAAACTAACCTATGCAGGAAGAGAAACAGAAAAAAGACAAAAAGAGGAAGCAGGAGAGGATGCCGGACCCTCTGGTGCTCTAAACACCAGAGGCCTGCTGCAAAGAAACTAAGAAGAGGACACCCCTGGGGCGGTGTATACCGGAGGAGTACTACGGTGCAAAAGAGACACCACATAGCCCAGAAAAATCACCACACCGCGTACCACCGCCACACTAGGAGTTCCGCGTCACGGAAGCAAGCCACCCATGCAAGGGTCCCTAATCAAGTATCAAGACAGGACCAAGAACAGTGCGGCCTCCCTCCGCAATCTCTGGCCGCGCACCCTTCATGATCCAAAGTCGACGGGAATGAGGAGAAACGAAGAGGAGCCTTCGGTTGCAGAGCTCCCGAAACGAGGAGAAGAAGAGGAAAAGAAAAATGAGATGAAACGGTCGACGCAGCGGCCTTTTATAGGCCTCTGGAAATACAGGGATTAAGCGGCCGAGTATTCGATACCTCGGCCGAGACATCAATCCTTCGGCCGAGAGTTCTATCTCCTGGCCTCCCAATTTATTTCCCTCAGCAACAACAGATTTTGCTCAGTGCGTTAACTCAAGCCATTATGGAATTCTGGGTCCGTGACCAACAGAAGCAAAATCAAATCAGCCTTGGGGGCATCCCCAAGCCAATACAATATGATCAAAACTAGCCTTGGGGGCATGCCCAAGCATCAAAGCCCTCTCTCCACAAACTGCTGGCCAAAGCAAGCTGAAACACCGAGCGACTTTACACCTGTATCCATTCACTCAGCGGCTCGAAGCCCATTCAGCGATCCTGTATCCATCATCTCTATATGACTCAGCAACTCTACACCTGCCAGCTCAGCGGCTCGAGGCCCATTACTCCAACGGGCTCAAAGCCTGTATCTATCGTCTCAGCGGCTCTAAGCCCTCAGCACAGCAGGCTCAAAGCCATTAATCTCAGCAGCTCTGCGCCCATTACTTCAACAGGCTCTATGCCCAATCACCATCAGCAGCTCTATGCTTGCCATTCCCAGCAGCCATACAATCATCAAACCCATACAGCGGTCCCGTACCCGTTATCTTTATCACAACTCAGCGGCTCGAAGCCCGCTACCTCAACTGGCTCAAAGCCGTAAACAACCAACCCAGCGGCTCTAAGCCCATTGTCTTAATTGGCTCGAAGCCCATTATCTCGACAGGCTCGAAGCCTATCTCAACAGGCTCTACATCTACTATCAACCAGCGGCTCGAAGCCCTCGAATCAGCAGCTCTATGCTCACTATCACGGCAACGGGCTCTACGCCTGTAATTACTCAACTCAGCGGCTCCAAGCCCATTATCTCAATTGGCTCAAAGCCGTAAACAAGCAATCTCAGCGGCTTTATGCCTATACCATCTCAGCGGCTCCAAGCCCACCGTTTCAACTGGCTCAAAGCCGTAACAACCAACCCAGCGGCTCTAAGCCCATTGTTTCAACTGGCTCGAAGCCGTACACAATCAAGTTCTTAACAGGCTCGAAGCCTGTGTTCATCATCTCAACTGGCTCGAAGCCGTAAACAACCAATCTCAGCGGCTCGAAGCCCGTTATCAAAAGGCTCTACGCCTGTTATCACAACTCAACGGCTCCAAGCCCACTATCTCAACTGGCTCGAAGCCGTAAACAAGCAACAGGCTCTACGCCGCCCCAACAATCAAGACATCTATTCTCAAGCTCTACACCTGAATGCTCAAAATCTGACATTTTGAATGCTCAAGCTCTACGCTTGGATGCCCAACCACTGTGTACTGGATGCTCAAGTTATACACTTGAATGCTCAAGCTCTACGCTTGGATGCCCAACCACTGCGTACTGGACGCTCAAAGCCTGTACTTTGAATGCTCGGATTCTGCCGTCCGAATGCTCGAGCTCTACGCTCTAAATGCTCAAGTCCGGAACTTGATAGAAGCTCTAAGCTTAAAACAAACACACACGCACGGGCCCGTGCACATTTGCATCAACATTTTCACATCAAGTTTGCATCATATCTGTTCACATCTAACGAACAAGCATTGCACATATACACTCTGCATATCTCTCATGAAACAGGTCAACCCTGCAAACAACCGGCTCTATGCCTCGGTTTTATTGATCGGCCCAACACCTCGATCCTTTGGCTCCACGTCAACACTTATGATGAGAAAGCTCCGTGCACAGACCATCAGAATACAACCAGCTCTACGCTTCGGTTTATATCGCGTCAAGCTCTAAGCTCCGACAACTCAGGCCCTCGCCTCAAGACTGCACGCAGGCTCCATGCCTCAATCACTTCAGGCTCCATGCCTCAGTTCCTTCACCTCAGGCCCTTGCCTTATACCAGCTCCGCGCTTCGGTTCATCACGTCAAGCTCAAAGCTCTGACACCACAGACTCTCATCAACACCAGCTCCGTGCTTCGGTTCATCACGTCAAGCTCAAAGCTCCGACACCTCAGGCTCTCGCCTTATGATCAACACCAGCTCCGCGCTTCGGTCCTATCAATCACCTCAGGCTCTCGCCTTATGATCACACCAGCTCCGCGCTTCGGTCCTATCAAGCTCAAAGCTCCGACACCTCAGGCTCTCGCCTTATGATCAACACCAGCTCCGCGCTTCGGTCCTATCCAATCTCCTCAGGCCTTCGCCTCAAGACTGCATTAGGCTCCACGCCTCAATCCAATCACCTCAGGCTCTCGCCTTATGGTCAATACCAGCTCCGCGCTTCGGTCCTATCAATCTAGTCCCCTCAGGCTCTCGCCTCATGACTACAACCGGCTCCGTGCCTCGGTTCCCTCATCACCAAAGCTCCGTACTCTAGCTACTGGCCCTGCGCCCCCCACATCTCAAAAAACAACCGGCGTCCAATTCATCCCCAGTAGATGATTTGGATTCCACCCCACTACATCAATTCCTTCCAGCTCATTCGCAAGGATAGGCTACTCTACCGAGCTCCTTTCAGTCAAAGTAAGGATGATCAAGAAAAGCAAACGCACCTGCAATGTACTGATCTACCCCAAAATAACTAAGGAAGCTCTCCGCAAAAACTCCCCAGGCAGCCCTGCGCTCCTCCAACTATCTTCCGCCAAAACCCTGGCTCAGTCTAGGTACGTCACACTACGGCTTTTTTTAAGCCCTGAGGTACGTCTTTTGTCTCTAACCCTCCAAACTTTTTACTTTTCTTTATTGCCCGAACTACGGTTGGTCTGAATTTCCCTTGTGGAATACGTAGGCAGCCTCCCGGCCCGACCATAACAAAACCTTTTTCAAAAAACCCTTGGAATAGTGGTTGGACCAAATTGAGTTGCTTTTTACAGCTTTGACTCTTACTCAAACATGTCTCGCGATCCGTCTGAGTTCAGTCAAAGAGGGGCATCTGTAGACACCCCAATTTGGCCTAACGATTATTTCAAGTCCCACCTTGGGACAATCCCGATGATGAAATGGATACAATGATTGATGATTGCTTCTTTGAGGACCTTAGGACTTTCGGTGAGAACTTTGACCATTTAGAGGACCCAATTCAAAAGCCATACAGCCTTTCAGACAGAAATACAGAAGCCTAGGAGAATCCATCTGACGGCCGTAACATCGATCTAACAGGCCATAACATCAATCCCTCACCCGAGCAACCTGTTGCTAGCAAAATCTCCCTGAGAGATCAATTCCTCGGCCGCAAGATCTATCCTTCGGCCGAGACATCCATTCCACGGCCGCGACATCTATTGCTCGGCCGCCAGATCGACCTTTTTCCAGACTCTGGAACGTTCTGTCAGACGTTTGGTTTGATCCAACTACACTACCTTTCCGATGCGTTCGGGCTACGTTCGGAGATCACGACGTAGAGTTAGAGATGCATTGCAATTGCAATTGCCATCTCGTGATTTGATTGGCCGGAGTGAGTCATCCCTATGCCTATATAAAGGGGGCTTTCGGCTCCAAATTAACACACAGAAATTGAGATACCCACACACTCAATCAAACCTCGAAACTCTGCAGAAATACTCCCTCAATCCCATACTCCAAAAGCCCTAACCTTCCGAAGGCAGCCGTCAATCCGGCGATCAAACCCCAAAGTTCAAACCCTAACTCTAGGGTTCTCGATCAAGCAATCAATCAATCACGCCCAATCCAAAGCAATCAAGCAACTGAGGGATCAAGGTGGTGAGGCCCAACGGCCTCTGGTTTGCCTTATTTACTGTCCCTTCTTACTAATCGTAGCATTTTAATTAATTGTTAATCTTTCTGTCTGGTGTGAGGAAGAACACCGACCGGGGCTTCGATCCCTCGGCCGGTACATCAAACCAGAAGGATCTCTCGGCCGTGACATCTATTCACCGGCCGCGAGATCCATCTTCCTGGGACATTTTTGTTTGTTTTATCTGCTTTCTGATGCATGCTTCAATTATCGCACTGCCTCACTTTGCTTACTGTTTAAAGGAATAATTAAACAGACTATGTGTTAGGATTAGACAAAGCAACTATACGCCTTATGTTGAACGATTATGGGCCAGTCTCACGACTGGGCAAAGAGGGGTGCCTAACACCTTCCCCTTATCGTACTTTTGGCTCCCGTATCCAGAATCTCTATCTATTTTCCCAGTTTTAATAAACTGGGTGGCGACTCTATTTGATGATAACCGTTATCATGTGGCGATGTTCCTAGCCATGGGAATGTCCATGATTTTGGTTTATGAAATGAGCAACCAATCGAGCAAACACAAACGTGATCAATCTGTATGGCGATGCCCCGCTTGGGAGGTGTCTACAGGATCCTCGTTCCCTTATCAGTTCATCACTTTAATCCGTTTAGGACTCTTTTCCATAACTGGCTGAACTTCCCATTCCCGTTGGGTATCTTCCCAAGATCCTATTTTATTGGGATCTCATTCCTTCACGGAATATCTCTGTTTCCGGAACCTCCTGGAGAGTTCCCTGTGCCTGGGACTGCTTTCGTATAAATCCCCCCTGTTCGGCCCCATTGTTGCCGAACAAGCTACCTGGACCAATAACTTCACATGTTACTGGTCCTGTGTCAATCCCTTGGTCCAATATCCTCTCGTGTTACTGGACCTTGACTTAGCACAGGCTCCCTGGACCAAGGACTTCTCATATCACTGGTCCCTGTCGCCGATCACCGCCTTGTACGGCGACTGTCCTTATTGTAATTATACCATGGTCCCACGTACCACGTGTTCGGGCCCTTTTTGTGCCTGTTCGGGATTTACTCCCTACAAAAACAAATATATCACCAATATATCCCTCCCCCCAACTTAAGATATGCTATGCCCTCATAGCATGGAGAACAACAGTATTGAGAGGGAAAGGGAGAAAAGATGTTACCCACGGGGGAATGTCAACCCCCTTATACCTCGACCAAGTTGGAGGATTTGCGTCAATGCCCACTTCAATCCGGAGTTATGTGATTCCAAGGCTTCACTCCTTCGGTCGGAACCACCAGCTAGTCACACAGGGCCATGGTCAAAGCTTTATTGGACTAACAACCGCGACACGTAATCACACCCATGCTTAGGGCTCCTGAATGCCACAATCACTCCGACGGTAGACCCAAACCACCAAGGCTGGTGTGGTAGCATGTTAACCCTGCAGAAGCGAAATTGTACGAAGGACCTACCAGCAGGCAAATGACGTTAGAACCGCCCGGCTCGTGTTATCCCGGCGCCAACAAACATATATAAACAGAAAAACAACAAAGAACACCACCCGATTTTCACGCAATCTTACGAGTCATACTTTTCTTCCCGAGTCTCACCAAAAAGATGAAACTCGGGTGGCTATACTAGACCGTCAAGTTTGTTACACCATGCCCGCAGTAAAATTAACCGCTTGACCTCGCCAAGCAATGAAGCCCAGCGTTCCCGATGATCAAAACAAAGTGAGACAAAAGCAAAACTCACCCAAAGACCTAAGTTGCCACCGATAGGGACAATTTCGAAGAGCACGGATCATTAACGGTAAACTACCACAAGGAAAGACTAATAAAAGCTTGATACAATGATGCATTGGTGAAATATTTACATGATAAAGCCCGAAACACGAAAAACAAACAAAACAATAAAAGAACTATATACAATATATACAATATGTGCAAGAAGAAACGAAGTTAATATCAGAGCTCGGAGCGTCCAAGTCACAGCTAGACTCCGCCAAACAATTAAGTCCAGCGTCCCCTAAGACTGTAACTAGGCAGGCACAAGACAGAGCCAAGTGCGGTTATGGAGCACGGGAATACCAAGGCCTAACCTATGATCTATATCGCCCCCGTTGGGGCTAATCTGGTAGACGTGAGCGTTTCACTGTGAATTACTCCTATCAGAAAAGCTAATGAAAGCCCTATGTCACTGATATTAAAAAGAATTGCCCTTCGAACCGGAGCTGGGCACACGATCCTTATTTTAGTAGCAGCGTGCGAAGCTACATATACCCAAGTCAATGGTGGGTACCCCCTACAATTAAGTCCGGGGGCCGGGTCCGACAAACAATTAAGTTCAGCGGTTACGCTTTCGCTCCCCGTGCAAATTCAAGAAACACCACCTAAACTGACGGGCCATCCGCGTAAACTGGATCGGCCAAATCCTCGTCGGGTTCACCAACTTCAAAACCGCCTAGAAAAGGCTTAAGCCTCTGGCCATTAACTTTAAAAGTAGAACCATTTTGCATGCTTTCAACTTCAATCGCCCCATGAGGGAAAACAGTTCGTATCACATAAGGACCGGCCCAACGTGACCGTAATTTACCAGGATGGAGATGCAAACGTGAGTTGTATAACAAGACTTTTTGACCGGGCACAAAATTTTTAAACACAATGTTCTTATCATGCTTGGCTTTGATTTTAGATTTGTAAGCACTAGAATAATCGTAAGCATTGTACCTCATTTCCTCTACTTCGGTCAATTGGAGCTTGCGGCGAGCACCGGCTTTGGCCATATTGAAATTGAGCTTCTTGATCGCCCAAAACGCTTTATGCTCGAGTTCCACCGGCAAATGGCATGCTTTCCCGTAGACGAGCCGATACGGAGACATTCCCAATATTGTCTTGTAGGCAGTACGGTAAGCCCACAAAGCATCGACCAAACGAGTTGACCAATCCTTGCGGGTAGGGTTAACCGTCTTCTCCAAGATGTTCTTGATTTCTCGATTCGCCAACTCTGCTTGGCCGTTGGTTTGAGGATGGTACGCCGTGGAAACCTTGTGCACAATAGAATACTTTTTCATCAAAGCCGCAAACGACCGGTTACAAAAGTGGGACCCTTGATCAATAATAATAGCCCTTGGCATCCCAAACCGTGCCAAAATATACTCCTGCAAAAATTCAACTACAACCGCCGCATCGTTGGTACGAGTGGGAATGGCTTCGACCCATTTGCTCACATAATCGATCGCCAATAAAATGTAAAGGTACCCAAAAGACGTAGGAAAAGGCCCCATGAAATCGATACCCCAGCAATTAAAAACCTCGATAATCAATATGGGCGAGAGCGGCATTTCATTGCGTTGCGTTACGCACCTCAACAGTTGACACCGAGCACAACCCCGACAAAAGGCAAAGGTATCCTTGTACAGATTCGGCCAATAAAACCCACATTGCAAAATCTTCGCCGCGGTTTTCCGGAACGAGAAATGACCCCCACAAGCCTCTGTATGACAAAAGTTAATCACACTTTGTTGATCGGAATCGGGCACACAACGTCGAACCAATTGGTCGGCACAATACTTAAAGAGATATGGGTCGTCAAAAGAGAAATGTTTCACTTCCGCCAAGAACCGGCGCTTCTCTTGAACATTCCAGTGGGCCGGCATCAACCCGGTAACCAAGTAATTTACGATATCAGCATACCACGGAGTCGAGGAGATTGCGAACAATTGCTCATCGGGAAAAGAATCTCCGATCGGAATGTGAGCCGTGTGATCGTCAAATTCCAACCGGGACAAGTGATCGGCCACCACATTTTCAACGCCCTTCTTATCCTTTATTGTAAGATCAAACTCTTGTAAAAGTAAGATCCACCGAATCAAACGTGCCTTGGCATCTTGTTTAGTAAAAAGGTACTTGAGCGCCGAATGGTCGGTATAAACCGTAATCGGAGCTCCCACCAAGTAAGATCGAAACTTGTCTAACGCAAAGACTACCGCCAACAACTCCTTCTCGGTCGTAGAATAATTCATTTGAGCATCGTTCAACGTCTTGCTCGCATAATAAATCACATATGGCTCATTCCCCTGGCGTTGACCCAAAACGGCCCCGACAGCATAATCACTGGCATCGCACATAAGCTCAAAAGGCAATTCCCAATCCGGCGTCCGTACAATAGGCGGTGAGGTGAGACTAGACTTTAACTTGGCAAAGGCGGCTTCACAAGCCGGAGACCACTCAAACGGCACATCTTTAGCAAGCAAATGACACAACGGCCGGGCTATGGCACTGAAATCTTTAATGAAACGCCAATAGAATCCTGCATGCCCTAAGAAAGACAGCACATCCTTTAAACACTTTGGCGTTGGGAGGTTGCCAATGAGATCAATCTTCGCCCGGTCAACTTCAATTCCCTTCGAAGAAACAATATGGCCAAGAACGATACCTTCGGTCACCATGAAGTGGCACTTTTCCCAATTCAAAACTAAATTCTTTTCCTCGCACCGAGCTAGCACAAGTCCCAAGTTGGTAAGGCACGCCCCAAAAGAGTCCCCAAAAACCGAGAAATTGTCCATAAACACCTCCATGATCTTTTCCACCATGTCACTGAACAAACCCATAATGCACCGTGAGAAAGTACCGGGGGCGTTGCAAAGCCCGAACGGCATACGACGATACGCAAAGGTCCCAAATGGGCACGTGAATGTGGTTTTTTCCTGATCCTCCAATGCTACCTCTATTTGGTTGTATCCGGAGTAACCGTCTAGGAAGCAATAGAACTGATGGCCGGCCACCCTTTCCAAAATCTGATCGATAAAGGGAAGAGGAAAGTGGTCCTTTCTTGTACTCGCATTCAATTTCCGATAATCAATACACACCCTCCAACCGGTCTGCACTCGCGTTGGTATAAGCTCATCCTTATCATTTCGTACCACGGTCACCCCGGACTTTTTCGACACCACTTGAATCGGGATCACCCACTTCGAATCCGCTATGGGGTAGATAATTCCAACATCCAATAACTTAAGCACTTCCATTCGAACAACATCCTTCATAATTGGATTCAAACGCCTTTGAGGCTGGCGGGATGGTTTAATATCATCTTCCATATAAATGTGGTGAGAACAAAGAGAAGCGTCAATACCCTTAATGTCGGCGATGGACCACCCAATGGCCTTGGAGTGCTTTCGTAGCAAAATAAGCAATTCCAACTCTTGAGGTTCGCTTAGAGAAGAGGAAATCACCACCGGATATGTTTGACATTCGCCAAGATAGGCGTACTTAAGTTTATCCGGTAACGGCTTAAGCTCGAGCGTTGGCAGCTCCACACACGACGGAACGGCTCGCTTTTCAATAGGAGGTAACTCCTCGAATTTTGGAACCCACGGGTTAATACCAAACGTCTCCTCCTCATCTAGCAAAGAACACAAATAAGCTACCTCGGGAGCATCAAGAAAATCGGCTTCGGCGGAAGTAAGTGCTAACTCCAACTCATCCGTACAAATGAATTCGTCGACATGATCTTGAACTAATGAATCAATCAAACTAACACCACATACATCCTCATCATCCCCCATTTGACTTCCAATATGGAACATGTTGACTTGCATCTTCATATTCCCAAAACTCATATTGAGCCGACCGTCCCGGCAATGAATCACGGCATCGGATGTTGCTAAGAAAGGTCGCCCGAGAATAATTGGTACGGAAGACTGAGCTGCCGGCACTGGACATGTGTCAAGAACCACAAAATCCACAGGATAGACAAATTGATCAACTTGAACAAGAACGTCTTCAACCATCCCTTTTGGAACACGGATTCTCCGATCCGCCAATTGCAAAGTCACCCTCGTTGGCTTCATTTCACCCAAGCCAAGTTGCTCATATACCGAATAGGGCAATAAGTTCACACTTGCACCCAAATCAAGAAGCGCCTTCTCAACAACTTTTCCCCCAATAGTGATGGATATTGTAGGACACCCCGGATCATTGTACTTGGGCGGAAGGGCCGATTGGAAAAGTGAGCTCACTTGCTCGGTCAAGAATTCCTTCTCTTGCACTTGCAACTTGCGCTTGTGAGTACAAAGATCTTTCAAAAACTTGGCATAAGACGGAATTTTCTTGATAGCATCAAGCAAAGGAAGATTGACCGTCACTTGCTTGAGCACATCATAAATATCCGATTTGAGATTTGGCTTGGCCGGCGTTCTCAATCGATTGGGAAATGGGGCGGGGACGGTAAAGGTTGGCGGCACATCGCTTTCCTTTGCCTTGCCTTTCTCCTCCTCCTTAGAAGCTTGCTTGGGAGATTCCCCAATTGGCGTTGTCGGCTTAGGCGGGGTTGGAACGGGAACCAGTAATGGCATCACCGGTGGCTCCACTTGAGCGTTGTCCACCATCTTCCCACTTCTTAGAGAAATAATGGCCTTGGCTTGCTCGGGGAAAGGCACCGAAGAGCTACCAACCAAGTGTTGTCCTTGTGGATTAGGCAAAGGTTGAGTAGGAAGTTTCCCTCTTTCTTGTTGCAATAAACCGATAGCCGTCGTCAATTTTCCCATTTGACTCCTTATGTCGTTCATGGCTTGAGTGGTTTGCTCATTGGTAGTTATCTGCATTTGACAGAAAGTGTTCATTGTGTCCTCCAAAGATCGCCGAGGCGGTGGTGCTTGTTGCTGAAACTGATTTTGATTCTGATTCTGGAATTGGCCCAATGGTATAAATCCAGGCGGTCCTTGGTTTGTCGGAAAACGAGGTGGACCCTGAAACTGCGGTTGTCGCCACGACTGATTCTGAACCGGAGGCGGAGCTTGTGTAGACGAAGAAGATCCTGCTTCATTCTGATTACTCCAACGGAAAGCCGGATTGGACCTCAATCCCGGGTTGTAAGTGTTCGAGTATGGATCCCACCGTTGGTTTACTGCACAAACTTCTTCCTGAGGGAGTTGACTATAATGGAGCCGGAGGGTGGGAATAGTAGGACAATTGTCCGTTGAATGGCCCACGGTCTCGCAAATGACACACACTTCCTCAATTTGGCGCACCTCCTTCACTTCTTTTACCGGTTTCGCTTGGATCGCATCCAACTTCATTTTGTCCAACTTAGTTGTCAACTCATCTAACTTTGACTCGAAAATGGTGTGCTCACTCACTGAAAACTTGCCGGAACCTCCGGGTCCTTGATTTCTCATGGCTTGATCCCTCGGGTCTATGAATTCCCACGTTTGAGCCCTTTCGGCCAATGCATCCAAGAATTCCCATGCAGCTTCTGGATCCTTTCCAAAAAAGTCACCGCTTCCCATAGTGTCGAGAAGTTGCTTGGCTTGTTGGTTACATCCCACATAGAAGTAATTAATCACCAAATACATAGGATAGTTGTGGTGTGGCACGGCCGCAAGCAAATCCTTATATCGCTCCCAATACTTATAGAAAATCTCCCCATCTTTCTGCTTGAAGTTCGCAATTTGATCCATGAGGAGCTTGGTTCGGCTAACCGGAAAGTACTTCTGTGTAAAAACGTCCTGAACTTCCCTCCAAGTACGCAAAGACTGAGGCTTCAATGAATGGAACCACTGCTTGGCCTTATCCTTGAGTGAAAAAGGAAATAACTTCAATCGTGCTTGATCCAACTGCCCCGGAGTTGTCACAAAGGTACTTACGATAGTCTCAAATTCTCGGATGTGAGTATACGGATCCTCAAGTTCACGCCCCCGAAATTCCGGTATAACCCGATGATATTCTGGCTTGAATGCAAAAGCATTGGCGGCGGTGCAATTTGGAATGGCGATTGGTGACACATGTGGTCCTCTTTCCGGTGTCAAGTAATCACGCAACGTCCGGGCTGCTGGTTGTTCATCCATTTGTCTTAACGGTGAAGATAACTCACGCGGTGGAGAATATGCCTGAATAATATTACGGACCCTTGGTGGAGAAGCAGAACGATGTAGCCGATTTGAAAAAGGGCTACGGTAAATGTTAAGCATAAAACTTGCACAAAGCTAGCTAACCAGACTAGAGGGGCTATGCCGCCACCTCGTTCACAAACAGTCTCGTGGGGTTATGCCACCACCACGGCTATAAGATAAAAACAGTAAAAGGCAATTGACGCTCAATTTAGCTTCGTTAAACCTCAAGTCGAATTGGTGGCTCAGTTAGAGGTATCCGCTAAATTGAGTTCAAAATAGACAAAGTAAAAACAAACGGGATACTTACAGTGGTTTGTCGATCCTCCAAATAAGCTATAAAAAGAAATCCCTGGCAACGGCGCCAAAAATGCTTACGTCTGAACCTTGCCTTCCAATATAAGGTTGATAGAAACCCGAAGCGTAGGGCTAGGTTGTTGTACGCATAATATCCAGAAGTCCGGAATCGTTCCCACAGAGAATCGAATATAGCTTGAAATGGATTGTAGGTTTAATTTATGGTAGGATTTCGGCCTTTAAGGCGGCCAACTTGGTTTTGCTTTAAAAGGAATGACTAAAACGAAAACTAGATTAACGCTTGATTAACTTAAAGAGGCAAGTCTCGGGGTCTTCTAACCCTTGACAAAGGCCGTTACCGGTTCTCGATTATAACTCAGGCGAGAGTCACGACCGCGTGCTCACGCCCGGAGGATTTCACTTTAAAAGACTACGTTTATCAAATATATGATGTGATTTTCCGGAGGCGAACCAACTTGTTTTAATATTTATCGAACACATAGGAGGCCACGAGGCCTCGGTAAGCTACTTGCCAAGACCGCTTGACTAAGCTCCTTACCAAGGGGTTAACACCCCTAGTTTAGACCAAAAAATGCAAGTTATGCTCTATTCCGGAAATCATGCTTAAAAGCTCGATGGCTCAAGAACTAAATAACCACCTAAGTCCTCGGGAAAGATTATCCCGAGACTTAGCCAATAAACTACTCACACATAACTAAAGCATAAGCTAAAGCATAAAAACGAGACATAACTTTTAAACCGATAAATTCGAAAACAAACTTGATTTTATAAACAACCTTAACCGTACGAACAACTTTAATAAACAACAAAATGACAAAAGAGTACAACTTACAAGTGAAATGGAAGGTTGAAAGCTTGAAAAGCTTGGTCTTCAATGGAGGAAAGACAAAAAAACTAAAAGACTTAAAGTGAGAGAAGACAAGAGTGAGAGAGAGTGAGAGAAGGGGTCAACACTTATACAAAGTAGTCTTTCTCTCTCTCAAAATATCCCAAAATATCCTAAAAGTAGAGAGGAGCAAAAATATCCAAAAAGAAAAAAGGTGAAAAAGGTAGCAGAATCGGGCAGTTTTAACACAGCATGAACCTGTACACACATTTACCCGTACCAGTTCATGGCCTTGAAAAGTCTTCCAAACTTCAAAATCTGGGACCCATGAACCGGTTAACACATTTAACCGTACCGGTTCATGGCTGGCAGATTTTTGATTTTGAGCTTCGCTTGATCCAAATGGCCAGACAACGGCCCGACGCTTCCTTAATCCTTCAAAAATCACCCGATGGGTCTTGACGGGGCAATGCCACGTGGCCTCGAATACTGGAATTCTTCCAAGAGGAATCCTTAACGTTCAAAAGCACGAAAATACCACGTTCAACCTGAAACTATCAAAACGAAACCTTACGCGCAAAATGAGATAAAAAGGGATAAAAGGGAATGAAACGCTACAAATAATAAGCTAAAAGCCCCCAAGAATATACAATCTTGGGTGCGGATCAACGGGCGGTTCTTTGGTTCACGTACGTGGAAAACTTTAGTTACAGACAAAACTTCCTAGATGAGAGTTGTATCGTGGGAGTGGAACATCAATTAACTCGGTGCAAGAGGAGACGCATCTGCATCTTCTCTAACGAGAGAGCTTTAATTAAACATAAACTTTAATGAATATTTCCAACACCATCAATAGCAGCATATATATGATTGACAGACTCTTCTTGGATGTTTCCTACTCCCTCCATCTCTTTTTTAGAGTCCAGTATTTCATTTTGGCTATCCCTTAATAAGTGTCCATTTTGTACAGTTAGTGGGTAAAAATTGGTGCATTTTCCATTTTGTCCCTAAAAGTAACCATTTTGAAAAGTTAGTGAGTAAAAGTGAAATAATGATGTCTCCATAGAGGGTAAGTAGGAAAAGTTGAGATAAAAATTGATGTGAAATGTATAATGATGATGTCTCCTTAATAAGTTGGAGTTACGAAACGGGACATTTAAAAAGGGACGGAGGAAGTACTAGTAGAATTTAGGACAGCTAATCCCATTGGTATGTCCTCGAACAACAAATTAAAGGACACATTTCAATTCAGCAAATTAATGTAGGGATATTAGTGCTCCATCTGCAATTGAGATATTTTGTTTGTTTTTTATGGCTGACTTTCAGTGAAGACCCCTATAGCTACCATCACAAGCAAAATATGACGCCCTTTTTTAGCCACCAAATAAAGTGGGACCTAATTAAGTGGAAAATGAGTTGATGTATATATATATATTTGATCATTTTCAATTAAATGATCAAAAGAAAAAGAGAGACTAAGACCATTTCAATACCCACGTTTAATTGGATGTGATTATTGAATTGGACCGTTTAGCGTAGGGATCACAAATAATTAGGTATTTGTTAACTTTTGTTCTGGTTAAATAAATGTACATCTGATATGTATAGATTCTCTCATGGTGTAGGACACAGTATCATGGGGGTTTGGTGTTGGTCCATGGGATTATACTTTTGTAGAATTGTAGTATATCTTCACTACGATTAGACGAATATAGGACCGGGCATGTCATATTGGTAGAGTGAATTACTGCATCTATACTAGTGAACTACGTCACGACCTTCTCAAAACTGTTCTTCCAACAACTGAAA
Organism: Rhododendron henanense subsp. lingbaoense; assembly: GCA_020567845.1. Classification (NCBI taxonomy): domain Eukaryota; kingdom Viridiplantae; phylum Streptophyta; class Magnoliopsida; order Ericales; family Ericaceae; genus Rhododendron; species Rhododendron henanense. The sequence goes on from CM036314.1 coordinate 16,669,184, forward strand.
TTGTTGCAGCGTTACGCGATTTAGGTAAGGCAACATAAAGCAGTCCTTGTGTTCTATCCGTAAAATTGAATTTTCCGTAAAAATGTCACATACTAGTGATGAGGAGAGTCAAATAATCACCCTCTTGGCTATGCTATACCTACGTGATCATGTGCTTACACGAGGCGTGATTCCTAGTGTGTTATCAGATTATGTTGCAGCCCCCACGCATACGTGTCGGGTTAATAGAATGATTAACTTCGGAGATCAATTTCACTCTTTAGTGATGGAGTTCGAATTGAAATTGGACCAAAATTTCGTATGAATTGACTCAACGTGAAAACTTAGTGGGAATGAAAGCAATTGACACAGAAACTTCTTTCTGTAAGAATAAACTTTGAAAACAACAAAAAGTAACCCCAAAAAAATATTTGGCAGTTTTTTGGCTATTTATTTTTGTCATTAGTGAACTTCATTTAGTATTGGTCCATTTTTTAAAAACTTTTTAGATTTCTCTCGTCAAGATGAATTGAAGAGGTAATTTTTTTTACTATACCCTAAAAACATTAGGAAAGACAAAAAGTAACAGAAATACTAGCATTTGGCTATATTTCGGCAATTTTTTTACACCAAATCCTAAAAACTACAGAAAAATCGGAAAACACAAAAAATCTAGCAAAAAACCAATCCTTTTACAACTTTTCACTCTCTTTTGCCTTTTATTTTTACTTCTTTAGGATTGGTTCCTTTTTTTTACTTCCAAATTCCTCTCTTCGAGCCAGATGGAAAAATAAAAAATTTGGTCGAAAGCTATATAAAAAAGAGTTTTTTTTTTATGAAAACATCCCTCAAACTATCACTCATTTTTCTACTTTATCCTCGAACTATCAAAATCACTTACTTCGTCCTCGAACTATCCATATCCCACCCTATTTGGTCCAAAAGCCAACGCCATCCAAGATTTTGGACGGCAAACCTAGCACATGACACACACGTGAGTTGTTTAAGGGCACAAATGGGATTTCTCTCTCTCTCTCTCTCTCTCTCTCTCTCTCTCTCTCTGTCATACACAACACAGGACGACCTCTCTTCCTTTCAGATCCATAGTAGATGATCAATTGAAGAGCTCAAGGCATGGAGTTATATATTGTTCTCCGCATTTTGTGCAGTTTAATGTCACATGTTTGTGCCCAGTTTCAGACCTCTTTGTGCCTAGATTTGACTAGTTTTGAAGCAGATTTTGTTAGAATAAATAGATATAATAAATATAATTGTGATCTTGAGATTGTAATTAGGATGATTTTCTTCCATAGTTAACTAGTATGATTTCATTCCATAATTAGGCTCTCTCTCCTATATAAATAGAGGGCTCATTGTAAGGTTTCACTACAAGAAAAAACACCATTCCCGACTAACGGTTTAGTTGGGAAAAGTAGGCATTTTAGTCGGCAAAAGCCTTCCCCGACTAAAAATTTTGGTCGGCAAATTAGTTGGTGAAACGCGGTCGGCAAATGTTATCGCCGACTAAAATTCAATTAGTCGGCAAATGTTCACTTTTCCCAACTAATTATTTAGTCGGCTAATTTGAATTATTGTCGACAAAGTATTTAGTCGGCAAAATTATTTTAGTCGGCAAATATATAATAAATTACCGACTAATTATTTAGTCGGAAAATATTTAACAAATTACCGACTAATTATTTAGTCGGCAAATATTTAATACATTACCGACTAATTATTTAGTCGGTAAATGTGAAAAGAAATAGCAACTAAATAATTGGCATCTTTTACCAACTAAGTATTTAGTCGGCAAATATAATATTACAAATTTTAAAACTAATTCTAAAATCTGCTTAGAATTTTTTTTTTTGGTGATTGATTTATAGTAAATTAAATTGAGCAACATCTATTTACCAATCTACTGTAATCAAATATTGAAATTCAAGAACAATTCATTCATAACTTCCATAAATAAAGGGTGTTCACCAAATACTTAACAAACGGTATCCGAATTCGCAAAGCACAAAATAACGAAAAATCGTACCACGAAAAGTGTACGTAGCATTAAACATATCATATCCAAGCCCTAGAGTGCAAAATAATAGAAAAGTTCAACAACGAGAAAACTAGATTACGGTAGAATCCACGGCAAAAATCCAACTTCTTCATATATGACTCTTAATGAGATGCCAGATACTCCAATATCTGTGGAAAGAACAAAACACAATAATAAGACACATGATATTGATACAAACTTGACAAGGGTACATCAAGGGAAGAAAAGAAACCTAACACCATGATATTTTTTTTGAAAGGCGAAAGCAATTTTATTAATAACAAGTAAACAATATAGGACAAAATCCCAAGTATGTTGGCAACCCAAACGCTCAACAATCATAAGCCAACCCAAACCCCCATCGATCAACACCTAAAATAGTTGGCAAGGTTCCAACCATAACATACACCCACAAAAAGGTAAGACACCAAATAGATAATCGAAGATTAAAAATTGCAATGGTGCATAACTCATTAGAAGGACACCAATTGTTGTAGCAGCAAAGAAGTTGTATCAGCATAAGACCCAACCAATGACAGTAATGAATGTCAAGTATCTGGTTTTTTCCAAGGTGACAGCAAGAATTATGAACAAAGCAAGCACAGTGATAAATCATGATAACAAGCATTCTACCCAGTTCTAGCATATAATCTCATAAGCATGCCACTAAGGCCATATGCATAAGCACGCCACTAAGGCAATATACTTTCCGCCACTAAGGCTATATAAATAAATCGACTCCAAGCCAAGCACAATATCGCTACTTATCACAAACCATTCTGGAATCAAAGACACCCATACTGGAATCATGCCCCATGCATTTGATAGTTGTGCATTTAGTCACAGTTCTAGCATATAATCTCAAGTTCCAGCAAAAATTAACTCATTTCCTATACCCAGGGTTCCTTCCTTCTGAACCAACATTAGCACTCTGCCACTCCAATCCACACACATAAATGAGTGCTCAAACTCAAACTTCTCAAAGGCATAATAACGTAATGAAGGATCCCTAAAATTTAGAAAGAACTGAATGCAAATTCAAGTATTATCTTCATCAATTTTGTGACCATAAACTCTTCTTTTAACCCCATTACTGTATCATTGTTCTATGATCAAAAACAGCCTATAATACCCTCAGGATCAGATTCTACAAACACTCCCATATAAAAAGAAAGAACATAGGCATAAGCGGTCCCCACGATAAAAGAAAACTCTACTGATTGAGCTAAGCACATCTGAGGTGCACGGTAATACGATAGACTAGCTTGACCACACGGAACCACTACTAGTTTGTGGTAGCCATTAACACCACGAGCTCCTCCTCTCTGGTTCGGTGCTCCAAAGAAAAATGGAAAAAGCGAATATTTCAATTTTTATTTTGCTTCTATTCTTTTTAAATCCAAGCAATACAAATCTTCGTCATTCAAATACTTTAATAACAGAAAATATAAAAGAAGTGGGACCTCAAAAATAAGTCTAAGTCTAAGTTCAAAGTTTAAACCCGAAACAAAAGGAAGCTGGAGGTAGAAAGTCACACTTAGAAACAAAATGATGCTTTCATGATTGGTTTTAAAAGAGAACACCAAACAAAATTGGTACCTATAATTTGTACCCATAATAAATTAGACACGCAATACTACAAGTTACCACTGCATGAAGAGACAACTAAGACTTTTTGTATCCTTGTCTCAAGTAATAGTGTAATACCAAAACAAAAACATGACCTCCACCCAAACATATATCTGTAATGTTGTGTCAAGGGAAACATTCACAACCTTGACCAACAGGCCTACCTAATGCAAATGTCCGAGAGCACGTGATGAGTTTCTTTATATCTCATCTTATGACAGTGAGAGAGAAAGCATACTCAAGACTACTATTGGTAAACTATGTTTCAGAATAACTCAAACTTGTTCTGGCATCAGCCCAAAGAATCTTGTGGCGAAACAAATCAAAGAAACTGCTGAGCAAAAAACAAACAAATCAATGAAACTCAAGGAACCACCGAGTAGTTATTGTCGAATGACAAAAGTTGCAGCTTCTCATCAATTGAGAGAGAGAGAAGCTCTAAACCATTTCGATAATTTCAAAAACAATAGAACTATTCACACACAAAAACATGGTCATGGAGGTAAATGCCAAGCTTTTTAAATTGCCCCAATTTTCTCCTGTGCTACCCCATAAAAAACGTGCATCTACACAGACTTATGCTAAGAACTGAACCATAAACAATTGGCCAGAATAATACCTTTAAGTTGGGACCAAATTCACTTTTGAGATGGCCCACCATAATACAACAGGGTTAAATCTACTGGTTCTCAATATTCCATTTTCTGATCCCATTCAAAATATTAGACTTAACTGACATTGCAAATCCCACATGGTCCAATTAATCACCCCAATTCTGATGCCGACGAGGACAGGATTTTGACGTTGGTTGGGCGAACATCAAATTTTTTTTGTCACAGATAAATGTTGTATCAATTGCAGTTAATTCGTATCACAAAAAAAAAAAAACTATCATAAAATTTATTATAGATATTTTTGAGCATCTTCAAGTTCAAACATCTCAAATAAAACAAGCCACATCTCCACGCAGGGATACCAGAAAATAAGCAACGCTACCACATTTATCTAGCTTGGTACATAGAAAAACTGCTCATAATTCAAATAACCAACACGCCCTAATTCTGGCCAATCGCTGAGTACAAGGCACAAACCCTAACCTGTCCAACCCTTAATCACAAACCCTAAATCTGTCCAACCCATCCCTCCTTCCCAACCCCCACCCCGATCTCGAGCCCCTCCCTCCTACATTCGCCACCAGCATCTTCACGAGCAATAAACCCCTACCCACACCCCAAGTCACCCGAATAAATGTACGAGAGAGAGAGAGAGAGAGATACAGAAAGAGAGAGAGAGAGGAGAGGAACGTACCCAGAGGACGTAGAGGGAGATCGGCTAGAGCTAGATCGACGAGGAAGAGGAGGCGCTCTGTTCGTCATTCGTTCAAGTTGGGAGACGCTAGACGAGAGGAGAAGGGCTCTTCGTTTTGAGGTTATAAATTTTCAAAGTCTAACACTTTGGTCTCAAACTTTAAGATACTAACACTTTGGTCCCCAACGTAACGATTGGCGACTAAAGTATTGGTCGGTAATGAATAAAAACCCGCCAACATTTTTCGCGAAATTTCAAATTGGCGCAAGATTTTGATCTTCCCCGACAAAATATGTTTTAGTCGGCAATTATATTATTTAAGGATTTAGGGGAAATTTTTAGTGGGCTTTATTTGCACAAACATTCCATACAAACTCTAAACTTTATCGCCATAGATGCTTTTATAATGCTCGATCTGAATCATTAGGATTTCACGTCTTACCAATTATAGCATTGTCACCAAAATCGAAAATCATTCAATATCAAAGACCACCTGATCGGAAGACTTTTACTGCGTCCAAAAGCATTACACTCTTATAGCACATCATCTGAGCGCCACTTGAGGTTTTTTTGCGTGATCAGAATCGTCTATCTTTAATTGATTATGGGTTCGATCATTCTTACCGAGATTAGAGTAGATCATTTTTTTTTAGACAATTGATACAAAGGAAAATACTAATTTTCAAATAAGTTAATGTCTCGATAATGGAGTTTTCTAAACTTGATCGAACCGCAAATTTACGAGAATGAATAATTTAACAAGTGCAACAAAATCAACGGTCTTGATTGTCATGATTGTCTCGCGAACATGTGGCTACTTCAACAATGAGTGCAGCATAAGACTTAGTTAATTGTCAAGTAGATTGAAAGTATAGATTATAAAGGTAACTACTAAGTAATTTTTTATAATGTTTGATCTGAACCATTAGGATTTCACGTCTTATCGATTATAGCATTTTTACCAAAATCAGAGATCATTCAATATCGGCGACTGCGTGATCGAAAGTCATTTAATGAGTTTGGAGGCGTTTAAGTGTCACAATGCACCACCCGAGCCCCGCCTAAGATTTTTTTCGGCAATCAAAATCATCTAACTTTGACGTAATACGAATTAGACCATTCATACAAAAAATGAAGTTAACCGTATACGAATAGACACTTGATCGGACAACAAAATTCTTTTTATTTAATAGCGAAATTCTTGTTATTTAGGAATTTGCGTGCCGATGAAGGGGCTTCCTTAACCCGATCGAGCCAAAATTTTACAAGAATCATTTGATTATGAAAGAAAAAAAAATGAATGGTTTTGATCGGGAAGGTTGCATTGTGATCAATGTAGTCGAACAAATACCGTCCTTCTTGAAATTTTTTAAAAAGGGAAAAAATATATAATCCCGACCAAATGACTTAGTCGGCATATTTATTTCATTTATTGGTTTTTTAATTGCGGGAAAAATGAATATTCCCCGACTAAATCTATATTTAGTCGACTAAATCTATATTTAGTCGGCATTTATTTACATTTACCGACTAAAATATTTAGTCGGCTTATTTATTCCATTTATTGGTTTTTTAATTTCGGAAAAAATAGATATTCCCCGACTAAATATAGTTTTAGTCAGCATTTAATTACATTTACCGACTAAAATATTTAGTCGGCATATTTATTCCATTTATTGGTTTTTTAATTTCGGAAAAAATAGATATTCCCCGACTAAATATAGTTTTAGTCGGCATTTAATTACATTTACCGTGTAAAAGTTATTTAGTCGGTGATAGAATTTACATTTATCGACTAAAATTTATTTAGTCGGGAATTTTAGTCGGCAATTGTGTAATTTCTTGTAGTGTTTTATAAATCGAATTTAATAAAACTTCTCTTCATATTTTAGGAAGTCTTTGTCGCCCGAAGCAAATCTCCTAGTCAGCTCAATTTGAAAGAAGAGTTGCCGCGCGGGGGAGACTTCTACCACGATGCTGAATCAAGGAATGGCGACTGGCGCCGCATAAGGGAGTGGAGGAGCGAGGAGGAGGAGTCGAGTAGGGGGAGGAGCCGGCGAGGTAGCGGCCGGTGGTGGTTGGTATGGGTCTTGGGCCATTTCAATAGAGGTAAACAGATCGTTGTGGAGTGGTTGGGACTTCGCTGGAACAGGTGATGACAAGCTGGCAGCGAAAGGATTTGGGAGAAAGGAGATTAGATGGAGAGAGAGGGTGGAGAGAGAGAGAGAGGTGTAAAATATACTGGCTGTGGGTGTATATATGTAAGGGCAAAATGGTATTTTCATTTATTCCGTCTAACAGAGTAAGGTCTTCCAAACGAAAACTTTAATGAGGGGGTCTGTCCGTAGGCAAAATTCTTAGAGAGGGTGAACGAGACAAATAGGTATACTTCAGGGGGGTGTCCAGATATTTAACCCTAAAAAAAAAAAGCAATGAAAGACAAAAGATGAACCGTAGAAATTTACGGATTTTGTAATTGATTTGGCGAGCTTATTTACATAACAGGTAATTAATACAATGGGTAAAGCGCATTCTTGATGATATATATAAGGATAAGGAGTAAAATTTAATGACACAATTATTTTCTTTCCTAAAAAAAGAATGGAGTCAACAAAAGGGACTGCTGCATAATAGTTAAGAAGGGTGTCCAAGAGTAGTTAATTTTGTGAAATGTGCTGGATGAAAGCAATTTCTTCCCTATTGTATTTATAGTGTGAACTTTGTATGGACCAATTGAAATCCGACATATCGATCCACAACGGCCAACTACTCCATGTCCGGCGTCTAATCTAAGTATTAAAGGAAGCATCAATAATTCTTGATGCATGGCAGAAACTGAATTGAGCAAAAATATCATTGCCGACGCTCCGCCAAAGAAAAATCTAACCGACACTAGTTCGTTTTCAGTCCAAGTTGGGTTACGCAATCCAGATTTCGTTCTCAGAAAAATACTAAAATTGTACCATGGACTATACAAATTATTTTGAATCCAATTGGATTTTAAAATTCCGAATTATCATTAAAAAAATTGGGTTATCACAGGAATACTAAACTTGATCCTCTCAAATGGGGGAGGAAATGGAGGATGGGTTGGAATTGTATTTCCTCCAAAAATGCTAATCTCAAATGGAGAAATGGAGGGTGCATTAGAGATCCTATCCATCCTCTAGTCCTTCATTTCTTCCTCTATTTCTCTATTTTGGAGGAAATCCCCACTCCAACCCATCCTTTATTTCCCCTCTATTTTGGAGGATTAAATTTGATACTCCATATATAGAGTATGAGAAAAAGAAATAGAGGATCTTGCAAAATCACTTTTTGAATATAAAATGCAAAACGTATTAGACTTGCATTAAGAGTGAATACTGATTGGAAAAAAAGTGAGAATTTTTTTGAAATATAGATGAATATATAGAGCTAGATATATATAGAGTTTTGTTATTGAAATTTGTATGAATAGTAAACTTTTATATATTCACTTTTTAATTGAAAAATATTAATTCAATCCACTTGGACCAGATTGGATATGTACTTATAGGCTTATCGGGTTGGGTTGGGTTAAGTTTATAAATGGGGTTTTGACTTGCCAACCCCATTTTGTCTCCGTGTACATGTCTAGACCCACCCATTGTCAAACGCTACCCACGCAAAGCCCTTTTTTCCCAGTACCCGTGCGTTAAGTTTAGCATTAGAAAAAATTATCCAATGCAGAAGGAATATTACATTGTAGTGTCCCATGACTAGTCATGTATCACTGGATAATATTGCGTGACCCATTTTTTTTGTTAGTGATTTGAGAACAAAGTAACATTTGGCATTTGATGAGTGGTGGAGCATTGTTCGAAACAAAAGGATAATTACTTTTTGTAAGGGTTTGACGCAGATCGGAAGCGAGTTCTTTAATTCCCGAGTCCACGGGACTGGAATTCACCAGAATGAGAAACGACTCTCAAGAGAAATATTATTGAAGATGGAAAATTAAGTGCCTTGGCCTTGTGCCTTACAAGAATACTTAAACTACTAGGATCTTAACCAAAAAGGAAAACAATCAAAAGTCCAAATCTGCCTAAAATTATGCTAGAACATGCTACTAAAATAGAAAAGGAAAATTCTAAGACCCTTTCATCTATTACCACTCAATCACATAGATATCCAATCAATCACATTTTTTGCGATTGTAATAGCAGCCTTATGTCCTGCATCAGGATTGGATTGGTATTTATCCCTAAATTTGACAGATATATAAAAATTGAATCAATAAATCAAACCCTTACCGATATCCGAATGAGTTGATTTTTCAGGGAGATTTTTAAAAACATATTTTAGACGAATTGAATGGCTAAATAGTGCGTTGCTTTGATTATTTTTGTATCAAAACTTGTGTCCCTGAAATTGTCCCCATATGTACTAAGTAAGTGTATTTTCTAGAAAGATAACTCTCTCCCTGATTCTGTCTCCTTTTAATGGCTTATTCTACATATAGTTTATTTTTTTCCTTACTATAGTTTATAAAATAAAAAATTGAATAGGAAAGGTCAGAAAAAAATGTCAAACTTCCTCTCATGTTGCATACTTTAGCTCTTGTTAAAAAAAATTCGTTTAATGTTATAGCGTAAATCGATGAGTGATAAATTTCATTAAGTATTAAAAAATTCTTTTAAGATTAGTCCTTGTTTTTTTTAACTATTTATATTTCTCTCATCGAGCCAGACCGAAAAAGATAAAATTTGGCCGAAGCTATAGAAAATCTGTGAAAGAGAAAATATGGATTGTAGAAATGGTTATGTGTTTCCCCCAAAGAAATGGTATCCGCGGTGTGATTTGTTTAGCGAGCTTATTTATGCATGTAACAACACCACAGTCCATACATAATATAATACAATTATGAGCTTATTTCACACAATATGAGCTTTAACGCCATAATATATTTTTACTCCAGCTCCATTTGCCTTTTGGAAACCACAGTTTTACTGCATCAACATTTATGAATTTGATGGTGGGGTATTCTGGACTGCGTCTTTGAAGACCATGTCGAAGGCATTTTCAATGCATGAACTGAATGCCTGTAAATCCATGAAGCCTTTCTCCATCCGGATGGTGACCCTCAGCTTGCCAGCATAGCTTATCATCGTTATTCCAAGACTCTGCAACAAATTAATCGCCACACAGAACCATGTTTAAGTTAACTTCTAAATCCATATAAAGTAAGAATGGGTTCGAATAGAAAAAATTAACTATACTTTATATAGACACACGTATGCTTACATATTTATGAAGAAATAAGCAATAACTAGTTAGTTGGTGTACCTCTGGACCGCCGATTACTGTAAAGTAGAATCCCTTGATGGGGTGATTAGCCAAAGCCATTTGCTCAACTGGCCCAATCAAATTCGATATTGCCATGCTTGAGTTTTTCAATGTGTTGTAAATGTACCGAGCTACTGCCTGTAAAATAAGTTTAATGACACTTTCTTCAATTATGAAGGAGAAACAAGCTTCCCTTTATGTTTTTCAATTTTCAGAGGATCCAATCTCCATAAGCCATCATGTTTTTTTTTTTTTTTAAATTTCAAAAAATTGCACAAAATGTTCAACAAAATTTTCGTTGGAAATTTGAATGGTGATTAATTGAACAATGAAAGGTAGTGAATTTGAGCTATGACAACTCCTATTCGCTTCCATCACTATGATGCGTTTTAATCAGCCCCCCACAAAATATGTTGAAGAAAAGTTGCATATCTAAAGGTTATAGCTTGTTTGCTGCAGAGGTGCAGTCCAAGTGATCGCAACCGTTGGTTAGCGTTTTCAATGGTTCAAATTTCTTTTGCATCTTTTACCGGTAAAAGTATATTATTACTGGTAAAAGATTCAATAGATTTGAACAATTAATTGTCAATATGAACGGTCCAAATTAGATTATACACTCTTCTCTACAGTCAACTGGAGAGAGAAGTGAAATCCTAAGTACTTCTCTTCACCGTTCTATCGTTTGGTTAAGAAATGCCACTGCCTCGTAATCTTGTAACGTGTGTTTTCAAAAAGATTTTTGGCTTGTAAGAAAGAATAAAATACATCCATACCTCATGGCCTCTCAATTTTCTCATAATCTCTAGCATCCTACCAGTGAGATAAACCGCAGCAGAGTTTCTTTTCCTCTTGATGATCGTATGTGCATTCTTCACGAAACTGATTGGGCTTGAATTAGACTCATCAGTAGACGACGCACCATTATTACCACTAAACTTAGGAACAGAGATATGCAAGAATGTGAAGCGGTTCCCCCACGGCATCTTAGAATCCGGTTTCACCATCTCTCCAATCGTCTTGTACCCCTCACCCATGGCTCTGGTGTTGAGCACCACCAATGCAGTGGCATCTGCGTTGCCCTGTTGCTGCTGAAGATCATCATGGCTTGATGATGATGATGATGCTTGCATGTATAACCGAGTTCCCAAGAAAATTATTCCCGTGATTACATCATTTATCGTCTGTAAATAGAGATTTAACAACGTTTCACCATGGTTGAAAAAGGCGTGTTAGATTTATTTTCAAACATACATACATGATACACAACCATCGGGCTTCTGTCCTTGGCCGTCAGCCGGCCCGTACGTCTTCGAATGCCATGTTGTGATCGAGTATGTATCATGCATGTTGATTGAAGATGTCACGTTATGTGTGAATGCGGTGGAAACTTTATACAGTATACATCTCATAGCCAAATGACTTTGAGATGGATATAAATTAAATTTCTACATGCTAGAGAGCAAGGAAGAATACTCACAACCCCAAGCTTGGTCTTGATTTGTTTGATGTGATCAAGAGAAAATGCTAAGGTAGTCATTGTGCAAGGCCGGAACTGCACCCCATCTTCACCGGACCGGATCGGTGTTTGCCCATCTGTAACGAAGCTACTCTTAAGAAGGGCTGATCCAATATCCGACACTGTATTGGCCACCCCAGAGAAGACCCGACCCACACACTGAAATATCCCATTTTGTTTTTCATCTCTGTTTGAGCTAGATTCACGAGAAGGAAATGTTACGGGGATAGAAGGATTGTCAGCTCTCTATAAGCAAGAAAGAAGAGCTCCCATGAGAGAGAAACCATCGCCGAGGGCGTGGTGAAGCTTGAAAACTATGTTTCCGGCTGCATTACGAGTAGGGTATTTGATTATGTGAACTTCCCATAACGGTTTGTTTTGTGGTAATTGATCCAAGGATATTTTTGACAAGTAGTCAATGAGGTAATTGTCGTAAAATTCCGGCAACATCCCGGCAGGGAAAGAAGGGAACTTGACGTGGTCTTCTAGCCTCACTTCCACCCTCCTCCATTTTTGGACTCCGTTCTTGTCTCCAACCTGCATTTGCGTGAGTTTTACTTAGAATTATAAAGATGTTTTCAGCATATGGTGCATGAATGTGTTATGTTTGATCAATTCACTGCATGAAGGTGAAAAGTGAAAACACCTAAACTAGCTAATTAACGCAATATTTGGAGCAAAGATGTTTAGCTCCGAAATGGCTCAAGGACTGAGCGGGCGTGCCAGGACTTGTCGCGTCCAACGTGAAGGACTGGACGTCCCTTTTCTGACTTCTAGATCTGTGAGAGCGATAGTGCTGCAACCTAAGGGCTGGATTGCAGTGAAGGTCCGTGGTTTTTGCCTCTTCGTGTGAGGACTTAATAATTTCCTAACCGTGTAGGAAAGAAATTAACAACGTAGAATTACTTTACTATATCGTAATAATAAAGTAGGGGATGAAGAGAGATATGAATAACTTTATTATGTTTCGTAATAATAAAGTTGGGGTACAAGAGAGATAGAAACTCGAATTACTTGGTGAAGTAATTGAGTGAAGGTGAGAAAATAGAGATAATTGCTTCGCTGGGAAGGCTTTGATTTTTAAGCGTTGAACTTGATTGGTGTGGGAACCCCTTTTTCTTCTTGAGTTCTTCTATTTATAGACTGAGATGCTCCACGGCTTTGCATGTGGTAAACCTTCAGACTTCACTGCAACATGACACGTGTCCCATGAACTTCCAAATTCCCTCCAAAGTGGTGGTTATGGGAAATAATCTGAATAACCCCCACGTTTCGTTTTAATAATGGGCAGTTATTAAAGGCAGTGGGCTTTCCCACTACTTGTGCACGTGGATTTGAAAGAACATGGGCCAACATTTCCTTTATAGGCTGCCATGTGTCCAAAAATCCCAAGAGGTCAGGCAATTCTTCCACATTTTTCGATCATGGACAGTTAACGAGAATAATGGCCCACGTTGTCTTCCCTATTTTGTGGGCATGAGGGAATTAAGGGCCATTTGACTTCAAAATGGCCAGTAGACATATCAATTTCATGGGCCCACTTCCCATTTGCATCAGTTTTTCCCAGAACCTCTCAAATAATCATTTCCAACCATGGGCCTTCGAATCTTTTTTAGACAATTAAGCCTCAAACACTTTTAGCCCGTGATCAGATCAAGTTAAAATTAATCGGGCCCAATTAATATTGTCTTGGCCCATTAATTTTAACTCAATACATCTCTATTTTTTTGGCCCAATTTAATCAAATAATAATTAAATGGCCTTCCAGCGCTGGTCCAAGATTTGGTGCCAAAAATGGGTGTAAACATTAGCCGAACGGTAATTTTATGAATTTGATGATGCAATTGCAATTTAATACAGTTTGATGCAAGTTTCGCATAATATGAGCTTGTAACAATATTTTTACATCAAATCTCCATTTGCCTTTTGGGTTTTTTTTATTGCATCAACTTCTATGAATCTGATGTGGGACATCTTGAATCATGACTTGAAATATCATGTCGAAGGCATTCTCAATACATGAACTGAATTTCTTTGAATTCATGAAACCTTTCTCAATCCTTTGAATTCATGAAACCTTTCTCAATCCGGATGATGACTCTTAACTTGCCCACGAAGCTTATCATCGTTATTGAAAGACCCCCCCCTACAACAACATCATCACACAAAACCATGTGAAAATTAAGAAGGGTACGTGTTCGGCTGGAAGCCTGGAAGATAAGGGGTACAAGAGTTTTGTGAAATGTACTGGATGAAAGCAATTTCTTCCCTATTTATAGTGTGAACTTTGTAAGGGCCAATTGAAATCCACAACGGCCAACTACTCCATGTCCGGCGAATTATTGGTCTAAGTATTAAAGGAAGCATCAATAATTCTTGATGGCAGAAATTGAATTGAGCAAAAATATCATTGTACGCCGACGCTCTGCGAAAGAAAAATCTAACCGACACTAGTTCGTGTTCAGTCCAAATTGGGTTACGCTATCCGGATTTCGTCCTCAGAAAAATATTAAAATTGTACCATAGACTATACAAATTATTTCGAATCCAATTGGATTTTAAAATTCCGAATATCATAAAAAAAATTGGGTTGTCACATGAATACTAAACTTGATCCTCTCAAATGGGGGAGGAAATGGAGGATATATGGGTTGGAATTGTATTTCCTCCAAAAATGCTCATCTCAAATGGAGAAATGGAGGGGTGCATTAGAGCTCCTATCCATCCTCTAGTCTTTCATTTCTTCCTCTATTTCTCCGTTTTGGAGGAAATCCCCACTCAAACCTATCCTTTATTTCCCCTCTATTTTGGAGGATTAAATTTGATACTCCATATATAGAGTATGAGAAAAAGAAATAGAGGATCCTGCAAAATCACTTTTTGAATATAAAATGCAAAAAGTATTTAGACTTGCATTAAGAGTGAATACTGATTGCAAAAAAAGTGAGAATTTTTTTAAAATAGAGATGAATATATAGAGCTAGATATATATAGAGTTTTGTGATTGAAGTTTGTATGAATAGTAAACTTTTATATATTCACTTTTTAATTGAAATTTTTTAATTCAATCCACTTGGACCAGGTTGGATATGTACTTATAAGCTTATCGGGTTGGGTTGGGTTAAGTTTATAAATGGGGTTTTGACTTGCCGACCCCATTTTGTCTCCGTGTACATGTCTAGACCCACCCATTGTCAAACGTTACCCGCGCAAAGCCCTTTTTTCCAGTACCCGTGCGTTAAGTTTAGTATTAGAAAAAATTATCCAATGCGGAAGGAATATTACATTGTAGTGTCCCATGACTAGTCATATATCATTGGATAATATTGTGTGACCCATTTTTTTTGTTAGTGATTTGAGAACAAATTAACATTTGGCATTTGATGAGTGGTGGAGCATTGTTCGAAACAAAAGGATAATTACTTTTTGTAAGGGTTGGATTGGTATTTATCCCTAAATTTGATAGATATATAAAAATTGAATCAATAAATCAAACCTTTACCTATATTCAAATGAGTTGATTTTTTAGGAAGATTTTTAAAAACATGTTTTAGACAAATTGAACGGCTAAATAGCGCGTGGCTTTGATTATTTTTGTGTCAAAACTTGTGTCCCCGAAATTGTCCCCATATGTACTAAGTAAGTGTATTTTCTAGAAAGATAACTCTCTCCCTGATTCTGCCTCCTTTTAATGGCTTATTCTACATATAGTTTATTTTTTTCCTTACTATAGTTGATAAAATAAAAAATTGAATAGGAAAGGTCAGAAAAAAATGTCAAACTTCCTCTCATCTTCATACTTTAGCTCTTGTTAAAAAAAATTCATTTAATGTTATAGCTTAAATCGATGAGTGATAAATTTCGTTAAATATTGGAAACAAAATTTCCTTTTGCTTTTATGCATAGTGCGCTTGCAAAATAATTAAGGCGGAGTTTAGGCGATTTGTTTGCAATTTAAAAGCAACACTTACGGCCAGTGTTAATTCAGACTACTGAAGCTAGCTGCCAATGTTTCAATTATTTCAGACTTCGAGGATGCGAACCAGACTTTTCTGATTATGATAGTCGGCACGAGTATCGATCGGGAGATCATCAGAATGGGTTTTAGACTGATCAGAATGTTCAATCCATGTATGTGTGTTGGACGGAAGGAGATCGAGTGAGGCTCATAGATGTCATACATGTCATGTTCCGGATTGAAGAAGAATTAATGTGATCTAGCTCTCTCAGGATCCTGGGATATTTGAAGGGTTACAGACCCTCTGCGTGTGATGGAGTTCTAAACGTCTCCAAGGGCTTGGAGATGGCCCAAGGTTTTATACTTTTATGCTTCAACAGTGGACCTGGTATCCGTGTGATTTGTTTAGCAAGCTTATTTATGTAATAACATGTAATACATGGGTTAGGGTAATTTATCCCCAAAAAAGAGAAAAACACCACAGTCCATATATAATATAATACAGTTATAAGAGTAAATTTTCACACAATATTATGAGCTTTAACGCTATAATATATTCTTACTTCAGCTCCATTTGCCTTTTGAAAACCACAGTTTTATTGCATCAACTTTTATGAATTTGATGGTGGGGTATTCTAGACCGCATCTTTGAAAACCATGTCGAAGGCATTTTCAATGCATGAACTGAATGTCTGTGAATCCATGAAGCCTTTCTCCATCCGGATGGTGACCCTCAGCTTGCCAGCATAGCTTATCATTGTTATTCCAATACTCTGCAACAAATTAATCGCCACACAGAACCATGTTTAAGTTAACATCTAAATCCGTATAAAGTAAGAATAGGTTCGAATAGAAAAAATTAACTATACTTTATATAGACACACGTACGCTTACATATTTATGAAGAAATAAGCAATAACTAGTTAATTGATGTACCTCTGGACCGCCGATTACTGTAAAGTAGAATCCCTTGATGGGGTGATTAGCCAAAGCCATTTGCTCAACTGGCCCAATCAAATTCGACATTACCAAGCTTGAGTTTTTCAATGTGTTGTAAATGTACCGAGCTACTACCTGTAAAATAAGTTTAATGACACTTTATCATTCTTCAATAATGAAGGAGAAACAAGCTTCCCTTTATGTTTTTCAATTTTCAGAGGATCCAATCTCCATAAGCCATCATGTTTTTTTTTTTTTTTTTTTAATTTCAAAAAATTGCACAATATGTTCAACAAAATTTTCGTTGGAAATTTGAATGGTGATTAATTGAACAATGAAAGGTAGTGAATTTGAGCTATGACAACTCCTATTCGCTTCCATCACTATGATGCGTTTTAATCAGCCCCTCCACGAAATATGTAGAAGAAAAGTTGCATATCTAAAGGTTATGGCTTGTCTGCTGCAGAGGTGCAGTCCAAGTGATCGCAACCGTTGGTTAGCGTTTTCAATGGTTCAAATTTCTTTTGCATCTTTTACCGGTAAAAGTATATTATTACGGGTAAAAGATTCAATAGATTTGAACAATTAATTGTCAATATGAACGGTCCAAATTAGATTATACACTCTTCTCTACAGTCAACTGGAGAGAGAAGTGAAATCCTAAGTACTTCTCCTCACCGTTCTATCGTTTGGTTAAGAAATGCCACTGCATCATAATCTTGTAACGTGTGTTTTCAAGAAGATTTTTGGCTTGTAAGAAAGAATAAAATACATCCATACCTCATGGCCTCTCAATTTTCTCATAATCTCTAGCATCCTACCAGTGAGATAAACCGCAGTAGAGTTTCTTTTCCTCTTGATGATTGTATGTGTATTCTTCACGAAACTGATTGGGCTTGAATTAGACTCATCAGTAGACGACGCACCATTATTACAACTAAACTTAGGAACAGAGATATGCAAGAATGTGAAGCGGTTCCCCCACGGCATCTTAGAATCCGGTTTCACCATCTCTCCAATCGTCTTGTACCCCTCACCCATGGCTCTGGTGTTGAGCACCACCAATGCAGTGGCATCTGCGTTGCCCTGTTGCTGCTGAAGATCATCATGGCTTGATGATGATGATGATGCTTGCATGTATAGCCGAGTTCCCAAGAAAATTATTCCCGTGATTACATCATTTATCGTCTGTAAATAGAGATTTAACAACGTTTCACCATGGTTGAAAAAGGCGTGTTAGATTTATTTTCAAACATACATACATGATACACAACCATCGGGCTTCTGTCCTTGGCCGTCAGCCGGCCCGTACGTCTTCGAATGCCATGTTGTGATCGAGTATGTATCATGCATGTTGATTGAAGATGTCACGTTATGTGTGAATGCGGTGGAAACTTTATACAGTATACATCTCATAGCCAAATGACTTTGAGATGGATATAAATTAAATTTCTACATGCTAGAGAGCAAGGAAGAATACTCACAACCCCAAGCTTGGTCTTGATTTGTTTGATGTGATCAAGAGAAAATGCTAAGGTAGTTATTGTGCAAGGCCGGAACTCAACCCCATCTTCACCGGATCGGATCGGTGTTTGCCCATCTGTAACGAAGCTACTCTTAACAAGGGCTGATCCAATATCTGACACAGTATTGGCCACCATAGAGAAGACCCGACCCACACACCGAAATATCCCATTTTGTTTTCCATCCCTGTTTGAGCTAGGTTCACGAGAAGGAAATGTTACGGGAATAGAAGGATTGTCAGCTCTCTGTAAGCAAGAAAGAAGAGCTCCCATGAGAGAGAAACCGTCGCCGAGGGCGTGGTGCAGCTTGAAAATTATGTTTCCAGCTGCATTACGAGTAGGGTATTTGATTATGTGAACTTCCCATAACGGTTTGTTTTGTGGTAATTGATCCAAGGATATTTTTGACAAGTAGTCAATGAGGTAGTTGTCGTAAAATTCCGGCGACATCCCGGCAGGGAAAGAAGGGAACTTGACGTGGTCTTCTAGCCTCACTTCCACCCTCCTCCATTTTTGGACTCCGTTCTCGTCTCCAACCTGCATTTGCATGAGTTTTACTGTGAAGTACTAGTATCAAGTAGTATAAAGATGTTACTTTTCAACATATGGTGCATGAATGTTTTATGTTTGATCCAAGGTGATTGAATAATCAATTCACTGCATGAAGGTGAATCCTAAGATTCCTAACCTAATTAATTAACGCATTGTTTGGAGCAAAGAATTTATAGAAAGATGTATTGTGAGTCTGATCCACCGAAGGTTCTCCCTTGTGTGCTCAGTCCCAATTCGTTAGGGAATATCCCTAGAGTTCATGTTGAATGACCCATATTCACTTAAAAGACTAAAGCCTTGCAAGTGGTCCCATTTAATTGTATATTATGGTTCAGCCATTTTCTATTTATTTGATGTGAGACTTAACTTTTCATACGTACATATTCCTAACAAGATGAGAATATGTAAGGGAATGAAAATGATGAAGTGAATAAACTAATTAAAAGTGACCAACTTTCTGTACTGTTTTTCTTTCGATTGTCATAAGTACGAGATGGGTAAATAGGGCAAAGTTACTGTTAAAAACAAAAAGAAGAATGTTATGATAAAGATATTTGTGCACTAATTCAAAGACAAATGTGTCCGAATTAGTTTGATGTGCACAAGGTCTACATAATTGTGCCCGGACTAGTGTCGCAATTCGTGCACGGCCGGGAGTCCGTTAAACAAACATGGGCATGGCAAAGCCCTTTACAAACTTTAAGGAACTTATAGTAGAGTACTATATACATACATACCATGATGGAGGAAAAGCGTGGGTTGATGGGGAGGAAGACATCCTGAAGCAATGTCATGCTTGGTAAGTCATCAAGCGGAACTTCGAATTCCATAACAGCTAGGACGGAGAGTGATAAAACCGAGCTGTTGAAATACTGTCCGCTTGGACTCACCGGCATATCTGTTAGCGCTTCTTTCTCATCACTGTAGTACTCCATTGCATGTACAGTATCTCTCTTGTTTGGCCTATATGTTTGGGTGCATGTAAATATATATATAGTACTACATGAGAAAGGAGTATATATACAGTTGGACGCTAGATCCTGAATTTCTGCACAACCAATTAATGACATGTCTCACTTTACATAGCAGAGTGTCTAGAATTGTTATCTTCGTACAGTTGATGACCCATAACTGTTATCCAAAGACACAGCACGCACCGGAGAAACCAAGGAAGTCTAAGCTTCGGGTTTTTACAAAAAAAAGAAGCTAAAAATAGGGTCTCTAAATTCTTAGTACCCCTATATATATTAGGTCCAAATATATTTAATAAAAAATTTGTCTAGGATCCATTATAGTATATTTGTAACTCACCAAGTTCACTTCTCAAGTTTGTAACCTATTAGGTCCTGTTTGAAACCCACTAGGTCTACTCAGACAAGGGTCTTGTTTGGCTTAGACAAAAAAAAATAAAAACTATTCTTTTTCATTTTTTGTGTTGCCAAACTGGGCCATTGTCAAACCAAAAATGAATTAATACAAGACAAAAATACCCTTGCAGGCTTTTTTTTTTTTTCATTTTTTAGAATTTTAATAGCTTTCTCTCATTCTCTCTACATTTTAGATCTCACTCGCTTTGTCGCTGCACATATAACATTATATGTTCAGGTCTGTTAGGCCGCTGCGCGGACCAATTCATATAAGGTTGTTTATGATTATATATGGTTATTGTAGGGAGTAAATCCCGAACAGGTGTAAGATGCCCTGAACACGTGGTATGTAGGACCACGGTATAATTATGATAAGGACAGTCGCCGTGCAATACGGTGATCGGCGATAGGGACCAGTGATATAAGGAATCATTGGTCCAAAGAGTCTGTACCGGGTCAAGGTCCAGAGAGTATTGGATCGAGAGATTGACGAAGGAGCGGTGACATGTGAAGTCATTGGTCCAAGTAGTCTGTTCGGCAGCAAAAGAGCTGAACAGGAGGGGATTTGTACGAAAAGCAGTCCCAGATGCAGGAAACGTTCCAGAAGGTTCTAGAAACAGCTAGGGATATTCCGTATATACTACAAGATCCCAATGAAATAGGATCTAGGAGAGATACCCAACGGGAATGGGAGGTTCGGCCAGCTATGGAAGGAAGTCCTAAACAGACTAAAGTAATGAACTGATAAGGGAACGAGAATCCGAGATATTCTGGGTTTCCTATACGAGATAGGAAACCTAGGGCAACATGGATACTTGGGCAGCAAGCATCCATGAACCTATAAATATAAAGCAAACCGAGAGGAAAAAGGTACACAATACATTACAGTTATACGCATTCTCTTATGCTTAATTAGGGTTTTCCATTAGTACGTGATACTAACTTAGGTATCGGAGGGCCTTTGCCATGAGAGGCAAAGGTGCGCTCACCCCTTGTCTGTTTTGCAGATAAGAACTCCGGCAACGTATTAGGGTTCCGGCGAGGACCACGAAGTAGCCGTTACAACCTTGTGCTGCTTAAACCCTTCTTAGTTTTTCTGCACTTACAATTGGCGCCGTCTGTGGGAAACGAAAGAGATCCATCTGAAAAGCGACCATGATGGAAGAAGACCCAAAAACACCACATGATCCAAAACACCAGTTGGGAGGAGGAGGCGACCAGTCCCCACCGGATCCTCCGAGAAAGCCCGATGGTGGGCAAGCCAAGAAGCCCACAAGCAAGGGTAATCCCCTGACCGTCCATGAAGATTCCAAGAATAAGGAGGGAGGGACGGCCACAGGATCCACGAGAAGGAGTAAGTCCCATCGTGAGGGAGAATCAGTGGCGCATTCAAGGAGTGCACACAACCGTGACGATGTCTTGGACAAAAAGAGACAAGAGATCGAAGAGTACGCTCGTCTGATTAAAAAACGAGAGTATGAGATCCAGGAATTACAACGGATACGAGAACATCCGGAGGATTCTGGACTGTCACGAAGAAATTCCAGAGGAGACAGACTGGCAATAGTGGAACACAAGAAGGCTCCTTCACGAGGAAGGAGGAGCAGGTCCAGAAGCCCCACTCCGAGGAAGAAAATGGCTTCTTCACGAAAAAGAAGGAGCAGAAGCCTTACCCCCGAAGAAGGGGAGATTAGAAGACACCACAGGGATAAGTACGAGAGGCCTGATTCCGATTGGGAAAAGAATACTCCCAAGAAGGCAAAAGAACAAGGGGATGGAACCATGTCTGCACGAGAAGCCACTACAAGAAATCAAGCCTTTTGCGAGGAAACATTTTTCTCGCTAACTGCAAAATTCTCCTCGCAAAAGGGCTTTTGCGACAAAATTTCATTCGTCGTCCATTCCTCGCAAATAGGTAGTCTCCGATTCTTTTTTGCGACTAAATATTTTTTCCTCGCCAAAGGGTTATTTTTTGCAAGGAAATTTTGGTTGTTGCTATTGAATGACCCATTTTGCGAGGAATATCATTTGACACTGATGTAAAACAAATTAGTCGCTATAAGTATCCCGTTCCTCGCCAATATACATGTTTGGCGACAAATCATTTCCTCGCAAAAAGGGTGCATTCAATAGCAACAACCCAAGTTTCCTCGCAAAATAGCCCCTCAGTAGCAATAACACATGTTTCCTCACAAAAAGGGTGCATTTAATAGCAACAACCTGAATTTCCTCGCAAAAAGGGTGCATTCAATAGCAACAACCCAACTTTCCTCGCAAAATATATACGTTTGGCGACAAATCATTTCCTCGCAAAAAGGGTGCATTCAATAGCAACGACCCAACTTTCCTCACAAAATAGCCCCTCAGTAGCAACAACACATGTTTCCTCACAAAAAGGGTGCATTTAATAGCAACAACCTGAATTTCCTTGCAAAAAGGGTGCATTCAATAGCAACAACCCAACTTTCCTCGCAAAATATACATGTTTGGCGACAAATCATTTCCTCGCAAAAAGGGTGCATTCAATAGCAACAACCCAACTTTCCTCGCAAAATAGCCCCTCAGTAGCAACAACACATGTTTCCTTACAAAAAGGGTGCATTTAATAGCAACAACCTGAATTTCCTCGCAAAATTTAAATGTTTAGCAACAAAAAAATTTCTCGCAAAATGACCCATCAATAGCAACAACACATGTTTCCTCGCCCAATATATATGTTTAGTGACTAAGCATTTCCTCACAAAATGGTGCACCCAGTAGCGACAAGTTAAATTCCCTAGCAAAAAGTGAATTTTTGGCAAGGAAATTAAATTTTATCCCAAAACAAGAAATACATTTTGCAAAGAAACTCATCCTCGCAAATAAAAAATAGTTTTCTTATTACAAATAAATCTTTTAGCGACAAAAAAACCCCTTGGTAATTGTTCTTTTTTTGGCTTCTTGTCATACAATGATCTGCTATATTATTCAAATAACACAATCCATCAAACGCAAAAGTATACTACAACAAATAATGCTTTTAATAGCATGCAAAAAATGCTATACTAGATAATAGATAGCGTTCTGGAGAACGCCTTATTAGCCCATGCTATTAAAAGTCTTAACTTTCTATAGCGTTCATTGTCCGCTGTTAAAAACTTTCTATAGCGTTCATTGCCCGCTGTTAAAAAACTTTCTATAGCGTCCATTACCTGCTGTTGTATTTTATACCTTTGATAGCGTTTTTTGCCTGTTATCTTATTTCTTTTTACAGCATGCAATGGATGCTATTAAAGGTAAACAATAGCGTTTTCTGAACGTTATCTTAGCCAATTTTAGCTTCTTTTTTTAAAAATACTACAAATGCCAATATACTAGCATTTTCATACAAAAAATCTGCATTCCATTCAACACCAAAGTACATCCAAACGCGATACAATTTCAATGTTAGATAAATAATTCAACCGAAGATTCATTACAATAGCTTGAAGAATAATTTTCCAACACAAACTACATTTAAGAGTCACACTAATTACACTCATAAAAAAAAAACACTAATGTAATCTCTCTTTCCAGAAAATGTAATCCTAACTAGGCAGCCATCTCATTCAAGTACCCCAATTCTTTGCCCACGGAGATGTTCTTTATTTGAAGCTTACTTTTTTTGCCAAGTTTATACCCTTTTGCTCCCAACGGCGAACACATACCTGTAAATATAGAACTATTCAAAGTAACCCAATAGATATTGTAAAAATTATTAACGAGAAAAACAACTTTAAAGCAACATAATGTTTGCAGTTAGAAAAAGAAGAATATGATGGATAATTGTCAGCAAGAACCAAGAACAATCTCAGAAGCAGCCATACCATGACAAATTGGCGAACGACATATACCAATCCGTGCGTGATTGTGCATACCCTAGCCTAGTGTAGAGTCCACAAGAACTTTGTCAACTGGACAACTAAGATCAACATTCACCCATTCAGCATTTCAGAAGCAAGAATCTAATTAAGGGGAGTCTTGTATCCAACGGAAAGAAGATAAGGCACACAGCCAAAGACCATCTTCAATGCCTCCCATGAGCTACTGTTCTCTGGGCAGCAATTGCAGCAGATGTCTTAGGCTTCTAGAAGGCCACCCTTTTGGTCTATTAATTTTGAGCTAAATCCTTACAGAAGATATTTTGTGTACACTTACCATTGGTTAGTAATTATTGTATGCAGTAGCACAATGGAGTCATCGAGCAACGAGGAGAATACAGATGGGGTGACGCTTGACGACTTGCTCCAATCAAATGTGAATCCATTATTAGCCAAGGACCTATGAAATTCGGATGCATGAAATGAGAGAAGTTCGGGTACATCAAATGTGCATCTATTTTTTTTCTACAATTGGACCAGTCCTATTCCAGAAGAAGACTAGAAAGATTCCACAGGGGGACTAATAAGATATTACTGCGGCTACGGGAACAGCTACCTACCTTCACAAAGAGCTAGCCGTGGGACAATCTCCAAGCACATGGGTGGCAGCTGACAAGCTGAGTACAGGTCCTCACCGCCTACATGTCAGACGGACTTGTGATTTTTAGGGACCCGCATAGAGGTCTTGAGAATGCAACAATAACATACATTGTTGGTATTTTCAAATATGGCTTCGAGAATTGATGGTCCCAATGTCTCATGTTCATGTTTCCAAGAACCTCATATCTTGTAGTCTTGGGAAGAACTGAAATATCAAAACCATAGATCAAAGGATAGCTATGCAAAAACTCAATTTTGTCGTCTTCTAATAATATTGTTAGTGGTGATCATGGGTGTAATTGCATGATAATTAGCATTAATAAGTTACATTTTGTTATTCTTAGAATATGCATGTAATTTAGTCTTTGGAAGTGAGTGATATAATATTGCAAGTACTCTTCTCCCATATTGTCTTCTTCTATTTTGTGAGTGTGTGTGCACGTGCACTCTTGCCTCCATCAAACTCAACTCCCACTCTCTTCTGGTTCTCTCTCACCGTGTGCCACGCCACTCTACCGCGCTTTAGCTCAGACCCACACCTATAAAACGGAAAGAAGATACGGCACACAGCCAAAGACCATATCTCCAATGCTCTGTTGCTTTTGTTCTCTGGGCTGCAACTGCAACCGACGTCTAAGGCTTCTAGAAGGCCACCAGGCCCACCCTTCTGGTCCATTAATTTAGAGCCAAATTCTCACAGAAATGTTGTGTACATTTACCACGGGTTAGTAATTGATGTATGCAGAATATCTAGTATTAAGTTTGAGAGCTCTATCTAAAATAGTATACCAAAACCTGCTATTGTCCGATAACCAAGTAAATGCAGCTCATCTAGAAAGTACACTTCACCAAAGTAAGAGCCAAAAATATCAAAACACGAAAAAATTCTTAGTTTCCCTGTGACATGTATTGAGCTTTAACTAATAAGTTGTTCAAAGGATCAAAGGTCATTTAGGTAAGAGGCACACCAGTACACCATTCTGCAGCGCCCGTCATTAAGTATCCAAATTGTAAGCCAAACTCTCTACAACACTAAATGGTCAAGAGAATATACCTCATTATTTCAGTAAGCCAAACTCTCGAATGATTTTGTGAACTACTCGTCTCTCCTTTCTTGAAGTGGTTCAACATGCACTCTTCTTGATATGAAGTTGTTTAAGTGTTCTCCGTTCAAACTAAAATCCAAAGTGAACACTAGTTTAGTGGGCACAACAATATCATTCATTACATACAAAAGACAAAATTTTCTTGCTTCAATGAGTCCTGCTTCCACTTTCCCCCTTGCTTCTTCGCAAGTTTCCATTCATGAATTGCACTTTTCTGCTTCCTTTTGATAATGGGAAGAAGTTCCCTTTGCATCAGTTATTATAGTCTTTTTGTGTTCCAAGTCATCGTCGACATTTTTCTATAAACTAAGTTCGTCTCCTAGTAATTTTTTAGCATCATATCCCCCCTCTTTTTTTTTGTTTCAGGACCATTTTTACCACAATCTTCGCAGTGTATAGAACTAAGGGGAAGATGGGGAATAAGCTAGGATTATCCCTGGCAAAGAACTTAAGAATAACTCCCTCAAGGGAGTTCTATCACAACGCTTGAACCTTTCTCTAGGTCCTTATCTTTCATTAGTTCCCCTAACCTTCCTAACATCATCATGCATCCCATAACCCACATGCAAGTTATAAAGAAGCACATAGGCACTTGAAATCACATGAATCCATTCAATAACAAGTAGCTGTTGGCTCTCAAATTTCAAAATTTTCATGTCTTACAAGCATGTTGAAACTGATCATTGTGTTGTTACATGATAACCGAACTACTAGTCCTAAGGATTACAAGCAAAACTCGCCAACAAAAAACAAAGCCCAATTCACTTGAGTTGGCTTAACACTCTTTTTGGCACTCAAAAAATTCCTAATATAGTCAACTGTACTAAAAAGGACCAGCGAAATTGCTAGCATGGAATTAGATTTCCAAAAACTATTTTATTCACACAAGTAATTCCATTGAGAAAGTAAGGGTTTTTATTCCTGCCACAAATCCTAACCCAAACCCAAAAACCCTCATTCTCCACGACCCCTCCCTCCCTTAATTGACTGCCCTAACAAAAACCTCACCCCAGACAATGAAACCCAAATCTGCTGGAGAAGAAACAGAGATGGAGAAATATTGAGAGAGAAACATATAGGGAGAGAGGGATATATATATACCAGTAGTGAGTGAAAAGCCGAATACGAAGGAGATAGAGAGAGACTTACAGAGATGAATGGGCGAGAAGCGATTCGAGCTCTAGGGAAATTTTCTCTGCACGAGAATGAAAAGTACCAAATCAGTCTGCAAAATCAAAACAATGAACCCTAAGTCGACCACCCACCTTCACCCAGCCCTACCGGCCCCAGCTTCACCACGCCACGGCACCGTCCCTAGAAAACCCCAACGCGGTTGACGAAACTTTCAAATACAGATGTACAAAATTGAGAGAGAGAGACCAGATGAGGATGGGAAACATAGATCAAGCCCTAATTAAGCCGAATGAATCCCTAATTTCTAGTTTTATAACTCGAATGAAGCCCTATTCTTTGCAAATAGGTAAAAATGTACACAGAAGTGCGAGAAAGAGAAGGTTTCATACCTGAAGAGTTTGATTCAGTGTTCTCTCTTCTTTTCGGAAAAGGAGAGCTTGAGGTCTGTAGTGAGGACGAGGAAGAGGGAGAAACGTAATGAAACAAGAATACCAAATCTGAAAAAAAAACTACGGCTTTACTCATGGCTCTCCTTCGCATTTACTCGATATCTGAGCAAGAGAAACTAGGGCTTGGTCATACACGTAATCCAGAGCGCGCGCAGAGAGAGCGAGAGAGAGAGAGAGGGAGAAGAGGAGAACGGCCAGAGCACTGGGTTTTGAACGAGGAAGAGCGAGAGAGAGAGAAGGGATTTCCTGTCGATTTTGGCTCCAAGGGAGAATGGCGCCTTTTCTCTTGGTGAACGCTGTAATCAAGTTTAATAGAACGCTGTGAAACTTCTTCCGCTCTGCTACAGTACCGTGAATGCTATGGTAGCCTCAATACACAACTCTATTATAGCATTTTAAAAAAAACGCTATAAGATTATGCAATTAAAAGTCATATGTGTTGTAGTCATGATCGTAATTGCAGGAATATTAAAACATTGGGGTACCTCAATGTCAAAACATGGTACCTCAATTCCCAAAACATAATATCAAGTATCTATACAAAAACCACAATGAAATACTATATTATGTACTGTTAAGTACCAAAAGCCTCCTTCAAATATCCTCCATAATAAAGTACTATATCATGTTGTTAAGTACCAGAAGTCCTTTAAACAAAAGGCAACAATGAAGTACCAAATTATGTACTGTTGAGTACCAAAAACTAATTGCATCCTTCAAGTATCCTTCTTCCATCTAGAAGTCCCAAAAATCAAAAGGCAAAAAGCAGCTTTGTCCTCCAAACATCATTGGTTTCCCATCTAGTACTCTATTGCATTTTCATCCACAAAAAGATCACCATCATTCGTTGAGCAATCTGCATAAATGTAGTAAAATGAAAAGGTTTAGAAATTCTAGTCTTGATTACTATTTGATTACAATATACCATCACTACTAAACATGATTATCCCAACAAATTTCTATAAAAAAATTTATACTCATTAGAAGTCTTTCACTCTAGGCTAGGAAAGTATGTTAGTATACTAGCGTAGCTCTTCCAAGGGGGCTCTAACTAAAGAGTAAAAAACCAACTCTCTGCCATTAGTTCCCCCCAGCACATAAATATGATGTGCTCAATCAAGGCCACAAAAAATCAAACCACAATCATTAGAATTGGCCGGCACTATCTACCAACCCAAGTCAGAGGGTTGAACTTATGCAGTAGAAGTTTCAAGGTATATCATCTAGAAACAATAGAATATAAGACACATTGTGAAAAGTTATCGGCATCCTCTTGTTAATTTAAGTACGTGATTTTAAAGTTATGAAAGCAATAAATGGTCTAGAAATTCTAAACTAACTCGTAAAAGATTATGTCCCTGCATGGATAATTCCCAGTTTCAGCAACTAGGACTCATATTCCAACATTTTGATTCACACTTTTACCTATTAAACCTAATTTCCAGCATGTAACACCAGTTTCCTGCACTTGAAACGACAGTTTTAGCACTGGAAACATCATTCTAGCCTCTTTAGCATCTCTTATAAGTTGCGCCCGAGAAGCTTGGCTAAATTTTGTTAGGCTAGGCTTGGGACCATGTCCTAAACCACGTATGTATCCTGATTTGGGTCCAAAGACTGTACATGAGAGCTCCTCATCTGTCAAAGGAACAGATCCATTTGCCATCGCTTGATCCTGAACATCTTTTAAATGTTTCTGCAACTATATATCACAGTAAATTATGCCTAGAAAATGAAAACAAATTTTTCTAGAAGATAAAACTAATACATTATATGTTTTCCACTTACATATATAGTTTCTGAACCATCTGTCCAACATCCTCTCTTTTGGCTGTAATGAGTCTCCTTCCATGTCTAAGGAAAGTCAGGATTCACGCCGTTCTTCTTCTTTTTTTGGTGAATTAGGTAAAAAAAATCACATGCTTTTTTTGTAATCAACAAATATTGAAACCTATAAGGAAATAATAGAGGACATACCAAATGATTTTTGACCTTGTAGAAAGCCTTTGATCCAGCAACATGGTGATTCCTAGGCTTAGATCGACTAACCTTGTACTTGTTACACTTTTCCTGCATTTTCAATAATCAATTAGGAGTACCACAATATCTATATGTTAGAATTTATAGTAAGAGTTGGGGTCGTGAAGATATTACCAATTCTTAACCATAGCAAATTAGTACTACTACATACCTTATAGTCTTTGTCTTGCCATAAGTTACACAAATATGTCCAATCTGCCCCCTCTATGTGTGCAGGGCAATCGACAACTCCTTTCTCGAACATCGTCTTAAGGCGGGATTGGCTATCATAATATCGCTTACCCATACTTTGCAATATAGCTTTGTCTACATAAGTTGCTTCAGGTAGATCAAATTTTTCCTATTTATCCCACACATTCATCCAGTCAAATGCATATATAGAGACAACAATTTCGATGTCAAGTAAAATTATTCACATATCTTTTTTATGTGCGTTATTTTTCATCAAACTGTCAAAATTATGTCAGAATGCTACTGATACTTACACGAATGTGTGCAATAAACATTTCCTTCGCATCTCGGGGCACTGCCGCCCAACTTTTTGCTTGTAAAGGAGCAAATTGCTGAACAATAACACCTAACTCTATGGTGTACCTGGTCAAGTCATCCTCGTTTTCACTCGTTGGTTGTCCCAGCATTCTAGAAAATCCCAACTTAACCTTCTCTCCACACCTTCGAATTTTAGCTAGCGCTAAACCTTTAGTTCTCCCACGTACTTGCTTAGTTACAGGTGCATCTTCTAAAAAATGGAAATATAGATTTGTATGAAACTGCATTGTCTAAATTGTAAGTGAAAAATGCATTCTTTAACAAGTACCAGGTGCCAAGGATTCATTTGGTTGCTCAGACTCAGATATGTGCAGAGCGGCAGATGAGTTTTGCTCTGGATCATTATTTGGTGTTAGATTGCACAGTAGGAGGAATCGCTGATCTTGTAGTCACACCATTATTTGGCGTAAATTGCACAGCAGGAGTAAGCACTGATCTTGTAGTCATACCGTTATTTGGCATAAATTGCACAGCAGGAGTAAGCACTGATCTTGTAGTCACACCATGAGGAGTTATTCCATGACTTGTCATTCCACGACCTCCTCGTACTCGTCCCCCACCTCTAGTAGACATCTTTGCGTATCTATAAGACGACAAAAAATAAGAATAGACCAACCACCAAACATGATATAAAATTGAACAAAAATTTAATATAAGGGAAGAAAATACATTAAATTAAAGTTAATTTACATTGCCATTGATTTTTAAAAGATTAAGTAATGTAATCTATTTAGATTTTCTTCTTTTTTCTACAAGGTTAATAAAAGAAATAAAAGAAAGTTAAGGGCAGTTCAATGTAGTGTTTAAAATTGGTTTTCTCCAAAGATCTCAAACTTTCTTAGTACTTCTTTCTCATCAAGTATGATTTACTATTTACTTTTCGTGTAGTATATCAAATGCTCAAAATTATGATCACAAAAAAAGGAACATGAATCCAACTCAGATTCTTTTAGTTCCAGAATAGGCAACAATTAAAAGTAGCAGATGGTAATATAAATCCAGCACCAATTTAGTCATGCTAGCTGAGTTCCATTGACAGAATAGAAGCCCCTAACATCTCCCAATCACTCCACATAACCAACCACAACACCAAAATCGAACCCCCCAGAAATTTTTTTTTGAACGGCGAAGAAGAAAAATATATTAAGAGAGAGGAGAACAAAATACAAGAGATAGTCCCAAAAGAAAAAATGGCACCAAGACACACTGGATACTTTTCAACGAGGTTGGCACCTATCCAAAGCATCAAGCCAAAAAAATAGAAAAGCGGGTTGATAAGCAATCAACTAGCAGACAGACGAAACAGAAAAGGAAAACAACCCCCATGGAAAGGGAGACAAATAACCGCAGTGTGCATGAAAGGGACTGCCACAAGTGATTTGAACAGCCACAAGCCATAGAGCAGAGTAGTTCACCAACATTCCACTGGAAGTCCATCCCATATCTAACATTTTTGCCACAGGTGCCACAAAAGAAACCAACAATGTAGGTTCCAAAACCAACAGTATAGATTCTAGAGAGCATATCAATAATGAACTGCATTCTTTGAGTATAAGACATGGCACCTCTCTTCACCCTCAGAATCGTACTCCCACACACCCAACCCCAATCAGCCCCCACACCAAAAATTGAAACCCCTGTACTCCCACAGCTACCGCACCAGAAATTGAAACCCCCACACTCAAAGAACCCCACACTGAATACCCCTTTTGCATGTGCTTAATTTCAGCACATAAAGACATAGAGTAAATAAACACAAAGACATAGAGTAATTAAAGACAAAGACATAGAGTATATAAATGAGGCCTCTTCTGCATGTGCTTAATTTCAGCAAAAAAAAAAAAAATAAATAAATTCCATACATGTGGTTTCAAGATTCTTGATTTCCTCACAGTATCACTGCCAGCTCTGAGCTAAACTGAGTAAGGCAGCGGACTTAAGCCTCCGAAATTTGGCCAAAAATTAGGGCCCCTATACCTAGGTACGTAATATATATTTAATTAGTGGCTTCCAGTTACCAGAGGAGATAGCTAGCCAAGTGGTAAGTAAGTCTTGATATCCAACAGATTCAAGGTTCAATTCTCAGCCCAAGCAACTCTCAACTTTTTTTCCCCTTCTTTTGTTTTTCTTGAGGTTTATTTTTATTTTTTAAAGAAAAATAGGGCCCCTGTTTTACAAGTTTGGCTTAGGCCCCAAGAATCTTAGGCTGGCCCTGCACAGTATATTCAGCTTTTCATTATTGTGAGAGTCGGTGCATATGAGATGGGGTTTTGTGACTATAGATTGGAGAAATACTGACATATAAGTGCATATATATATACACAGATCCATGTACAAACATATGTGTGTGTGTAAGATTATGAGACCTTTGCCCCAAATAATCACAACAAATCAACTGAGATTTAAGATGTTTGGAGGAAGATATGGGAAAAGAGAGATGGAAACTTACCACCGTACCTAAAATCTCAGAGAAGAGTTACCACTGATTCATCGAAGTGTTCTCTGCAGCTTCACCAGAGAAGAGAAGAGAAGAGAGAGAGAGAGAGAGAGAGGGTTATGCCTTATGAGACGTAAGAGAGAAAGGAAAGTAGGACTAGTATTCCCCTTTTTGCCCAAACGGTGCCGCTTTTGTTTTTTGTTTTTTCCCCCCTCCCGCGCGCCATTCCTTTTTCCCAATCCCGCCACTAATTGGAAATTTTTGGACAAATGACCACAAAAATTATTCCTCGCTGAATGATTTTTTTTGTGAATATTAATTTCTTTTACAACAGTGCTACATATATAACAATTGAAATATAACATCAAACATAATCTCTTACATAAATATTTTTTAGTGATCGATCCCGTTAATTTCATTGTGTTTGTTGATGAAATCAGTCACATAAATTTTGGCTCAATCGAGTTTAGTAAGCCGCTTCATCAATCGGGATACAAATTCATTGATAAAACGATACGTTTTGTTATGATCAAACGTCTAACGATACGTGATTAACTTTATGCTAGTACAAAATAATCTAATTCATGTCATGTAAAAGATAGACGGTTCGGATGGCCAAAAAAGACCACAATGTGGGCTCGAGTGATGCACCATAAAGACTTTAATGCCTCCGGACGCATTAATGTCTTCCGATCATGTGTTTGTCAATATCCGATGATCTCATATTTTAGTAGAAATGATGTAATCAGTAAAAGGTGAAATCCTAATGGTTTAGATCAACCATTATAAAAAATAGACTTGACAATGATCTCTTATAATCTATACGTTCAACTTACTTGATAATAAACTAAATCTTGTGCAGTAGTTGAATGTACAGTAGCCACGCGACCGTGACACAATCATGACGATCAGGATCGTTGATTTTGTTGGGCTTATTGATTATAGCAATCATGTAAAATTTTGGCTCAATCCAGTTGAGAAAACCCCTTCATTGGGACACAATTGATAGTAAACTAAGTCTTGTGCAACTATTGATGTACAATAACCACACGGTCGCGACATAATCATGATGATCGAGATCATTGATTTTGTTGTGCTTGTTGATTAAATCATTCATGTAAATTTTTTGCTCAATTAGGTATTAAAAGTCCCTTCATCGGGATGCGAATTTATTGAAAAAAATGATATTTTTCGTCCAATCAAGTGTCTAACGAATACACGATTAATTTTAATGAATGATCTAATTAATCCGTATTTCGCAAAACCTTGGAAAATTATTTACAATGTAATATTATTATGATAAATTTCATATTTATTTTTGTAAGACTAAGATATAATGACATTTATTTTTAAAAAAGGCAACAATAGTATAAAACTACCAAGGGTCACGCTTAAATAATACTCTCTTTTTTTTTTGAACTTTTTTGCGACCATCACATTTCCTCGCAAAATGTTTTTACTGTTAGTATCAAACGAAGTTAACACAATTAGGCTTTTAGAGACTAAAATTTGGAGTAAATAAATTTCCTCGCAAAATGTTTACTGGCTTCTGCGAGGACATTTTCTATTGCCGCCAAAGTATTAGCAACTATTAGCTAGGAAAATATCCATTCCACGCAAAAAAAAGTACAGTATCTTAACCTTAATCTTCTTCAGTACCCAAAACAAAAGCCAAAATGCCCGAACATAACATCAAGTATCAAAGACAAAAACCTTAATCTAGGGACTATTTATAACATCTACTGTTATGTAACAAAAACTAAAGGCATCCTTTCAACATCCTTCTTCTTCCATCCAGAAGACCAAAACACAACAGGCAAATAGCAACTTTGTCCTCCAAAACATTTTTCAACTCCCATCTCCTACTCCAATATTTTATCTCCATGCACCAAATGATCACCATTGATTTCTTGAGCAATCTGCATATACGTAACACAATAAAGAGCTTAACAAATTATAGTCATGATTTCAAAATGAATTTATCATCCTACTAAACATGAATATCCCAACTAGTTAGCAAGTAGATTGTGACTAGACCAAGCCCACAAGAAATCAAGCAGCAATGAGTCCTTAACCGGATAACACTAACTATAATGAGTTGCTTTGTCACCGAGTGGCCGCTCGGAGGTATGGTTTGGCAACGGTTGCCGATCAAATCAAACGGCTGCAGTGCGTGATTACTTAATTTATAAAGGAAGACACGCTCCATATTGCTTTGCAAAGCACCACAAACAACCAATTAGCACAAAAGATGGAACTAAAGGTTAACAGCTTTAATTGGCTCATTTTAGCAACAAAAAAACAAACCTTATTGTCAATTGAGGCATCACCATCATTTCACAAGCAAAAGGGCAACAAAAGAAATATTAGGGCAGACCAAATAGTGAAGCACAGACCTTGAGTCAGCTATTGTAAACTTAGGCCATCTTCAATACTTATCCGGAAATACAGTACGATTTCAGCGAGTAAATTCCGGACAACCAAGCATTCGTCTCTTTCGTTCTCGATCGATCACTGAAGGAAGGAGATCGATCGGCTGAGCAAGTACAAAATTTCAATAAATTCAGGAAAGATAGTACAAATTCTGCGAGTAAAATCTGGAGAACCAAGCACTCGTTTCTTTCGCTCTCAATCGATCGCTGAAGGAAGGACAAAACAGCAAGAAAAATCCGGAGAACCAAGCACTCATTTCTTTGGCTCTCGATTGATCGATCTAAGTTTATAACAGTCCAAGTACTTAAGAAATAGGGAATTCATTTCAAACAATGAAGTCAATGTGCAGTAAAACATTAAGTAGTACATATTATCCAGAGTATGCATGCAAAATTAGCAGAATCTTAAAGAGTACTCAACCAAATGGAATCATTTGTCCTGAATAAAAATGGGAATGGGCAGTTCTCAAGTCTATATTGAATCAAGGTCAGACCGTCTTTAACAACATAAGCTTTTTGTGAGTTTGTCGTGGTTCAATGTCAATAGACTGCTCGAGGACCTATCTAACGAGTTAAATTTTTAGATGAGCTACTTGTTGACAACTTATCTATAGTGCAAGATATTTTAATATAGTCGTGGACTTTGTTCATCCACTCAAATCAGATAAAGTAATACTGCATTATGTTCCACGAAGGTGAATAGAGCTCCCAGATTCAAGCCTCCAGTCACAGACGCCAACACTCTAAGTTGCACATTCCAAATTTAGATACACAGAGAACAAAAGGACCAGTAGATTAACTATAGTCGGCAGCAATTCTGCGGACACCAGCAGTGAGAGAAAAGGCAAACATGGATATTCAAAAATACCATTTTGTAGTGGTTCAAAACACTTTAAAATTATGAAGGACCGCTCTTTCATTAAACTTGTGTAAGTTCACACCATAAGATTGGCTTTTTGTGTCCTTGGCAGCATGAGTACCCCAACTTCCACCAGCGAATACGCAGGTTTCACAGAAGGGCCCTCCTTAAGACCAAGACAAGACACGAAATTACAGAGAGAAAGAAACTGCAACTCAACTCCTTCTATGGAAGCCGAAGCTCAGCCGCAGAAAAGTATTACTTCAAGTTGTCCACATTCACCAGTACCAGTGGTCTCAAAGTACCAGCTCTTGTGCATTAATAAGGTTGCATAAAGGTGAAGGCCAGCCCCTAATTTCAATCACGGAGCGAAGGCTCTTTCGTTGAGCTAGCTGATATTACCTAAACTAGTGGGATAGAGGGACAGAAATTCGGTTCACAACACACAAGCTACCACGTGCTCAGCTTAAGTCAGAAGACAAATGATCAAGTCATAAAACCAACTCTACTTAACAAGCCTTAATACCATAGCTTATCAATTACGGAGTACCAGTTTATGTAGACATGGGCTTCAAAGAGGAGCTACCGTGTTGATCACTAGCTTTTTTGTAGAACAATTATATGTTCCAACCTTCAAGCATAGAACAAATAAAACTATGTATCATCACTATTTTTTTTTCCAGTTGCAAGTCTATAACAATATGAATAGCAAAAGCATACGGGTGTCGGACACATCGACACGGGTACTTAGAGCCAAAATGAAGGATCCATGTAACATAGCTCCTATCCATCTTAAGCCCTTATGAACTGAAAGAAAACTACAATATCAATAAAACCTCCAAAAAGATAGCCAACCACAACAACCTACTAGCCCAAAAAAGAATCAAATTCATAACCAAAAGCTCACGAAAATCCAACCAAACTGCTTCAGAAACTTAGAGCCGCACAAACCCATCTAGCCCACAAAAAAACATATGTGCAATACATGATGTGGAAAGTAAAAACTACTTTATTAACCTCTTTATTAAAAAGTATGGAAAGTAGTCCATATTTTTAGACTTTGTGTAAAAGATGGTCATTAAATAGTTAAATATGTGCAAAATACATAATGTGGGCCTAGAAATTAAGAAAGGAACACTATTATTCTATATTAGGAACGACAATCCAAGGATAAGACTACTAATCAAGAAAAAAACACGTGAAATATCATGTTGAGCTTGTGAAAGCACCAAATATCTGGGATCCAACCGAATTGCTTTGGGATCCAAAAGAAATCACCGAATAAACTAAGTAATAAATAAGTAGGTAATTCTATATACAAAGTGTGATTAATTTTATACTAAAAACTTGACTTCCACTAGGATTTTTGTCCTACTAGCATGTTTCTTTTTATTTTACAGAACCAATTGCCAATTAGAGCTATAAATTAATGGATAACAGGTGTCAAAAGCCCTAAAATAAATTGAATTCCTGAAGCAAGACTATAATGAGGACTTGCTATGAACTAAATGATGGAGAGAGAGAGAGAGAGGGTACCAGTCAAGTGCTTTTGCTTTTCCCTTTTGTCTTTTCTTTGCTGTCAACTAACAGAAACCAAGATGATGAAGTATTAATTACTAGATTTTGCTAATTCGGAGAAAACAAATTTTTTTTAAAAAGGAAACAAATCATGCACTTCTGCTAATGGGTAAGTATATACTATAATATATTGTAAAACACATAGATGCAAACAATGGAATAAGGGGAGAAATCGAAGGGAGGGGAGAGAGAGAGAGAGGTGCCTTACACTGTGTTCCAGGTCTCCGGAGAGGGAGCAGAACGATAAGCCATAGGTAGCGTGAGATTGGAAGCAGGGATGGGAAAATTTTCTATTGTGAGCCTTAAAAATAATTATAGGCTTTCAGCGAGGAACACAACCAGGTCTCCGGAGAGGGAGCAGAACGATAAGCCCTAGGTAGCGTGAGATTGGAGGCAGGGATGGAAAATTTTCTATTGGGAGCCTTAAAAATAATTATAGGCTTTTAGCGAGGAACACAATTCCCCTCAAAAAGTAAGTATAGGTTTTTAGCAGCCAATGCTTTATTTCCTTGCAAATAACCACTATTTTGCTAGAAACATAATTCCTCACAAAATGGTTACAACTTTAGCGTCCAAATAAGTTTGACACAAAAAAAACTCTACAGCTTTTCGGCGACAAAATTTTATATTTCCTCGCAAATTCATTTTTCCCGCGTACATTAAAAACCCCGCGATGTTTTTGGCGGCAAGAATTAGCAAGGAATTTTGAAAATTTGTCGCAAATACTCTTTAGCGACAACAAAATAGCGAGGAAAATTTGCCTTCTACGCAATAAAACACCACTGTCGTCCCATTTGTGAGAAAACCGTAATTTCCTCACCAATACCCTTCCTTTAGCGAGGAAATTGATTTCCTCGCTAAAAAATTCCTCCCAAAAAGTCAGATTTCTTGTAGTGAGCAGCACGAAAAGCCCTCAGCAATATAGCTTCATCCCCTTTTGCAAGGAGATTGCAAGAGGCAAAGCTTCTGAGCAGGGTGAAGCACGGGGCATTCGTTCTTTACGAAACAAATACTGATCCCGTGGCCCACGTACAGCATTACCGGCAGGCAATGTTCATGCACCACGGAGATGATGCGATCATGTGCAAGATGTTCCCATCGAGTTTGGGAAAGGTAGCTTTGTCTTGGTTCCATAAACTAGGGCCGAACACCATACGAGGATGGAGACAGCTAGCCAAAGAATTTACTACTCGGTTTCTGACGAGCAGGAAAGCACCAAAAACCTTTGAGAGCCTTTCTGTCATGAAACAAGGTGAAAACGAGCCGATCAGGGACTACGCTAAGAAATACTGGGAGACTTTCAACGAGATTGAAGGTTGCAGTGAGGAGTATGCGATAGCCACCTTCAAGACAGGGTTACCTGTTCGGGGAGAACTCCGCAAATCCCTGAACATGACCCCAGTAAGTACATTGGCAAGACTGATGGAGCGAATCGAGCAGCATGCCAGAAACGAGGATGACATATTGCGAGAGGACAACAGAATGGTCGCCGAACAGACGAAGGGTTTGCCGAAGAGGACAGACAAACCGGAGCCCAAAATCTACAAAGAGAGGAAGGAATATGGGCAGGTCAAGAAAGAGCCGTTCAAAGAGAAACATGCTCCAGACCCTAAGTCTTTCTTTTCGGTGACAACGGTTTGGAAGGAACCAATCTATCGGATTCTTTATAAAATAAAGAATCTTCCGTATTTTAAGTGGCCCCCAAGGATGGAGGGAGATAAAGACGCAAAAAGGGTTACGAGTCAGCATTGCAGTTATCACAAAGACTGGGGGCACATGACGGAAGATTGTGAGATGTTCAAGCAACATCTCGATGATCTGGTTTCACGTGGTTACCTGAAAGAGTTTATTCAGGAAGAGCACAAAGGTGCAGAGAAAGCGTTGGAGTTGGATTACGAGCAAAATCCAAGGGGCGTAATCCATATGATACATGGGTTGGCCGCGCCTTATACGAGAAATGAGGTGAGGTTGCTCTAGAGACAAGTAAAACACGACCAGCATGTGATGCAGTTGGGAAAGAAACAAGGACGTGAGGGAGAAGAATGCAACGGAGGCATAGTCTTCACGGATGAGGACCTGGGTGGAATCCAGGTGCCACATAATGATGCCTTGGTCATAACCCTACGAATTGG
This sequence comes from Rhododendron henanense subsp. lingbaoense, assembly GCA_020567845.1. NCBI lineage: Eukaryota > Viridiplantae > Streptophyta > Magnoliopsida > Ericales > Ericaceae > Rhododendron > Rhododendron henanense. The sequence goes on from CM036314.1 coordinate 16,708,533, forward strand.
GGAGTACGACATAGAGAGAATCTTGGTGGACTCAGGAAGCTGCACAGAGATACTGTACTATGACGCGTTCAAGAAGTTGGGGCTGACACAAGTGGATTTGGTGCAGTCAATAACCCCTTTGGTCGGATTCAGTGCAGGAGCAGTCTGGCCCTTGGGCAAAATAACTCTTCCTGTTCGGGTAGGAACGGTCGTGCTGAGGACCGATTTCCTAGTGGTAGATGTACCATCTTCTTATAACGCGATTATTGGAAGAACGTGGTTACACAAGATGAAGGCGGTTTCTTCCACTTACCATCAGATGGTGAAATTCCCAGGATCGAATGGTATAGAAAGGATAAAGGGGAATCAGAAGGTTGCCCAGCAGTGCGTGATTTCTATAATCAAGAAGGCACCTAAAGCAAAGCTAGTCCAAGTAGTCGAGGTCCCGGATCAGCCGACCATTGAGGATGTCGGAGGGGACCCCGCCGAGAAGGTGGTGGAAGGCTTGAAAAAGATCCCGATCAACGAGAATGATCCAGAAAGGTATTTCCTGATTGGGGAGAACCTGAATGAAACCGAGGAGAGAGAATTGGTGGAGTTCCTCAAGGAGCACGTCGATGTGTTTGCTTGGGTGCCTGAGGAGATGCTTGGAGTGGATGCAAACGTGATTTGTCACCACTTGAATGTGGATCCACAACATAAGCCTGTGATGCAAAAAAAAAAGACGGTCTGCCGTACAGCACGTGGACGCTGTCATCGAGGAGGTGGACCGGTTGCTCAAAGCAAAAGCTATACGGGAGGTATACTACCCAGAATGGTTGTCCAACACCGTGGTGGTGAAGAAGAAAAATGGAAAGTGGCGAGTCTGTGTCGATTTCACCGACTTGAACAAAGCGTGTCCCAAGGATAGCTTCCCCCTTCCCAGGATAGACCAACTTGTTGATGCAACAGCTGGGTATGGGCGGATGAGTTTTCGATGCTTATCGAGGGTATCACCAGATAGCCATGTATGGTCCCGATCAAGAGAACACTTCCTTTATCACACCAAGGGGGCTGTACTGTTATAGCGTCATGCCCTTTGGTTTGAGGAATGCAGGTGCAACATACCAGAGGTTAGCAACGATTATGCTAAAGAAGCTGCTCGGCAAGACCATGGAGGTTTACATAGATGACATGGTAGTCAAAAGCAAGGAAAAAGAGAACCACATTGTTGATTTGAAGGAAGCCTTTGAGATACTGAGGGAATATAAGCTGAAGCTCAACGCCTCGAAGTGTGCGTTCGGGGTAAACTCAGGAAAATTCCTAGGGCATTTGGTTACCATACGAGGGATAGAGGCAAATCCCGATCAAATCACTGCGTTGCAAAAGCTCCAAAGTCCGAGGACCACGAAGGAGGTTCAGAGGTTAACGGGGATGGCAGCGGCTCTAAATAGATTCATCAGCAGGTCCAGTGACAAATGTAGACCTTTCTTCCAATTGCTAAAAAAGAGGGAAGGATACGAATGGGGAGCAAAGTGTGAGCAAGCATTCCAAGACCTGAAAAAGTACTTGGCAGCAGCTCCCCTATTATCCACACCCGAAGAAGGTGAGTCTTTAACTTTGTACCTAGCAGTTTCTGAACATGGTGTGAGTGCAGTGTTATTGAGGGATAAGGGATCCGAGCAAGTCCTCGTCTATTATGTGAGCAAGACATTGCTGGACGCAGAAACGAGATATCTGCCCCTCGAAAAGTTGGTCCTGGCATTAAGGACAGCGGCGAGAAAATTGCCCCATTATTTCCAGAGTCACAGGGTTGTGGTCTATACTGAATTCCCGTTAAAGTCTTTGCTACGAAAGGCGGACTTCTCGGGACGTATCTCAACCTGGTCGGTCGAGTTGAGTCAGTATGATATAGATTACCAGCCGCGCACCGCAATAAAAGGGCAAGTACTGGCAGACTTTGTGGCAGAGTTCTCGCCCGCAGTAGCTCCCCAGCCTCCTATGAGACAGGAGCAGAGAAGGGAGCAGGGAAAGGAGCAAACAACGAGAAAAGAGAAAGCTCCGGCCGAGCAGGACCCCATGGAGTGGAAATTATTTATTGATGGTTCTGCATGTAACACGGGATCAGGAATTGGCGTGGTACTTTTCCCTCCTGAAGGAGCAATGATGGAACTGTCCCTTCGATTGGGGTTCTGCGCTTCAAATAACGTGGCAGAGTATGAGGCACTCTTGGCAGGATTAAGAAGTGCAAAGACCCTGAAGGTAAAAAGAATACGAGTACATTGTGATTCACAACTCGTGGTGAACCAGTTGTCCGGGGAATACGAGGCTCGGAATGAGAAGATGGCTGCCTACGTGATGGCCGCCAGAGATCTGCTTGACACTTTCGAGAAGGTGTACATTGAGCAGATAAGTTCTGGGCAGAACGCCCATGCTGATTCTCTTGCCTCGTTGGCTGCAGCTGTACCAACAGAATTCAAAAGACGGGTGGCAGTAGATTATCTTGTTGAGCCGAGCATTGGAAGAAGTGTGGAGTTGGTCTTGGACGTGAACCAAGGACCTAGTTGGATGGACCCAATAGTGGAGTTCCTACGAGATGGGACACTCCCCACAGACAAAAAGGAGGCTCACAAGATAAAAACAAAATCTACACGATTTTGGCTGTCACCAGAAGGGAAGTTGTACAGAAAATCTTTCACTGGTCCATACTTACTTTGTGTGCACCCAGAGATGGTGCAGAAGTTCCTCCACGAGATCCACGAGGGAATGTGTGGAAGTCATGTTGGGGGGAGGTCCATTGCCCACCGAGCAATAACCCAAGGGTACTGGTGGCCCCACATGCAGGAAGATGCAAAGGTGTATGTGAAAATTTGTGAGAAGTGCCAGAAATTCTCACCAATGATCCGAACACCAGCCGAGGATCTGGTGCCTTTGACAAGTCCTTGGCCCTTCGCACAATGGGGGATGGATATCGTGGGTCCACTTCACAAGGCAACAGGAAACAGGAAATTTATGTTGGTAGCAACAGACTATTTCACCAAATGGATTGAGGCAGAACCATTGGCTAAGATCACTGAGCCTATGATAGAAAGGTTCGTGTGGAAGAGCATAATTACTAGATTTGGGGTCCCCTATTCACTGATTACGGATAACGGGTCCTGATGAAGCAGTTTTTGGTCACCTCCGGAGGAGGGGTTCCTCAACCGTCCATCTGATCCTCCAATCCATGAAGTGGCTTCCGGAGAGCTTGATCTTTGGACCTGCAATACATAACAAAAAGCTATGGGCACCGGTGTGGCTGTCGCCATCACCCCTCCGATGCCTAAGTCAGTTGATCTGCTTTAGAAGAGAGTATGGACTGAGTATGAGCTCTGTAGTATTGCATTGCATACCTTTGTGATATGAAGGTGTGATCTTTATATAGGCATCTTGGGAGGAATCCCTTAGGATTGGGACTCTTAAGTCTCATTCGCCCGTGGCAGGTATAGATAGGTGTTTGGAGTGTCATCCTCACCTTAGGACTCCCCTGATTCTTATCAGGTTTGAGGAGTCCATTCACCTTTGGACTCTTGTACTAGCTTATCAGGTTAAGAGTCCTTACGGTGCTGGGACCTCTTGGGCTTATCCGCACATGACGGAAATAGGGTGGAGTGTCCTCCTTACTTAGGACTTCTTTGGTCCTTATCAGGTTTGAGGAGTCCCTTCACCTTTGGACTCTTGTACCTGCTCATCAGGTTAAGAGTCCTTACGGTGCTGGGACCTCTTGGGCTTATCCGCACATGACGGAAATAGGTTGGAGTGTCCTCCTTACCCAGGACTTCTTTGGTCCTTATCAGGTTTAGGAGTTCTCCTCTCCTTAGAACTCTGTGATTGTCATCAAGGTTAAGAGTCCTCATGGTGGACGAATCTCTGTGGTTATCCTCTAAGACTCGCGGCTTAATCTCTTTGGACGAGATAAGGTCCTGGTTGTTCTATGAGTCTCATAGACTGTACGAACTTCTGTCGTGACGTATTTTATAAGTCTCTGGCTGCAGGTTTGCCATCCTTACCGAGCTCACCTGGTGAGCTGAGCTCGGTATTCTTCTATGAGCTGTGCTCGTGAGCTGGCCTCCATCCTTGAGCTGGTTTAGTAGAGGCTAGCTTTTATAGGCTAGATCCCGTGTTCTTGAGACTCTAGCTTGAGCCCTTAGGGCTGTGCTCGTGAGCATTTTGGTTTGGGCTAACCTTGGGATGACCTTCGCCCCTGGGCTGATCCATTGAGCTCAGCTCTTCAAGCTAAGCTCCGCGTCACTAGGTCCCTTGCATGGCCCTTCGTGTTGTGATGGGCTTAATCGCCTGGGCTGACCTTGGGAGGTTATTTCCTACTTATCAGGTACTCCCCTGTTTTCGAGTAAGAACATCAGTGAAGATTAGGAAACACTATTTGCTTTGGAATTGACGACTATGCCTGCCTGTCCTGTGTATCATCTGTGATGTTCATCAAGTTGCGGTGTACATAGCCATTGCTTGGTTCAAGGGAATTTTGTGGACCCTTAGTCCTATGATCATGTTGTCATTTTTGACTTTATTGAACAACTTCACTTGCTGATTTTACTGAATAGCAAACCGATGAGAATGTTTAGGGGGCTAAACAGAGCGCGCCCTTTTATTTTGATCAGCACCCATCTATGGTAGTTATTTCAACCATGGGGTATCTGGCCTTAGCCTTGCTGAGTAGCAATGCTTGTAGCAGAGCAAAGAGAAATACATTTGTCCTGGTGTTTGAGGGAGCCAAGCTTTAGTGAAGCCTGCTCTTGTTCTAGAGCTTTACGTTTGCTATGTCCTTTGTTAGTTCCCTTAGGAATACCTTGGGATAACTTAGATGTGGGGGTACTGATTTATTTCAGGTATCCCCTGATGAATCAGCTTTGTCGTTAGCTCTGACCTGATCCTTTGATTGGCATTCTACTGCTGTATTTATAGTCATCTTGATAGGAGGTTGAGTCCTTGTTGGACTATATCTCGTGAGTTCCGGATTACCTGTTTAAGGTTAGGGGAGTCCCGCCTTAGCTAGGAATCCCAATCGAACCCTGATTATGTATATCAGGGGCATTTAATGCTCATCTTATTGATGGCGTTCTTTATCCCCTAGGAATTAGGTTGTACCTAATCCCAAAGAGGTATCTTTGCTGGAATATGTATATTCCATGGATAATATCAATTCAAAATCTTCCTGCTTAGCTCCGTAAACCTTGCCTTCGATAAGGTTTTAAACCCCAAGCGTAGGGCTAAGTCGTTGGAAGCATAATATCCGGAAGTCCGGGATCGTACCCACAAGGAATCGAATTCAGCTTAGATTGGATTGAAGGTTTATGTAATGGATGGTGGCGTTTGAGACGGCCAACTGAGTTTTTCCTTTGAGCGGGGTAAAAACTAAAACGAAAGACTAGAAATGAGTTTTAATGAACTTTGAAAAGGCAAGTCTAGGGATCTTCTTTCCCGTGACTAAGGCCGTTACCGATTCCCAATGATAACTCAAGCAAGAGTCACGACCGCGCGCTCTTGCCCGGAAGATTTAACTTTAAAACTACGTTTATTACAAGATGAGATTGACCGGAGGCGAACCAACTTGGTTGAAAACTTTTATCAAACACATAGGAGGCAACAATCCCTTGGTAAGCCGCTTGCCAAGACCGCTTGACTAAACACCTTACCAAGTAGTTTACACCCCTAGTTTAGACCAAAAATACAAGTTAGGATCTATTCCGAAACCCATGATTTTAAGCCCGAAGATTTGAGAATCGAATAACCACCTAAGTCCTTGGGATTGATTAGCCCAAGACTTAGCGAAACGACTACTCACACATATTGAAAAGACTAGAAATTATGCTAGGAAAGATAAACATATTAAACCGATAGAATTGAAAACAAACTAGATATTATTAAGGATCTAAACCGTAGCATCAACTTTAGTACTTGGAAAATTAACAAACAACTTAAAACTTACCAAGTTCTTAAGAAATTTAGGCTAGAAAGCTTTGAAAATCAACAAGACATTAATGGAGGAAAATTCAAGGAAAGTAATTAGCTAGCTACCAATGAGGGAGAAAGGTTTCTCTATTTATATACAAGAGACACTCTCTCTCCTCAGAAATATCTTTCTCACGCATAAAGAGGTAACTTGCCAATTAAAGAAAGTTGACAGCTGTCAAAAACGTAAGTCGGTCTTCTCTCGTATCGATACTCCAATCCCGTATCGATACCGAGACGGCTTGCTTCAAAATCCAAGTTTCTCCGTAGATGACCCGTATCGATACGCAGAAAACCGTATCGATACGCTGAAGCCCGGGAATGGTTCTGTTTTCAAACCGTATCGATACGCAGGGAGCCGTATCGATACGCTGAAGCTTGGGTTTCACTCTGTTTTCAAACCGTATCGATACTCCGAAAACTGTATCGATACTCCGAAGACTGGATTTCGGCTGAACTTCGCGTGCTCGCTCCGGACACTCCCGAACTCGGATTTAGGTGTTCCTTGGACCGTTGGAAAGCTCGTTGAGTCTACTTTCTAACCCAAGTGGTTTGGATCCAAGATCATTTATATATCAAAAGATATGACAATTCTACCCTCAGCTGGTCGGAAGATGAGTAGCTTTGGTAAAATCCTCACTTTTCCTTCAATTCCCTTGACCCTTGGGCGACCCGAGCAACCTCCAAACCATCTTTTCAAGCACCACAACGGGGCGGCACGTGGCCTTGAGTATTTGGTTGCACCCGGAGCATTCCTTGGCGTTCAAATGCGCCTTATTTATACGAATTACCTGAAACACATAAAAACCTACCTTACGTGCAATATCGCTATAAAAGCTAAATAAACGCAAGTTAAAACAACATAAAACGGGACTAGTTGCACCAAATATCTATAATATTGGGTGCTCATCACACCCCCCAACTTGAACTTTGCTAGTCCCTAGCAAACAAAAACAAAACATAATTAACTAAGCTATACAATCTTCCCGAAACGAAGATACAAAAACTATGCTCAACTACTACAACTAGGCAAGAGTCCAAAACACCCCTTCAAATCCGATCATATGCAATCCACGCACAAACATGCCATGAACTAGGACGAACAAACTATGCCATATTAGAGTAGTCAAGCATGCACGCACCACAACGAGTTTCGACTCCAAAACTCACAAGGATACGCTCTTATTCGACTTTTCACACATTGAGTTACAAGATACATCCCATGACAAGCGCTAGCGAATAAATGCAATAGCCATAGACAAAAAGCTATGCATGCTATCAAAAGGGCGCTTAGAACGAAATGAGAGCTAATTATTAACAACTATGCACGACAAAGGAATAAATCATACTTAAAAAGCAGTAAATATCAAACATGCATCAAACGGAGTTAATTAGCGTACTAAAGATCAACGGAGGACTTTTATTAGCTTATAACGACCTTGGATATAAAGAGAAAGGGACTACAAAAATGTAGTGGCCATATACTTGCATGGCTTATCTACCCTTGGCCACTACCGACCCTAACCTACCCAAGGCATGGCCACATATCGGCCAAACACCAAACAAAGTTATGGAAAAGATTAAAAAAAAAAAAAACTACTAGATGAGTCCTACAAAAACTACTACCACCGACTCAACCACACATAGTCATCATCCACATCCGACTCCTCTTGGTATTGAGCATTGAGCTCCCCCTTTCCATCGGACTCTTTCTCATCCGGAATGTAAGCTAGCCCGGAGATCACACCAATCCTCTCATCATAGTATTCAACCCTCTTTTGAATCCGATTTTGCTCTTTATAGCGTTCCTTTGATTTTTTCTTTGAGGAATAGGGTCATTTGAATTGAGATTTGTAGCGAGAGAGACTTGAGCCAAATTTGAAGGCTTTGGAGAGGGAGATGAAAATTTGAGGCTTTAGCTTTTGTAGTGGGAGAGGAGATATAGGGAATCACATATCAATTCTTCACCTTTTTACATCCCAACCACTTCTATCACATTCACACCACCCCCAAACCTCCTTGAAGCATTGAAAACTATAGACACACAACCCTCGAACATCCGGTTACCTAGGTTTGAACAATGGAAGAGACTCGGACTATGGTTCAAAATAAGGATAAGGAGACTCTTATGTGGTTTAATCAAACAAAAATGCCTTGAATCATTTCCTAAGTACGCCAACAACTCCAACAAGATGCAAGAAAGATATATACACTACTCAAGCATGAACAAAAGATATTATTTATGCAAGTGCGGGAAATGAGAACAAAAAGCATGGGATGCTTAAGAAATGAATCTCAACTCTAGCGATGCGCACTACTTGACTTGACTTTTAGGCTCAACTTGTTCAACAAAGTTCATGTATATGCATGTGACTTGGATTAAAACATACAACCAAATTCGACGGGATGCACGACTCTTGCCATTGACACAATTGAGCATAATTAAAGTATCTAGCATACGAAAGCACTACCAACAAGGGAAGATTGCACAAAAAAATTTAAAAATTTTACCAAAAGCAGAAAAAAAAAAAATGAGACAAGTCTCATGAACATATATATAGCATATATATCCCTCCCCCCAACTTAAACGATGCTATGTCCTCATAGCATGAAGACAATAGAAATGAAATACAAGAGAGGGAGTAAACTTACCTTCCAACCAACTCTTCACGCGATTGAACGAGTCATACTTTTCTTCCCATTTCCCAAGCAAGAAACGGGTGGCTATACCAGACCATCAAAAGAGAAAAAGAAAAGAGAAAAAGAGAAGGAGAGAAAGAAAGAGTGTGCACGTTCAGCCACACGTGGGCCGCGAACATTTATCATACCATCAAAAGTTATTATAATGAACATACTACTCCACACTGCATGCTTTGCCAAAAATTGAACTCGGCCATTCCACAAGAAAAGATATTTAGAGTAAAGCATTTGCCGAATTCGTTCAAAAAATTTACGCTCGTCTAAGCACATGGCCCAAACTAAATCAGTTTTCAGACTGTTGACAAAATTTACAGGATAAGAATGGTAAACCAAATCAAAGTCATCAACACCTAGAAAATCAATTAGTTCCACCTTTAAAAACTCTTGCAATGGAGACTCAGTATGAAGGGTGGCATCCTCAAGAGCCGAGAGTATTTGATTGTTTAGTGCAACTATTGGCAATGACTCCTCAAAAGGCATATAACTTTCACTAACGACAAGCGGCTCTATTTGCTCATTTTCCCTCGCATCAGAATTTGTAACCTCAAAATTTTCGATCAACCCACAAAATTGGAGCTTTTGGGCTAATTCATCAAGGTAATCCCAACCATCTTCTGCGGTTTTATCCAGGAATTCGTTATTGGACATAAAATCAACCTGGCATGTCTTAGAATTTAAACCATGGCAAAAGATAGCTAGAAGACTGCCAAGCTCACAATTAAAACTCGACCAAGAGAATACAGAATATTTAAATCGCTCCCAACATTGCGGAAAAGACTCTTCATCTTGTTGATAGAAATGTGATAGTTCTTGTAAAAGCATATGAGTCTCATATGAGGGAGTGAAAGTTTGAAAAAATTGTTCTGCAATCTCTTTCCATGTCGATCCTGGACTCAAAGAGTAAAACCAATCGTGAGCACTATCACGCAAAGATGCTGGGAATACTTGTAAAATAGCCATTTCATCGCTAGCAAAAGCTTTCTCAAGGTTATCAACATGCGAAAATGGATTTTCTGAGGCCAAGCCATAAAATATAGGAGGTGACACTGAACAATCAAATTGGTTTGCATACCTTCCATAGCACCTTGCAAAATGAGCCATTTTTTTCAACAATAAACAAAAACAGGCTAGAGGGGCTATGCCGCCGCCTCGTTCTCAACAACAAAATATTCCGTGGGGTTATGCCACCGCCACGTTCAACAAATAAAAAGTAAAGCAATAAAAAGGGCAATTGACGCTCAACTTAGCTTCGTTAAACCTCAAGTCAAATTGATGGCTCAGTTAGAGGTATCCGCTAGTTTGAGTTCAACACACAAAAGAAAAGAAAAGAAAACGGAGTACTCACAATGGTTTGTCGATCCTCCAAAATAAGCTATAATAAGAATCCCCGGCAACGGCGCCAAAAATGCTTAGCTCTGTAAACCTTGCCTTCGATAAGGTTTTAAACCCCAAGCGTAGGGCTAAGTCGTTGGAAGCATAATATCCGGAAGTCCGGGATCGTACCCACAAGGAATCGAATTCAGCTTAGATTGGATTGAAGGTTTATGTAATGGATGGTGGCGTTTGAGACGGCCAACTGAGTTTTTCCTTTGAGCGGGGTAAAAACTAAAACGAAAGACTAGAAATGAGTTTTAATGAACTTTGAAAAGGCAAGTCTAGGGATCTTCTTTCCCGTGACTAAGGCCGTTACCGATTCCCAATGATAACTCAAGCAAGAGTCACGACCGCGCGCTCTTGCCCGGAAGATTTAACTTTAAAACTACGTTTATCACAAGATGAGATTGACCGGAGGCGAACCAACTTGGTTGAAAACTTTTATCAAACACATAGGAGGCAACAATCCCTTGGTAAGCCGCTTGCCAAGACCGCTTGACTAAACACCTTACCAAGTAGTTTACACCCCTAGTTTAGACCAAAAATACAAGTTAGGATCTATTCCGAAACCCATGATTTTAAGCCCGAAGATTTGAGAATCGAATAACCACCTAAGTCCTTGGGATTGATTAGCCCAAGACTTAGCGAAACGACTACTCACACATATTGAAAAGACTAGAAATTATGCTAGGAAAGATAAACATATTAAACCGATAGAATTGAAAACAAACTAGATATTATTAAGGATCTAAACCGTAGCATCAACTTTAGTACTTGGAAAATTAACAAACAACTTAAAACTTACCAAGTTCTTAAGAAATTTAGGCTAGAAAGCTTTGAAAATCAACAAGACATTAATGGAGGAAAATTCAAGGAAAGTAATTAGCTAGCTACCAATGAGGGAGAAAGGTTTCTCTATTTATATACAAGAGACACTCTCTCTCCTCAGAAATATCTTTCTCACGCATAAAGAGGTAACTTGCCAATTAAAGAAAGTTGACAGCTGTCAAAAACGTAAGTCGGTCTTCTCTCGTATCGATACTCCAATCCCGTATCGATACCGAGACGGCTTGCTTCAAAATCCAAGTTTCTCCGTAGATGACCCGTATCGATACGCAGAAAACCGTATCGATACGCTGAAGCCCGGGAATGGTTCTGTTTTCAAACCATATCGATACGCAGGGAGCCGTATCGATACGCTGAAGCTTGGGTTTCACTCTGTTTTCAAACCGTATCGATACTCCGAAAACTGTATCGATACTCCGAAGACTGGATTTCGGCTGAACTTCGCGGGCTCACTCCGGACACTCCCGAACTCGGATTTAGGTGTTCCTTGGACCGTTGGAAAGCTCGTTGAGTCTACTTTCTAACCCAAGTGGTTTGGATCCAAGATCATTTATATATCAAAAGATATGACAATTCTACCCTCAGCTGGTCAGAAGATGAGTAGCTTTGGTAAAATCCTCACTTTTCCTTCAATTCCCTTGACCCTTGGGCGACCCGAGCAACCTCCAAACCATCTTTTCAAGCACCACAACGGGGCGGCACGTGGCCTTGAGTATTTGGTTGCACCTGGAGCATTCCTTGGCGTTCAAATGCGCCTTATTTATACGAATTACCTGAAACACATAAAAACCTACCTTACGTGCAATATCGCTATAAAAGCTAAATAAACGCAAGTTAAAACAACATAAAACGGGACTAGTTGCACCAAATATCTACAATATTGGGTGCTCATCACTTCCCTCTTTCCGTAGTTAAGGGCCAGAGCTGGTCCTTGGACCTTATGACAGCTTTGTCCGCCGAGTAGACCTTGCATACCCTGATTTTGTACTCGGTGAGATTTGATAGAGAAGTTCAGGTGAGACCGGTCCCTACTCCCCAGGTCTGTGATTCTCGTGGTGTTGACCTTACTAGGTTTGTTATATTTATCACTCCCCCAATCCCTTGAGTGTGGGGTTGCTAAAAAATAATCTGGTACTTATGATTTTGTGTCCTTTTAGGACTGATCTTATACCGATATTTTGCCTTAGCAGTTCGTTTGGCACATGAGTAGTTTTTCATGCGTATTGTTGGTTGTATAAAGCCACTTTGAACGTTTGGCAGAGCATGCTTGAGAGCTGTGCTAGGCCTTTTAGGTCCGTAAGTGCTTAAACCAGCTGATGAAGTGGTTTTGTCAAAATAGGTGTGAGCAATTTTCCGTCTTGTTTGACTTAGGCCTTTTTGCAAGACCTTGGTCAAGCCGATGTGTGCATTATGCCCGAATCTTCTGCATCTTGGAGGACTTAAGCCTCTTGTAAGGCTTTTTCTCAAGCAGGCCTGAGTACCTTACTCGAACCTTTGTGTCCCATAGGACTCATGACTCTTGTAATCTTTACAGAGCTTTTGAGAGCTTGAGCAGACCTGAGTGTCGTGCTCGAACTTCTTAAGTTCTTTGCAATTTGTCACAGCTTGTTAGCTTCGGAAATCGTGTTCGACTTTTGGTCTTGGGAGACTTAGTTTTTTGTTGACGAAGCTTTGAGAGTTCTGGGCCGAGCTGTGCATAAGCTTTGTCCAAATAGGTTTATGAGAGCTGTGCTCGGACCTCTTACAATTATGCATGCTTTTATCTTGATTCCTCTGGATCCTCAGGTACTAGTCCCTTAGGACCTTTACATTTCAATTTTATCGAGCAAGGTCTTATGTAGTCTATGCTGACTTTTAGCCTTATGGCTCATTTTAGCATTTATCCCTTAGGATTTAACACTAAAGTTGAAAATTTTCTTTAATCTTTTGGGGCTAATCTGGATTCTTGTCCATTCCACTCCTCTAAGTGTTTAGTCGTCTGTATCCAAATAACTTTTACACTCTGTTGTTCAACTCCCTTAGTATACTGATGCCCAAGGTAAGATATCCTTACTTGGGTTTCGTAGTCCAGAGCTTATTGAGCTCAGTTTGAGTGGACTTGTAGGCCTCTTTCTCGGACTTATTTATGTGGTAGTACCTATGCTTGGTGCCTTGGCACTGATCAGTCGAGCTGTTACTTGAATGTAACATATTTAAATGCTACTCTTACTTGAGCAGGATGCCTTGGCACTCATTTGTTTGTATTAGTTGCCCTAGCAACAATGCTTACTTTAAACAGGTTGAATGGCTGGCTTTAAATTACTTCCTTAGAAGTTTGTTGCTTCCTTGATATTTGTCGTTTCCTTAGAAACTCTTATTTATGCTTCTCTTATGACTCCTTAGAGTTACTGAGCTGACATAACTCCTTGGGGTTACTTAGCTAACATGTTCCCTTAGAAACTATTCTCTTTGATGTCTACTCCCTACTCCCCCAAGTGTAAAGTTGTGTTAATAGCTTTGCACTTGTAAGGTGGGTGGTTTATACCTTGGCATTATATGTCATCTGCTTTATTTAAGCTATGGTGGGTTGCAACTGGGCAACCCTTTCCCCTAGGGTATTGTTAAAATGGCCATGTTTGGCCTTGATTATTGCTAGCTTTAGGCATTTTGGCACAGGTTTCTGTCTGTTGGAGGTTTTTGTTTGTTGGAGAGCCTCCAAATCTGCATTGTTATATGCTTCATGCCTCATGCCTTAGCATGTTTGCCATATGCCTTGTGTCTTAACACATCATCCCATGCCTTAGCATGATTGTCATAAGCTTTATGCTTTAGCATATCATCTCATGCCTTAGCACATCTTCTCATACCTTAGCATGATGTCTATCTACTTATCTGTCTTGGCTTAGTTTGCTTTGGTTTTTCTTATATTCCTACTCCCTCTAGTGTCCAGTTGATTTTTCATCATGACACTTGTGTTTGAGAGCTTGGTGCTTGTGCTTGTATCCCTTAGGACCTAGAGAATCTCATAAGCTTTTTCCAGCTTGTTTATTTGCTTAGCTTATATCCCTGTAGGATTAGCTAATGCTTTAGCATCCGAGCTAACCTATGGCAGGCTGGGCTGATCTTTGGTCTTTCCCTTAAGTGTATGAGGTTTTGGAGCTATAAATAATATCCTGAGCCTCTTTCATTTATAGATGTGCTACGTCTTTGAGCTTGGAAATTTTTCCAAATTTTTCGTTTATTGCATAGATGTGCTACATCTGTGAGCTTGGAAATTTTTCCCAAGCTTCGTTTATTGCATAGCTGTGCTACGTCTGTGAGCTTGGAAATTTTTCCCAAGCTTCGTTTATTGCATAGCTGTGTTACGTCTGTGAGCTTGGAAATTTTCCCAAGCTTCGTTTATTGCATAGCTGTGCTACGTCTGTGAGCTTGGAAATTTTTCCTAAGCTCTATTTATTGCATAGCTGTGCTACGTCTGTGAGCTTGGAAATTTTTCCTAAGCTTCGTTTATTGCATAGCTGTGCTACGTCTGTGAGCTTGGAAATTTTTCCCAAGCTTCGTTTATTGCATAGCTGTGCTACGTCTGTGAGCTTGGAAATTTTTCCTAAGCTTTATTTATTGCATAGCTGTGCATAGAGCTTGGAAATTTTTCCCAAGCTTCATTTATTGCATAGCTGTGTTACGTCTGTGAGCTTGGAAATTTTCCCAAGCTTCGTTTATTGCATAGCTGTGCTACGTCTGTGAGCTTGAAATTTTTTCCTAAGCTCTATTTATTGCATAGCTGTGCTACGTCTGTGAGCTTGGAAATTTTTCCTAAGCTTTATTTATTGCATAGCTGTGCTATGTCTTTGAGCTTTCCTTTCATAAGGCAGGTATAGTGTTAGGTCAGCCTTATCTCTTGGAATTTTGGCCTTCATTTGTCTGGAGTGACCTCATTTTTGGTACGCTGAGTTCATTCACCTGGACCTCGGTCTTATTGAGCCCAAAATTGAGCCCAAATTTTTGTGTCGGGCTGCTTTAGCTGGCCCATGGTCCTTTAGACTTACCGAAGTTTCATTTCCGCTCGGATTTGCATTTCAGGGCTCATCGAGCTCTGGCTGAGTGGGCTTATAAGCCACGTCCCTTGGATTTTGAGCCCCTTGGGACTTTTTAATGCTCATTTAATAAGCCATGGTGCGAGCGGCTCATGGGCCACTTTTTGAGTTTTATAGTCTGGAGTTCTTAGAGCTTCGACTCTTGTAGACACCCTATTCTGGACGGTCCAGATTAGTTTACTTACGGTCTTTGATTCCCCGATGATGATTAAGGTCAAGAACATACCGAGTTTGTGAATGAGTTTGAGCTTTGAGCGTCCCGAGCCTCGTCCAAACCCATTTCAAACCCTTGTCGAACCCTCAAGCCAGAACCAAATGGCCTCAGCAAAACCCTACTGGAGTACGCTGGAGGTGGACTAGCGTGCGCAGGAACCACTGCCACGTGTCAGTCATCGCCACTTTCTGGCGCACGCCGCTCAACCAGTGGCGCACGCCCGTCATGATCAGTCAAATCAACCTTTTTCAGCCAGATGGGCGGGAGTCTTTTGCAGCCGCCTGACATCAGCTGACAGCCCCTGATCATTACTTCGGCCAGAAACTGTTCCCCTCTCTCTCCTACACCCTCCATCAAGCCAAGTCCCATGCATTAAATGCATGGGAGCTTCCTCCAAAGCTTAGCCACCCAAACAGCCCCTAAGGGCAGGCTGATCAGCCCTCTCCCTCCTCCATAAATACCCCCCTTGCATTCATTTGCAAGGGGTTAGCTCCATAAAGACAAAAACCATCCTTTGTCTTCTTCTCCTTCATTGTTCTTTGTTTCCTTTCTTCCTCATAGAAAGAGCAAGTGAAGAACACACCCCCCATAGTCCATAACCATCTCTACATTCATCCTCCATCAACCTCTCTCAAGCTCAAAGATCCAACTCACTTTCAAACTCACTAGCAAAGGTATAATCCCTTTTGCTCCTGCTTTCTGTTCTGACCCCTGAGGGGGGCTGGCAGGGTCAAGGCTGGTAATCTATACCAGTCCTGGTCCTAACGCTAGCAAGGTTTCAAAACCGTTTGCAGTGATCAGTGGCGCACGCCAGTACTGAGTGCCGTACGCCAGTTATGGTAGTATGTGCAAAACTGGCGTGGGGATCATGGATCATTGTTTTCTTGCATTATTCAATCTTTGATCACCTTGCAGCATGTTAAAACCAATTTACAGCTTTCTGTATTTAGAACTGCTTTCTCTTCCATCTGTATGTATTGCTTAGTTTGGCCTTCTGGGTCCCTCTGGTCCTGTTCCAGAGCCCAGGATGTGCAAAGCCAAAGCACTGTGACCAAGAAACTACTGGCGTACGGCTCTTCTTAAGTGGCGTACGGTAGTATCTTGTGCTCCAGTGGCTTGGCCCTTGCATGGATCTTACATCCAGGCCTTTGATCATCCTCCCCTCACTGTTTAAGGGGTTTTCTGTCTATTTGGTGGCTTTTAAGCCTGTTAACCTGTCTGTAATAGCTTAGCAACCTTTATAAACTGTGTGGTTTGTCCTGGGTGTGCACTGGTCCTTTCCAGAGCCCAGAGGGTTGACAATAGAAGCTGTGGTCTTAGGCTTACCGGCGCACGCCAGTTGTGGTGTGGCGCACGCAGGTCATGACTGCATGCAGTGGCTTGGCCAGTGCATGCAGGCTTGTCCCTGTGTGCGCTACCTCACAGTCAGTGTGTTCTAGTCTGTTTAAAATGTCCACAAAAGCTTGTTCTCAATCTATTATACCTGTATAGATCAAACATCCATAAACATTTTGTCACATCATTGTACATAAATGCAATCTGTTACAGTTTTAATCCCTATTAACTGTTCCCCCGCCCTAACTGGTTAAAAGGATGATCAAATAAAGAGAGAAAATGCAAATGTTTTATAAAACGCCTGAGTAGAGACCGGTCTCCGGACTGGGCGAGAGGGGTGCCATAAAACCCTTCCCCTCTCGTAATCTGGCTCCCGAACCTCAAGATCGAAGGTGACGACGGTCCAGTCTACAAAAGCCTTTTTCAAAATCAAACAAACGTGGTCCAAACGTTTTCAAAAGAACGGTTTCTTGGGTACAAACCGCAAAACCCGAGTGGCAACTCTCTGATCTGCGAAGCACTTCGCCGCGCTTTCCGCAAGATAAGGGCGCACCCGGAATTTTATGCCTGAAACACGGGAGTTTTTGGGGCGTGTGCCCACAGTGGCGACTCTGCTGGGGACATTACATTAATCTACATTTGGAAATTAATACATGAATGAACAATTTTTCAAAAGTCTGGCAAAACAGTACGCTCCGCGCTGCTGAAGAACGGGATGGTAACGTAACAGGATTCTACATCCGACCACTCCGCACTGGGGCTTTGCTATTGTTCACTTGTGTAGTTTTCTCCAAGTGTCGATTAATGAAGTGAGCCAAGCTTCAAAATGTGTTTTTCGAAACAAACATTTGCATTTCTCTCTCTCTCGATCATTCTTTCGACACGCGTTCATTTGCATCGGTGTTCTATCAGCCCCGTTGAGGTGTTTTGGGTAACCGGCACAGTTTACTGGAGCCTGGGGTCCTCGAATGCCCAACAACCTTGGACGATGATGAGACGTATTACCGTTTGACCATTGCTCTGCTGCACGCATTGCAATGGGAGGTATAAAACATCTCTAGCCTGAGGAACCCCCTTTAGCCAAAACCAGCCTCGCCACGCGTACAGAGCAATAGAACCCTTCAAAACTAAGACAGGAACCCACAGGGTAGGATTACTTGCATCTAACCCCTTAAACTGTCTATGTGTTACTGCTTTCCATATCGCATGCCTGTACATACATTCATACCGTTCTGCGTAGGAGCATGCTAGGGCGGCTTTTAGGGTTTCTCTCTTTCAAACCTGTTTTATGCCTGCTCGGACGCTGCCTGGACCGATGACGAGTCGTGCATCATGATGGTGCACGTTATCAACTTTCCAAATTCCTTGGGTCAACGAGACTTCGGGAAATCTAGACTTTCTAAGTCCTTGCCTAAACCCGATCGAGGTTTCAAACAGAAAACTAGGAACAACGGGAGACATGCCATGATACTCATACCACCCAGGTTAAAAGTGCTAAACACTTACACCATTCAAGGCTCCGGCACAGTGCTGTTTACGCCCTCTTGGTTACAGTATCATGTCGTCGACACCAAGTTGTTCCACTCCAACATTGAAACTTCGAGAACGGGATAGTCAAAGACTTAGACTGTTTCGACATCTCTTAGTGTTAGTCGATCCCTTCAAGGTACACCGTCGAAAAGAAATCCGAGGACTTGGGCAGCGTCCGGCTGTTATAAAACGGTTTTGTCTGCTAGTTCTAGAGTCTAGGAGGACACCGACGACGTTGAGCATTTTTCATTCTCTCTTTCAAATAAAATTGCTGCAGGCTGTCACTGAGCCCTTCTACTTTACTGTCTAGCCATCGCACCGTACAGATTCAGAATCAAGAGCCAAACCTACTTGGGAACGTCCACCGGGTCTGTCTGTGAGAAGATTTGGGTGGGTCTGTTTTTGGGTCTACCACGACGAAAGATCCGGGTTGTATTCTGCTAGAGGAGGATTCGCCACCGACTCCTTTTACTCCGTCCCCTGCATCTCAGAAGCTCGTCCGAGCCAAAACCGAACCTCTCGACATGGCTGAAACTCCGACTCTTGCCCAGGTCCTCGCCGACATTCAACGCAATTGGCCATCATGCAAGAAAGGGCCGATCAGGCCGATGCCTCTACTGCCAATCTCCGTGCCTTAATCGAGGAACGCCTCCCTCCGGCAGCTGCAGCTGGAGGAGGTGGCGGAGAACGTGAACTTGTGGTCGAAGAACACCGTCAAGGAGAAAACCCTGTTCCGAATCCGGAAATGGCCGCTCTGATCGCCAAAATGGCCAAGCTTGAAGAAACAGTTTCCAAGGCTGAGAAGATAGGCGCTGGTGGTTTAGACATGGATCGTCTTTGCCCTTTTCCTAATGCTAGGCTGCCTGAGAGGTTTAAGATGCCTGACTTTGTAAAGTTTGATGGTTCTGGGGATCCTAAGACCCATTTGTTGGCATATCACAGTGCAATGAAACTACACGGAATCGAGGAGGAAACCATGGCTCAGCTCTTTCCTCAAACTCTCACTGGTCCTGCATTCCAATGGTTTCTGTCGTTGGACCTTTCCAAAAGAAAGACCTGGGTCGATATTGGGGCTGCTTTCAACTCCCAGTATAGCTACAACGTCCAACTAAAAATGACCACGCGAGAGTTAGAATCAACCAAGATGGGCGCAAAGGAGCCCTTTGCAGACTTCATTCAGAGATGGAGGGCAAAAGCAGCCAAAATGACGGATCGTCCCAGCGAAAAGGATCAGATTCGCATTATCTCCCGCAACCTGCAACCGGACTTTGCTAAAAACCTTGTGCTAGTCCAAAGGGCAAATTGGGAAACCTTCTTCGACTCCGGCCTCGCCATAGAGGAAGCCCTCCAGAACGGGGTTATCCCAAGAACCGAGGCTGCTCCTGCCTCCTCGACATCAAAATCCAAGCCCCGTGTGTACACCGGAAGCAGCACTGCCCTCTTCGGTGGTAATAACTATGCCAGTGCCACTACTGCAAGCAACACCGCCACAACCCACAGCTCTAACCATACAGCCGATGTCAACCAAGTACAAGCACCACAGAAACCCCGAAACCGCAACCAACCTCGTGTCTTCGCCAACTTCGAAGCACCTCTCTCTGCTGTCCTCGAGAAATTGGCCAAGTCTAGTCATCTCAGGCCTCTCACCCCAACTCCACTCCCTCAAAATCCACCACCTAGCCACAACCCCAATGCCTTCTGCGCGTACCATCAAATGCCCGGCCATTACACCGACTCTTGTTATCGCCTCCGTCACGCGATACAGGATTTGGTGGACAATGGAACCCTTCCTAACCCACCGTCTAAACCAAACGTCATCTCCAACTCCCTCCCGAAGCACCATAACCAAATTGGCCAGATATCCCTTAGCTCCACCATAACTTCCCCTAACTCCACCATATTTAACCCCACCGACTATATAACCTCAGACGATCACCCAAGGTCCGTCGTGATGTTCCCGACCGAACTCGACGTCAACATGGTATCTGCCAGCAGGGAAATGGAAGAAAGGATGAGAGAATGGACGGAACTGGCCCACGACTGGAATGAGCAGTACCATCTGGGTTTCCCCATACCTCTGCAAGCTTATCAAGCATGGCTCGACCAATTGGAAGAAGAGTGGATTGCAGTGCAGTCCGACCCGCTCGATGGCCTGTCACTACGCATGTTATTCTATCAGGCTGAACCTACCCCTCCCGAGGAGGAAGAACCGTACTTGTGGGATCCCGAGCCAGCATGGCAGTTCCCGGCCGACTATGATCTAGAGGCAGTCCTGCCCAACTACGAAGCACTCTGCACTGAGGAAGACTTCCAACAAGAAGAACCCCTAGAGCAGGTGGCCGATGAAGAGTTTGATCCGGCTTCCTACATAATTGACGAAGAGCTTCCGCTGCCCGTCGTGTCTCTATCTCGAGACGAATGCAGCATCATGACTTTAGACGCTGTGCCCGACGATTTGTGGGAAGTCGACGAGATCATCGACCTTAACACGAACCCGCTGCCCGCTGACTTTTGGGACGAAGAAAAGGTAGTGGACATCAAAATGGGTAATGAGGTGTGGACAATCAACTCCGCTTTGGTCGATGCAGGTTTCTGGGATACGCCATTTGTGACCAACCCGGGAGTACCATTTGAAGAAGCTGCAGCATAGGATCCGTTATTTTGGGAAGACTTGGTGATGCAGAACTTGGAACAGGATCTGGCTTCAGAACAGGACCCGTCTGCAACTGTGGCAGCAACCGATAAGGGGAAGCGCAAGATAGAGGACATTCCTGCGGATTTCTGGGTCTTCAACGATTCAACCTCTTGGTGGGACGTCGCCAATGTTACAAGGAGTGGCCGAGTCTTTCAGCCCTCTAACTTACAAGCAGGGAGTTCGTCCAACCCTCCCGTGTTGCCAGCCGCCAGTCCAGTTGTCCAAAGGGGTGCTCCGAACATCCTTGGCGGGGTCCCAGGGGAGGACATGATTCAGAAGCAATTGGAGAAGATACCTGCTGCCATCTCAGTCTGGGGTCTGGTTGCGTCCTCAAAAGAGCACCGCGACAAGCTGTCTTCATCTCTTTCTCGACTCAAGGTAACCACCGACATCACCCCCGAAGCACTGGTCGCTCTTATCCTGCCACTGCTTGCCAAACACTCCGTTACGTTCACTGAGCGGGACCTACCTGTTGAAGGAACTGACCACAACCGCCCACTGCACATTACCATCAAGTGCAATGGACTCTGGGTGCCAACCGTGCTCATTGATAATGGCTCTGCCATTAATGTCTGCCCGCTAAGGGTTGCTTACCGCTTGGGGCTTGCAAAGAAGGATTTCACACCGTCTAACCTGGCGGTCAAGGCGTATGATAGCACCCGCCGTGTGGTGGAAGGCACCATCATGCTCAAGCTCGACGCTGAGGGCTTTGAGATGGAGGTGGAGTTCCATGTGGTCGACATCCCTGCCACTTTCAATCTGTTGCTAGGAAGGCCATGGTTGCACAGGTCCGACATCATGGCAGTTCCCTCAACTCTGCACCAGAAAGTCATGCTAGCACTGCCAACAGGAACCCTTACTATCTGCGGAGACTCTGGGATCCGCCCACTCAAGGAAGATGAGCCTGTACTGGGGATTGCACACGGAGAAGAAGACTCTGACTTTGGGGGATTCTCGTTTGACACTGCAGGCTCCGTTCTTACCGTCGCAGTGGACAAAGACTTCTACGTCAGCTCTGCCGCAATCGATATCATGAGGAAGATGGGCCACATGCCTGGTTTCGGACTCGGGATCAACCAGCAGGGGATCGCTGAGTTCCCCATCTTTCCCTCTTCCGAAAGCCGAGCTGGCTTTGGGTACGCACCTCCGGCCAAGAAGGCTAAAAGGGGGAAAGGTGCGGGAAAACTTCGAACCCTCTATGGTAACCCCGACAGCTACTTTATCCGTGAAGGCGGGAGCATCGTGTATGGGGGTCAACCTGAACCATTTTGGGATCTAGAGACTGGGACTTGGCTTCCGGGGTTCGAAATCTTTGCTGCGGACACCTGGTCCGACGATGAGGAGGAAATAGCCAAGGACAAGCTGGAAGAAGAAGAATTCAAGAAGCAGCTAACCCGGGCTAAGGAAGAGGCTGACTGGGTGCTGACAGTTGATCAAGAAAGCTTGGAGATGCTGTTCTCTCAAGTAGGTTTGGTTGGCAAGAAAGAAGAGGCTGAAGTGCTGATGCTTGGGCCCGACTCTCCGGACATCCTCGAGGATCCAACCTCCCTCATCGTGGAAGCTAAGGGTAGTTTAAATAATTGTTTTTTCACTCCACGCTTGACATGCATTGACAATGTGACTGAGTCTGACACAGAGTCTGTCCAGTCTAGGTCTAGCTCAGAGTCGGAGTTTGTGCCTCTTGGCCCTCCACGTCATAGCTTCTACTTCGAGTTCGAGTCAACTGTACTTGGCAACCCGCTGGGGTTTTATGAAATGAATGATCCTGCTTCTGATTACTTTGCTGAATTATATATAAACTGTGTCGACCCCGACGATGAAGGAACAGACTTCGATGGGAACATCCCCGCTGAGTTGCGTTCCCTCATCGAAAAGGAAGACGAAAGGCATGCTCAGCCTCTAAAAGAAGAAGTAATTTCTATAAATTTGAAAGACGAGGATAACCCCCGAATGATGCAAATTGGTTCAACTCTGTCCCCCGAGGATCGTGATGCACTAATCGACCTGCTCAAGGAATACTTCGAGGTTTTCGCATGGTCTCACAAAGACATGCCCGGTATCGATCCTGAAATCGTGCAGCACCGAATTCCGTTAGCTCCAGGGGCTGTTCCAGTCAAGCAGAAGCTCCGTCGGATGAGGCCGGATTGGGTCGAGAAGATCAAAGAGGAAGTCACCAAGCAGATTGACGCTGGGTTCCTAAGGGTTGCTGAATATCCGAAATGGGTGGCCAACATCGTGCCAGTTCCTAAGAAGGATGGAAGGATCCGAGTCTGCGTCGATTTTAGGGACTTTAACAAAGCAAGCCCCAAAGATAGTTTTCCCTTGCCCCACATTGACGTGCTTGTGGACAACACGGCGGGGCATGCTTTGCTCTCTTTTGTCGACGGATTCTCAGGTTACAATCAGATCTTTGTGGCGCCAGAAGATCAAGAGAAGACTACCTTCGTCACCGAATGGGGTACTTACTGCTATGTGATGATGCCGTTTGGGTTGAAGAACGCCGGTTGTACTTTCCAGCGGGCCCAGACCACTTTGTTACATGATCTGATCCACAAGACAGTCGAGGTCTACGTCGACGACATGATTGTTAAAGCCAAGGAGAAGGAGGATTTCATCCCGGCACTCAGGCAATTTCTCGAAAGGCTCCGCAAATACAACGTGCGTCTTAATCCACAGAAGTGCACATTTGGGGTCACAACAGGCAAAATGTTGGGGTTCCTGATCACCGCAAGAGGAATTGAGGTCGATCCCTCTAAGATCACAGCAATTCTAGAGATGGAACCGCCGCAATCAGAAAAGGGAGTGCGAAGCTTCCTGGGTAAGGTTCAGTTCATCAGCCGATTCATAGCCAAGTTAACACTGACTTGCGAGCCACTGTTCCGTTTGCTCAAGAAGGATGTTCGTTTCGAATGGACGGAGAAGTGCCAAGCTGCTTTCGAATCTATCAAGGCGTATCTGAGGAATCCGCCTGTCTTGATGCCACCTACACCTGGTCGACCCCTGATCCTGTAATTATCTGTTACTCCGACGTCCATGGGATGCTTGTTGGCGCAGGAAGGAGATAACGGAGTCGAGAAAGCCATTTACTATCTGAGCAAGAAAATGGTGGGGAGTGAGGAACGTTACACCCCTCTGGAAAAGACGTGTTGGGCGCTAGTTTGGGCTACCAAAAAGCTTAGACACTACATGCTAGCCTATTCGGTGAAGCTGATTTCTCGGATGGATCCTATCAAGTATCTGTTCGAGAAGCCGGTGCTCACCCATAAGCTAGCACGTTGGTTGCTTCTGCTGGCTGAGTTCGATCTCCAATATGTCACAAGGAAGTCAGTAAAAGGCCGTGCCATAGCAGAATTCTTGGCCGACCACCCAATCGACGGACCTGAAGACGTGGATTTCAATTTCCCGGACGAGGATGTGTTGACAGTTGTCGAGGAAGTTTGGACGCTCTATTTTGATGGGGCTGTGAATCAACGAGGATTTGGAATCGGGGTACTGCTTATCACGCCCGCTGGGGCTCATATCCCGCTCGCCTTCAAGTTGAACTTCGACGTCACCAACAATCAAGCTGAGTATGAGGCCTGCATCGTCGGAATGGAAGCTGCTATTGCATTGGGAGTCGAGAAGCTTAAGATAATCGGGGATTCGAACCTAGTAATCTCTCAGGCTAATGGAGACTGGAAAGTCTGTGAGGAAAAGCTGAAGCCTTATCACCAAGATTTGGAAGAACTGATTCCTCGCTTCAATAAGGTGACCTTCACCCACATTCCACGCTTGAAGAATCAGTTCGCCGATGCTTTGGCGACTTTGGCTTCAATGATCGAACTTCCAGTAGGGGTCCGGATGCGACCGATTGTGATTGAACAGAGGGACTTGCCCGCGTATAAATATGTCAACGCCATTGATGATGTCGATGATGGCCTACCCTGGTACCATGATATCTGGAATTTTGTCGAACGAGGGGAGTTCCCTGCTGGAGCTTCAAGGAAGGACCGGGTTGCTCTACAAAGGCTGGCTGCTCAGTACATCATTTGTGGAGGGAAACTGTATCGAAGGTCTCACTGTGGAATGCACAAGCTGTGTGTCAACGGGGCCGAAGCGACAAGGATAATGGAAGAGATTCACGAAGGAGTCTGTGGTCCCCACATGAGTGGAGTCATGCTTGCGCGGAAGATCCTTAGGCAAGGCTACTACTGGTCAACAATGGAATCTCAATGCATCGACTACGTGCGGCGTTGTTTCAAGTGTCAAATCCATGCCAACCTGCAGCATGTTCCACCTTCTAAGTTACATGGCATGACCTCGCCGTGGCCGTTCTCGGTGTGGGGAATCGACGTTATTGGGATGATCTCGCCTCCTGCTTCCAATGGTCACAGGTTCATACTATTGGCAATAGATTACTTCACTAAGTGGGTCGAAGCCGAATCTTACAAGACTCTGACAACGGTTCAAGTGGCTTAATTCATTCGAAAGAACATCATTTACCGGTATGGCGTTCCCCAGGCATTCGTCTCAGGCAACGGGAGTCATTTCAAAGGAAGGGTCCTGGACCTCTTCGAGGAATTCGGCATCGAGATCCACCGGTCAACAACATACCGTCCACAAACAAATGGAGCAGTCGAGGCAGCAAACAAGAACATTGAAGTGATCATCAAGAAGACTATTGAGTCCGCAAGGGATTGGCACGAGCAGCTGCCTCTGGCGCTATGGGGGTACAGGACGTCAATTCGAACGTCAACCGGTGCAACTCCTTTCTCCCTGGTCTACGGAATGGAAGCAGTACTTCCTATCGAACTTGAGGTTCCCTCTCTGAGGATCATGGTCGAAAGCGGTCTCGGAGAATCTGAATGGCTCAGCGGGAGATTCGTTGAACTGATGTTATTTGATGAGAGGAGACTCCGCGCCCTGTATCATGTTCAAGGTTACCAGCGTCGAATTGCCCGAGCATTTGACAAGAAGGTGAAGTCCAGGGGCTTAATCGAAGGAGACATGGTCACAAAGGAGATACGGGCTCCAGTATTCGACGCCCGCGGAAAGTTTCGACCGAAGCGATCCGGGCCTTTCATTATCAAGACCATCCTATCCGGGGGTGCTGCTCAACTCATCGATCTCGACGGCAACGAATTCAACACTTTGGTCAACCTGGATCAACTCAAACGCTTCTACCCTTGAGAGATGCTCGTTGGACCGAAAACCACAAGGGTGGGCGGTTCCAAGCAAAAGTCAGAGCAGCCTGCTAGACCGAAAACCTGTGAAGGCGGTCTAGGCAAAAATAAATAGGCAAAAGTCGAAAGCTCGCTAGGCCGAAAACCTGTTAAGGCGGTGCTAGGCAAAAGTTAGAGCGTAAAAGGAGAGGTAAAATACACGAGCGAACCTTAGCCTGAACTACGTTCTGACCTGATTCCTTGAAAAGGGATACGTAGGCAGTCTCACCATGAGACCCGGTCACATTCTATCAAAGCGATCCAGTGTTCGACATTCCGTTTCCATGTCAAGATCCAAGCAAGGTCGAGGAACGAGCCGAAATTTCATTAAGGAATCAGAAGGGGGAAACCCTCCGTCTTTCAACTTTATTTTTTAAAAATTACTACTTCTGATACACAAGCTGAGCATAAAAGCCTTAAAACAACTAAGCATAAAAACAGAACAAATGCTTGAGAAGCCTAACGGCTCACAGTTTATTCTAAACACAGCAAAGTAGTCCGGAGTCAGTCGACGTTTTCTCTTGCTGCAACATCTGCTCTTAACCATTGTCGATAAACGTTCCTCAGCCTTGGAGTAAAGTCTGGAGACTCGCCCTGCAGGGCCCTGTGGCCCCAGCGCCTTTTGTACCCATTCAGAGTCTGAGCATTGAAATTAGGGACTCGGAAATCCCCGGCAGTGATACGAACATTCCCCTGAGGGATGCCCAGTTGACGAAGGATGCGGCCCGGGATGCAGAAAGTGAACCGCGTCAACCCTGCAATCACAACCCTGTCAAACCCCTCTGAGTAAACCACCATTTCCTCCAATCCCAGCCATGAGCACCTCCAAGCAATCTCATCAGGCTGCACCTCCTGCATGAAAGCAAACCACTCCTCCTCATTCATCTCAGGGTACCTCATTCCCCGCTGGTGAATTCTCTTCGGGAAAAGATCCCAGCCAGCCTCCGGAGGATGCAACAAGTTCAGTTTGTCTGATAGCCACAGCTGCGTGAGTGAAAAGACAAGTCAGAAACCAGATAAAAGCCTGAGCGAAAAGACAAGTGAGTAGCCAGCAAATAGCCTAAGCCGAGTGTCGAGGTAAAATGAGAAAGTGCGAAAAACCAGAAAAAGGTGAGTTGAGTGAGTCTACCTGAAGGAGCAACGGACTACCGCTGAAGGTGCGCGACACCCCAGAATATACCGAGTCTAGGCCGATAAGCGTCTCGGCCAGAACCAGAGGGATAACGTTTTGCCGGTCCGGACCACCCATCTGGAGAGCAACGCTCACAAGTAGGGAGCTGACCCGCCCATCCGCCGGGATAAGCAAGTAGCCGGCTAAGAGATAGATAACCAGGGCCAGACGGCACCGCGCCTGCCAAGCCGTGTCCTCCAAGTCACCCTCAGGACTATATCGCTCGATCAGCTGCAGGATATGGACTTGACCACCCTCCAACATTGAGTTGGCCAAACCTCTAGGAATGTCAAGTGCAGTGACCAGCAGCCTGGGCATGCTCACCTGGTAGGGAGGAACGACGAGCGTTGGAGATGAGTAAGTCCGGAGGTACGCTTGGAATTCCTCGACCGTCGGACATATCTCATCATCACCAAAACGAAAAACATGGACATCCGGATCCCAGAACCGGAGCGCAGCCCTCAGGAGAGCCGGGCGGACCGGCACATGCCGCAAGTACCGGAACGAGGCGAGGCCATGGTATTGAAAATTCAACCAATCAACACTTATCATTTCCGCCAACCAAGGTTTGATCAGAGTTGGAATTGGGTTTGCCATTTGGGACCAGCAATTCAATTGGCTGAATGTAGGAGTAGGATGTATCAGTGTGGCTTCAATGCGTGCAAACATCCTGTCTTATACCAAGCCACGAATCTTACTTCCTATTCAAAATTCCAAGCAAAGAGCTAGCATCCAAACCCTCCTTACAATGAAGGACACTGCCTTCTGAAAAGCCAGAAAGCGTGTGCAAACCGTGTGAGAGTGGAGACAAAGAGTAGCCAGAAAAAGGACAGACAGTCAGACAAGTGGCTCTGTGTCACATTTTACTGGCGCACGCCAGTCATCAACCGGCGCACGCAGGACACTTTCCTCTACTGGCGTACGTGGCTCAACTACTGGCGCACGCAAGTCAGGCATGCATCAGATGCCAGCAACAGCAGCAACTGTCATCGAACAACCGTTTTCAATTCTGGGGCTTATTTAGCAAGTTTGTCGATTCGTGCAAGTCATAAATGGTATTTGGGACTGTAGGGAGGCGTCGGCTCGGAAACGTCACGCCAAACGAAGAATTCGGACCTCCGGCGGCCCGTATCCTCCTCAATTTAGGATACGGAGACTCAAGATTCGTACCGAGGGCTTCGTGCCAAGTTTTCTTATACCGTACGTGTCATGTAGGCCTTATGTGACTATACGGGGGTGTCGGTTTCGGTCCGGGACCATATCGAGTCATCTTTGGTGTCTTATGTCTATTTTATGACATTTTTGAGCATTTTGCAGCTTATTTCCCATTTTGGGTTGTCTTTCTCGAATTTATCCACTCATACAAGTCACGGTACATCTCTTTGGTCTCACAAAAGTGTCAGTTTCCCTTTCAGAGGAGGATTGGGCTTTTCAGCCCACTAACACCTTTTTTTCCGTATCCTCCGCGTGTCTTAGGGATACGCGACGTATCCTGGGATTTTCCTTCCCTTTTATTCGAGCTAGGTCGGTCCTGCACATATCCTAGTGTTTGTCGATCGATTCAGAGCGTTTGTCAATGCATGTCAGATGTTAGTGGTGGTTTTGTTCACTTCTGTTAGCAATGCCATCGATATGGAAGTCGAATGAACAAAAAAAGCAATTATTATACTATCCAAAGCATGTATCTATAGAAGCAAAAGGTGGAAATCTATCAAAAGGCACAACGGCCCGAGCAAGACAAGCAAAAATCCTGTACTGGGCAAACAGTCGCCCGTGAATCAGAAGGCACGCAGGCCCCAAAATCAAAAATCAACAGTATCAAAAGGCAAAAGACAGTAAAGTAGCTGAGGCTCCGTGGTAGCCCTCACTCGAAGAGCTCGTCGGTGTCGCCGCTGCCGTCCTCGCTCTCCTCAGCTGCAGCTAAGTCTCTCTGAGTGGTCCTGTACCTGGGGTTGCTGGTAGAGTCAGAGCCGCTGCTGAGGGACACGGGCTCCTCGTCCTCGTCCTCCTCTCTCCTCTTCTTCCGTGCGGGCCCCTCCGCTGGCTGCTTCCGAGCATCCCTCTTCCGCAACTCTCTCTGAGGCGGTGGTGACCCTCTGTCAGGGGCTATCACCACCCCTCTGGCCTCACGCCGTGTAGTCCTCGCCGGTCGCTGGACTGTAGCAGGGGCCTTCCCCTTCCCTCTGCCCTTCTGGGGGCTGGCCTCGCTGTCTGCCGCCTGAAAGCCGCCCTAGCGTGTCCCTGCATTGTCAAATCAATTCAATATCAATGCTGTGCATAGTGTATATATAAATGCTGAAACAGGAATCAAGAGCATGTACTTCTAACATGCATTGTAACAGACATGCACAGCGGATAAGTATCGAATTCGGAAGTCTGGGTTATACCTGAGGATGCGCAGTAGGCGCTGGAGCTGCCGGCGGGTAGTGCAACTGCAAGGGAGTGCCACTGGCTATCTGGTGGAACTTTTTCTCCATGGCAAGCATCAAGCGCATGGACTCCCTCGCCCACTCTAGCGGCACCTGAATCACAAGTATTGAAAGTCAAAGGCAGTTCAAATACAAGACAAGTATGATACAGGAAACAGGGAATAAACGAAAGCTAAAAGTACATCATACCGGTCCTGTGACCTCTGCTGGCTCTGTCCTGGCAGGCTCGAAACGGACCTCCGCAACCTCCCCCTGAGGGTCACGTACAGACAGCGTCCAAGAAAGCTGGGTAAGCCCCGTCGACTCCGCGTACTTGCTCCTCTCCTCAGGCCTCCTCCTACGGCCCTGTCTCTCCTCACCAGCTACCAGAGCCTCGTCCCTCACCGCCCTGTGCTCCATCACCCCGAGCGCTCCCGCCAAGTATCGCCTCCGGTAAACGGCGTAGTCTCGCTCTCGTCTCAGAAAGGGAGCCGCAGGAACAGGGAGAGTAAACCTCCTCAGCTCTCTCAGCGTGTATCTCCCAGTGTGCGAAGCACGAAGCGGAAGTGGCCCAGGGACGAGGAACTCGGACGAGTCGAGTGACTGTCGCGTCACCCGATCGCCTAAGTACCACTGCCACCCGAAAGCCGACTCCAGCAGCACCCGGCTCGCTGTCACCGCCCTGCTCCGCGCAAGGTACTCAGGCTCAGGCCCTGCAGGCCTCCAAGGGTCCCACTCCACCTGCAAAGCAATCAAAGGCATCAGCGACAGCATTAAAGCAATTCAAAGGCATGAACTACCGAAAAGGAAAGGCAGGTCTCACCTGAGAGTCCGTCAAGTGGTCGAGGTACAACCGAAAGTCTGCGAGCGTCTTCTTTGACTTCTTCTTCCCGACGCGAAGTGGCCCCCAGACCATCGCTCGAGGAAGCACCCTCGGGTTCGGACTCCTATTCTTCGGAGGGTACATCCTCAGCACCTCGTAAGCCCACAACTGCAAGGTTTTCAAACAATCAAACAATCAAGGCATCAGAAATACAGTATATGCAAGATAAAGTGCAAGTATGGAACAGAATTGAAAGACAGTATTGATTCTTTACCTCCCAAACTCTCCAGTACCCAGCAGCCGCCCTGCTCCCTCTGGAGAACTCGCCCAGGAAGCAGTAGCACGTGCCCAAAGCCGCTCCTCCCCAGTCGAACCGAGAGGCCGACCGCAAGTCAAACAGGGCCGGCAGGTAAGACAAGTGCACCGTGGACCTCTTGTTCGGGTACAGAGTAGCCCCGAAAAAGTACAACAAGTAAACCCTGGCCAGCTGTGCCGACTCTAAGTCGGAGACCTGCCCTCCTGCCAACTCCAACTCCGGGACCCTCTGCTCCACGCGCCTCGGAAACTGGTCGTATGAGACCATCTCTGAGCTCCCCGCCGGCACCATACCTAAGAACCACTGCAGCGCCTCCCTGTCTCTGTGGATCCCCGAGTCAAACGGGATCGGGTCCCCTCCTACCCTCAGGCCCGTGATGGCCGCAAAGTCTGTCGGAGTCACCGTCATCTCCCCAATCGGGAAGTGGAAGGAGTTCGACGTGTCCCACCACCTCTCCGCCAGGGCAGACAGTACCCCGTGGTCGCTCCTCACCGCTGTCAGCGTGGGGATGAACACGCCAAACCTTGCCGCGTCCACCAGCTCCCGCGCCCCCGCTGGCAAACTCAAGTACAGCTCGAGCGAGTGTGCTGGACCGCCATGCCCCCTCGAGCTAACCACTCCTCTCTGCACATCACAACAACCAAAGCAACAGAAATAGCATCAGTACAGCAGTTCAAATTCAGTAAACAGTCGAATCAAGGATCTAAAGCATCAAGGCATTCGCTCAGTCGATTCATTCAGTCGATTCAAGTTTCAAGGCATTCATTCGGTCGATTATCGTTTCCAGGCATTTATCCAGTCGATTCAAGACATTTGAGCATCCTACAAAGTCAAGACAGATTTCGGGACAACCTATCAGTCGAGTTACGTTACATGGCATACTACAAGTCAATGTCGGTTATCTACAGGCATTCTATGGTCGAATTGTGCAGTCGAAGCTTTCTACAGCAAACCTAGTCTATTGCAAGTCGAGGTATCACTAAACTCTACACAGTCAATCAAATGCAAAATGTTCGAATATCATGCGCCACAAATACGAAATGAAGACAAAAGAGGAATTTTCAAAGAGTGTACCTCAGTCCAGCCCCTGGACAAGTGCTGCTCACGGTCCCTCAGCACCAGCTCCTCGTCGTAGTCTCTCTGTAGAGGGACGTAGCTCTCAGTGCCCGACGCCACAAACACGTGCGGCTCTGGAGGAACGTACGTCTGGGCCACAAACTTGGCACGAGTGGCCGACCGTCTGGTCTCCGCTAGGTCAACAGCCACCTCGTACGCCCCGGGACCCTCCTCCTGCTCTCTCTCAGCCTCCTCGGTCTCTCGCACCAACTCCGCCTGCTCTCTCTCCGCCGCCTCGGCCTCTCGCCTCAGTCTCTCTACCTCGTCAGACCGGGCTATCTCCCTCAGCCGCTCCTCGCGTGCCCTCTCAACCACTGCGACCACCTCAGGGTTCTCTCTCATCAACCGGGCAAGCACAGACTCCCCCACAAACTCCGCCAAGTCACGGCTCATGATCGGCTCGTGACTGGACGAACCCGCAGGCGCCTCAAACTCGATCCGCTCAATGTGATCCGCCCTCGGTACATCCTCCTCCCTCTCTACCGCCGGACCTTTCCCTCTATCCGTTTCTCCCAGAGGAGAACCCGGTCGGTCCTCGTCAACAACACCACCGCTGCCACTGCCCCCGCCGACGGCGACCGAACCCAAATCCCCGCCGGTCACCACGAAAGCCTCCACTCCACTCCGGCAGTCCAACCGCTCAACCCGTGGACCCCCTGGACTCACCGCTACTGGCGTACGCCCCAGATCTACTGGCGCACGCCGCTCGACGCCACCACCGGTCTCCTCTGCATAGCCATCGCCACTGCCCTCGACGCCTGTAACCTTTGCACCAACACTCGACGAAGCCCCCGCAGAGGGTTGATCGTCGACCAAAGGCCTCTCGGCCTCGATTATTTCCGCCCTCAACTGGTCATCGCCACCGCCGCCATTGCCGCTCCTGTCGTCGCTTGATTCTGCCATGGATGTGTATAGACGAGTGGGATTAGGAAGGGAATGGAGAAGGATCTCGGGTACGAAAGATTTGGGAGAGTTGGAACAATTTCAGAGGTTTTCAAACGATCAGTGGCGTTTTCGTATGTCCCCTGAGAGTTTAATCGACGTGGGAAGCAAACGGGCCGGGTCTGGGCCGGATCTGGGCTGGGATATTTTGCATAAGTGGCGTACGGCACAAATACTCTGGCGCACGCCAGTAGTTCTTGGGCCTGGGGCCCAGTTTGCATCCCGTGACCAGAATGAAGGCCCATGGTCATCAGATTTTTGTCATCACTTCGGATGGTTACTCCCTAAGCAGAGGCCGTCCAATTATCAATTCAACGACGATCTATCCGTCCAATTTCAAATCAACGACGATCTATCCGTCCAATTTCAAATCAACGACGATCTATCCGTCCAAATTTCAAATCAACGACGATCTATCCGTCCAATTTCAAATCAACGACAATCTATCCGTCCAACTTCAAATCAACGACGATCTATCCGTCTAAATTCAAAGTCGAACAAGTAACCCTGAGTTGCTTTCAAACGGATTCTTCCCCAGGGGAGTCCCCCAACAAGTGACGGCCTGTTCTGTCCATCTCAAATCAACGACGATCTATCCGTCCAAATTCAATCAACGACGGCCCCTCCGAAGGACCGTATCTTTCTCAACAGAGCCAATCCACGGCTTATCACTCCCCAGCTGAGTCAGCAGCCCCGGCCGCGCCATCAAAAGCCAATGCCAGCATCGACCCAGCCAAGCATATTATCTCCAACAGCGATCTATCAATCTAACCAGTCAGGTTATTTAAATTTCTGTTCTCGTCGATTCGTATGACTTGCTCTGGATGGCCTAGAGGGGTGTCTAGAAAACCTTTGATGTTACTTACACCAAGACGATGGTGCTCTAAGTGCCGTCAAAGGGGGGCTACTGTAGACACCCTATTCTGGACGGTCCAGATTAGTTTACTTACGGTCTTTGATTCCCCGATGATGATTAAGGTCAAGAACATACCGAGTTTGTGAATGAGTTTGAGCTTTGAGCGTCCCGAGCCTCGTCCAAACCCATTTCAAACCCTTGTCGAACCCTCAAGCCAGAACCAAATGGCCTCAGCAAAACCCTACTGGAGTACGCTGGAGGTGGACTAGCGTGCGCAGGAACCACTGCCACGTGTCAGTCATCGCCACTTTCTGGCGCACGCCGCTCAACCAGTGGCGCACGCCCGTCATGATCAGTCAAATCAACCTTTTTCAGCCAGATGGGCGGGAGTCTTTTGCAGCTGCCTGACATCAGCTGACAGCCCCTGATCATTACTTCGGCCAGAAACTGTTCCCCTCTCTCTCCTACACCCTCCATCAAGCCAAGTCCCATGCATTAAATGCATGGGAGCTTCCTCCAAAGCTTAGCCACCCAAACAGCCCCTAAGGGCAGGCTGATCAGCCCTCTCCCTCCTCCATAAATACCCCCCTTGCATTCATTTGCAAGGGGTTAGCTCCATAAAGACAAAAACCATCATTTGTCTTCTTCTCCTTCATTGTTCTTTTTCCTTTCTTCCTCATAGAAAGAGCAAGTGAAGAACACACCCCCCATAGTCCATAACCATCTCTACATTCATCCTCCATCAACCTCTCTCAAGCTCAAAGATCCAACTCACTTTCAAACTCACTAGCAAAGGTATAATCCCTTTTGCTCCTGCTTTCTGTTCTGACCCCTGAGGGGGGCTGGCAGGGTCAAGGCTGGTAATCTATACCAGTCCTGGTCCTAACGCTGGCAAGGTTTCAAAACCGTTTGCAGTGATCAGTGGCGCACGCCAGTACTGAGTGCCGTACGCCAGTTATGGTAGTATGTGCAAAACTGGCGTGGGGATCATGGATCATTGTTTTCTTGCATTATTCAATCTTTGATCACCTTGCAGCATGTTAAAACCAATTTACAGCTTTCTGTATTTAGAACTGCTTTCTCTTCCATCTGTATGTATTGCTTAGTTTGGCCTTCTGGGTCCCTCTGGTCCTGTTCCAGAGCCCAGGATGTGCAAAGCCAAAGCACTGTGACCAAGAAACTACTGGCGTATGGCTCTTCTTAAGTGGCGTACGGTAGTATCTTGTGCTCCAGTGGCTTGGCCCTTGCATGGATCTTACATCCAGGCCTTTGATCATCCTCCCCTCACTGTTTAAGGGGTTTTCTGTCTATTTGGTGGCTTTTAAGCCTGTTAACCTGTCTGTAATAGCTTAGCAACCTTTATAAACTGTGTGGTTTGTCCTGGGTGTGCACTGGTCCTTTCCAGAGCCCAGAGGGTTGACAATAGAAGCTGTGGTCTTAGGCTTACCGGCGCACGCCAGTTGTGGTGTGGCGCACGCAGGTCATGACTGCATGCAGTGGCTTGGCCAGTGCATGCAGGCTTATCCCTGTGTGCGCTACCTCACAGTCAGTGTGTTCTAGTCTGTTTAAAATGTCCACAAAAGCTTGTTCTCAATCTATTATACCTGTATAGATCAAACATCCATAAACATTTTGTCACATCATTGTACATAAATGCAATCTGTTACAGTTTTAATCCCTATTAACTGTTCCCCCGCCCTAACTGGTTAAAAGGATGATCAAATAAAGAGAGAAAATGCAAATGTTTTATAAAACGCCTGAGTAGAGACCGGTCTCCGGACTGGGCGAGAGGGGTGCCATAAAACCCTTCCCCTCTCGTAATCTGGCTCCCGAACCTCAAGATCGAAGGTGACGACGGTCCAGTCTACAAAAGCCTTTTTCAAAATCAAACAAACGTGGTCCAAACGTTTTCAAAAGAACGGTTTCTTGGGTACAAACCGCAAAACCCGAGTGGCGACTCTCTGATCTGCGAAGCACTTCGCCGCGCTTTCCGCGAGATAAGGGCGCACCCGGAATTTTATGCCTGAAACACGGGAGTTTTTGGGGCGTGTGCCCACAACTCTTCAAGGCTCATTTAATAAGCCCTGGAGTGAGCTGCAATACTTGTCTTAGCATGGTTATTCTACGTCTTAGCATGAGGTTTGCTCATGCCTTAGCGTGAGACTTGGAATAGTACCACATGATTTTAGCATGAGGTTTGCTCATGCCTTAGCATGAGACTTGGATTATCACCTCATGCCTTTGGCATGAGGTTTGCTCACGCCTTAGCATGAGACTTAGAACAGTTCCTCATGCTTTTAGCATGAGGTTTGCTCACGCCTTAGCATGAGACTTGGATTATCACCTCATGCCTTTAGCATGAGGTTTGCTCACACCTTAGCATGAGACTTAGAATAGTACCTCATGCTTTTAGCATGAGGTTTGCTCATGCCATAACATGAGGTTTGAAATAGCACCGCATGCCTTTAGTATGAGGTTTGCTCATGCCATAGCATGAGACCTGAAATAGCACCTTATGCCTTTAGCACGAGGTTTATATCAAAGTTCATCTCATGCTTTTAGCACGAGATTTATATCAAAGCTCATGTCATGCTTTTAGCACGAGACCTGAAAAAACATCTTATGCCTTAAGCATGAGGTTTCCCATAGTCTTTATTTTTCAAGGCGTCCTTAGCTGGCCTTAGAGGTATTGAGTTAGTAACTGAACTCGGGTTTGTTAGTTCAGAGCTCTTTTGGACTGGGTCAATGAGTCTTGTAGGCCGCACTCTCGGGCTTTTAGCCTTTGCCCCTTAGGGCTGAGACTCTTCAGTGCCTATTCCTGGGACTAGACCACGTGGACTTGACAACACTTTGGGAATTAAATGTCAGTCTGAGCTCTGTGAGCTTCGACTCGTTGATAACTTTATGTTGCATAGCCTTAGCTACGTTCTTGAGCTTGGAAATATTTCCTGAGCTCCTTTTATTGCATAGCTATGCTACGCAAAGTTGATTCATCAGTCCTTGGGTTGAGCTTAGCTCTTACCAGAGCTGTGTTGTTCAAGCTATGTGAAGCGGTTTTTCTAAGTTGGCTGGCCTTAAGAGGTCAGGTTTTCCGTATATGTCCCCTCGTAGGGTCAACTTTTCTGGGAAGGAGATCCTCTGCTCAGAGGTTTCTCAATCTGACCAAGGTACTGTGATACTTGGCCATTATCATCCCCTCTTGCTTTAGGACTTTTAATCCCTTTAGGATAATGTCCATGGTTAGCATATTTGTGTTACACCGTGGTGCTCACTATGCTTGTCCCTTGGAATGAGCTGGTCTAGTTTATACTCAGCTTCAGCTATTCCCCTGTTTCTTTAGACCTGGTCAGGTCAGGAAAAGGAAAACACTTGAGAGGGTGATTTATTTCCGTGTTTTTATCTGGTGCATCGAATGCGAGCAACATGGGTCATTTTTTGGGCATGCAGCCTCATTGCAACTATTGGTTGTAACCTTGGGCAACCCTGTCCCTTAGGACTGTCTTTACTTGAACTTTTAGTGTTGAGTCGAACATGATGATCTGCTTGGCCTAACTAAGCTATGCTTATAGTGACCATGTCCCTTGGGACTTTTAGTTGAGCTCCTCTGTTATGTGTTATTGTGTTGGCTGAGCTTATCTCTTAAGATTAGCTAGCCTTAAATCATTAACCCTTGGGATTGTTGACGGGCTAGGTTCTGTTGTCCAATTGGGGTACTCGTCTTAAGGTACTCTCTTGGGTTATCCCTTAGGATATTTTATGTTTGTCACCTCCCGTAGGAGGTGTTTCAGCCACCTTAGACGATCAAAATCCTTTGTTGGAGTAACTTGGTGGTCCATATAGCTGGGCTGATGATGGCGTCATGTCAATCCTTGAAGATGATAAGATGATGTTGCCTTTCATGCTCAGCTCTCTGAACGAGCCTGAGCTCTTATCTGTGTATTTCCTTAGAAATTTTCATGTTTCCGTAGAGGTGAGTTACTCATTCACTGCTATTGTCGTGACAATTTTGCACTTGCACTTGCTTTATGGAGAACATCACATGCTTTATCAACTATGTTCTTCTGAGCAGACCTTGGTTGCTTAATGCTGAACTTTTTGCTTAGTCTAATTTTGGGGCCTTGAGCTGTGACTGAGCAGGCTTGTTGTTCATGCTTAAGTTTCAAACACTTATGTTGCTTTTGACTTCTGGTTGAGGTGCGCGGGCCGTGCCCAATTTTTCCAGGTTTAATTCCCTTGGGACTGGTCTTTACCCATTGGTTGTCCAAGCTCCGTAAGCTTTTTCTAGCTACTTCCAGAGCTCTAGCTTTGGCTGAGAAGACTTGTATGTCCATATACTTCCCTGCTCCCCCAAGTGTTAAGGTGTTGGAAAAACATCTTTAACACTTGTAGATTGTGTAATTGTTTCATGTGGGCCGTTGGCCCTATGACTGGTTGTCCCTTGGGATATAATTGCTGTACTATCTTATCAATCTTTGCCAATGTTTTGACTTTTTAATGGAGATCGTACTTTCGAAAGCAGATTTTTTCTTTGGTTGAGCAAATGAAAATCATGCTTGTATCGGTAATAAAATTGTTCAATGTTACCTGATAATTTTATCATAGTGAGCCGAGTTCATGAAGATTATGCTCGGATTAGGATTTTAACTATCCTACGAGACTGAGCAGATGAAAATCATGCTCAGGTTATGGGTCCCTTAGGATAAAAGCTTTTTACCTAAGCAATTTGTTTACCAAACAGATGAAAGTCAAACTTTACTAAGACACTGTTTGCTTTGGAGTAGCCGTGGTCACACTCAAACTCTGGCCCCGTGGGACCCTAGGCTCTTTTTGAGCTGAACAGATTAAGATCGTGTTCACTCTTGGGGATTTTATGTATCCTAAAAGGCCAGATGGATTAGAGAAGGACATTAGTCCACATGCATTTTGTGGGTCAACAGTTCCCTATGAGTTGTATCTGGAAAATTCAATGTAGAGTCCTAGATTTTTAGAATTCTCCATTTAAACAGATTCATTTGAATATGAACTCTTTATGGTAATCCAAAAAATTATGCGAGTGATCCCAATGTGGGGATATGCTTGTGATAAGCAGTAATTAAAGGAGGAACAAGACTTATCTTGTAGTAAGATATTTTCCGTGATCAACTCCACCGTTATCCGCAAAGGAAAGCTGATGCTTAGGCTTGAGAACGCCGTGGCGATATGTGCACTTGAAATTCAATGTACTCCGGATTCGTATTCGGGAGTCATGGTGATGGAGCAGAATTGCCAAGCGCCGTGGCTCTCCCTTTTTCTTCTCTTTTTTTTTTTGGTTGTCGTACGCATGGAGTGCGATCATTCTTTTTGAGCCCGCCAATCAATTTTCCTTGGAAAAAGATAGCCTATAACAGCCATGAAAAATATTATCACTCATGAATATATTTATTTTATCCAAGGGAGATAAATTTATTGCCGAGAAACTCGATTGCCGCATTCGGTCAAATTCCATTAATAGTTGTTCGGATTGACGGAGATCCCGTGGGACTCAAATTGCTCCATGGCACCACTTTGTGCGCCTGATTGTAAAGTTATGGTCGGGCTCCGAATTGCTGTGGCAATATGTGTGCATTACTTGCTTCGGTGGTCTTTACGCGCACTTTTTAGCTCCCTGAATCCACTTGCGAGAGCCATCGCAGCCAAACAAAATTGCCAAAGGTTATGGCAATTGAGTGCTTCAAATTTAATCTACTCTGAACTCATATTCAGGAGTTATGGTGGACTTGTCAAGAGCCGTGGCTCTTTCTTTCTTTCTTCTTTTTTTGTCGAACAAGCGGAGTGCGATCTTTCGTGATGGGTGAAACTGATTGAACCTTAGTTCGAAATTGGGTTGGTTTCAATTTTCATTGAGCCGTGGCTCTTTCAATTTTTACTGAGCCGTGGCTCACGAATAATCGGTTTTTATTCCTTTGATGTTGTTCACACAAGCCGTTGGAGTCGGCGTTAATTTTTGCATTGAAACCTTGTTTCGGAAGTGATCAGGTTCAATTTTTCCTTGCCTCATGAGCAAGATTGACGTAGTTGAATTTTCCACGAAGCGAGATCGGCCTCGATTGATGGATTTTCGCTAGCGTGAAGTTACACACGTCTCCCTTTATTACGAAACATGCAACAGTGAGTTCCTTGTAATTGAGGCACTGGTAGCCATAGCCCCGTGAATCGTCGAGCGTCTTCATCATTCGTGATGGAGTAGCTATTTTTTTTTTGAAAGACCTGCAGTCTGTTTCCCTTAGGAAAAGATAACCGTGATCATAACGTGAAACATTAATTATACCACAAGAATAAATTTATTTATCCAGAGAAATAAATCTATTGTGATGCGGTCAAATCCCAGGAGGAGTTCGAAGATAAGTATGATGTATAGTCGTAAAGGCCATTGGCTACTAGACTTCATACTGATTAGGAGTCCTAATCAATAACTTCAATTACTGTATAACAAAAGATGGAAATAGAGGTTTTTGCTTTACAAAAACTCTTTTTAGAATCAAGTGCACCCGAGAGTTTGGAGTGGGTTGGACTTGCCCAACGGAAAATAATTCCACTAAAAAGAAGCGGCGAATACCAGATCATAAAATTTGAGAATTGGATCTTATCTCATATAATATCTCGATGTGGCTGCCAATGCCTCGCTTGATCAATTCACCATTCGGGACTGATAACTTCGGTTTTGATCGTGTGCGCATTGATCAGCGTGAGATCTCTTTCAAGACCATCTATAAAAACACCTTGGTATTCCTACAATGGCCTTTGAACTTCATAAAAAATCATTAGAAATAGAACCTAAGTTGTATTAATTTGAAGCTAGATCCATAATCCGAGCATTCAGCAGGTTGCTTTAATAATGATCGAAATATGCGTAAAATTTCGAGTCTGCCTCAATCAGAATATTATTTTGTGCCTTTGCATAGGATGAAATAATATTAAAATACAAATAAACTTATCTCGAGTCTGCCTCAATCAGAATATTATTTTGTGCCTTTGCATAGGATGAAATAATATTAAAATACAAATAAACTTATCTCCTGGATAACTTCTGATCATGTGGTGATTGGGCTTTGGAAAGCATCAATGTGCTTAATTCGTTTCTAGGAGAGCAAAGCATATTGTATTGTATTAACAGTTTTAATATCAAAACTGTGGTTGAAACGTATTTCTAGGGAGTTGAGACTTATCTCTTTGGCAGACTGGTCCGTTGCATCTGTGTTGATGAATGCATAAGAACTTCTTTGTTCTAGATTGACTTCGAATCATTCAGACCGTGCGCATGCCAATTCGTATGGGATCTTGATGGAAACCATCCAGTATGGAGGAGATGATAGGGAGAACAAATCGTTCCCACAGACGGCGCCAACTGATGAAGCAGTTTTTGGTCACCTCCGGAGGAGGGGTTCCTCAACCGTCCATCTGATCCTCCAATCCATGAAGTGGCTTCCGGAGAGCTTGATCTTTGGACCTGCAATACATAACAAAAAGCTATGGGCACCGGTGTGGCTGTCGCCATCACCCCTCCGATGCCTAAGTCAGTTGATCTGCTTTAGAAGAGAGTATGGACTGAGTATGAGCTCTGTAGTATTGCATTGCGTACCTTTGTGATATGAAGGTGTGATCTTTATATAGGCATCTTGGGAGGAATCCCTTAGGATTGGGACTCTTAAGTCTCATCCGCCCGTGGCAGGTATAGATAGGTGTTTGGAGTGTCCTCCTCACCTTAGGACTCCCCTGATTCTTATCAGGTTTGAGGAGTCCATTCACCTTTGGACTCTTGTACTAGCTTATCAGGTTAAGAGTCCTTACGGTGCTGGGACCTCTTGGGCTTATCCGCACATGACGGAAATAGGGTGGAGTGTCCTCCTTACCTAGGACTTCTTTGGTCCTTATCAGGTTTGAGGAGTCCCTTCACCTTTGGACTCTTGTACCTGCTCATCAGATTAAGAGTCCTTACGGTGCTGGGACCTCTTGGGCTTATCCGCACATGACGGAAATAGGTTGGAGTGTCCTCCTTACCCAGGACTTCTTTGGTCCTTATCAGGTTTAAGAGTTCTCCTCTCCTTAGAACTCTGTGATTGTCATCAAGGTTAAGAGTCCTCATGGTGGACGAATCTCTGTGGTTATCCTCTAAGACTCGCGGCTTAATCTCTTTGGACGAGATAAGGTCCTGGTTGTTCTATGAGTCTCATAGACTGTACGAACTTCTGTCGTGACGTATTTTATAAGTCTCTGGCTGCAGGTTTGCCATCCTTACCGAGCTCACCTGGTGAGCTGAGCTCGGTATTCTTCTATGAGCTGTGCTCGTGAGCTGGCCTCCATCCTTGAGCTGGTTTAGTAGAGGCTAGCTTTTATAGGCTAGATCCCGTGTTCTTGAGACTCTAGCTTGAGCCCTTAGGGCTGTGCTCGTGAGCATTTTGGTTTGGGCTAACCTTGGGATGACCTTCGCCCCTGGGCTGATCCATTGAGCTCAGCTCTTCAAGCTAAGCTCCGCGTCACTAGGTCCCTTGCATGGCCCTTCGTGTTGTGCTGGGCTTAATCGCCTGGGCTGACCTTGGGAGGTTATTTCCTACTTATCAGGTCCCAATTTCAGAAAAAGTTCAACGCTTTTTGTGCCCAGTATGGGATAAGGAATTATTATTCGACCCCAGCCTACCCACAGAGTAATGGGTAGGCAGAGGCGTCCAACAAGACCATACTTGACGGGATCAAGAAGAGGTTGGACAAGGCAAAAGGGAAGTGGCCCGATGAACTGCCACTCGTTTTATGGGCGCACCGAACAACTCCTAGGAGGTCTACGGGAGAGACCCCTTACTCATTGGCATATGGGACGGAGGCTGTGATCCCATTAGAGGTTGGTCTGCCGACCAACAGGACCACCTTAGTTGAAAGTGGAGGTAATGACAGAGCCCTGGAGATTGAACTGGATCTTGCCGAGGAACGGAGAGAAAGGGCTCTGGTGCATTTGGCCTCGTATCAGGAGCAGCTGATGAAGAGCTACAATAAAAATGTCTACCCCCAAGAATTTGGTATTAGAGACCTTGTGCTTCGTAAGGTGCTCGCCAATACCAAGGTGGCCAACGAGGGCAAGTTGGGAGCAAACTGGGAAGGCCCATATCGAATCACAGAGATTGTGGGCATTGGGGCTTATCGTTTGGCGGACCTGGACGGGAACCCGGTGCCAAGGCCATGGAATGTCCACAACTTGAGGAAGTTTTTTGTTTGAAAAAACTTCAGTTTATTTTTTATTTATTTGATTTT
The DNA here is from genome assembly GCA_020567845.1 of Rhododendron henanense subsp. lingbaoense. Lineage (NCBI taxonomy): Eukaryota > Viridiplantae > Streptophyta > Magnoliopsida > Ericales > Ericaceae > Rhododendron > Rhododendron henanense. Next base: position 16,751,379 of record CM036314.1, read on the forward strand.
GTGATAGGATGCACATCGTGATTGTGTGGGAATTACGAATAAAATTCCTTTGTTTTTTTTTGATTCGTTAGTTGTAAGGGGTACGCGTAACGCCCCCTTGAGTTTTTGAAATATGAATAAAATTCTGGTTTTGATATAAGATGTTTTTTATTTCCGTGATGATTAGAATACGAAGTTAGGCCTGGTCCTTGCTCCTCACTTCGTATTGGGGAGCAATGGGATAGGTTTATGCCAAATCCGAATATATTTGAGCAGATTCAAAACTTTGCAAGTACGAATATACTCGGTTACGAATACAGGTATGAACAAACCTGGTGTGCATACGTGAATATACACACTTTTGCCAAATATGAAAACATTTGGATAGACTAAGTATGAATACACTTAGACTTAAGAACGAACATTTGGCGTGCATACGAAAATATGCATAGCTGCCCCATATACGAAAACATTTGGGAATCTAAGCACGAGTAAGCTTAGATGGTTTTTCATCCAAACGAATGAAAAATGGGGAGCAGACGAATAAACATGCCAAACCATCTGAGTACGAATATACTCCAATTACGAGGAAAACTCAAAGAACATACGACAACGTACTGATCAGTAGCTAAGGTATGAATCAACCTAGCTAGACATCTAGGTATGAGTAACCTTGAGAAGCAATAAGCAAAATACTCAAAATTGCCTAAATACGAGATATTTGAGCAAACAATTGGCCACGAAAAGGCCCCCAGCAATGATAAAAAAGCCACGAAGGGCCAAACAAATCAAGGTTAAAAGCCATGAAGGGCCGAATACTTAAGAGTGTTGGAAATGTATTAGTGCCACGCAGGGCAAGTTGTACGAACACACAGGGCCACCACAATATTCAAAACAAGAATTAAAAATGTTCCAAGAGAGGGGAATTTATACCTGTTGGTCAACAGTAGGGTTTTCGACAGTAGAGGAAGAGACCTGTGCAGGGGTGGCCTCCGCAGCTGTGCTCCCATCAGTTGGACCACCACTGGCTTCCTTCTGGCCAGGGTTGGTCTCTTCAACGTTTTGATCAGCTTCTGCACCATGATGCTCGGAGACCTCGGTACTAAGCCCCTCGTCCCGGTCGTCTTCCTCTTCAGCGAACTCCTCCTCACCTTGGGCTGTCATGCTTGGGAGATCAATTTCTGTCCAGAGAGAAGAAGACTCAACTGTTCCCAGTTTTCTGAGGCAGGCGGTCCAACCAGCAGCCCAGACTTGGTCTTGGATCTTGGGCATTTGATTTTTGTAGCTGTCAGTGGCTACATTGATCCCTTCGTTGTACCCCTGCTGGTAGGCCTCCTTTGCCTCATTTTTGCTTGATTCCAGCTCTGTCAGGGTTTGGTTTAGGCTGTCTTCAGCGCCGTCCAGTTTGCTTTTTAACTCGTTCATTGCCTGTCGAGCCTGGTTTCTTTCCCTCTCAAGCCTGATGATGGTACTTTGGAGATTGGCATTCTCACCGGCCAGCCTCGCCCGCTGAGGCTCGGACTGGCCCAACTTCTGTGCCATGGCCACCATCCTTTGCATGGCCTAAGATACATGTTAAGGGGAAATTAGAAGCAGCAAAGGAACTACAGTCTGAAATTTTTTAGTTAAAAGTAAGTACGTAAGGTATACCTGAGCACTGCAAGTCATAAAAGACCCGAGAAGGTTGTTAGGGGAGCTAGTCACAACCTTTTGCATGTCTCCAGGCAGCATGAATGCCTGGGACAAGGCAAGGGCTGTTCCCCCAGATTCTACACTGTCCCGGACAGTGACTGAGCGCCCACCATGAGTAAATTGGGGAGCCCAGATCGGAGTTGGAACCACAGGTGTCTGAGTCGAAGGCCCCTCAGTTGCTTCCAAGCGTTGGCGCTTGTCCCTATGGCTAGCTTCGATTTCCTCGGGGGAAAATCCAGGAGGAGCGTCAGGCCGTGTTGTTCCTCGGCGGCCATGTGAAGGCACCGGACTTTGGGAGCGACCGCGGCCATGAGTAGTGCCGGGGCCTCTTCCTCGGCCAGTTCCAGGGATTGTGAGGAGGTCCCCGAGGTCAATAGGTTGGTTCATCTCTTGTGGAGGAGGGGATGGAGAATAACCGCCTGATGATGTGGAAGCTTCCTCGGCAAGCTCTATAGACCCGCTACGGAATGGAGGGGTCCGAGAACGCCTTTCCTCTTCTGGTTGGTCGGGTTGAACGGGGGGTGGTCCAGGCACAATAGGGTTGTCAGCTGCTCGGATACGACGGTCGATGAAACCCCCGTACGAAGCTCTGTAACTAAGAAGCACTTGAGCTGCTCTTGCCCGGCCAGCCAAATGGGTGCCTTGACCGTTGAAGTTTAAAGCCCGGTTGATGTCAGTTATGTGGACTTGGGGGGTGATGATGGCATACCCCTGGTTGATATTTTCAGCTGCAACACGAGAAGTTGACAGTCAGGAGATAAGTAAATTGGAGATGCGATACGAGTAAATTGCTTGGTGAATGAATTTTATGAAGAAGAAAGAACTGACGTGGTTGCCCAAATCTGTGAGGGGCGTGAAAGCCTATCACTTGACCATCCTCGTTTCTGGGCTTGAAATTTCCAGTAATTACGAGGAAATCGTCATCATCTCCTCGAGCGGAGTCGGGCAATTCAAGCTCCAGTCGTCTTCTTGAGTCTCTACTCTTTAGATAGTAGGTAAGGGCGTCTTTTGTACGAGAGATGCTATATAAATGATGAATATCGTATAGGCCTAGGGATGTGTTTAACATCTGGTTTAGGGCGTACACGCCCATGACGACCCTAAAAAAGTTAGCAGAAACTTGCATGGGGGATAGCCTGTAGTAAGCCAGGACTTGGCGGAGTAGTGGCGCCAGGGGGAATCTGACACCGCCCTCTACAATGGCAACCACCGGAATGTGGAGAGTATCGTTATTTGGACTCTGGCGTATGGCATCTACAAGGGCCAAACTGGTGGCAACATCGTCTGGGATCTCATAGCGAGATCTAAACGAGGCCATGGCCTGAGGAGTATTACAATGACGCCTGAACCTCCCCATTATGAACAGGAATGGAACAGACGAATAATATGGGTATGAGGAAGCCCTGAAAACGATTAAAAGAATCCCTAGATCGACGAGAGGTAAGGGGAGAAGGAATGATGACTTACGATTGCAACGATCAGGAGTCCTAGATACACAAGCGAGAGATCTCGAGATAGTGGACAGGGCTCCAATGGCGGGTGTGCTCGAAGACTCTGGTTGCAGAGGGAATCGAGATAGAAGAAAGGGGTTTCGAAATAGGGTGAAAACCCAAATGTACCCCAATTAGTAGGGTGGCGTATGTGAAACGTCATCCCGACGCCGTTTGGGCATTCCGTTTCCCAAAAGATGCCCATTCGCATTTAATGAAAGTGGCACGATGGGTGCCACGTGGAAGGGTTGGGGCAGGAAAAGCCTGTCCAGCCCAAACGACGAGACGTTTTTGGACTGGCTTAATGATGATATCTACACCAGTTTTGAGGAATGCAGGGGCAAAGAGACGTAGCTTAAAGTCCTAAGAAGCTTTGCTCGTCATAAACGAAGACATAACGAGTAAAGCTGGGGAGCGATTGTAGGGAGTAAATCCCGAACAGGTGTAAGATGGCCCGAACACGTGGTATGTAGGACCACGGTATAATTATGATAAGGACAGTCGCCGTGCAATACGGTGATCGGCGATAGGGACCAGTGATATAAGGAATCATTGGTCCAAAGAGTCTGTACCGGGTCAAGGTCCAGAGAGTATTGGATCGAGAGATTGACGAAGGAGCGGTGACATGTGAAGTCATTGGTCCAAGTAGTCTGTTCGGCAGCAAAAGAGCCGAACAGGAGGGGATTTGTACGAAAAGCAGTCCCAGATGCAGGAAATGTTCCAGAAGGTTCTAGAAACAGGGATATTCCGTATATACTACAAGATCCCAATGAAATAGGATCTAGGAGAGATACCCAACGGGAATGGGAGGTTCGGCCAGCTATGGAAGGAAGTCCTAAATGGACTAAAGTAATGAACTGATAAGGGAACGAGAATCCGAGATATTCTGGGTTTCCTATACGAGATAGGAAACCTAGGGCAACATGGATACTTGGGCAGCAAGCATCCATGAACCTATAAATATAAAGCAAACCGAGAGGAAAAAGGTACACAATACATTACAGTTATACGCATTCTCTTATGCTTAATTAGGGTTTTCTATTAGTACGTGATACTAACTTAGGTATCGGAGGGCCTTTGCCACGAGAGGCAAAGGTACGCTCACCCCTTGTCTGTTTTGCAGATAAGAACTCCGGCAACGTATTACGGTTCCGGCGAGGACCACGAAGTAGCCGTTACAACCTTGTGCTGCTTAAACCCTTCTTAGTTTTTCTGCACTTACAGTTATGGTTTATTATTCTTTTATAGGGTTATATGGTTATAACGAGTAAGGAACAATATGGTTATATAATTATATATTCAGATCATATATAACGTTATATGTTTTCCTTTTAAATGTTACTTATTATACATGTTGACATTTAACTATGTATACAGCGACCAGATTGGTACATATATGATTATATGTGCAATTCGTTGTCATGAATATTATACAATGCAGTACCAAATCGTTACACGCCATCAATTTCAATATATCCAAAATGTACCATATAATACAAAATGTACCACCTAAGTCAGTGGACAAGTCAAAACTTGTTCAAAATGAAACATCATTAATGTTCGGACCATCGAAGATAAAATTTGTTCAAACTCCCACAAAAAATAAAAAAAATTTATCTCACTGACACCATCTCAGTCCTTCTTTATCACCATCTCATCATTTCATCCGTGCTGGAGAGTGTCCTTCTCTATCACCATCTCATCATTTCATCCGAGCTGTAGAGTTTATCCTTGCTATTGGTCGGGCATTATATGTTCGTTCCACAGGTACTAACTTTTTACCTTTCTGATTTGGTTTTGTCATTCCTGCAAAGATACACAAAATTAAACAGATGCAAATATATATAACCTAAACACTAGCATGATAATAAAGTAGATTCAAGAATCATGTATAACCTAAATACTAGCATTCAAAAATAGCCGTGTATGTTACCATAACGATATATAATAGTAGCAAACCTTATACAAATTGGTCCGTGCAGCGGCCTAATAGACCTGAACATATAATCATATATGTTACCCAATAGCAGCTAAACAAAACTACAAAAAACATTCCAAAGCTAGCAAAAAAACAGTTTCAGTGCAATTGGACTACCATTACTGAAATAGAAAGACATTAATAAAACACATAACTCCACTTCAAACGACTCCAGTCATTCCATGGTTATATAAATGAAAGAAAATCACATCTATCAAAATAATAATTGGAATAGGACATATAACCCTATATACAATAATAAAACATGATCAAACTTGGACATATAACCCTATGAAAGAATAATAAAGCATGTTCAAACTTGAACATATATATGCATAAATATACAACCAAAACCATATATGTTACTATAACCATAGACAACCTTACATGAATTGGTCCGCACAACGGCCTAACAGACCAGAATATATAACTATATATGTTACCTAACAACAGCTAAACAAATGCACAAAAAACAAAACTGTTCTTGCATTGTAATAAAGTAGATTCAAAGAATCATGTATAACCTAAATACTAGCATTCAAATATAGTCGTATATGTTACCATAACCATATATAACAGTATGTCCCTTATATGAATTGGTCCACGCGGCGGCATAATAGATCTGAACATATAATCATATATATATTTACCCAATAGCAGCTAAATAAAAGTACAAAAAATATTCCAAAGCCAAAAAAAAAAAAAAAACACGATTTCAGTGCAATTGGACTACCATTACTGAAATAGTAAGTCATTACTAAAGCACCTAATTCCACTTCAAACGACTCCAGTCATTCAATGGTTATATAAATGAAAGAAAACCAAATTTATCAAAATAATAATTGAAGTTATGACATATAACCCTATATACAATAATAAGCATTATCAAACTTGGACATATAACCCTATGAAAGAATAATAAAGCATATTCAAACTCCAACATATATATGCATAAATATACAATCATAACCATATATGTTACCATAACTATATATAATCATAAACAACCTTATATGAACAGAATTGAGCATATAACTATATATATTCACAAAACAAAATGACAACTGAACAAAATGATAAAATACCATACATCTTCACAGAACAAAATGACATATATAAACAAAAAAAGAAGAATATATAATGTCATATAATGTTACGCAATAACATATAACATTGTAATGTTATATGTTATAACCTAATGTTATATATTTACATCTGAACTTATATATATATATATATATACACACACACACACACACTCCCTCCGTCCCATTTTCATTGTCTATTTTCGTTTTTTGTGTCGTTCTTTCAACACTTATATCTTCCAACATGAATCTCAAAAAGTATGCAATATGGATCTTGTTTGATAGTTCTCGATTAGATCTATAATACAAAATTTTTAAAATTATGAAAAATATTATAGATTGGGAGATATAAGCGTTGAAAGAACGACACAAAAAACGAAAATGGACAATGAAAATGGGACGGAGGGAGTATTATGTATGAGTATAAATACTCACATATAACCAAATATGTCACTTAAGAACAGAACAAAATGACAATTGAATAGAATGACATCTGTCAAAATAACCATATATGTCAGAGTTTCACATTTAAAATCATTTTGGACGGCGTTGGCATCGTCGTACAAGGCGTGGCTAATAGACCTAATGTTATATGTTTACATCTGAACTCATATATGTATTATGTATGAGCACAGATACTCACATATAACCAAATATGTCACTCAAGCACAGATGCTCACATATAACCATATAAGCACTACTAATCGTAACTAAGCCTCCAGAAATTATAGATCCTTAATGATAAAAAGCTATATGAGTTCCACAAACAGTCAACAAAACTAATAAACAAACAATCAATAGTAATCGATCCAAACATAAGACGAACAAGAATAAAGTCAAAATTAGGGACAAAACGTACAGTACGACTGCAATCAGATCGGCGAAGATCGAGGAGGAGCAGATCTAGACGTTGAGTGGGGAATCGGAGGGGGGGGGGGGGGGGGGGGAATCGATGCGATGGACTGGTCCGTATGGTGGTGGAGAAGGTCATCGGGATATACCTGGGCACGACGAACATGGCTGTGGCGGCGATGGAGGGCGCGAGGAGGAGGAGTGCACTGGCAGCGACGATGAGTAGGCGAGGAGGAGGAGTACACCGGCAGTGGCGGTGTGCAAGCAATGAGAGAGAGAGAAAGGGTCGTGCTACAAATCTGTAATTTCTAGGGTTTTTCTCTTTTATGAGTGGGTTATATAGGATGGGTATTGTTGTCATTGGAATTATTTTATTGGACTAGTGGACTAAAGAGGTTATGAAGTTTAGAAGTGGACTAGATGGGTTTAGAAACTGTTATAGTAGACCTATGGAAAATTCTCCTATATTTAATCTAAGCCTTTTTACTTTACGTATGCCCAATATTGTAATGGCAAATCTTATGTAATAGTCTTTTTTTTTTGAAACTCTTTGTTGACCAACCTTTGTAAGGAAAATATAGAGTGGGCCTCATTTAAGGAGTTCGCTTCCGGCCCCCAAGAGTTATGAACCATATGACCAAACATATCCTAATAAACCTACATCACTAGTAGTCTAGTATCAGTCGCCCGGCCCCCCAGATCATAATATTCATTGCAGGCCATTTCACATACCAAAGTCTTCTTGTTTTGACCATTGCCATGTGAAGGACATGCCTTACTAAAAATGTGGTAATATGGGCTGGGATGCCCATCTCCGTTTTTTCGCCGAGCTCTATTTTTTTTCTATTAAATGAGCATTTTACGTATTCTCTCTCTCTCCCTCTCTCTATCTCTCTCCACAGCTATAGTCCACTAATGTATATATACACGCATACACACAGATGTATTTGCCTTGTTCGAAAACTTCTAGTAATTCAAGTGGTGATGAGCAGGGCAAATTAAGTTGACTGTGTGTAATAGATGTTTCTATGTGTACGTTGTTTTTTTGTCATTCGATAGATGTTTGCCTACTCTTAAGGGGATGGGGAAGGGGGTATCGCAAAGCGGCATACAGGTGGGGCAAGTCCAAAGGGCATCAACCACACCACACCAAGCACTCACACTTCTGAAGAGAATTGAACCTTCAGTTTCCATGTGGAAGAAAGAAGTGACGAAGTTCACAAACTTCTATATGAACAGGGCAATTTGGTTTGTGACTTCTATGAAATGCCAGAAGTACAATTTCCAAACAAAACACAACTCCATATGGAGAAAGCACGTAAGGTAGGCAGATCTAAAAGTCAATAGCATTCATGTATGGATCTAATATTGCATGCATTAACATATCAAACATCAAGAGGACTACCGACTAACAAGGGGGAGTAAAGAAGATGGAGTTGCACAATAAACCAATGATCTTTTTGAATCAATCAAAACCAAAATTTGAGTGCCGGAAGTTGCAAAACAGTAGGAACAAACATGTTGAGAGGTACTATATACAGGCCGAATTGTTTGTAAGTTCTACATGAAAAATAGAAAAGACAAGAACTTCATTTACGAAAGATCATACACAATTTTACATGAAGCTTACTTCCATAACATAATTAGTAAATGGATACAACTAAATGGATACACCTTGTCACTATAAATAAGTACACAGTGAAAATATTACAACGCGTGCAAAGCAGGGGCGGACCCAGGATTTACCATCACTGGGGTTAGGTATCTTGATACACAAAGGCTTGTTGTGACTAATAGAAATTGATGGTTGTGATGGTTCCTTCCATTTAAAAAATCTCTCCATAGCTATAGGAAAATTTTACTATAATGTTAATTAACAATCTTTAATAGGACCTATGTTTATCCTAATTTTTAATAAGTTCGCTTCGGTTAAATTAATGATAGGGCCTAACTTGGTACTCAAAATTCAAAGTCTGAAATTAGATTAAACCAATGCGTGTTTTAGGTAGTAAACTGATGAAGCAGTTTTGAATCCGGCACAGACCTGATCCTGCAAAACAAAGCTGAAGTGAAAGTCACCGGTGTGGCGGTTTGCCAACCACCCTCCGATGCCTAAGTCAGTATTGAACTTGCTATTTGGTAGGAGAATTGGGATTCTCGGTTATCAGTGAGCGTACCTTTATTGGAGTTCTACCGTCGCTTTTATAGGCATTTGATGGGAGGTTGAGTCCTAGTAGGACTGCATTCCGGGGATATCTGGATCGCTTTAGCGGGGTGAGTAGAGTCCTCCTGCCTTAGCTGGAACTCCACGAGCACCCTGCTTTAGCATGGAATCCTTATCCGATGTTTATTGGTGATTAGGATAAGCATAATGTGCTTATCTTACTGGTTCTTCACCCTTATCCCGTAGGAGTTGGGTTTAGTCGTATGATATACTCGGTGGGCTTGGATCAGCTTCGTGTCATAGCTGGTCCTACTTGGACTAGCTTTGTGTCGTAGCTGGTCCTTAGATTCGGCTCCAGCTCTGCCTTTCAGGCGTAGCTGGGGTCCTCTTTACTTGTTATAGGTGTTGTTCTCCTGGGGAGCTTGGGCAAGGCTGATACCTACTCCCCAGGTCCGTGCCTGTGGCAGAGCTGGCCATACCAGATTTTATCCTACTTACCAGGTACTCCCCTGTTTCTAAGCTTCAACCCTTAGCTGGAGGTTAGAAACATAGTTCGGACCTAAATGGCGGTTGCCGCTTTTCCTCTCCTCTTGAGGTTTTAAATGCAATGTTGGATCGTGGGATAGGTGTCGATATCCTTGCTATCCTGGTGCTTAGAGGTGGACGACGAGGATTTAGGAGCGTTTATCGGGATTTGTGCTGTGACGCTTAAGCTGGTTCAAAAAGCTCTGATCAAGATTTCTGTGTTTGGATCATCTCAGGCGATTTTTGTGCACGAAAACCCTTCTTCTTCGTTCTTCTTCGTCGTCTTCTCTAGAGCCCGTCTCTCGTTGGTACGTTCCTTCTCCCTTGCAGTTCTTGTCTTTTTTTCATGTTAGATTTCCCTTTTTAGGTACAGAAAATCCGAGCCCAGAGTGGGCTGTTCTTGGGAGGTTTAAATACGCTAGACTAGCGTATTATTTTGCCTCCTTTAACCCTAGTCCTGCTGTCATAGAGGATTTTGCCCCATACTCTGCCGTTCTTCAAGACAGGGTCTTCCGTGATCTCTTTAGTTTTTCGACTTCTTTACACCCTCGATCATCTGTTATAGAACCAATGTCGGGGGACGCTCTTGATTTCTCCTCGATTCTTCAAGGGGAAGAGTCGTCGGTTGATGAGGAGGTCCCATTGCATCGTAGCAATGTGGGTAAGGCATCTTTGCATGCAAGTCATTCTGGTAGTGTTAAGCCCTCTTCACCTCCGTCGTCGTCGACAGGTCCCACTAGGGTTCCACATTTTTCAGCTTCTTTGATTCCTTCGACGATTACGAGTGAAGAGTTAGCCGCGGCTAGGGTTAGATTTTCAATTCCGTCTTCCGTAACCCTCAGAAAGCCTTTGGGGTCTGAGCGAGCCTGTTCTGTTGTTGAGAACGAGACGTGTGTTTACGTCGGGGCTTTAGAAGGGGGGCTTCGACTGCCCTTCCCTACCGTGGTTAGGGAAGTATTGAGTTTTTTGGGTTTGGCTCCTGGCCAAATCGTTCCCAACTCTTGGCGTTTACTGATTGGCTGTGCTGCTCTTTGGGGAGCCATGTCGGATGGTCTTACGCCTCTGACGAAGGGGCCCTTTCTAAACCAGTTCCAAGTAAAGGAGGCTCCTGGGGGTGTAGGATGGTATTACTTTGCTAAGAGACCTGGCGGAGGAGAATTGATCACTGATCTTCCTCACGTCCATAGAAACTGGAAGGATAAGTTTTTCTTTGTTGGTGGAGATGGATGGGAAGTTTTGGACTGGGAAATTGGGTCTTATACGCAGCATGCTCCCTCTAGATGGGGGGAGCCCATTGCCAGTTGTAAGCTGTGGCTTTCTTTTGTCTCTTTTTAAAACTTGCTTTTAGCACTTCCTTGTCTTTTAAAGATCTCTGTTTTATGTTTTATGCAGCTCGTGCCTCGTATCCCTCGACCCCAGCTATAGAAGCAGAATTGAATTTAACTCGAAGCTACGAAATTCATAGCTGGGATTTGCTTGTCACTCCGGAATCTTTGGCCACCTATTTGCTGGGTCCTGAAACATCTAGTGAGGTTTTAGCTCTTTTGAGAGGTATTCCCAGTTTCTGTTTAGGCATTTTAGGCTGCCTGCTGACTTTTCGAGAGATCCCTCTCTTGACTTAGTGGTTGAACTGCTTGAGGTGGATGGTGGTGAAGTTTCAAAGAGGAGGGCAAAGGGTACGGCCGTGGAGAGTACCCCTGCTTCCAAGAAGATGAAAACTGTTGCTGGTCCTTCTACTTTGGCGAATTTCCAAGAGGCCTTGGAGCGTGCTTCTGGGTTGCTCTGTGCTGCTGACAAGTATTCAATGGCGGAGATGTCTCTCTAAGCTGTGGGGGAGCTTATGTTGGTTGAGATGGCCATGGTAGGCCTTTCTGCTTTTTGTCAGCTAGCTTTTCCAGGTGTTTCTTTGTTTAATTCTGTCATCTCCTTTTTGCAGGCTACGGCTCGTGGTCGTTTCCTGGTTTCCCAAATCCTTGGTTTGGGGAAACAAATGGCTGCACTTTCTGAGACCAACAGTAAGCTTTCCAAGCAGAGTGCTGCCATGATTGCAGAGCTTCGGAAGTTGACAACTGAGAGGGACAGTGCCCTGAAGTCAAAGAGAGGTTTGGAGGAGGAGAGGGATACTGCTGTGGCTACTGCTCGGAGTTTGGAGCAAAAAATCATTGGTTGGGATAGGGAAAAAGAGAGGTTTAAGTCCACAAGTTTGGGGATGTTAGAGAAGGTAAAGAATGCCCGTAGAGACGCCATTGAACTCTTCCTTCAGTCCCCTGAGTACCGTCAAGATGTTACCCAGCAATATTTTGATGGGTTTGAAGCCATGAGGAGCCAGGCAGCCTTGGCTTTCCCAGACTTGGATTTCTCCAAGTTTGAGGTTGATGATAAAGAAGGGCCCTCGTGTCTTGACGGGGGACAGAAAGGAGGAGAGGAAGGTGATGAGGTGGTATCCAAAGATACATCAATTCCGAGCTCTTCGATTGCATCCCTTCTCAGCACTCCGGAAAAAGTCTCTCTCCCTCTTGAAGTTCCAATTCAGGCGGTAACATCGGTAACACCTCCTGGCCCATCATCTGGTGATGGGCAGGCTATTAACAGTTCCACCCCGAGCTTTTGAATGGCTCTTTGAAACTTTAACTTCTTTTGGGTTTGTAACACACTTAAATACTTTTCGTACTTTGTGTTTTTGGGAGTGGCCTTGAGTTTGGCCCAAATACTTTTCTGACGGTTGTTGAGATCTTTAAAAGATCATGTCTTGGGGGCCTCCTATAGGCTCGTTTTAACAGGTGCAGGTACTCGTTTGAAGAGATAAAAGATACTTTTATCTTATGGTATGGCATTTTCCAATAGTCTTTTATCTATACATTTTGATTTTGCCAGTTCCTGTCCTGTTGTTGCTGTGCTGAGTGCTAGTATTGTTTGCAAGTGGTATGCCTTTTACTGTACCAATTTGCTTGCTCAGAATTTTATTCTGAGCTTTTTGTTTCTTTACTTGTCGTAGTGCATCGTAGTGCAGTTGCTTGCCACAGTGTAGTTATAGTACGTCTCTTACTCCCCTAAGTGGGTTAAATGCTTGCGTCCAAGCAATTAAGACACTTATATAGTTTTACCCTTAGGTTTATCTGGGTGAGTTGCTTTTTTAATAACGCGTGGCTATTAATGCATAGCTGTGCTACGTCGTTTGAGTTTCAAAAATTTATCAATGCATAGCTGTGCTACGTCGTTTTGAGCTTCAAAAATTTATCAAAGCTGTTAAATCAATGCATAGTTGTGCTACGTCGTTTTGAGCTTCAAAAATTTATCAAAGCTGTTAAATCAATGCATAGCTGTGCTACGTCGTTTTGAGCTTCAAAATTTTATCAAAGCTGTTAAATCAATGCATAGTTGTGCTACGTCGTTCGAGCTTTTAAAAATTTATCAAAGCTGTTAAATCAATGCATAGCTGTGCTACGTCGTTTTGAGCTTCAAAAATTTATCAAAGCTGTTAAATCAATGCATAGCTGTGCTACGTCGTTTTGAGCTTAAAAAATTTATCAAAGCTGTCAAATCAATGCATAGCTGTGCTACGTCGTTTTGAGCTTCAAAAATTTATCAAAGCTGTTAAATCAATGTATAGCTGTGCTACGTCGTTCGAGCTTTTAAAAATTTATCAAAGCTGTTAAATCAATGCATAGCTGTGCTACGTCGTTTTGAGCTTCAAAAATTTGTCAAAGCTGTTAAATCAATGCATAGCTGTGCTACGTCGTTTTGAGCTTCAAAAATTTATCAAAGCTGTCAAATCAATGCATAGCTGTGCTACGTCGTTTTGAGCTTCAAAAATTTATCAAAGCTGTCAAATCAATGCATAGCTGTGCTACGTCGTTTTGAGCTTAAAAAATTTATCAAAGCTGTTAAATCAATGCATAGCTGTGCTACGTCGTTTTGAGCTTAAAAAATTTATCAAAGCTGTCAAATCAATGCATAGCTGTGCTACGTCGTTTTGAGCTTCAAAAATTTATCAAAGCTGTTAAATCAATGCATAGCTTTATTACTCTGCTGGGTATTACTTAGGTTGGATGATTATCATAACTCCCCATGCTTGCAGAGTTCAAGCCGTCTGCATTTAATAATTTGGCTATCGTTTCAACTGCTCGAGGTAATGGGGTGTGTAACTACCCATTATCCCAAGCGGTTGAGGTTGCGGTTTTGATTTCGATCATGCTGATTGGTTCAGCAAGCGGTTATTGAACCGCACAATTTTGGCTATAAATATCAGTGGATTGCAAGGGATGACTCCCCATTCCAATTTTAACTTCGAATTTGCCAATGGAAAGTAACGATCGTATCACTGAGTTATGCCAGGAGTTGCAAAACCTGAAGATGGCCATTACTGGGCTGACCTTGAAGATGGAGGCCATGGCGGATTCTATTTCTGTCATGGAGAAGACGGTCCGCATGGTATTGATAGCCAACTGGGACCAGTTGGAGGCTTTTCGAGGGCAACTGGCGCCACCAGTTCCTTCCCCTCCGAGGGGGGAGGTAGTGATTAGGTTGCAACTTTGTGGGTTTGTCCACAGAGTTTTTATGTAAAAGCTAATCCACATCCCTTGGGATGTGGATTATAAATAAAATTTTGATAATTTTATCTTTTGTCTCTCTTATTTCATGCTCAGAGAAAATTAAATCACATGTAGTGAGAATTTGAAACGATATCCCTCGTGAGGAATTTTATTGGCCACTTGGGCTGATAAACAAAAAGAACACATGGTTCTAACTAAAACAACTGGTTTACTAAAGTTTTATTGAACACATAGAGTTTCCTAAAAAACAGAAATAAACTTCCTAAAATTGAAACAAATTCGGGCTGCAAGTACCTACTTGTAGTACTTCTTCAGATGTTCTGCATTCCATGAGTTTGGTAGCTCTTTTCCCCTTAGGGTTGCGAGTCTATATGCTCCAGCTTTGATATGGTGGAGGACCTGGTAGGGTCCTTCCCAGTTTGGGCCTAGTTTGCCCACTTTCTTCCCCGTAGGATCAACCTTTCTTAGGACCAGATCACCAGCTCGAAAATCTCTTGGCCTAACCTGTGCCTCGTGGTACTTAACCATTCTCTGTTGGTAAAGGGCCAGCTTGGCCATGGATGTTTCCCTTGTTTCTTCCAGGAGGTCTAGCTCTGCCCTGAGAGCTTCTTGGTTATCCTGGGGGTCTGGGCTCGCAGTCCTGTAGTTGAGGAGTTCGACTTCAATTGGGACTACAGCCTCGGCCCTAAATGCAAGAGAATATGGGGTTTCTCCGGTTGCTGTTCGGGGTGTTGTACGATATGCCCATAGCACATTGTAAAGCTCGTCTGGCCAAGCTCCTTTGGCCTCTCGAAGCCTTTTCTTGATTCCTTTCTTGATCGTCCGATTTGTAACCTCTACCTGGCCGTTTGCCTTTGGATGAGCTTTGGAGGCGTAATGTACGTGTATTCCTTTGGAAATACAGTATTCTTTGAGCTGGGCATTGTCGAATTGCTTTCCTCGATCCGTAACTATCACCCTTGGCAGTCCAAAACGACTTATAATGAATTTCCATAGGAAGTCGATTGCTACCTCTGTTGTGATTGTGGCCAGTGCCTTGGCTTCGACCCACTTCGTAAAGTAATCGACAGCTACGATGGCATGTTGGACCTGGCCTGCTGCCATTGGAAGTGGGCCAATTAGGTCTACTCCCCACTGGGCAAATGGCCAGGGTCCTCTCATAGGTGTTAAGACAGTGGGGGGCCCGTGGATAATGTTTGCAAAGCGTTGGCACTTCTCACATTTTTGGACCATGGACTTGCAATCTTTCTGCATACTTGGCCAGTAATATCCTAGCCTGAGGAGTTTGTAGGACAACATTCGGCCACCTTGGTGATCCCCACATATTCCTTGGTGAACTTCTTCCATAGCCCTTGTAGACTCTGGTGGGATTAAGCACCTAAGGTATGGTAGTGAGAAGCTCCTCCTGTAGAGCACGTCTCCCATGATCAGGTACTTTGCTGCTCTGATTTTCAGTTGCTTAGCTTTGATATTGTCATCTGGTAATATTCCATTCTGAATATAATCAGCTATGGGGCCTGTCCATGAGTTGCTGTAGTCGACAGCTTGTACCTGTACGTCCATGGCAAAGATGCTAGGTAACTCCAAGTATCGTATAGGTGCGTTTGGTGGAATAGCACCTTCCCTGGCCGTGGCCAGCTTTGACAGATAGTCGGCTTCGATGTTCTCCTCCCTTGGGATTCGAACAATGCTGAAGCTTTGCAGTTTCGCAATTTGGGCTTTCACTTTATTCAAGTACTTCTGCATTACTTCTTCCTTCACCGCGTATTCTCCTAGGACTTGTCCTACTACCAGCTGTGAGTCACTTTTTGCCAACACATGGTTGGCACCGACGGCCTTAGCCAGATCCAATCCAACCACGAGAGGTTCATATTCGGCCTCGTTGTTGGTTGCTTTGAATTCGAACTTGAGCGCGTAGCTTAGGCGTTGCCCCTTTGGGGAGGTTAGCACCAACCCAGCTCCGCTTGCTTCTCTGGTTGTTGATCCATCAACCTGTAGGATCCACGGTTTGGGTTTTTCCTTGGGGAGCTCCTCTGGTTTTGGATACGTATATTCCGCAAGGAAATCTGCAAGCACCTGAGCTTTGATAGCGATGCGGGGCTTGTATTCTATGTCAAACTCCCCAAGCTCTATTGACCATTGAATTAAGCGGCCGGAAGTTTCTGGGCAATGGAGGATCCTTCGGAGTGGTTAATCTGTTAGTACTTTGATTGAATGAGCTTGGAAATATGGCCGTAACTTTCTAGCAGCTATTACCATGGCAAAAGCCATTTTTTCGGCTCTGGGGTATCTCAGCTCTGCTCCTCGCAAGGCCCTGCTGATGTAGTATACTGGAAGTTGTGTTCCCTGCTCTTCTCTTAATAAGACTGCGCTGACAGCGTGGGGGGAGACAGCAAGGTATAGAAACAGGGTCTCTCCTTCTTGGGTCCTGCTGAGCAAGGGCGGGGATGTCAGGTACTCCTTTAGCTGGTCAAAAGCTGTTTCTTCCGTAGAGGTCCACTCAAAGGCCTTTTTCAAGACCTTAAAGAACGTCTGGCACTTGTCAGTTGAGCGGGAGATGAACCTGCCTAAGGCTGCAACTCGCCCGGTTAGCTTCTGGACCTCCTTAATGTTCTGGGGTGACTTCATGGTAAGTATGGCCTGAATCTTCTCGGGGTTTGCTTCGATTCCTCTTTGAGAGACCATAAAACCCAAAAATTTCCCTGAGGAGATTCCAAAAGCACATTTTGTCGAGTTGAGCTTCATTTTATATCTTCTAAGGACATGGAAAGTCTCTTCCAAATCTGCTATGTGGTCCCGTGCCTTGGCACTTTTGACCAGCATATCGTCCACATAGACCTCTACGTTGCGTCCAATCTGTTGTTTGAACATCTTGTTGACCAGCCTTTGGTACGTTGCCCCTGCGTTCTTGAGACCGAAGGGCATCACTTTGTGGCAATATAGCCCTCGATCAGTGATGAATGAGGTCTTCTCCTGGTCTTGTTCATGCATCTGGATTTGGTTATAACCTGAGAACGCGTCCATGAAGGTGAGGAGCTCGTGCCCAGCTGTAGAATCTACCAAGGAGTCAATCCTAGGCAGCGGGAAGCTATCTTTTGGGCATGCTTTATTGAGATCCGTGAAGTCTACACACATTCTCCAGTTTCCATTGGCCTTTTTCACCATAACTACGTTGGCAAGCCAGTCTGGGTAGAGGACTTCGCGGATGGATTTTGCTTGTACGAGCTTCTCAACTTCTTTGGCCACAGCTTCATTCCGGTCTGGAGCGAAAATTCTCTTCTTCTGCTTGACAGGTCGAATGGTGGGATCCACGTTGAGCTTGTGAGATATGACCCTTGGGTCAATCCCAGGTATGTCTTCGTGGGACCATGCAAAGACGTCTCTGTTTTCCCTTAGGAATTGCAAAAGCTCTGTTCTTGCTACCGGGCTTAAACCCGTTCCGATCCTAACCGTTTTCCCAGGTCTCCCTGGCTCCAGGAGCTCCTCCGCTAGTTCCTCTACCGGTTCTCCGTGTTGGAGCTTTTCCTCATCTCGAGTATCCAGATTTTCTACGTTCATGGTAATGTTTGCCCCCCTCAGTGAGGTGACATAACATTCCCGTGCTGCCTTCTGATCTCCTCTGATGCTAACCACTCCTTCTGGTATTGGGAATTTCATCATCAAATGATGTGTGGAGATTATCGCTCCAATCTTATTCAAAGTTGTTCTCCCCAATATCGCGTTGTACGCTGAAGGACAATCAACCACTATAAAATCCACCATGCGTGTGATTTGACTTCCTTCTTCTCCCATAGTGATAGGTAGGGCTATTTGTCCAGCTGGATAAACGGGCGTGCCTGCAAATCCGACTAGTGGAGACGTCATGGGCCTTAGCCTTTCTCGCCCTACTTTCAATTGGTCGTACGCGTGGAGATAGAGGATGTCAGCTGAGCTCCCACTGTCAATCAGTACCCTACGTGTGAGGTAATTTGCTATGACAATGGTGATAACCAGTGGGTCATCGTGAGGAACCTGGACGCCCTTGATGTCTTCTTCTGAAAAAATAATGGGTATCTCCTCCTTTTTCTGGAACTTACTTGGACGGCCAACTGTGTTGACCTCCAAGTATTCCTCCGTTCTTAGTTTCCTGAGGTGCACTTTTCTAGCGTTGCTAGATTCGCCACCTCCTGCAAATCCTCCATGGATGACCTTGATCTCTCCAATGTGACCTGATCGGGATGCTGCAGCATTCCTGCCTTCTTTGTTGGCATCTTCCCGTCTGGGTGGTTTTTGGTGCTTTTTCGTTACAAAACGTTGGAGCCTCCCTCTCTGAATCAGGTCTTCGATTTGCTGCTTTAAATCGATACAATCGTCGGTATTGTGACCGTGGTCTTTGTGGAATCTGCAGTATTTGTCATTAGCTCTTCTGTTGGGATCAGTCCTCAACTTCCCAGGCCATTTGAGGTCTGGGTCGTCCTGCAAATTGCTAAGGATCTGCTCTGCCGTAGCTATGAGCGGTGTGAACTGCTTGTACCGGCCTTGAGGTGGTCCTCCTGCCCCTCCTCGTTTCGGGGAAGATCTTGAATCTACTTTCTTGCTCTTTGGTTCCCCTCCGATTTTGCGAGTGGGTTCCCTCCTCTTTCTGTCGGGAGAAGGAAATTCACCGATGTGTGACGGCCCTGTTTGGGAATCAAAGCTATCACGTGTGCGTCTTGCATAAACAGCCTCCTCTGCATTCATGTGTTTCTATGCTCTGAGCATAAGCTCTGCCAAAGTTTTGGGTGGCACTTGTGATAAGAGGTATAGAAACTGTCCTGAATACAGTCCAGCGATGTACGCTGTTATGCTCACGCTATCATCAGCTTCGTCAATCTGGACTACCTCCTTGTTGAACCTGGTGGTGTACTCTCTCAAGGATTCCCATCTTCCTTGCTTCACCGTCAATAGATGCGTAGCTGGTTTACCGTAGCGTTGACCAGCTATGAAGTAGCTTACGAAGCTTGTGCTAAGCACTTTGAAACTACTGATACTTCCTGGTGGGAGTTTATTAAACCATGCTCGAGCACTTCCCTTAAGGGTGACAGGGAATGCCCGACACATCACCTCGTCTGGCACTGCTTGTAAATGCATTAAGGATTTATATGTCTCTAGATGATCCAATGGGTCCGTGGAACCATTGAATGTTTCCAGATGGGGTATCTTAAATTTCCTGGGAAGTGGCAGCCCCATGACGTCAGATGTGAAGGGTGAATCTGTGTTTTTCACCAACTCTTCCACCGTGGCGGGAGTTTGTGCTTTAACATGTTTCATTAACCCGTCGATCTGATCTTGCATTTTGTTCAAAGCCTCTAGGTCATGGGAAGTCCTTTCCATGGGTGGCTTTCCACCTTTCCTTCGATTCTGGCTTTCCTTTTCACTGGATTCGTCTTTTTCTTCGTCATCCTCTTCGCCTTGTCGATTGTGTCATGAATTTAAAATGCTTGGTTCGGAGATTTGCTTTCGCAAGTCCGCGTTTTCCTGCATCGCAGTTTGCAACCCTTGGGTTAACGTCCTTATCTGCTCCTGCATTTGGGCAAATGCCTCGGGGGTCATCTGATCACCCCCACTTCTAAGTGTTGCGGCGGCTTTGGTTGCTTCCGCCGCCTTGGCGGCTTTGTCGGCGGCTAGGGCGGCTTTTGCGGCCTTGGCCGTTTCGGCTGCCTTGGCAGCTTTGGCTGCAGCGGCGGTCTTGGTGGCGTCGTCGACACCCTGTTGTGGGGGGTCTAAAGCCATTGTCGTCTTGTTTGATCGAGTCTCTACCATACAAAACTGTTCACCGTAAGGAAAAAGTCGTTCCCACAGACGGCGCCAGCTGATGAAGCAGTTTTGAATCCGGCACAGACCTGATCCTGCAAAACAAAGCTGAAGTGAAAGTCACCGGTGTGGCGGCTTGCCAACCACCCTTCGATGCCTAAGTCAGTATTGAACTTGCTATTTGGTAGGAGAATTGGGATTCTCAGTTATCAGTGAGCGTACCTTTATTGGAGTTCTACCGTCGCTTTTATAGGCATTTGATGGGAGGTTGAGTCCTAGTAGGACTGCATTCCAGGGATATCTGGATCGCTTTAGCGGGGTGAGTAGAGTCCTGCCTTAGCTGGAACTCCACGAGCACCCTGCTTTAGCATGGAATCCTTATCCGATGTTTATTGGTGATTAGGATAAGCATAATGTGCTTATCTTACTGGTTCTTCACCCTTATCCCGTAGGAGTTGGGTTTAGTCGTATGATATACTCGGTGGGCTTGGATCAGCTTCGTGTCATAGCTGGTCCTACTTGGACTAGCTTTGTGTCGTAGCTGGTCCTTAGATTCGGCTCCAGCTCTGTCTTTCAGGCGTAGCTGGGGTCCTCTTTACTTGTTATAGGTGTTGTTCTCCTGGGGAGCTTGGGCAAGGCTGATACTTACTCCCCAGGTCCGTGCCTGTGGCAGAGCTGGCCATACCAGATTTTATCCTACTTACCATAAACATTAAACCATCTAAAAAAATAGATCTGAATAAGTGACGATCTCTTGCATATTTATTTACCAAAGCTCATGGGTCATGACTTTTAATGAAGTTTTTTTTCCATGATTCCATATTATGTTTACTTTAACTTGTTAATGTACAATTCAATTAAGTTTTACAATCTACAATTCCAAAGAAAACACACACACAAATGAAGTCAAAATCTAGAAAAAAAAATCAAATTTTCCTCAAAGCCCAAGGATTACCTCACAATAATTAGATTTTGCTTTGCTAAAAAAATGAGAGAGAGAGAGAGAGAGAGAGAGAGTGTGTGCGCGCATTGAATAAAAATTCTTGTGTCTAGAATAGACGAAAAACTATTCTTGCTCGATTTTCCCCCTTATTGAGAGAGAGAGAGAGAGAGAGAGAGAGTAGAGACCCGTATTTATTTTATCGAACGTTAACATTTTATAAATGCATGATTATTGGAAAAGGAAATGAAATATTGGTTTTATGTGATTTGGGGTTAAAGTGGTAGAATTGATTGTTGAGGGTTGCAAGAGTAATTGGTTGATATATGGGTATATAAGGGAGAGTATCACACACTCTCTCTCCTACGCCTCTCTCTCTCTCTTGCTCTCTCACCAAAAATCACTCAAAAACCCATCGAAATAACCTCAAACCCTTCATCCTCATCGCGTATTGTGGTCCGTACCCCGTTGGTTTGAGCTCGGGGAGGTCGTATCTCGTTCGAATCAAGGTTTTTGGAAAGTTAGGGCTCGTATCTTCTTGGATTCGTTCTTCGGCTTCGAGGTAGGGATTCTACCTTTCAATACATGTATTAGAAGTGTTTTCCTTGCCTTGAATCGTGTCTATAGTTGTTGTTGTCGTTGTTGTGGTTGAGATGCTTGAAATCTGCAGAAAAACTGCTCGAAAGCCTCCCGTATCGATACGGCCCTTAATCCGTTTCGATACGGAACAAGTTGGACGAATTCGATACAGTGAGCTTATCTCCAGATTTCCCTGTTTTGTTCCGAAAACCCATTGTTTTGAACCCCAATCACTTTTAACTCGTTCTAAGTACTTCTAAATCACTCCTAATCATTGTTGATCACCCTTGTTGAGCTCCTTGTGCATTCTTGGTATTTCTTTACCTTTGTTCGATGAAAGTTGGCTTGATTATCATACGAACTTGAATTGATATGGGACGTTATGGGAATTTGAGACACGTGAAACTTTGTTGACACAATGCGCGAACATTTGGGGCCCATCGACGGGTGGGTGCCTTGCAGGGGATATCAGGGTCCCATAAATAGCCTGGCAGGAGCTAATGCTTGCGTTGGATTTTCAAGGCCCAACCTACAAGGTGGGTGCTTGGCAGGGGATATCAGGGTCCCATGAATAGCCCGGCAGGAGCTTCGGCTCATGACACGTAACGCGAGACGGTTTGGACACGAGATATGAAAATGGTTAAAGGTTGAGATGTATTCTAAATCTCATGGCTCGTTTGTCGGATTGTTGATCCCTATCGATTGTCCAATGCTTGGGCTACCTTTTGGACATGTCGTATCATCATTCTCGCATTTCTCTTGCATATATCGTTTGTGTAGAATTTCTACTGGGCTAGTGTAGCTCAAGCCTTATTTCTTTTCAGGTACTAATTTTGGACAGTAGCAACCATGACTGGAGTGCTTGGACATTGGACATGACGTTTTGAAAGCTAACATTGTAGAGTTACATAGGCATATTTGTAAATTTCTTTTGAAGATGTATTTGTAACTTAAGTGATGACTCTTTTGACTATGGGACGTTTGTTAACTCTTAATCTTTATGACAATTGATGTTTATCCCGATTTGGGGCCGTTGTGTCGAAGAATGTAATATTTTGAACACTTTGGACTTGGGAAATTAATGATATTTTGGGTATCGTATGGACTATTGTGAGGTATTTGTTTAAGAAACTCCTTATATCTATGTTGAAAATGGAGGACGTGACAGAAAGAGAGAGAGAGAGGGGGTGGGAAAACAAAAGGCAATGTGTGAAAAGTTGGGCAAGCTTGTAATTTTTCAAGATCACTTGGGGCAAGAGATAAAGGGCAGAGTAGGATCTTAGGGCAAAATTACCAAAATGTTCAAAATCTATATGCATCTCTATGGAGAATTTTTATCCAGTGGGGGTCAATTGACTCCTCTTGCCTCAATGTGCATCTGCCACTGGTGCAAAGCCTATAGAAAATTTGAACCTCTTTAGACCAATGAGGTATATAAGTTACCGCCTACAAGGGTTCCTAGCCACCACATCAAGACTAAGCATTTGGCAAAATGCAAGAGTATGATTCACAAGATCTGTGAATGAAACACCAAACAAGTTATGACCCACTTGTAATTAGCCACTCTGTAAAGAGAAAACCAAAAAAAAAAAAAAAACTTGTAATAAGCAATGTAACAGATGTATTAATCTAAACCATAGAAACTTCAAATTCTAGTAGAGAGAATATAACTTATTTCTTTTCGTTAATTTATTAAGTTGAATTGCACCTTTTCGAAGATCACAACTTGTATTAATACCCAAAGCTTGACTCTAAAGCAGAAATAGAAGCTAAACTAGTTGGCAATGGTATAGGAGTTGATTGGGATCCATTCTTCTATCATGTTTGTTCCTGTGGTGAAGACCAAGGAAGTTGTATCTTCCTATTTGAAAGAGATCTCCACTAATATTCCAAATATTTCCATGCCAAATTAAACGTAACGACCCAGTCCGTTAGGTTTGTTGGAACTAAATTTCAAAAAAATCCAAAACATGAATTTACACGTTTGGCATTTTCAATAAGTTTGGCCCAAGTGACTTCTCCGAAAGTAAAAAAATATGACTTATTCACCAATAATCGCGTGATTTATTCACCAAGGGTCATGCCTCGTAAACTTCTCAGCCTCTATCAAAATCCAACCTCTTCACCATACGAATCCGTTAGCTAGGGTTTAGTCTTTCCTTTCACCAATCTGAATTTTATTTATTTACTCAAATCGCACAATCTCTCCCGGAGTCCCGGGCTTCTCTGATGAATTTCATGACAAAGATAGCCCCAGAGCTCGTGCTACAACCCATGCCGTCTGTGTTGCAAATTAGCCCTCTGTTCCTTTACTTTCCCATGGCTCTTTCTGTGTTGAATTCTATGGCTACATTTACCAATAAAGAAAAAAGGGTCATGCCTCTTGGAATGAGCACAACGATCACATCCCTTAGTTTGAATCTAAGAGTCACATCTTTTGACGTAAACTCAAAAGTCACACCTTTTGGTTTAACCCCAAAGGTCACACCTTTTCACAACTAAGCAAACCATGGTGACATCTTAATGCAACATCAATAAAAGGTGTATTATTACACAACCCTTCATGAAACATCATGATATTTCTCAATTTAAAAGCTACTTAACCAAGCCTTGCATGACTTCCCAAATACCACATTGCATCAACCGTTGCAACTATACATTATGTAAATAACCTTGCAATAAATCCCACGGTTTTTTATTTAACCAAATCATTCAGGGAATGAAAATAAAGAAGACCGCTCATCTCTATCTAAGGCGATGTATGATGTATCCGTAAGCAAACTTAGACATGATCATTCTAATGGAGATGGAAATGCAGAGAGTCAAAACCAAAGCACAATAGACTGATGCCATGCAAAGAATAAGATATCAAAGGATTTCTCACGTTCTTTTAATTCTTACTTTACTGCCACATGCCATTTTATGCATCAGATTAAAACTACAATTGAATTTCCAACATCCTCAAACCCTTTTCTCTCAATATACTAACACCTATGAGAACTTTTATAAAATCGTATACGAACTTAGATGGGTAATTACACAAGAACATAACAGAGAAAAGCCCCACAATCTGAGGAAAAAGAAACTGAAATCGATGCATACCTATTTCATGAAAAGCCAATTCAAGCACAAAACTGAAGAAGCTATCAACGACAATCAACTTCTGATTCCTTCACGGAAAGGTCAATTGGTTGAAGACCCGGCGACTACATTTCAGACGTCAGAATAAATTCGTTGGTTTCAGATTATCTTTGATTAGGAATGAGCGCATACCTTGGGCTGATTGAAGGGAATTTATGGGATTCCTTATGTTTGCCTTCATTAGGTCACTGTCGGAAAACACAAAGATAAAGTGATGAT
Source organism: Rhododendron henanense subsp. lingbaoense (assembly GCA_020567845.1). Lineage (NCBI taxonomy): Eukaryota > Viridiplantae > Streptophyta > Magnoliopsida > Ericales > Ericaceae > Rhododendron > Rhododendron henanense. The sequence continues at coordinate 16,776,348 of CM036314.1, forward strand.
GAAATTGAGTAATCATTGGGTCATTGTATCAAACAGTTAGTATGCAAATCACATAAGAGAACTTTGTTCACAAGATATGTTAGAGGAATATGTTGCCTTCATTAGGAAACAGTTAGAAATCATTAATTTAAGTAATGGTGAATTTGAAGCAATGACCCACCGTTTACCTTTGCAGGGAGGGAGGGAGAGAGAGAGAGAGAGAGAGAGAGAGAGAGAGAGAGAGAGAGTTCAGTCCGGAAGAGTGTTCGTAGTTGGATTTCTATGCGTAGAGTCAATTTTTCCCAGGAAGGGGAGTACGTGAATGGGGTCCCCTTGCTCGTCGGCCATTGTTGCTTTTTATCGTTTTCTTTGGAGCCGTTGTATGGTGTCGGTTGGAAGAGGTGTAGGATAGGGCAGGTATTAGTTGCGAGTGTTAGGGGCATTTGTGAAAAGGAAAAAGCAGGAAACATCTTTCGTACATTTAAAAGTAGTATATATATATATATATATATATATATATATATATATATAGATAATTGACTTTTTTTTAATCACCGGTCAATATTTTTTACATTTTAGATTCCTCTCGTCAAGACAAATTGAAAACGAAAAAAATAATCCACAAGAATAAAAACTTTGAAAACAACCAAAAGTAACCCAAAAATATATGAATTCGGCAGTTTTTTGGCTATTTATTTTTGTCATTAGTGAACTTCATTTAGTATTGGTCCATTTTTTAAAAACTTTTTAGATTTCTCTCGTCAAGATGAATTGAAGAGGTAAATTTTTTTACTATACCCTAAAAACATTAGGAAAGACAAAAAGTAACAAAAATACTAGCATTTGGCTATATTTCGGCAATTTTTTGACCCCAAATCCTAAAAACTACAAAAAAAATCAGAAAACACTAAAAATCTAGCGATAAACCTATCATTTTACAACTTTTCACTCTCTTTTGCCTTTTAGTTTTACTTCTTTTAGGATTGGTCCTTTATTTTACTCTCATCGAGCCAGATCGAAAAATAAAAAATTTGGTCGAAAGCTATAAAAAAAAAAAAAAGCAAAGAAAGACAAAAGATGGACAGTAGAAATTTACGGATTTTGTAATTTATTTGGCGAGCTTATTTACATAACAATGGGTAAAGCGCATTCTTAATATATATAAGGAGTAAAATCTAATGACACAATTATTTTCTGTCCAAATAAAAAAATGGAGTCAACAACAGGGACTGCTGCATAATAGTTTGTAAAATAGGGGCGGTGCATTTTCCAAACCGTGTAGGATGCTTCTGCAATTGTCAGAAATCTCAAGGTAAGTTAGTGCAATTTATCAACTCCACTTGCCTTTTGGGAACAACAGTTTTATTGCATCAACTAATTTTATGAATTTGATGATGCAATTTAATACAGTTTAATGCAAGTTTCACATAACGCAAATGCTAAAATCAGCCTAATAGGCGGACGATAGTGTTTGACACGCGCGTACTTCTCCATTGTTTGTCGTCAGCCACCAGTAAACTCTGACAAGTGATACTGAAATGTCTACCATCCCTTCCTCTAGCATAAGATAATACTGGGCCTATTTCCGTTTGAACAAAAATAAAATAATAATAATAAATAAATAAATAGTACTGGGCATGCAGCCTTACACCAAGCACAGCCATTCGGAGGACAGATTATTGCCCTAGACACTACGTGACGGTGTTCCAAATCTTTCTTCACGTGTTATGGGGTTCATACATAGTCTCAGATCCCACAAAAAATATGTGATTGGAAGGCTTGGGGCACCACGTGGCCAGTGGCAGAGCCAGAATTTTGATCCAAGGGGGCCCGGCAATATTATAGACATGTATATTTTATCAGAACATATTTATTATAGGGAGAATTTTCCCCAGGTCCACTGTACCACTTTCCAAACCCACTAAGTTCACTTCTAAATTCTGTAACCCCATAAGTCCACTAACCTATTATTAAGGATATAATAACCCTAATTAGTCTAATATACCCCTGCGTCTTTCAAAAATTGTTTGCCCCGTTTTTTACTCAATTTCCGTTTTTTTCTCCATTTCAAACAGATCCAATTTCTCCCCTTACAAAACCCCTCACCCCTCCCCCCCTCCCCCCCCCCCCCCCCCCCCACCCCCTTCACTTTTCCAGAAAACGCAGATTTTTGGGGATTTGCCATTACAAACCAGAAACCATCGACTATTTCCCCGCCTTCTTCGTCGTCGACGTTCTTCGCCCTCGTCTGCCCTCCTCCGTCGTCGTCAGGCTTTGTCGTCGTTAGGCTTCGTCGTCCTCGGCCCTTCTTCGTCGTCGTCCCTTCTTCGTCGTCCGTTTGTCGTGTCGGCCCTTCTTCAGTCGCAATCGTCTCCATTTTCGCCTTCTTCGCTCCATCGCCTTCGGCAGAACCTACATCGTCATTGATACAGTAGGTATGTTTCTCTTCGTATATATGGTTATATGAATGGTTTGCTAAGTTAATTTAGGGTTTTGATTGCGAGTATATATGGTTATAAACCTAAATTATTTGCCGTGTGATTGAGGGTTTTGTACACAGCATCCTGGGGAAATTTTATGATTGGTATATATTGTTATGTATAGTAACATATATGGTTATATACTCAGATCTGTATGCGAGTAAATCTCCTCCATTCGGTATGCTTATTGGAAAACTATTAGTGAACTTTGGTTATATATGGTTATATATTTGATCTTGACATATCCTAATTAAGGTATCAGTTTTTGGATATATATGATTATATACATTTGACAGGTTGGTGTTTGCTAAAACTAGGGTTTTGATTGTGTAACAGACATGGGCATGTAAAGTTAGGGTTTCGTATACGAGTCAGAATACCCCCAGACACCCAAGGTGCTTGCCAAGTAGTTCGTTATATGTAGGCCTCCCTCTTGACCTAGATTAATAAGCATCCTGGGATGTTATTGTGAGGTATGCTTGAGACTGTTGAATGTTATTGTGAGGTATGCCCGAGAGTCTTCTCACTAATGCTGATGAAATACTTTCCATTGTCAAGTCTTTGCCAAAAAATGCTGATAAAATACCTTCCGTTGTAAAATCTTTCCCCATAATCCCTGACAGTTTCTGTTGCTTATTTAACGCTGATAAGGTATCAGTTTTTGTTACTCTGTTTCTCAGTAAAACTGCAAAAGTGAACTTTGGATATATATGGTTATATACAGTTGAAAGGTTGGTGTAACAGACATGGGCATGTAAAGTTAGGGTTTTGATACGTTCAGTATGTTTCTTAGGAAACTAAAAGTGAACTTTGGGTATATATGGGTATATATGGTTATGTCTGATGCAGATCTTTGTGGTTTTCCCTCTGTAAATAAGATACACATGGTTATATATCAGAAAATGTAACATGTGATTTTGACAAGTCCATCATGGAACATAAATTGCAATATCAGTATCTCGAATCCTTTCTTACACATACAAAGCTGTTTGTCTCCATATGTTTATTTTTTTCATTGTATGTGCAGCAATGACATATCCTAAAAGAACAGGGAAAGAGTTGGTACCTGTGGCGTACGCAACAGATGCTCGTCCATTGGCAATGATTGACCCACCAAAAGAGATGAGGCTGAAAAATCACCAAGGAAGCGGACAGCAGACCCTGCTGTCATAAATATTGACGACAGTGCAGGTAAGTCTGAGGTAGTCAAGTCTTCCTCCCCCTCCCCCCGGAAAGGATCAAAAGAAGCTGATGTAGAAGCAACTGTCAGAACTTCCTACCCTACCCCTATTAAGATCAATACAAAACAACATGGCAAAAAGCCTGAAACTAAAATGGTTTATGAGAAAAGGAGGAAAAGGACAAGTAGGGGAGATGAAGAAGTTATAGATCTGAACACCCCGACAAAGAGAGTCACACGGTCTGCTGAGGCATTGAAGAAAATGAAGATGAATAAGGACATGAAAGAAAAGGAGGACAAAGGAATTAAAAGAAAAACAAGTCATCAAGTCTCCAAGGGTGGAGGTTCGAACAGACAACGAAATGTGAAACAAAAGGTAAAGGGGGAGGAAGAAGAAGAGGAATGGGATGAAGACGAGGGAGATGAAGAAGATAAATGGGATGAAGACGAGGGAGATGAAGAAGAAAATAGAAAGGTAAAAAAGGGGCAGAAGAGAGAAGGGGTCAAGGGTAAGACAGGCCAACCAAAACAAGAAAAAGTGAAACCAAAAAGGGGTATACAGTACAGGTAAGGACACATGATTATATGTATATGATTGTATTGAAATAATGTTATATATGTTCTACCAACATGTGTTTGGACATATATGTTGTTATTACCTGGAATATATATGGTTACATATGATTTAATGTATCATTTTAATTGTATAGCACCATCATATCAATAATAGATGTTCCATAATAACATTGATATAATGTTATATATGATACACTTACTAGTGAAAACGTTATGTGTGTTGTTATAACCTGACATATATATGGTTATATATGTTGTTATAACATGTAGATATAATGTTATATATGCTATATTAACTAGTGGAAAGTCATATATGTTGGTATAACATCAAAATATATATGGTTATATTTGATATTATGTAACAATGTTTGTATCTTAACATTGAACAAAAATGTACAGTCAGTGAGTACCTCTGTGAAAATATGATGTTGGCTTGTGTATAATATTATGTTCTTATATATTAGTGTAGTGAAGAGTGTTAAGAGTGGTACTTTTAAACCTCTTGCTTGAATGGTTTTTTGTGGTAAATATTTGGTGAGAAGTAAATTGATATGTTGTGGATGAAAGCATATTTAGATGGTTTGGCTATGCATAGTGAGTACAAATTTGACGTATGAAATGGAAACATAAAATTTTCACAGTTATATATCATGGATATTCTGCTCTGACTGAAGAAGATTATTCTCCCCTTCCTAGTTCCCAATAATTTAGAGAAGGCTTTGACGATTTCAGTTTAGTCATTTAAAACTTCAAATTATTTTTTCCCCGTTTTTGTGTGTGTGAAGGAAAATAATTGTCTTCAACATTGGTTTCAGTTTTCCTAGTTACTTGGCATGCTAGGCACCAAAGGGTTTTGTGTTTTCCTGATGCCCATCATTTAACATTAGATGGTCTCCTCTAGTCCTCGAATTTAAATACTGAATCAACAAGAGGCTTCTAACTGGTTTTTCAAAAAAATTGCTATTGGTTTAGTCTTTAGATTCAACTCAAATCAACTAGGGTTGTCTATATAGTACTACTGTTCTTCCTGTCCACTTCATCTTCGTTGCCTTTATCTTCTCTCTATTCCAGGGTATGCGTTGGTGTGCAGAGTGGTGGGGTAATGTGCTAAGAAGAGATATGTAGTCTTTTCATCTCATTTTGCTGGAAGAGGACAAATCATTCCTTACTTGCACGATATGCGCCATAGTTGTGTAAAGCATGAGTCTTTTGTATGCCAGAATCTGCAACTTAATAGAGTCAGTAGACCTTACAAATTTTGGTAACCCACTTTCTTGTCTGTTACTAACTGACATAATCATAGGAGTATTATTTTGGTGATGTTCATTACCATTTGTCGTGACACAGCTAGGGATGCAGTTCTGTGTTAGATAACGTTGAATTGAGAATCAGCATCAGAAAATGAACCGTTGATAGCTATATTGACTTATGGATCTTAGATACAATCGTGATGCTTTTCTATTGTTGTCAGAGCTTTGAGTAATGGAGATGCACCTATCCATTTACACATATATTAACTTTGATATAATGTTATATATGCTATATTAACTAGTGGAAAGTCATATACGATGGTATAACATCAAAATATATATGGTTATATTTGATATTATGTAACAATGTTTGTATCTTATGCAGGGCAACTTTAAAGAAAGGGAAGACAAGTAAAGCGACCAAAGGCAAGAATGTTGAACCTGGAATGTCTTAAATTCCCCTGAAAAAGCCAAAAAAAATCCAGTACAGGTAATGATTTTGGCTAATATGTATATATAGTTACTGATCTATATAACGTTATATACTGTCCTGTGAGACATTATATATGATGTTCTGTTCACCAAATATATAGGATTATATATGTTTTTATGTATAACTTTTATTTTATGCAGGTCCAGCTTAAACACTGTGTTGAAGCTGTTACAGACTATTCCTAACGGGGAATTCACAACACGTCAAATACAAGAGATCAAGAAAACACCCTTTGCGGATATTGTGTTTGGGATTGTCGAAGCGAAGCTGGATGAGGCATACGTAAGGAAAAGTGATCCTGACGTTTTGAAGTTGGTAAAACAATATGAAGGGTCAGGCGGAAGTTTCAAATTGGGGGCCGACTCTGTCAAGATAACGGCGAAAGAGCTTACTATTATATTTGGGATTAAGTCTGGTACTACGAGGATTGTTATAAATCCAACTCCATGGGTCCCAAAAACAGATTTCGCGGATCGACTTTGCCCTGGTCCGAAAGGGCAAAGGATATTGACCACTCCGATACTGAGGGACTTCTTCAACAAGGCTGTTAAAGGTACCACTTTGAATGATGCGAAGGACTTGGCGCGTGTCCTCTGCCTTTTGTTAATAGGGACGCTGTTTGTCCCAAACACACAAGCCAGAGTGAGTTGGGCTTACTTGGATTCCATTGAACCTTTGGAAAACAGCACATCATACAATTGGTCAAGCTTCATAACTGAAGAGGTCATCCATGAACTAAACCTAAGGGGTTCTTCGAATCCAGCAAAAGTTGGAGGATGCGTAATGGGACTCATGGTAAAAATGGCTTCCCTCTTCATCATCTTTCAATTTTTTTACCTTATTATTGGTATGAGATAAACTAATTTGTGCACCCATTTGTCAACAGTATTGGCTTTGTGAGCATGTGCGTTTAATTAAACAAGGAGATCCACACAACAGTCCAAGGTTCCTCAAGTGGAGGCTTAGTGACTTAAGCAAGGAATTGCGTACAATCAACTTGAATTCTCTCAATCCTCTTTTGGTAAACATGATATAGGGTTATATATATTTCCCGTAGAAGTTGTTATGTTATTATGATCCATTACAAAACATTGTTGGAGCTATATGTGAGTTGTAAACATCATTGTTTATTGTTTTTATTTGTAAAGGTATTATCCTCAGAGTTGGAGCCAAACGACGAAGAGGAAGAGTTGTATAGGTTTTGCCCAGTGACCGAACACGAGGCTGATGTCAAAGACTCTAAGGTGAAGACTGCAGTTGACAAGTCGAACGCTGAGGTGGTGCAGGATACAAGTGATAAGGAGGCGGATAGTGATCAGAATGAAGTGGTAACCCTCCGAGGTATAGTCCGAAAGTTGACCGACGAAAATGCGGAAAAGGACCGGAAAATTTATGAGCTTCAGAGGGAAAACGAGGAGAAAAATGCCACAATTGCTAAACTTAGGAGAAGGATTACAAACCATCCACAAACCACAGCACCTGGATTTGGATTCGAAGGCATTTCCGCACAGTTTGAAAAAGACCTCCTAGAACACGAAAACATTACTTTACAGACAGAGATTGGTGGCCTGATCATAGAGAAAGACATTGTTAAAGAAAAACTGGAAGTGGCCGGAGATATCATTGATGATTTTGTGACACACACTGTAACACAAACGTACCAGGTAATGTTTGTATATATTAGGTTATATATGCACTTTTATATAGTAGTTCAGAATATATTAGGTTATATATTCATGGAAAAAACCTATGAAGGTAAGAAGTTAACAACTATAACTGGTTTTTTTTTTATAAAAAAAACAGACAGGTGAAATTGTGGGTGAGAAGGAGTCCAAGGGTAAAAAAGTGGATGCCGGTAGAGAGGAACATGGAATACAAAATGTGGAAGAAGAAGAAGAAGAAGAAGAAGGTGGGGGGTTTGAAACTGTCCAGGATGAGGGTGGGCCAGAGCACGAAATGGTGCCAGATGCAAAAGTGGATAGTACAACTGTTGAAGCATACAGAAGTATACTAGAATGCGGCACACCTAAAAGGAAGAGGGGGAAAACCAAAGTTAAAGTGAAATCATCGTCGTTGACCAGAGGAGTGAAGAAAACAGTCACCAGAGTGGAGAAGCGGTTAGACGATTATGTCTATGTTGATTTGAAAAAGGGGGCAACGAATAAATCAAAACAAAAGTGGAATCCAAGTGAAGCACCGTTGTTTCATTTGCTCATGAATATCGATGCGAACCTGTTGCGACAAATTGTTGACTGCCCTGATACAGATCTCTAGTAAGTAAATATACTACACTAATATAACCTCATATGGAAAGATTGCATTACATGATCTCTGCTACTGTTTACAACCTCATATATTTTTTGGATTACCTATTTTTTTCCTCTGAGCTGATCTCAACTAAGTTATTGCTAGTATTTTTTCCGTACACATGTGTGATAACAGTTGCACTGTCTGGACCAATGATGTGACGAGAGAAGCTGTACCCCTGGAAGACATAATGAAACTCTTGCAAGGAGGGGACGTCTCAAACTGGGTATGGCAACCCTAACTTATATCATGCTGCAAATACATATCAAACTGGGTATTGGTCGAGTCTGTTGTTAAGTAAATATGGAAACTAATGCAGATGATTGATGGTCTCGTTCATATGTTAACAATCTATCTGGATCATGATGATAAGCTTACCCATCACGATGCATTTTTCCCATGCACCATCTGGGTAAGAAACATCTTTTTTACTTCCGTAAATGCCTACTTATTTAATGTTATATATGATCATCTGTCTACTGCATTTAAAAGCTTTTCCAATGCAACAGACTATACTGCTCACCGTGAAAAGCGACATGAGAACAGTTCTGCTTGACAAAAAGCTTCAACGTGTGTTTGAAAACGTCCGGCAACATGGGACTAAATACTATCGGTACTTGGTATTCCCTATGAATGGCAGCGGGGGCAAATCGCTAAAAATGTCACCGTACCATTGGACCATTCTTTTCTTTGATGTTAGGAAACAAAAATGGATGCACTACAATTCGTTGAAGAAGAGAGACGGCAGAGATCCAATGCTGAAAGACGCTACCTTTGTGGTACACTTAATAATTCCATATATGCAAATACTCATAAATCGATTCACGAACAATATCAACACCACTAATGTTATACTTCCCAAATGTAGAAAAAATACGTGGATAATTATATGAAGGACAGGCATGATGAGCTGAAGAACCAAAGTACTAGTACAGAAATACTCTTTCAAGAACAAAATTTCGATGCTCCAATCTGCTCACCTCCATATGCTCCACAACAAGAAAACACATCGTAAGCTTCAAAACTCGATACAACTTCTACATACAACAGTTTGCAAAATTCTCCCAATAAACTTATGATATTTATTTGCCTCAAAAATATACAGGGTTGATTGTGGGGTTATCGTCTGCAAGCTCATGGAACTATTGGCGTACATTGAGCCAATCCCAAAAACACTGCCGAAGACTGAAATTGATCAGTTTAGAGCTGATTTAGTCTCTCGATTTTTGAACGATGAAGGAAGAAGCTGGACAATAAAGAAATGGGAAGCCAGGCGGATGGGGAAGGGGTCGCAATGACCGTTCGTGAGATGGAGAGTGAGATGATGATGAGAATGTTCGTAAGATGGGGAGTGAGATGGTGTCCTGGGGACCAATGTGGTCTTAATTTTTTGTAAGGATAGCATACAGATTTTTTATGTTCTTAGATGGTACAAAACTCTTTGTTGGTCTTATACGGATCCAATCTGATATTTCTCACATCTCTGTATCAGATTTTTGACCTGTTTCTCCTGGTATATATGGTTATATAAACGTTGCCAGATCTAAGATGCTGGTTTTGTTCTGGTTTTATGCACACTGTTGTTCTGTTTTGTACTGCTGTGGATTGGCTATTGTCTGTCATTTGGATGCTTCTGTTATGTGTTGGATATGATGAATCATTGGTTTAGTTGTGGCTCCAACTGTGATCTCTCAACTGTGATTGCTCCTTGGAAAGTGGTAGATATAAGAATATATAATGTTATATAATGTTATATCTCAATTTGTTTTCCCTTTTTATATGGTTTATACTTGCTTGTACGTTTCTTCAACTACATTGCAATATCTTTTCTTTTTTTTTTTTGGGGGGGGGGGGGGGGGGGGGGGGGGGGAGGGGGGTAAGAAAAGGCTTGCTTACCAAAACAAAAAAAGGTTTAATCTCTTTTGTCAGTTTTGTGTGATAAAGTGGGAGACATTGGTGCTTTTCTTTACTTGCATAATTTGGCGTGTAATAACAGAAGAATGATGAGACCAGAGAGAGTAAAGAACATTCTTTTCTTTATCGATTCTATACTGTTTATTCTAAAGGAGTTTAGGCTTCTACGAAGTCTGGATGTATCCTTTCTAAAGGTGTTCTGATGTTGGGTGTTTTTTTATTTTTCTTGCTCAATGAGTGAAGATGTCTGAATCACATTAGCAAGTATACAAGTGACGCATGCTTTTACCGTTACTTTCAGATTGTGTGATCTACTGTATGTTTTTGCACTTGATTGAAATCCCCTAGTGGTTCGTAAACCTTGGTTATGAATTAGTAATCAAAAATTGGACAACATTACAATCATATATGGTCATACGTGATGTTATACTTACAGTGTACATGAACAGGAGAATATATAATGTTATATAACGTTATATCTCAAATTGTGCACAACTCATGTCTACAAAACATTAAACTCTTTATTTATCCATAATCCAAAAGAAACAATTCCAATAATTAAGCATGAATAAGGAAAAAAAAGAACCACAACTTTAATCTATTCTTCATCCTAATCTCTTCTTTATTCTCATATTTGACTCATTGCCTCATACATCGCTTGGCTCTTTGCATGTTCTTCGGTTGTGCTTTGAAGCGCCTTGTGGCACCTCCCACATTTATTTGGCCTAGTATATGACTCTTCACCCCTTGAACGAATGCGTTTAACTTTGGGCCTACCAGCTGGACGCCTATTCCGTGGAGGGTTTATAACTCGTTCACCTTCCTTCGTAAAATCGGGAATGTCACTCTCTACAACTGGATAAATGGGTTCTTCATATGCACGCCGATACGCATCAACAAGGTATAATGGATCCATGTGATCCACCAAAGATCCTTCCCCTCCACCAGCTTTTATAATAACCGTTACAGCATGCCTGCACAAGAAACCGGTAGACTGCCATTTACCACAAGAGCACGTCCTTTCCTTAAGAGATACTACCTTCGGGGGAAGACAACGCACCTCATATAAACCCCCATTTGACATAATGATCCTCCACGACCTTCCTTTGTTTATAAAGTAGACTGAATTCCATTTCATCGACTTTACTCTCCTAGCTGCCATTTGCTTCATAATTTTGCGACGAAGCTCATCAACTAAATAAAAAACAGGCATTTCCCGAGCTTTAAGAATCCAATTGTTAAACGACTCCACAGCACTAGAGCTCATCTCGCCATACCGTTGACCTTTGAAATACGCGTTACTCCAATGCTCTATGGGGACACTTGCAATAAAGGTCCTAGCTTTATCTTCACCGTATTGGTAAAATTCTTCTTCAGCAGCTTTGTAGACCGAAACCGATGAAGCATATGCACATTTATTGAACAATTCAACGAGCCTGTTCCGAAAACCTTGCCTAAACCGACCAGGAAAGTGATCCTTCAAGTTAAACTGTAGGTGATAGAGACAGTATGCATGATGACAACCGGGGAACATAACAGGAATGTTGTTGACAAGACCGGCGTTACGATCAGTAATAAAGGTAATAGGACGAGTGGACAATGTACTCCTCAGAAGGCCAAGAAACCAAGTCCAATTAGCATCATTTTCAGCATCACAAATTGCATAAGCTATAGGAAATAAACCTGCACATGAATTATAACGTATTACGTTTCATGCGAACTTCTGTCATGTGTAGCTACACATAATACTTCATTCAATATATAATGTTATATATTGTAAACTGTACAAATTAAATTTAATATATAACGTCAAAAGATAAACAACCAAGTTAAACGTACATTGATTTGCATCTTTCCCTGTTGCGGCAAGGAGTGTTCCTTTGAATCTACCTTTCAGATGGGTCGCATCAAGACACAAAAAAGGCCGACAGTAGTTAAACCCCTTGATACAAGCATCAAACGACACAAATAGCCGCGAAAACTCCTTGGTTACAGGATCAGATTCAAGCCTCAAAACGCTCCCCGGATTCGTAGCCCTTGCAGCTTCAACGTACCACCGAAGCCTATCGAATGAACCTTCATAATCTCCATATAATCCCCATCTTGCCTTCTCAACACCTAACCAGGCACTATGATAGCACAAATCAAGACCATACTTGTCCGTAAACCAATACAACATGTCGATTGGAGAAGTTTTGGGTTTTTTCTCGATAAGCCCAGCTATCTCATCCGCAATCAGACGGGATGACATGCGCTTATGCTTATTGGTTCGGTACGTTGAACCACAATTATACTCGTTATGACACTTTTTAATATGAAATACTCCGTTGGTTCTATTTACAATAGCATGCACGTGCCATCCACACCCTTCAACAACACAAACCGCCGTCACCCTAAGTTGGTCATTCTTCACCAAACGATACATAAAGCCATTCTCAATTGCATATTTAGCCAGCACAGCCCTGAACTCCTTCACACCTAAGGGAAATTCTTGACCAACACCCTCTATCAAATCAGCCCAAGCTTCCGTCAAATACCTCGTCTCAGCATGTTTACTATACTTTTCCGCGGGGTCCATTCTATCCACATGTTCTATGTCATCATCATCCACTTCATCAAAATCACCCACTTCATCAATAGTACTACTAACAATTAATCTGCTACTATGTTTATTCTCGTCAACCTTTGCATTTATTCGATCACAGTTACTAAATAAGAAAAGCATATTCTCAAAATCAGATTCATCCTGAAGAACACAATAACCATCTTCATAAGCATATGAAACACAAAACCTACCAACAGACAGATTCTTCCACCTATTACAAATACTACTTAAGACATCCTTCAACCTTCCACCACCCAATATCCTCACTGGAAGAATCTGCAACCCATACTTACAAACAAACATGATTGTTGAATCCATGACAACTGCACACATAACAACATAACAACAAAACAAAAAAATCAAGGAGAATATATAACGTTACACAGCGTATCTGAAAAGGAGAATATATAACGTTATTGTATTTACAGCGTATCTAACAAGGAGAATATATAATGTTATATAACAACAGTAACGTTATATACAATGTCAGGTACAACATTGTATGTAACGTTATATACAGTAACGTTATATACACTGTATGTAACATGCAATTATCAACTAGAGAGATAAGAGAGATCGAGTTACAGTGGGAGGGAGGCGAGACTAGGGCCTGGATTGCTTGGAAAGAAACAGACGACCACCAGATTCGCGATCACCGGAGAAGGAACAGACGACCACCAGAATAAGTTTCGTAATCAACAGAGGAGGAACGGTAGATGTTTGCGAGATCAAACCCTTGCTTTCTCGCTCTTTCTCTCTGTCGCTCTATTCTAACGTAAAAAGCGTCAGTTCAAAAAAACGAAAATCTCGGGATTTGAAACGTATAAGGGATAATGGGGGAGATAATGGGCTAAACAAACGTGATCTGAATGGAAAGGGTAAATTTGTCAGGGATTATTTCCCTTTTTAAATGAAGTGGACTTTATGCCTTACCAAATATCTATTAGTGGACTTAGTGGGTTAGAAACATGCTATAGTGGATCTCTCACCAATTTTTTTATTTATTATATCATAATTTTTTTGTTTTCAATACATTAAATTTGTAAAATCATGTGGGACCCTTGTCTGTTCTTCCGAAATCTTTCTTGGGTATTTTTTCAATTTCTTTTATTTTTTGTAATTTATGCCTTAATTTTTTAGGTTAATATTTCACCTTCATGAGAAAATCAGAAAAGTATAAATTTGTGGATCAGAGTTAAAAAGTTTATATAGGACAACACTAAAGACAAAAAGATAATTTTTTAGTATTTTTTTTTATTCAGTAAATTTTTTCTTTGCTTTTGGTGGTAACTTTTTCCTTTTAAACTCTCTTCGTTAAGACGAATGACCAATCCAAAAAATCAAAACCAAAACCAACTGGTTGAAGGTTGTTGATGAATCAGTTCTGATTCGGATCCAAAAAAAAAACAAACAGTTCTGATTGAAAAAAAGTATTGGCGTATTGCCGGAACGGAATTTTGTGGGTCTGCTTTTTAGGGGTGTTTCCGGTATTGAAAATTTTGTATAGATTTTTATTTGTGGTTGAAAAGTTGTTAGGTGCTTTTGGTAGTGAATAAGGGGGTGTTTTCAGTAGTGAAAATTTTGAAGATTTTTATTTGTGGTTAAGAAGTTGTTAGGTATTTCTGATAGTGAATAAGTTGTTGATGGATTTGTGAGTAGAGTTACTGTAGCATTATTATTATTTTTTTTGTTATACAACTTTTTTGTTAGTAGAAATGAGATGGTAAAATGCTGAAACTTTTTTGTTAGTGAAAACGAGATGATAAAATGCGTTAAGTTGGTAATGAAAATGATTTTGCTGGATATGCGAGTGAAGTTATTAAGTTGGTAAAATCTTTTTTGTTAGTGAAAATCAGTTGGTAAAAATACGTTAAATTTTTAGCGATTTTTTATAGCAAAAACAAAATGGTAAAATGCATTGAATTTTTTTTTTGTGATTTTTGTTAGTAGAAACACCCCTAAGGCTCCGTTCCGGAAACGAAATAAGAACTTATTTTTTGTCCAATAAGAAGGGGAGTTCCTGAAAATAAGAAGGCTTGGAAGAATTTATATAGGTTCCATGAGGGCCGGCGGTCGGAAATCGGTCCGGTGGCCGCGCCGGGCCGTCTCCGGCCACCGGACGGCCGATCCGAGCCGTCCAAAAATTCTAAAAAAAAAAACCAAGGGGGCTAACGCAAGAATCAACGGCATCCGAGGTGTGTAGGGTGGTTGATCGGAGCACCTCGTTTTCATGTATAATATACACGAAAATTAGTATGGATTGTACACAAAAAAAGGGTGCTACGATCAAGCACCTTACACACCTCGGATGCCGTCGATTCCCGCATAGGCCCCCTTGGTTTTTTTTTATAGAATTTTTGGACGGCTCGGATCGGCCATTCGGTGGCCGGAGACGGCCTGGCGCGGCCACCAGACCGATTTCCCTCCGCCGGCGCCCATATTAGTAGCAACAGTCTTATTTTTGTATAAGGCAACTTGAAGCTCAAAAATCATGTATTTACGCAAATAATTTTCTTATCACAATGGATCTTGTTTGATAGATCTCATTGAGATCTTTAATACGGTGAAAAAAAATTAAATTTTTTTTTTCATTTACATTATTTTTGAGTTTGAAAATGTGAAAGAAACTTGTTATTTGAGTATTGTGGAATGCCCCTTCTTATTTTTTAAGATGAAGATGCAAAATAAGTACTTATTTTTTAAGAAGCTAGCGTTCTGGAACGGGGCCTAAGTGTAAAAAAGAGAGAACAAGCGGATAAAAATAAATAAAAAAGAGAGAACAAATGGTGAAAGGGTCCTGTAGGAGTGAGAAGATATAGGACGACATTTATTGTACATACATTACAAAGAACTGATCCAGCAGTAGCTTTCTTGACACAACTAAAAACTAATAGTAAAGTATTACGAGAATGGAATACAAAGCTCCGCCTATTAGGCGGAAAATAGCAGGACCCTTCACATAATATGAGCTTGTAACAATATTTGTAAAAATATTTTTGCATCAATATTTTTACAGTTTTTTCCATTTGCCTTTTGGGTTTTTTTTATCGCATCAACTTCTATGAATCTGATGGTGGGGCATCTTGGACCGCGGCTTGAAATATCATGTCGAAGGCATTCTCAATACATGAATTGAATTTCTTTGAATCCATGAAACCTTTCTCCATCCGGATGGCGACTCTTAGCTTGCCCACGTAGCTTATCATCGTTATTGAAAGACTCTACAACACATCATCACACAAAACCATGTATAAGTTTTCTGAATGCACGCATATAAAATAAGAATTAGGTTGTATTTTTATTTTTTTTTTGGTACAAAGAATTGGGCTGTATTTGTATATTAGTCAAGGCAAATGAATTTGTGGCCGACTAAATTAGGATAGGTCGACTCCTCTCATCTTTTGATTAGTGCTCATTATTATTCAAAAAAATCAACGTGTTTAATAGATTGCCATAGTGTGCTTTATTTCTGATGATGCTAATATATGATCCTATTGATTAAAGAAAAAAAATTAAAATTTCCCCGAATTTTGAGTTAATTTTCGAAAGTGCAAAATGATCAGAAACTCTTCCAAGCGTGCAATTAAATTAACTAAAATAGGTTCAAACAAAAAAGAATAGCTACTACATAAAGCAGAAAGTCTACAGATACAGCAATCTGTGCACAGATTTTTTTGTGGGGCCCACTACGGGTTCCACACAAGTGAGCCGAGCCGTTCATTATGTTTAAAACATTTTTTCAAGTGCCCCAGCGAAAAATTAGTTCAATCTGATATCTATAAGTGCTTGATTTAATCGTCTAACTTTTAATTCTCTAAAAACCCGAATGAAAGGTTAGATGATTAGATCACTTATAGATATCGGATTGAGCTGATTTTTCACAAGGGCACTTGAAAAAATGTTTTAAACATAATGAACGGCTTGGATCACTTGTGTGGGACCCCGCAGTGGGCCCCACAAAAAAATCTATGCACAGATTGTGCACAGATTTCTGTACTAGTAGCAAGGTTCTACATAAAGACACACGTATACTTGCATATTTACCGAAAAAATAAGAACAAAAAACACTACACTAGTTACTGTACCTCTGGACCGCCGACCAGTGTAAAGTACAATCCTTTGATTGGGTGATTAGCCAAAGCCATTTGCTCAACCGGCCCAATCAAATTCGACATTCCTATGCTTAAGTTTTTCAATGTGTTGTAAATATACCGAGCTACTGCCTGCATGCATCAAGTTCATAACGTACACATTATCGATCTTCGATTATGAACGAGCAACAAACTCCGATCCCCTTTTGTTTTTTGTTTTTTTCCCATTTTCACAGGATCCAATTTCCCTAGACCATCATGTTTTTGTTTTGAAAATCTCAAGAAGTTGCACCATATGTTTTATTTATTTATTTTTGAAATTTTGAATGGTGATTAATTTTGAGATATGAAACTTTTAGAAATAGTCCCTCAAGTTTGCATAAAATTTCAATTTCGTCCCCCTAGGAGAGAAAATGGCAATTTTGCCCTTAAATTTCATTTGTTTTGATCACGCTGTCAACGAGAACGACGAAATTGAGATGAAAGGTAAACTATAGGGTTACAATTGACACAATTAGTACTAGAGGGACAAAATTGAGATCTTATGCAAACTAGAGGGACTATTTCCGAATTTTCTCAAAGAATAAATAACTCAATAATGTTCATTCATACCTCATGGCCTCTAAATTTCCTCAAAATCTCCAGGATCCTACCAGTGAGATAAACCGCAGCAGAGTTTCTTTTCCTCTTAATGATCGTATGAGCTTTCCTCACAAATCTAATTGGGCTTGAATT
This sequence comes from Rhododendron henanense subsp. lingbaoense, assembly GCA_020567845.1. NCBI lineage: Eukaryota > Viridiplantae > Streptophyta > Magnoliopsida > Ericales > Ericaceae > Rhododendron > Rhododendron henanense. The sequence continues at coordinate 16,793,958 of CM036314.1, forward strand.
AGACTCATCAGTAAAAGCACCATTATTGTGACTAAACTTAGGTATGGAGACATGCAAGAAGGTGAAATGGTTCCCCCACGGCATCTCGGAATCGGGTTTCACCATCTCTCCAATCGTCTTGTACCCACCGATGGCTCTGGTGTTGAGAACCACCAGTGCAGTGGCATCTGCATTGCCCTGCTGCTGATTACAATCTTCATGGCTTGATGCTGTTGATTGCATGTATAGGCGAGTTCCCAAGAAAATTACTCCCGTGACTACGTCGTTTATCGTCTATAAATAGAAGATTTAACAACATTTCAATAATTGCAAGGACAGAATCAGGATTTCATGTACGGAAAGACCATATAACAGCAAAAACAAGATTTCGAAATTTCAACGATGAAGAGTATCGAAAAATTAATTGAAAGAAGACCATGAACACCTTTAGGTGCTTTAACATAACGTAAACAATTGAAAAGCAAAAGGCAAAAGTTTCACAATAGGTTTCATCAGCTTTGTACGTCAATAGAATGTGGCGCTCTCTTGGATTCCATAAGTCATGTATGATTGAATTCACACTAAATTTCGCTCTTTGAAAGAGGTGTTTTTGTTTGTCTTAGAGTTGTGGTCCCAAATGTGAATGTGAGAGAGAGTGGGGAGGCTATGCAATAAGGAGTTCTCATAAGAAATTACGAAGATTAATAAATAAATAAAAGCCGTTCCAATATAATTAAAATAAATGAGTTCTCAAGGCATTCAATCCTGTCCCTTGCAAAGGTTTTTTTTTTTTTGGGTGGTAAATGTCCCTTGTATAATTATTCAACTAAAGATACTTACAACCCCAAGCTTGGCTTTGATTTGTTTGATGTGATCAAGAGAAAATGTTAACGTAGTGATTGCGCTGGGCCAGAACTCCACCCCATCTTTACCGGACCGGATCGGTGTCTGCCCATCTGTAAGGAAGCTACTCTTCATAAGGGCATACCCAATATCCGATACAGTATTCGCAACCCCAGAGAAAACCCGACCCACATACCGAAATATCCCTTTACTTCTTTTTCCATCCCTTCTTGAGCTAGATTCGCGAGAAGGGAATGTTAAGGGGAGAGAAGGATTGTCAGCTCTTTGTAAGCAAGAAAGAAGAGCTCCCATGAGAGAGTAACCGTCGCCGAGGGCGTGGTGAAGTTTGAAATTTATGTGCCCGGCTGCATTACTAGTGGGGTATTTGAGTACGTGAACTTCCCATAACGGTCTGTTTTGCGGGAATTGATCCAAGGATATTTTCGACAAGTAGTCGTTGAAGTAGTCGTCGTAAAATCCCGGCGACATTCCGGCGGGGACAGAAGGGAACTTGATGTGGTCTTCTAGCTTCACTTCCACCCTCTTCCATTTTTTGAATCCCTTCTTGTCTCCAACCTGTTTAGCTTTTCGTGTTAACTTGTCGTGTCATATTTGCGCTTCGTGTAAAAAATAACTGACCATAACCCGCTAACTTCGTGTCGGGTCGGAAATTCCCACCCCGAGTGAGAGCTATATCAGATACTCAATTATGGTGGTAAACACCAACAGGAGTACTCTAATAATTTTGTAAACAATTATGGTAATTATCTCTCTCTTTTTTTCTTTTCTTTTTTTTCGGGGTATGGTCATATTTTCGTATAGTCATTATCTTCCTTGTAATAGTTAATGACCATAAATATTTTCCACAGACGCATCACGTGATATGACCTAACACCTTGATATCCATTGCAGGCCATTTTCACTTACCAAAGTCTTGTTTGTTTTCTTCTTCTGATTATTGCAGGACGTGCCTTGCTATAAATGGTAAGATGGGGCTGGGATCGATGCCCATCTCTCTGGTAAATGACCGTTTTACGTGTTCTCCCTCCACACCTATATCCAATATAAATGTGTACATGCATCGCACTAATATTTTGTTTTTTGTTTTCTTTTTGTTTTGTTAATTTAGATATATTTTGGTTATTTCCTTGTATCTGTTTGTTTTTAAGCAGTGCAATTTGTATTTGATTTTACCAACATATGGTTGGTTTTAATGAAACCTTCTTTGTCTATACAAAAAAACATATGTTTCGTTTCCATGAAAATTTGTATACATGCATACAAACATACGTTGATGCATATTCAAATGAGAAAATTTATAGTAATTCGAGCGGCGACAAGTCGTTCATTGTCGAGATGAAATCTGGACCATTGAATTGCATGTCGAACGGACGGCTCGGATAATGCACAGCACCATCCCCCGTTTTGAGCAGGCAATGAGTGGAATGTGATATCTTTATACTAGGTATATACTCCCTCCGTCCCAATTTGTTTGTCCAATTGTCGAAATTTGTGTCTTTCAAAAATATACTTATATCTTCCATTTTATTATGTTTTTTATGATTTTGAAGATTTTGTATAATAAAACTAATTAAGATCTACCAAACAAGATCTATATTGCATATTAAAAATATTACGAATTGAAAATTATAGACAATTTTTTTAGAGGTCAAACGCTCTCAAAAAGTCAAAAAGGGGACAAACAAATCGGGACGGAGGGAGTATAATAAAGAGTATATATCTTCATATATATAGCAAGTGTTGTGCCGAAACGAAATTGAGAATATAACAAATCAAGCGATAAATGAAACAAAAGGATTTACGTGGTTCCCCAAATTGGGTACGTCCACGGGAGAAGAGCAAGAGGATCCACTATAAACGGGGAGATAAACAAAGAGCCGGCTATACCTGTAACCCTCGTTGAAGCATCCAATTACAAATATTTAGGGACAAATCTCTGGCGGAATCCGATAGGGACACTAAAACCCTAGGTGGAACCCAGTAGAACATAAACCAAAATCCTAATATCTAATCTTCAACATGAGAGACCCCGGCCCCTAGGGGCATCTTCAAATGGATTCACTCAAGAAGTCCAAAACCTAAAGAAGAGAATAAGACTATATTTATAGCCACAGATTCCTTCCTAAAATCAATACTTGCCCAAACAAAATTCCTTGCACCCAAAGTCTAAACCAACAAGGAAACAAATCTTTTAGGAAGTCAAATACCATTCTTCGACCATCCCAAATTCAAGGCATATCCCCAACAAATCTCCACCTTAATTGACTTGAATTCCCTCGAACTTAACACTATAGGCAATTCTCTCTTTCAATCGCTCTTCTCCACCCGCCCCCCACGGGGCAATAACCAATGGTCAAACAAAAACCCCCCCACGGGGCAACAACGGCCAAACAAAACCCCTTAGGGGTTAATCACCAATGGCACACACGAGCAAGGCTCAAGCACGACTGTTTGACCTTGTAAACGCGACTTAGAAAATCCAGCCGCACATGCCTCCAAAGTGAGCTTCCATCTTCAAATGGGCACTGCCCACCCAACGCATCCCTCCCGAATGCACACGAAGATCTGCTCAAACTCCCCACGGAGTTAATTACCGAACAAGTATACCGGTAAAAACGTAGTCTCCTCCTTAAACTCTTGACAAAACTTTATACTTCTCCTCCAACAAAAACCCTTGAATAATCCTTGTTGAACAAACTTCTCAACATCGTAATGAGTCGCCATTGAAACGATCATCAATTACACAATACGCAATGGAAAACGAAAGCCTCAAATTGAAAACCTGGAGCTCTGATACCAATTTGTTGTGCCGAAAAAGAAATTGAGAATATAACAAATCAACAAGCAATAAACGAAACACAAGGATTTACGTGGTTCTCTAAATTGGGTACGTCCACGGGAGAAGAGCAAGATGATCCACTATAAACGGAGAGATAAACAAAGAGCAGGCTATACCCGTAACTCTCGTTGAAGCATCCAATTACAGAAATCTAGGGACAAATCTCTGGCAGAACCCGATAGAGATACTAAAACCCTAGGTGGAACCCAATAGAGCATAAACCAAAACCCTAATATCTAATCTTCAACATGAGAGACCCCCTAGGGACCTCTTCAAAGGGATTCACTCAAGAAGTCCAAAATCTAATGAAGAAAATAAGGCTATATTTATAGCCACGGATTTCTTCCTAAAACTAATACTTGCCCTAACAAAATTTCTTGCACCCAAAGTTTAAACCAAAAAGGAAACAAATCTTTTAGGAAGTCAAATACAGCAAGGATAAAGAATCCCTTTGGGCAAAAGTAATCAGTGGAAAGTATGGATTGGATCTAAATTGCTGGCTCCCTTACATACATGGAACTAGATCAACTTCGAGCATATGGAGGGATATTTGCTCAGTACTGGAGAATCCGTTATGATCATGTCTTGGTTACTCTATCTGCGCGAGAGGGCTTTAGGACTTAGGTAATCTCAGGTCTTGCTACTTTGTTTTTGGGAGCATATATATATGGTTGGGAGATATATATAGCTCTGAAAGAAGAGTATCCCAGATTGTATGCAATGTCGATCTACACAAAAGGAGGTGGTGATTAGTAACAGTTTAGGAGAAGGTTGCCTAATCGGGAGAATCAACAATTGGAGAACCTGAGACAAAAACTACGACAGGGCGGGACACTAGACCCAACCAAGTCTGATTCTTTACGGTGGGAATTTCACAGTCAGATCAGCATATGGGCAATGGGAATCATTATCCCATTCTAGTAATACTCTACTGGGCTCATTGTGGAAGAACTTGGGCCCCCCTAAGGTAGAAATTTTTGCATGGATGGCTGTTAAGGAGAGAACGGCAACCAGGTCTGTACTCCTAATTAAGCAAAAACATAATAACTGAGATTCAATTAGCATTATGCTCCTTTTGCTCCTTGCATCTAGAAATTCATCAACACATGTTTCTACACTGCCGTTTTTCATGGGATGTGTGGATCAGTGATTATGGAATGGTGGAAAGTTAAGTGGGTCCATTTTCGTTACCAGATCTAGCATGTTGGTGGTTTGATAATAAGTTTCATAATTTGGAGAAACACATATGCATGGGAAACTTGTTTTTATGCAACATTGTGGTCTATTTGGCTGGTGAGAAATGATTATGTCTTCAATAATACAACAACATAGGCTTGGGAGGTGGGGGAGCTAATCAAAACAAGGGTGGCGATGTGGATGCATGTAGGCTAAATTCGACATCAAAGTCTACACAGTGAAGGATTTTAAGGTTTTCTTAGATGGTATTCGAAAATTGAGATTGTAATCTAGTATTGAGGGGTGTTATATCCAACTGTTGGTTGGATGCTTTCTTATGTTTTCTATCCGGTATCCTAGCACTTGTCACTATGGTGCTTTTCCCCTTGATGTACCATTTTCGAGTTTTAATAAAAAGTTTCGTTTGCCGATAAAAAAAAAGAAAGTATATATCTTCATATGAGATTCTATATGTACTGTAATGTTTTTGTCTTTATGGGTAGTTTTTGTTTTTTGTTTTTTTATCGGAAAAATAACATTTTATTCAGAAAAACTTGACCGGGGTACATCAAGTTGGGAGAGGGAAGGGAAATCTAACCAAGGGTTGAATGAAAAAGAAAAAATATTGTTGGGACTAAGCCCAAACACATTCTAAGAGCTAGACCCCAAACAATACAGTCCTAATAACCACATGGGCCTGGCCCAATCAAAGAGCCCAAAACTAACTCTAAACCGGTCTTCTCTTTCAAAAACTAAAAAAACTGAATGCGCAGGAAATTACCGCTCCAAAAACTTTGGCATAAAAAGACGAGGCAACAAAACGTACGCGTTGTACCAGCACATGAACACAAACATTCTTTCTTCCGTCTCTCACGATCGACACTATCAGTTCCGATGAAAAATGTTTACCGCTGGTTGCCACAGCTTACGCACAGGGAGAGAACCAAGATTTTATCCTAGCAGTGGCAAAATATATATTAAAAAAATAAAAAGATGCATTACAATATTAATGGTCATCGGCTCCAGAAAAAATTAAAATAGCATAACAAAAACTATAGTAAATAATGTTTGTCATTTACACATGGAGTACAAAAAAAGACTAACTTTAATTTTGGGCATCGATAATGCAACTCTCCAAATTTATAATGTCACTCCTCAGATCCCTATATATATATGGATTTTCCAAATTGATAACCGCACTCCCTTTTGGGAGTGACATTATAAATTTGGGGAGTGTCATTATAATTAAATTCCCTTAATTTTTTTAGGTTAAGACATTGTTTTAGGGTGGGAGTGTGGAGTTTTTTTTTAATTTTTTTAATTTCTTAATTATACATCTTCATTCATATTATTTCACTTTGGCCCATTGAATTTAGTTTTGGAATACTTTTTTGGGTTTTCTTTCTTGAAAAATAATAGAAGATTTATGACTAGTATATAATAAAAAATAAAAAAAAACCTAGCAGTGGCGAGATTGTATAAGTTGGGGATAAAAAAAAAATTTCACATATAATAATTACATTTTCCAAAATTCTTATCGTGGCGGACGCCGCCACTAGATCCCTCTGGTTCCATCCTTGCTTGCGCAATAGCTGGTCCTTGATTAGAAGCAATTGCATGGACTAGGACCAGGGCCCCGAGTAGACTTTATCTAGCCTCACTTCTTTCGTTATCAGCAAAGAAACTTATTTTTCTACTACTTGACAAAATTTTCTTAGTTTATTCAAAGGATGACAAGAAGCCACCATCGAAGTGTTGCGGAACAAAAAAACATATTAATTTCCTCCATATATTTTGAAACTTAAGGTATCGCTGGTTTGCTTGAACTTTGAAGCCAAGGTGAAGATGCCAATCATCTGGTCGGGTAATAGATACTTCCATCTTGGCTCCTTTGGCTTTTACCGGATTAAGCCGCCCAACAAAATTCACATAAGGTACATTTAACGCCTACATCGCAACAAATATCATACAATAGCAATCAGGCAATAGATTAAAAGAGTGTAATTTTCCATAAGTATGATATCCATTTCACTTCAGTCCCCAAGGTCCGCAATGTGTCAATTGCATCCTTGTAGTCTCTGATTTGTGCTCAAATGATCCAATTATTCACAAACTCTATTAAATGGTAAAGGAGGTAGCCCCTTGTGTTATTGTTAATCATGGGGCATTATCTAGACATAGAAGATTGCAGAGGACCAAAGGGTCAATCTTCTAATAGAAGGTGATGAGAACATGTCACTAATGTTTCATTCCATTATAGAATCAATGAGACTATATTACCTTCTTTAACAAATTCTTTCTAATAAAATCCACCACAAATTATTTTCTAGGGGGACTAATCACATAGACAAGATCATTCATGTAAGTCCATATGTTACTGCAGTACTATCATCAAATGTAAACTTCTAGTTAATTTAGTGACAATTATGGAAAACAACAGATTACACGAATTATTGTTCATGTTACTAGAGCTCTCTATGCAATGCATTGGACAATAGACGAAGCTAAAAAAACATAGATTTCTGGTTTTTAAATTTTCTGAGTAACTTTTACATAACGAAACAAAAAATACAGTAAGTGATCACCATAATTCACATTAAAACTGCTGGTTTATTGAGAAAAAAACATACACCTTGTAAGGCAATACCAAAGTCTTTATCATTTATATGCTGTGAGACAATCTAAGGCCTTTGCGGGATATGAATGGCTTCTCTGTCTCAGTAAATAGAAATACAATCAGAAAAGAAAGAAAGAAAACAAGTCCAAAAGTAAAATATTCCGAAAACAACCCTGTTTTACATGTACTTATGAAGCAAGGATACTTCTATATGAGATCGAATCTGTATACTTCTAACCTTTTTTTTACATTTTAGGATACTTTTGGATACTCAGGGTCATGTATCCAAGCTTCTATAAAATTAAGATTGTGGCACCTCTTGCATAGTGTATTAGAGCAAGACATAGTTAGATCTTAGATGAAAACGTTAGAATAATATAAGCTATTTTAATAGTTTTTTAATATCCTTAATGTATCATACGTTTGTTCTACAAAATCAGATTTCAACAATTAAACGAGTAACCAAGTACACAACAGATTTCTGACCATTCTTCTTATCAAGCTTACTATCTAACGCATCCTAGCCATACCCGTATCATATTTCTTTATACTTACTCGTATTGTATCGCACATGTATCTCGTATTCGTATCCATGCTTCATAGTGTCCCATATTGTCCAATCTCTAAATTATGTTCCAATGAGGTGGCCAATGCATATTGTTTCAACACCAACTGCTGAAACAAAATTGAAAAAATACTCTGTATAAAAGAATGAACTAGGTTTCCACAAATATCCAAAGACAAAATGAGTTTGAAAAGAAAAAGACAAATACTCCAGTAAAAGTTTAAATCCCTGCTTCTCAATCAATCACCAAAAGTAGCAGCTCAAACTTTCACAATGAAATACCCTTGTCCATTTCTACAAAGTTGATGTTATGAAAGAACACTATATTCAGTGCACCAGGAGAAAGGGGTCCTCCCATAGTTCGAAATATTGGTATCGGTCTCAATAACGGTATTGGTTGCAATGTCACGGTTTCATGGCTTATCAATCGTAGTGTAACAGTATCGGTGACCGGAGGTGTCAATATTTTAGAAAATCAAGGTCGGTCAGTCGGTCACAGTCGGCAATCGATCCATATTGCTTGCATTTCGAATGCTTGCTTGATTTTGCCCTTTTTTGGTTACTGACCCTTACACCAATCAGAAAGCTTAAGTAGTATACTTGCACCTAAAACAATCGATTGTTTGAATTAACAGGTCAAATTATCACTAATAATGCAAGAAACTGTGTTCTTTCTTCCAGTTAAGGAATCCCAGCCACTGTCGTCCTCGAGCGCAATTTTGTATCGTACACGTGACGGAAATACAATGGCCTGAATTGGAGGAGACATTTCGTCGAACATTTTGCGTGCATGAGATTTCAATGAAGCTATTTGACAAGTTGAGAACGATGGTATGGTACCTCTGAGATTGGATTTGTTAGAAAGGGGTGGTGGAAGATAGACCCTCGATGAGAATGCAAGCAGAGTTGATCTCCTGCGTAGTGGGATCTTCTCCGGCAAGAATCAGCGTCGGGCGAAGGATGAGAATTGACGGGTTGGCTTTGCAGGAGTACGTTTAGAGGAGGCGTTTGCTGTTGCTAGTTCATGCCAAATCCAATACTTTGGCATGAATGTTTTTATGGAATTGTTTTGTAAATTTTTTTTTCGCTTAGCAAAAATATTTAAACGATTACAAAGATTAAACGGAATAAGAGTACACCAGCAAAAACCAGGTAAGACCACCAAAAAAGAACGGCAAAACACCATCCAAAACATAAATGTTTGAGGTTGTAGAATAATTGAGTTTTTTTTTTTTTTTCAATATTGTATGCACAAGTGGAGGTTAGCAGGGGTTAGTAAGTTAGTCCATAAGGAGTTTAAAGGTTGTCTATAGCTCTGAATCCATAAACACTCATGACGGGGCTCGAACTCTGGTCTCCTGCAAGCAGAACCTGGAATTGCCAACCATTGGCATGGAATAATAGAGTTTGCAATTACTCCTTCCGTCTCTATTTAATTGTCCATTACGATTTTGCATGCATTTTCAACGGCTTATATCTCTCGACATATATTACGTTTTATGTTTTTGAAATCATTGTCTTATAGAAAAAATTAAGATCTATCAAACAAGATCCATATTGCATATTTTTAGCAATATACGTCGAGAGTTATAAGCCGTTGAAAATGCATGCAAAACCGTAGTGGACAATTAAATAGAGACGGAGGGAGTACGATTTTTGTACCTGCATAACTTTTACTGCTATTGTTAAACTAGTCATACCATTATTTGATTTGTAATTTGTATCAAAAAATTGATGTGTTCAATTACTGGTTTGGTTTTGAGCTTGTGCCAAAATGACATCAAACCAATACAGTATTACTATTTTATTTTTAAAAAAAAACTTTTTAATACAGCAACGAGCTAAAATATGGCTTTGACAATGCAATTTTGTAGGACTGCAAATGGTTTGGATCGGATCGGATTGCTATGAATCCAATTCTAATCCTCGAGTCACAGTTTTTTGAAAATACAATTTGTGCCCAGGCCAAAAGTCTCACAGTTCGGTCCCAATTTTATTCATCGATTAGATCAACCGAATTCGTCATGACCTGTAAATACTTAATTCCATATTCCAAAAATGTAAAATCCCTAGCCAGGTATCAGATTCCACAAGATTGAAAAGAAACACTAGCATTACGTCAACTATCCAAGCAAAGTAATCGAAAGATACTTATTCACAGAATAAATTCTTTACGGAGGAAATGAATTGCGATCGTCCGAAAGTGTTTTGGACTGTCCGAATGTTATTGAAACTTTTTTGGGAAAGAGTTAAAACACTTTTGGACGGTCGCGATATACATCTGTAAAATCTTATTCATAGAGCTCCATGAATAAGATTTTGACTTATTCACGGTGGGGCCGTGATTCCATTATTCATGGAGTCGCGCAATCTTCGCCGTCCGTTTTGGCTTTGAACGGTCTGGATTTAAATGAAACATTTCCATGGAAGAATTAAACTCTTCCCCAGAAATGTTTCACTTAAATCCAGACCATCCTGATTTATCTCCGTAAGCAACTATTCACAGAAGCTCCATTAAAAAGATATTCTCGCAAAGTATTTGTTAGAAATGAAAGAAACGAATACTATTCAGGTTCCAAAACTAAGCCAGGTTACTAACAAATACTATTCCAGGTTTCAACAACCTTTTTGTTCCAGGTATCAAAACTAAACCAAGTTACTATATTATATATATTTTATTTTTTAAAAATATCTCACGATCTGGTTCAATTAATCTATAGTTTTGAAATGAAAATCTAATCCTAGCCTATTCTATATCTCACGGTTTTTTATTTTTTGAATCCGTACCCGGACCATTAATCCACGGACAAAATTCAAAAAGCACGGATCGATTTGGTTTGGACTGGTTTCACTGTTCATCGATTTTTTTGTGCATCAAATCCCTACAATTTTGGCACCAACGTGAACTAACTTAGAGCATCTCCAATCGAATAATCCATTTCTGCCTCCTTCCCTCCATTTGAGAGTATCAAAATAATAGTATATTTTATTACAAAAGTAATTTTTGAGGAAATCTAACTTCAACCCAATACTCTATTTCTTTAAAAATACACTCCAAATCTCAAACTTACAGTACTTTCCCTACAAAATTAAAATTCTCATTTTTCTAATTTTTTAAAAATCATACTCAATATTGGTCTTGTTTTGAAGATATTGTAAATATCTTTTGATTGGTACCAATTTTATAAAAAAAATAAAAACACTAATTTGATGAACAAAATAAAATTTGGGGAGGATGAATAGTGAAATGAAGGAGATCCTTCAATTTTTTCTCCATCCTCCAAATTTGGAATACCTAACTTGATCCTCTCAAATGGGGGAGGAAATGGAGGATGGGTTGGAATTGTATTCACTCCAAAAAATGCTCATCTCAAATGGAGAGAAATGGAGGGTGCATTGGAGCTCCAATCCATCCTCTAGTCCTTCATTTCTTCCTCTATTTCTCTATTTTGGAGGAAATCCCCATTCCAACCCATCCTTTATTTCCCCCTCTATTTTGTAGGATTAAATTTGATACTCCATATATAGAGTATGAGAAAAAGAAATAGAAGATCATGCAAAACCACATTTTGAATATGAAATGCAAAAACTATTAGACTTGCATTAAGTGTGAATACTGATTGGAAAAAAGTGAGATTTTTTTTTAAATAGAGCTAGATATATATAGAAGTTTGAGATTGAAATTTGTATGAATAGTAAACTTCTATATATCCACTTTTTAATTGAAAAATGTTAATTCAATCAACTTGGACCAGGTTGGATATGTACTTATAGGCTTATCTGGTTGGGTTGGGTTAAGTTTATAAATGGGATTTTGACTTGCCGGCCTCATTTTGTCTCCGTGTACTTGTCTAGACCCACCCATTGTCAAACACTACCCACACAAAGCCTTTTTTTCTCGGGAGATAAAATTCTACACGTCCCCTCCGTGTAGAATGGGTTATGCGGCAAACTGAGGAAGAATTGACACGTGGCCAATTTAAAAGCATTTGTTCCATCCTCGCTAATGTGTGCTCTCCCATAGGACCCTGTAAAGCAGATACTTAATTATGAGAGCTCCAAAGACAAAAATAAATTATGACATTTTAGGATAAAATCATAAATAAATAAAAATTCGCACTGGTTCAAACGGATTGAAAATTAAAGCATTTAATTTTTTCACCATATTTTTTAATACAAAAACAACATCAAAAAATTAAAGTTTTCTAATTTTCAATCTGTTTGAACTGTTGCGAAAATCTTATTTTTCTGATCATATTATTTTTTAAGGTCATAGTTAATTTTTTTTCTACAAGACTCTCATAATTAAGTATTTGCTCGATCTACAGGATTTCAAAGAAAGAGCATATACTTAATTATGAGAGCCCCTAAAGACAAAAATTAATTGACCCTTTAGAATAAAATGACCAGAAAAAAAAGATCTTCACAGCGATTCAAACGGATTAAAAATTGGAGCACTTAATTTTTTTAGATTATTTATATACTCACTCCGTCCCTTTTTAAATGTCCTGCTTCGTAACTCCAACTTATTAAAAAGACATCATCATTATACCTTTCATATCAACTTTTTCCTTCACTTTCCCTACTTATCCATTATCATTACACTTTTACTCACTAACTTTTCAAAATGGAATCTACTTTCAGGGACAAGGGTAAATTACAGTTAACCCCCTCTAACTATGCATCGGTGACACTTAACCCCCTCTAACTATTATTTTTGGCACTTAACCCCCTCTAACTAACTGAAATTCAAACGGTCATAACTTCAAACGGTCATAACTTCTTCGTCCGAAATCGAAAACATGCAAATTATATATCAATTTCGAGATCTTGAAGTCAGTTTTCTAATGACACCAAAATCACATCATGATTCAAAGCACACAGAAAGTTATGATCAAAAGAGTAAGGGCTGATAGATAGAAAGACCGTTTTGATCATAACTTTCTGTGTGCTTTGAATTTTGATGTGATTTTGGTGTCATTAGAAAGCTGACTTCAAGACCTCGAAATCGATATATAATTTGCATGTTTTCGATTTTGGACGAAAAAGTTATGACCGTTTGAAGTTAAGACCGTTTGAATTTCAATTAGTTAGAGGGGGTTAAGTGCCAAAAATAATAGTTAGAGGGGGTTAAGTGTCACCGAGGCATAGTTAGAGGGGGTTAACTGTAATTTACCCTAGGGACAAAATAGACAATTCACCAATTTTTACCCACTAACTTTATAAAATGGACACTTATTAAGGGACAGTCCAAAATAGAATACTGGACTGTAATAAAGGGACGGAGGGAGTATTTAAAAATATCATGAAAAAATTAAGTGCTCCAATTTTCAATCCGTTTGAACTGATGCGAATATCTTATTTTTTTGATCATTTTATCATAAAGGGTCATAATTAATTTTTGTCTCCAAGTCTCTCATAATTAAGTATCTGCTCTTTCTTTGGGACCCAATAGAGCATATACTTAACTATGAGAGTCTTAGAGACAAAAATTAACTATGAGCCTTTAGAATAATATGATCAGAAAAATAAGATCTTCACACTGGTTCAAACAGATTAAAAATTGGAAAACTTTAATTTTTTAGACGGTTTATATGTTACTCCCTCCGTCTTTTTTTAGAGTCCAGTATTCTATTTTGGGCTGTCCCTTAATAAGTATCCATTTTGTAAAGTTAGTGGGTAAAAGTTGGTGCATTTTCATTTTGTCCCTAAAAGTATATTCTATTTTGAAAAGTTAGTGAGTAAAAGTGTAATGATGATTTCTCCATAGAGGGTAAGTAGGAAAAGTGAAGATAAAAGTTGATGTAAAATGTGTAATGATGATGTCTCTTTAATAAGTTGAAATTACAAAGCATGCAGGACACTTAAAAAGGGACAGAGAGAGTAAAAAATATGGTGAAAAAATTAAGTGCTCCAACTTTTAATCCATTTGAACCGGTGTGAGAATTTTATTTTTTATCATTTTATCTTAAAGGGTCATAATTTATTTTTATCTCTAAAACTCTCATAATTAAACATTTGCTCTACAAAGTGTCAAAAAAGAACGGGCATCAGCAAGGATGAAACAATTGCTTTCAAATTGGCCACATGTCAATTCTTCATCACTTTGCCACCCAACCTATTCTACACGGAGGGGCCGTGTAGAATTTTCTCTCTTTTTACCGGTACCCATGAAGTTTAGCATTAGAAAAAATTATGCAATGCGAAAGGAATACTAACTATTACATTGTGGTGTCCCAACTAGTCATGTATCATTGGATAATATTGGGTGACCCATTTTTTTGTTAGTGATTTGAGAACAAATTAACATTTGGCATTTGAAGAGTGGTGGAGCATTTTTCGAAACAAAAGGATAATTACTTTTTGTAAGGGTTGGATTGGTATTTATCCCTAAATTTGACAGATATTTAAAAATTGAATCAATAAATCAAACCCTTACTGATATCCAAATGGGTTGATTTTTTACGGAGATTTTTAAAAACCTGTTTTAGACAAATTGAATGGCTCCGATAAATAGCGCGTGGCTTTGATTATTTTTGTGTCAAAACTTGTGTCCCCGAAATTGTCCCCATATGAACTAAGTAAGTGTATTTTCTAGAAAGATAATTCTCTCCCTGATTCTCTCTCCTTAATGGCTCCCATGGCTTATTCTACATATAGTTTATTTTTTCCTTACTATAGTTGATAAAATAAAAAATTGAATAGGAAAGGTCAGAAAAAAATGTCAAACTTCCTCTCATGTTCATACTTTAGCTCTTATTTAAAAAAATTCATTTAATGTCATAGCGTAAATCGATGAGTGATAAATTTCATTAAATGGAAACAAAATTTCCTTTTGCTTTTATGCATATTGCGCTAAAATTATTAAGGCGGAGTTTGAGATCTCTAATATTTGGCATTTTTTTTTGTCTATTTTTGTCAAAAATTGACTTTTTTTTTATCATCCGGTCAATAATTTTTACTTTTTAGATTCTTCTCATCAAGACGAATTGAAAACGAAAATAAATAATCCACCCAGCCTTAGAAATCGACTTTCCGTCAAGCAGGATGCCAAAGCTTTATAACGCTCTGGTAGTTGAAGATATAGATAATAACGAGTTACCAATTATTGCGCGATGCCAAGTAATAGCACTCCTAAAAGACACTAATCGAGTTCTAGCTCATGCTCATTCATATCGTCATATAAAGGCCATCCACAGTGGTATAATAAAAAATCAATTGTTTTTAAAGTTAACAATGTTGGTGCAAAAAATGACTCACAATGGTATAATTAAACTTAGCAACGTCCTTAGAAATAATCAAATTTTAGACTTTGGATAACCAAAACTAGCAACCTTTTTCAATAATCAAAATTGGAAAAAGTACATAAACACCCCCTCAACTATCACTTTTTCCCACGGAGACCCCCTAACCTTCAAAAACGCCCAAGGAGACCCCCTCAACTACTCCCTGTAACGCAGGTGACACCCTTCTGTCTTAGAACCGTTAACAGGAAGCTCACTTGTCAAAAATTTGGGCTTTTTTTGGACAAAAACGCCATTTGCCCATACTATATACATCTTCTTCCCTACTAAGACCTCTCTCTCTCTCTCTTCGACCTACACCATTTCCAGATCCCCTCCCCAATTTGTCTCTCCCTCTCCCTCCCTCCCTCCCTCCCTCCCTCCCCCTCTCTCTCTCCGTAGGCTCTCTCTCTCTCCCTTTTTCTGTCTCTCCGTAGGCAGCCATGGAAGATGTCAACAGTATCAACAACAGCCGCGAAAGCTGTAGCCACAGCTACAGCTGCAACCAAACCCAGAATTGGGTTGATGCTTACTGTCGTTGTGGAGAAAAAGCCCCCTTGAGGACTTCCAAAACAAATGCCAACCCTGGAAGGAGATTCTTGGGGTGTGTGAATTATGAGGTTGGTTAATGGCTACAATAATCCAATTTTGAGCCCTAATTTATGGTATTCTAAATTATTTGCCCTAATTTATTCTTTTTAATGGGTTTATAAGAGAAGAATGCATGCAAATTTTTCATATGTGTTGATCCTTCTACTTGCCCAAGAGGACTAGAGTAAGGTAGACAGTTGTAAAACAAGATCAAAGAGCTGCAAAAGATGGAGGAGGATCTAAAGAGGTTGAATGAAGTTGCAGAAATAGACAAGGAAAAGAAGATGAAGAAGATGGACAAGCTGTGGAAAATGAACCATGAATTGAAGAAGAAAAATGAAATGATGTGGAAATGCAATGTACTGTGTATGGTAGTTATAGGTTTACTGCTGGTACTTTGGTTGGGTAGCTGGAAACGCACCTATGGTAGGATGTTGTACCTGCCATGAACGTTTGAAAGATTTAATCGCCCTAATGCAATGAAATATGTGGTTTGTGTTTCACTAAACATGTGTTCCAATATGTATGATGAACATTCCATGAGCATCATGAATGGCTTACAAACAGTCACTGGCCATACCAAAACACAGTCATAAGCCTTACACAAAGGCATTACAAAAGCTGCAGTCATATGTAGACACCCCAATTTGGCCTAACGATTATTTCAAGTCCCACCTTGGGACCATCTCGATGATGAAATGGATACAGTGATTACTGATTGCCTTCTTGAGAACCTTAGGACTTTCGGTAAGAGCTTTGAACCACTTAGAAGACCCATTCAGAGCCATACAGCCTTTCAGACAGAAAATACAGAAGCCTAGGAGAATCCATTTGCCGGCCGTAACATCGATCTCACGGCCTTAACATCATTTCCTCACCCGAGCAACCTGTTGCTAGCAAAATCTCCCTGAGAGATCAATCCCTCGGCCTCAAGATCTATCCTTCGGCCGAGACATCAATTCCTCGGCCGTGTGATCTATTACTCGGCCGCCAGATCGACCTTTTTCCAGACTCTCGAACATTCTGTCGATTGTTTGATCCAACTACACTACCTCTCCGATGCGTCCGGGCCACGTTCAGAGATTACGATGTAGAGTTAGAGGTGCATTGCAATTGCAATTGCAATCGTGCCATTTGATTGGCCGGAGTGAGTCACCAATTGCCTATATAAAGGGCCTTTGGACTCCGAAAATATACACACGAAATTCATTAGAGAATACACTCTCTCAAACCACGAAACTCTGTCAAAATACTCTCTCAATCCCCCTCTTCAAAAGCCCTAACCTCCCGAAGGTAGCCATCAATCCAGCAATCAAACCCCGAAGTTCAAACCCTAACCCTAGGGTTTTCAATCAAGCAATCAGTCAATCACACCCAATCCGAAGCAATCAAGCAACTGAGGGATCAAGGTGGTGAGGCCCAACGGCCTCTGGTTTGTTTTATTTATCGCTCTTATACTTAATCATAGCTTTCTGATTATCTGTTAATCGCATAGTCTGGTGTGAGGAAGAACACCGACCGGGGCTTCGATCCCTCGGCCGGTACATCAAACCAGGAGGATCCCTCGGCCGTGACATCAATTCACCGGCCGCGAGATCCATTACCCTGGGACAGCCTTGTTTGTTTTGTTTTCTGATGCATGCTTCAATTACAGTCCTGGCTCACTTTACTTACTATTTAAAGGATTAATTAAACAGACTATATGTTAGAATTAAATAAAGCATCTACATGTCTTATGTTGAACGATTATGGGCCAGTCTCACGACTGGGCAAATAGGGGTGCCTAACACCTTCCCCTTGTTGTACTTTTGGCTCCCGTGTCCAGAATCTCTATCTATTTTCCCAGTTTTAACAAACTGGGTGGCGACTCTGTTTTGATAATAACCGCTATCATGTGGCGATGTTCCTAGCCATGGGAATGTCCATGATTTTGGTTTACGAAGCAAGCAACCAATCGAGCAATACAACGTGATCAATCTGTATGGCGATGCCCCATTTGGGAGGTGTCTACAGTTTTTGGCGAGTCCGCTGGGGACATGAGAGCCATAACCAAAAAGTTCAACATAAGACTAATACATGCCTGGTCTAATTCATTTATCATATGCATCGAGCGGGCAACCCGTTGAGTTCACCTGATATCCCGGCATGACACGGGCTATGTTGGGGGTTCTAGCAAACTCCACAGTCACTTGTACCTAGTGGTATATCAAAAAGGGAATCACCCAATCACCGCCTATGATGAGCTGGCGAGAGGATTGGTGCCCTTTGACAACGGAGCACCCTGAGACTACCAAAACCTTGCATGTTTTAGAAAGCCATAGAACTTATCAAACTAAGACAGGAACCTACAGGCTAGGAACCTATTTGCATTTTACTTGCAAAAGTTCTTCCTCACACCTTGTATCATTTGTTGTTGTATTTAACTCTTTCTGTGCAGAAGGGTTGGGATTCTCAACCCAAATCCTAACCCTACACGAGCCAAATACTGACTTTCAGGTATTCTACTTTTCAAGCAGGCACAATAGGTAGATTAAAGAAGCAACCTCAGCCAGTTTTATACTCTTACAATACCCGAAGTCACATCAAACAGAGGTCTTTACAGTCATCTCATCGATCACCTTCGCCTGTCAAGACACCCTCACCGCAACGGTCCCAATCAGTTCTGGGGACTTCGCGGTCGTCTTCTCAACAAACCTGACTATCTACCCGATCCCAAGCTTCACCAAGCAATCCCTCTACCTACATCCCAAAAATGGTAGACAATGATGCTACTATCACCGAGCTCCGAGCCCAAATTGCCTATTTACAAGCTGAGAAAGCAGCAAGAGATGCTGAAGACAAGAAAAATGAGGAAGAAGCAGAAAATCCTCACGAAGTTACAGAAAACCCTGAATTGGTCAAACAGGTCAAGGAGATCAAGCACGCTTTGGCTCGTTCACAAGGAGACCAAATTCTAGATTTCGAAGGACTCTGCCTCTTTCCAGAATCTCAACTGCCTGAACGATTCAAAATGCCAAACATCGAGAAGTTCAACGGGACTGATAACCCTACCAGCCATGTTCGCCATGTCATCAACACTCTGAAGCCTATGGGCTTGACCGACGAGCTCATCGCTCAATTGTTTCAAAGAACTCTCACTGGAAACGCCCTCGATTGGTTTCTCACTTTGGAATTTGTGCACTATCAAACTTGGCCAGAAATTGCCAACGCTTTTGTCAAGCAGTATGCGTACAATGTCCAAATTGAGTTAACTACCCGAGACTTGGAGATGATTAAACAAGAACCCAATGAGGACTTTGTTACCTTTGTGGCAAGATGGAGAGAAAAGGCTGCCAAGATGAAAAGCCGCCCTTCCGAGGAAGATCAAGTGAGGATAGTTGTCAAGAACCTGCAGCCCAAGTACCTCACTCACATTTACACTCAGGCTATCACTGACTTCAAACGCCTACACGCCACTGGATTACAAATTGAAGATGGGATCAAGCTGGGCCTCATTGGGAAAGAAGAAACCCCTCTACCCAGAAAAACCTTTCCAACCCGTGCATCTCCTGCCTCCGTCAACACCCTTAACTCAGCCTTGCCACAAGACCCTTTTCAAACTGGCTCATCTAAAAATACAAATCGCCCACGCCGCAATTTCGACCCACTCTATATGACTCCATCCCAAGCCTTAGCCATCCTAAGCCGCCAAGGGCATCTTAGGCCCTTGAATAATCCACCTCCTCAGCCACCTTATGGTCCAAGCTATGACGCCAATAAACAATGTGCATACCACCAACACCCTGGACATGAGACAGACCGCTGCATGCGTCTTCGTCATGACATCCATGATCTCATTGATAGTCAAGCTATAAAACCTCCTAAGCCTAATGTGCAAACCAATCCACTTCCCGCTCACAACAACGAACCACTGCCTCAAAATATCAATCTCATAAGCCTATCCAATAGCCCCACATATAATCCTACCCGACACATTATCCCAAATACCCAAGCCAAACCATCCCTGATCTTCTCTAAGAATGACGAATGCTTTGCGACAGGGGGAGAACCCCACATCTATGCCATTGATGATGGGGATTGGTGGTTGGACATGCGTCAAGCCCTGCCAAGTGATTGGAAAGTTGGAAGAATTGAGCCTGCTGATCCTTGGGGCACCCAAGAAGAAGAAGTAGGTCACCTCACCCGAAGCGGAATGGTATATAAACCTCCTAAACTAAGTGGGGAAAGTTCAACCTCAACACGAGTAATGGAAGAAGAAGAAGAGGAAAGCCAAATGACCGAACCTGAGGAAGACAGGGTGTTAAGACAACTAAAGAAAATCCAAGCTGATATCTCTATTTGGGGATTGCTTATGTCCTCCTACGAACATCGTAACTCCTTCTTCAAAACCTTGGGGAAAGCCAAAGTTCCCATTGACATCACCCCCGAAGAACTGGTGGGTTTCATAATGGCGTCAAAGGCTTCAAAACCGACAATAGTCTTCACTGACAAAGATCTACCTCCTGAAGGGCCTGCACACAACAAACCTCTCTACATCTCACTTAAATGTCTCACCAAATGGATCCCACTGGTCTTGGTGGATAATGGGTCTGCTTTAAACGTATGTCCTCAAAGGACCCTCGACAAGCTAGGGGTAAGCGCCACCGACATACGCCCTTCAAGCCAGGGCGTAAGGGGGTATGACAATTCAAAAAGAAGAGTGGTTGGGTGTGTCACACTGCCAGTAGAAGTGGAGAAGATCAAAAGAGACGTGGAATTCCATGTAATGGATATACCAGCCACCTTCAATCTTTTACTAGGAAGGCCTTGGTTACATAACGCTGGGGACTGCCTTCCACTTTGCATCAGAAGGTCAAATTCGCAGTAGATGGAATGGTCATAACCATTCTGGGGGATTCATCGATCCGAGCTCATTCTGATACGCCTGTCCAAGAGGTAGGAACCGAGGAAACCTTCCTTACTGGATTCAGTATTGAGGAAGCGACTGTTGTGCAAGCCTTAATGGCTGAGAGAAACTTTTACGTGAGCACCCCCGCCATATGGATGATGAAAAAACAAAACTACCTCCCTGGGTTGGGTTTAGGCAAAAGATCACAAGGCATCCCGCAAATGATTGATCCCCCGCATAATCAATACGCCTTTGGTCTTGGCTACACCCCGACAGAAGCCGATGTAGAAAAGAAGAGAAGCATGGAAAAAGCTAAAGCAAGAGGAAGCAGGGTCGAAGAAGAGAAACTCATGATCCCAAAAACACTCAATAGTTGGTTTGTAAGAGAAGGAGAAGACTTTCCATTCTGTGGCTTCGCAGAAACATGGGAAGACGAAATTACCAAGCAAAGGTACCCTGGAATGCAAATCTTCTTTGATCAAGAATGGACTGACAGTGACATGGAAGAAGAACCAACAAATTCATCTCCTACTCCAGAAGACTGGATTGAGGTGCTAGCTGAGTTTGACCTAAAGATTCTGTTTGACAAAGAGGGTGAAGAAGAGTATAAAACTGCAAAAGAAAAAGGAGCCACTCCCGAGATACTGTAGTAAATCGCATGACAAAAACATTGCTTTCATTTCCTAAAGACAAGTTAGGACATGTTTTAGGCCCCTGTTTGGGCATTATCTACAACTAAATAAATCCCCATTTTATGCTTGCTAAATGATTCCATCTTTAAAACGTGATTGCTATACACTACAATCTCTCTACCAAAGATAAAAGGATTTTAAAGAATCTAATTCTTTATGTTGCCGACAAAAAGGAAAGAAGGGACGAACCCTGATTACTTAAAACTAGGTTTTTATCAAAACTCAGGAAGAAGACGCTATCTCCGTGAGAACACTTAGGGTTAGCTTACCCATTGTGAAAGTACAAACGCAACAGGAGATTCATAAAAACATCTCCATCAAATTCCTCTCCAAAACACCAAAACCCTCTTGAGAGAAAAATGCTCGTTGGGTAATCTATACACCCAAGCAAAAGTAAGAGCAGAGCCTGCTAGGACAAGAAAATGCCAAAAAAACGCAGTCTAGGCAAAAAAAAAAAAAAAAAGGCATTCAGAGAAAAGCTCACTAGGGACTCAACCTCCATCAGGTAACCTAGGCAAAACTTAGAGCATGTGAAAAGAAAAACCAAGAGCGAAAACCCAACCCCAAAGGTGGTGATCTAGGAACTACGTAAAAAGAGGCCTGATTCCCTGATTGGGATACGTAGGCAATCTCACATCGAGATGCGGCCCAAACATTTGGAGAGAAGAAAAACAAATATCGAAAGGTTTGTACTCAATGATAGGCATAGCTAACCCTGCGTATTGAGCTCGCAAAAGATGAGTTAGTCATTTTCCAGGGAATTGACAAAAACAAAGACACGTAAGAATCATCGTTCGTTCTCTCTGACTCAAAAGTCGTCAACATAAGGGATAAAGCACTCCAACGATCCCAAAACATGGCAAAGAGGTTGTAGAAACAACAAAAGCAAATAAAGAGCGCGAATCAAATTCAAGTGTAAGAAGGAAAAAACGCCACTTGGCTAAAGCAAAACTCCAACTTCTTTAGGAAATGGAAGTAGCGGCCGAAGAATGGAATTCTCGGCCGAGCGATCCATTCCTCGGCCCATGTTTAAATCTAACACTCACAAAATTTTGAAACTATTGCATACAAGTCTGAAGTATCTTGAGACAAAATAATTTCTAACACATGCTAAGGTTGCTTCATAAAAATACAAATATCAAACTATCTGTTTTGGAGCTAACAAATACAGGTACAAGAAAGGAAAGCCAACTACTGCCCACAACCCCTCTTAGGCGCAGGACGAAATCGCTCAGGAACTGGGACACTGATCCTCTGTCCCTCATCAGCTTCAGCATCTCCATCACCAGCTCCGGTACTCCCACCCTCGCTAACTCCGGCACTCTGAGTAACTGACACTGTCGGCACTCGCTCCGCTTCAAGCTACAGAAACACAGGATATGGGCATTCAGTTTCACATGAAACGTGGGATGGAAAAAGAAGAAATCAAATGATATATACCGCAGCTATTCGGCCTCGCTGCCGTCGAGCCAAAGCCTCTGCACTCTGGAATGCCCGCAACCATTCCTAAACAACATCAGCAGGCACCTGCAGAGGAAGCAATTACATATACAGCCAAGCAAGTGAGGAGTACTGAAGGAAACCAAAGCAGAATCTACAATACTACCTGCTGAACTCCGATAGGAAGCATGTAGAACTGCGTAGCACACGGTGTCAGCGTCAAACGTTCTTCTTCTCCGTTGGCATTATGGAAAGAGATGAAGTTGGGAGCCCGTGGCCAAACAGGAGGAGCAGCAGCAGCGGTAGCAGTAGGAAGGGTCAATGAGATCAAACGAAAGGCTGAGTAATCTCCCGCTACGAGAAAACTCATGGCTGGCTGTCTCTCAAGAGCAAGTAGCAGGCCCTCTCCGGTCAAAAGATGGGTCGATCTCATACCAACAGGGGGAGGGAGAGGAACAAGCTGCAACGCCTCGGAATGCAGAAAGTACTGGCTCGCTACCCTCTCTCCGAGATACCAAGCTCTCGAAAATGGCCCCTCTAAAAGGAAGTGCTGGCTGTCCAACGCCCGAGCTGAGGTCAACTCCAGAGGCGCATCATCAAGTAGCACGCCCCATGGGTCAAAACGCACCTGCGAAAAGGGAAATAATGTCAACAAAAGTAATGAAACGACATAAAGAAGGATAGAAGATATCATACCTGATCCATCGTTAGGCGATCCAAAACTCGCCTCCAAGCCAGCAAGTCCATGGCAGGCGATCGTGACTTCCGAACTCCTTTCAACCAACGGGCTGCCCGTGGAACAAACCTAGGCTCTCTGTGCCTGGTCGGAGGAGGAAACTGTAGCAAGTGCTCAAAAGCCCAGAGCTGCAAGCAAAGACGGAAAACAAACATGAGTTACAAAGATAAAAGCAACAAGGGAACAATGCAGAAGTCGAAATGTGTACCCCAAGAATACGGTGGTGTCCGCCAAGCGACAAACTAATCCCCCGGGAACAAGCACTGAGGTGCCCATACAGCGTGGCTAGAGCAGGAGTTCCCCAATTGAACTCTGCTATGGTCTCTAAGTGCACCAAGGCAGCCAAGAACTGGACGTGCACCGAGTTTTCCTTGTTGCAGAATAAGGTTTGGCCAAGAAGGTAAAGGAGAAAAGCCCTCACCAATTGTTGTACCGACACCTCAGATTCAATGCCGCACAATCAAATTGCTCCTGAAGCCAGGAATATGTGATATGGCCACTCTCTGACACGACGGGAACCTTCCCCAAAAGATATTTAAAAGCACCCTTTCGCTCATGGATCCGCGGGTCAATTGGAAGAGGATCACCACCAACTCTCAGACCTGTATGCAAAGCGAAGTCACCTGGAGTGATCGTCATCTCCCCAGCCTCCGGAAGATGGAAAGTATTGGTGGTGTCCCACCACCGTTCCACCAAAGCTGTGGTCAATCCCAACTCCGCCTTCGGAAGGTGGAAACCAAGTATCAAGGGCTCGAAGCCAGCCAAAGCAACTGCGTCCTTGGCCTCCTGAGGAAGCCTCTCATACCACTCAAACACCTGGGGGCAGCTTCCCCACACGCGCAACCTCTCGTTTGCCTAACAAAATACGAAGAAGAAAATCAATACAAAAACATCGCCTACACAGAGGGCAACTTCTAAAAAAACTCAAATTTTCTATCAAATATCAAATTACCATTTCATGAAATCTCATACAAAAACTATTTGACAGGACAAAATTTACCTTCCTATTGGTAAAACCAAGGTGCTGCTCCAGCTCCCTGTGCAAGACCTCAGGTGGGACATCACTGAGGGGAGGACGGTATCGCAAGGAACCGCCACGCCCGACCATGTGAACCTGAGGGGCGTAAGTGGCAACGTCAAACGGCGGAAGAGTATCACCTCCCGCATCAGTAGAAATCTCGGGCTCAGTTTCAGGAGGGATAGGTTGTGAAGAACTCCCCCTAACAGTGGCTCTGCGCCGACTTGAACGCAAGACGCGGGAACTCGAAACCCTGCCAAGAATCGCAGCCTCAACGGCCGGGGCTTTGCCCGTATCCCTAGGCGCGGCAGAAGCGCCAGAAGATGGAGGAGGGGGCAGAGATGATGCCATGGCAGGAGATAGCAACCGGAACCGTGGTGGTCGGAAAACCGACGAGTAGGAAACGGCGGCGGCCGACGAGGAGAGAGAGGAGGAAGCGGCGGCGATTGCTCGAAATAGGAGAGGAGAATAAGGGGTAGAAAAAGAAAGGATGAAATGACCCATGAGATCGATTAAGTTTAACTTAAATCGATTTTCTGACTGTCGGCTATTTCACGGCCGAGATATCAATTCCTCGGCCGAGACATCAATCCTTCGGCCGAGAGATCGATCTCCAGGCCTCCCAATCTATTTCCCTCAGCCATATCAGGTCTTGCTCTGTGCCCTGACTCAAGCCACTACAGACTTCTAAGTCCTCAACCAACCAAGTAGCCTTGGGGGCATCCCCGAGCCAATGCAACGTGATCAAAACTAGCCTTGGGGGCATGCCCGAGCACCAAAAATCTCTCTCTCTCCACAAACTGCTGGTCATAAGCTCTTGCTACAGCAAATCAAGACATTCAGCAACTCTGCTATTTATTGCCATCAAAATAATGCAACAACTCCGAGCTCATCACTGCCAAGTCAACTTAACGGCTCCATGCCCGTATTCACCAACTCAGCGGCCCCAAGGCCTATCAACTCAGCGGCTCGAAGCCCATCATCTCAGCGGCTCTACGCCCTCACCTATCGACTCAGCGGCTCTACGCCTATTATCTCAATTGGCTCTAAGCCGTAACAACCATCCCAGCGGCTCTACGCCCGTATTCACTCACTCAGCGGCTCCAAGCCTTCGACTCAGCAGCTCTATGCTCGCTATCACAACAACAGGCTCTACGCCTATACTCATTTACTCAGCAGCTCTACGCTCGCTATCGCAACTCAGCGGCTCTAAGCCCATTACCGAATTCGCCAAACCGGCTCGAAGCCGTAACAAACAATCTCAGTGGCTCGAAGCCCATTATCAGCAGCTCTACGCTCGCTATCACTCATCAAAGCGGCTCCAAGCCCACTATCTCAACTGGCTCGAAGCCGTAAACAAGCAAATGTCAACAGGCTCTATGCCGTCCCAACAATCAAGCCATCTATTCTCAGGCTCTACGCCTGAATGCTCAAAATCTAACATTTTGAATGCTCAAGCTCTACGCTTGGATGCCCACCACTGTGTACTGGATGCTCAAGTTATACACTTGAATGCTCAAGCTCTACGCTTGTATGCCCAACACTGCGTACTGGACGCTCAAAGCTTGTACTTTGAATGCTCGGATTCTGCCGTCCGAATGCTTGAGCTCTACGCTCTTAATGCTCAAGTCCGGAACTTGATAGAAGCTCTAAGCTTAAATCAACACACACGCACGGGCCCGTGCACATTTGCATCAATTGCATCGACATTATCCCATCGAGTCTGCATCATCATATCTGTTCACAACTAACAACCATCACACATATACACTCGGCATATCTCTCATGAAACAGGTCAACCCTGCAATCAACTGGCACTATGCCTTGGTTCTGTTGATCGGTCCAGTACCTCGATCCTTTGGCTCTACGCCAAAACTTATGATGAGAAAGCTCCGTGCACAGACCATCAGAATGCAACCAGCTCTGCGCTTCGGTTCAAATCATGTCAAGCTCTAAGCTCTGACACTCTAGGCCCTCGCCTCATGACTACAGCAGGCTCCACGCCTCAGTTCAACACCTTAGGCTCTCGCTTTATGATCAATACCAGCTCCGCGCTTCGGTCCTATCAAGCTCTAAGCTCCCCTCAGGCCTTCGCCTCATGACCACAGCAGGCTCCACGCCTCAGTTCTATCACCTCGGGCTCTTGCCTTATACCAGCTCCGTGCCTCAGTTCAAACACGACAAGCTCTAAGCTCCGACACCTCAGGCCTTCGCCTCACGACCACAGCAGGCTCTACACCTTAGTTCTAATCACCCTAGGCTCTCGCCTTGTAACTACAACCGGCCCCGCGCCTCGGTTCCATCACGTCAGAGACCATCACCTCAGGTTCACTCCTCATGACTACAACCGGCTCCGTGCCTCGGTTCCCTCATCTCCAAAGCTCCGTGCTCTAGTTACTGGCCCTGCACCCCCCATATCTCAAAAACAAACCGGCGTCCGATTCATCCCCAGCAGATGGTTTGGATTCCACCCCCATTACATCAATTCCTTCCAGCTCATTCGCAAGGATAGGCTACTCTACCGAGCTCCTTTCAGTCAAAGTAAGGATGATCAAGAAAAGCAAACGCACCTGCCGTGTACTGATCTACCCCAAAACACTAAGGAAGCTCTCCGCAAAAACTCCCCCGACAGCCCCGCGCTCCTTCAACTACTCTTCGCCAAAACCCTGGCTCAGTCTAGGTACGTCACACTACGACTTTTTAAGCCCTAAGGTACGTCTTCTGTCTCTAACCCTCCAAACTTTTATTTTTCTTTATTGCCCGAACTACGATTGGTCTGAATTTCCCTTGTGGAATACGTAGGCAGCCTCCCGGCCCGACCATAACAAAACTTTTTTGAAAAACCCCTTGGAATAGTGGTTGGACCAAATTGAGTTGCTTTTTACAGCTTTGACTCTTACTCAAACATGTCTCGCGATCCGTCTGAGTTCAGTCAAAGAGGGGCATCTTTAGACACCCCAATTTGGCCTAACGATTATTTCAAATCCCACCTTGGGACCATCCCGATGATGAAATGGATACAGTGATTGTTGATTGCCTTCTTGAGAACCTTAGGACTTTCGGTAAGAGCTTTGAACCACTTAGAGGACCCATTCAGAGCCATACAGCCTTTCAGATAGAAAATACAGAAGCCTAGGAGAATCCATCTGTCAGCCGTAACATCGATCTCACGGCCTTAACATCATTTCCTCACCTGAGCAACCTGTTGCTAGCAAAATCTCCCTGAGAGATCAATCCCTCGGCCGCAAGATCTATCCTTCGGCCGAGACATCAATTCCTCGGCCGTGTGATCTATTACTCGGCCGCCAGATCGACCTTTTTCCAGACTCTCGAACGTTCTGTCGATTGTTTGATCCAACTACACTACCTCTCCGATGCGTTCAGGCCACGTTCAGAGATTACGATGTAGAGTTAGAGGTGCATTGCAATTGCAATTGCAATCGTGCCATTTGATTGGCCGGAGTGAGTCACCAATTGCCTATATAAAGGGCATTTGGACTCCGAAAATATACACACGAAATTCATTAGAGAATACACTCTCTCAAGCCACGAAACTCTGTCAAAATACTCTCTCAATCCCCCTCTTCAAAAGCCCTAACCTCCCGAAGGTAGCCATCAATCCAGCGATCAAACCCCGAAGTTCAAACCCTAACCCTAGGGTTTTCAATCAAGCAATCAGTCAATCACACCCAATCTGAAGCAATCAAGCAACTGAGGGATCAAGGTGGTGAGGCCCAACGGCCTCTGGTTTGTTTTATTTATCGCTCTTATACTTAATCATAGCTTTCTGATTATCTGTTAATCTCATAGTCTGGTGTGAGGAAGAACACCGACCGGGGCTTCGATCCCTCGGCCGGTACATCAAACCAGGAGGATCCCTCGGCCGTGACATCAATTCACCGGCCGCGAGATCCATTACCCTGGGACAGCCTTGTTTGTTTTGTTTTCTGATGCACGTTTCAATTACAGTCCTGGCTCACTTTACTTACTGTTTAAAGGATTAATTAAACAGACTATATGTTAGAATTAAATAAAGCATCTACATGTCTTATGTTGAACGATTATGGGCCAATGTCACGACTGGATAAAGAGGGGTGCCTAACACCTTCCCCTTATTGTACTTTTTGCTCCCGTGTCCAGAATCTCTATCTATTTTCCCAGTTTTAACAAACTGGGTGGCGACTCTATTTTGATAATAACCGCTGTCATGTGGCGATGTTCCTAGCCATGGGAATGTCCATGATTTTGGTTTACGAAGCAAGGAACCAATCGAGCAATACAACGTGATCAATCTGTATGGCGATGCCCCGTTTAGGAG
The DNA here is from genome assembly GCA_020567845.1 of Rhododendron henanense subsp. lingbaoense. Taxonomy (NCBI): domain Eukaryota; kingdom Viridiplantae; phylum Streptophyta; class Magnoliopsida; order Ericales; family Ericaceae; genus Rhododendron; species Rhododendron henanense. The sequence continues at coordinate 16,822,964 of CM036314.1, forward strand.
GTGTCTACATCATAAGCCTTACACAAAGTCATTACTAATAGGCCCTTACTAATATAAAGTCAAAAGCCTTGCACAAAGCCTTACAAAAATAAAGTCATAAGCCTTATGCCATTACAAGGCGTATATTCACAAGGCATTACAAAAAGTCAAGTTATCTACCTCAAGTCAAGTCATGAAAAGTCATTTTGTGGGACCATATGAAGCTTGGGAGGAAATAGTAGTCACAACTCTACCATTCCTAGTCATTGTACCTCTTGGTGTAAACTTTGATGCTGAGGTATTGGATTGTTGACTGGGAAACCAACATTCACCAACTTTTGTCAATTTCTTAGAAGCCTAACAAAATACACAAGCAACTAGTACATAAGTCATATGCATTATCATAGTCAATTAAAATTGTACACAGTTAAGTAAAGTAAATTATTAATGTACACAATCAACTAATAGTAGTACTATGCTCAAGTGGAGGAGCATAGTATCCAATTGGGGTGGCTCAAGTGGAGGAGCGCTACTGGTGTACTTCGTGGCAATAAGGTACCCACCAAATTGAAGGAAAAATTCTATGGAACTGACATCAGACTAGCGATGCTTTATGAGACAGAATGTTGGCCTATTAAGAAACAACAGGTGAACAAGATGAGTGTAGCAGAAATGAGAATGTTAAGGTGGATGTGTGGTAAAACTAGACGAGACAAGATTAGAAATGAAACGGTTCGTGAGATGGTAGGTGTAACACCTATAGAAGAGAAGTTGGGAGAGAATAGGCTAAGGTGGTTTGGGCATGTCAACCGTAGACCAGGAGATGCAGTAGTAAATAGAGCGGATATGATAGCTTTGGGTAGCAATGCTACGGGGAGGGGTAGACCTAAATTGACATTAGATGCTGTGGTGCGCAAATATTTGAGTATAGTAGGTTTGTGTGAACAAGTGGCCCTTGACAGAGCTCAATGGAGAAAAAGGATTCATGTAGCCGACCCCAAGTGATTGGGACATAAGGCTTGGATTGGTTTGGTTTGGTTATAGTAGTACTATGCTTCCTAACCTTGTAAGGATTATTGGGCTCATCCTCTCCTTTTCTCCTAGCCTTCTTTGGCCTCCCAATTGTTTATCTTAAAGGTGGAGGCATTATTGGATCACATTCAGTTTGTGGCCATAAGCTTTTATCTGGTATTGGATTGATCCTATAGCTCTAAGTCCTAACAAATGCATCAGTTATGTAACACTCATTCACATAATCTTTAGGTAGGGCCTTATGAGTTATGATGGCTGCACACGCATGATTGCAAGGAATTCCACTAAGATCCTACTTTCTACAAGTGCAGGAGTGGTCCCCAATATCAACCACAAATGTTTTGTCTATAGTAGTTACCTCAAACACTGTCCCCCCTGAGTATATCACTATCAATCCTCTTGTTTTCACCTTTTTCTTCTCAACTTTCTTACCAATACTTGGTCACACTCCCACCAACATACATTTTTCTGGGTCCCTCAAAAATATACCCTCCATGGTAAAACATAAGTGTTACTGATGGACAAGCCATTTGTCAACTAAAAGGTAAACAACAAAACTAAGGCAAAACAAAAAACAAGGGTCGATAATTGCTTCTATTTGGACAAAGACAGACATGGGGAACCAAAGCAGATGAGTAATGCATAATGGGGGGACCAGTAGTAGCAAAAATCATTAAAAGGCCATACCAAACAGATAACAACAAAAGCCCCAAACGTACAAATAATTGCTTTTGTTTGGATATGAACAAAGACAGACATTGGGGGACCAAAGCAGATGAGTTATGCATAATGGGGGGACCAGTAGTAGAAAAAGCCATTAAAAGGCCATACCAATCGAAAAAGCCCCAATTTTTTATTTCGTAACCAAGTCAAACCCAATTTTTAATTAGGTAAACATTAAGTTACTACTTCCAAGAACCCTAATATTCTCATACAAATTCCCAAACGTATAGATATAATATATACTATGTCAACTTAAATCAACATTCGCGCCATAGTGTCAATACATCTAGGGTTTTTACATACAACATGTACCTTCAAACTAGGGTTCGATCGAATGAGCAGAGCGTTCAAACTGTAGTTCTTCAATTGCCACGATCCTCGATCTTCTTCGAAACTAGGGGTTTTTTTTGGGGATCGAAGTCAGGAGTAGGAGAAGGAGAGAGAGAGAGTCGCCATGGGAGAGGAAGAGAGAAAGAGAGCACTGATCAATCGGATGAGTAGAGCGTGAATCATCTCACCGTATATAATATAAAGGGTATCTTAGTCATTTCATTCATTCTGTTAACGGAGTTTGCGTTTTTTTCTTTTCCAGTAGTTGAGGGGGTCTTCTTGGGCGTTTTTGAAGGTTAGGGGGTATTCGTGGGAAAAAGTGATAGTTGATGGGGTGTTTATGTACTTTTGCCATCAAAATTTATGGACCTCACACCACATAAGTTAACTAGTTTCAAAATTTGTATACACGCGTGTTTCAATTGGTATTTTCTTCTTCTCTTTTTCGCCTACTCTATATCTTCTTCACTTCACCCACAAACTATTTCTTTTTCTTTCCCTCCAAAAGTGAAGCTCATATCTCTCGATCATCTACAATTCAACCCATCATTGCCGGATTAAGGTATTGCCGGATTAAATGACTCCGTGTTTCCAAAATCCTCGAGTTGTCACAAGTTATATGTTTATGGCATCCTGAGCATACGGGCGGTTCTTTGGTTCACGTACGTGGAAAACTTTAGTTACAGACAAAACTTCCTAGATGAGAGTTGTATCGTGGGAGTGGAACACCGATTAACTCGGTGCAAGAGGAGACGCATCTGCATCTTCTCTAACGAGAGAGATTTAATTAAACATAAACTTTAATGAATATTTCCAACACCATCAGTAGCAGCATATATATGATTGATAGACACTTCTTGGATGTTTCCTACTCCCTCCATCTCTTTTTTAGAGTCCAGTATTCCATTTTGGCTGTCCTTTAATAAGTGTCCATTTTGTAAAGTTAGTGGGTAAAAATTGGTGCATTTTCCATTTTGTCCCTAAAAGTAAATTCCATTTTGAAAAGTTAGTGAGTAAAAGTGAAATAATGATGTCTCCATAGAGGGTAAGTAGGAAAAGTTGAGATAAAAGTTGATGTGAAATGTGTAATGATGATGTCTCCTTAATAAGTTGGAGTTACGAAACGGGACATTTAAAAAGGGACGGAGGAAGTACTAGTAGAATTTAGGACAGCTAATCCCATTGGTATGTCCTCGAACAACAAATTAAAGGACACATTTCAATTCAGCAAATTAATGTAGAGATATTAATTAGTGCTCCATCTGCAATTGAGATATTTTGTTTGTTTTTTATGGCTGACTTTCAGCGAAGACCCCTATAGCTACCATCACAAGCAAAATATGACGCCCTTTTTTAGCCACCAAATAAAGTGGGACCTAATTCAGTGGAAAATGAGTTGATGTATATATATATATATATATATATATTTTTTTTTTTGATCATTTTCAATTAAATGATCAAAAGAAAAAGAGAGACTAAGACCATTTCAATACCCACGTTTAATTGGATGTGATTATTGAATTGGACCGTTTAGTGTAGGGATCACAAATAATTAGGTATTTGTTAACTTTTGTTCTGGTTAAATAAATGTACATTTGATATGTATAGATTCTCTCATGGTGTAGGACACAGTATCATGGGGGTTTGGTGTTGGTCCATGGGATTATACTTTTGTAGAATTGTAGTATATCTTCACTACGATTAGATGAATATAGGACCGGGCATGTCATATTGGTAGTGTGAATTACTGCATCTATACTAGTGAACTACGTCACGACCTTCTCAAAACTGTTCTTCCAATAACTGAAATTGTTGCAGCGTTACGCGATTTAGGTAAGGCAACATAAAGCAGTCCTTGTGTTCTATCCGTAAAATTGAATTTTCCGTAAAAATGTCACATACTAGTGATGAGGAGAGTCAAATAATCACCCTCTTGGCTATGCTATACCTACGTGATCATGTGCTTACACGAGGCGTGATTCCTAGTGTGTTATCAGATTATGTTACAGCCCCCACACATACGTGTCGGGTTAATAGAATGATTAACTTCGGAGATCAATTTCACTCTTTAGTGATGGAGTTCGAATTGAAATTGGACCAAAATTTCGTATGAATTGACTCAACGTGAAAACTTAGTGGGAATGAAAGCAATTGACACAAAAACTTCTTTCTGTAAGAATAAACTTTGAAAACAACAAAAAGTAACCCCAAAAAAATATTTGGCAGTTTTTTGGCTATTTATTTTTGTCATTAGTGAACTTCATTTAGTATTGGTCCATTTTTTTAAAACTTTTTAGATTTCTCTCGTCAAGATGAATTGAAGAGGTAATTTTTTTTATTATACCCTAAAAACATTAGGAAAGACAAAAAGTAGCAGAAATACTAGCATTTGGCTATATTTCGGCAATTTTTTTACACCAAATCCTAAAAACTACAGAAAAATCAGAAAACACAAAAAATCTAGCAAAAAACCAATCCTTTTACAACTTTTCACTCTCTTTTGCCTTTTAGTTTTACTTCTTTAGGATTGGTTCCTTTTTATTACTTCCAAATTCCTCTCTTCGAGCCAGATGGAGAAATAAAAAATTTGGTCGAAAGCTATATAAAAAAAAGTTTTTTTTTTTTTATGAAAAACATCCCTCAAACTATCACTCATTTTTCTACTTTATCCTCGAACTATCAAAATCTCTTACTTCGTCCTCGAACTATCCATATCCCACACCCTATTTGGTCCAAAAGCCAACGCCATCCAAGATTTTGGACGGTAAACCTAGCACATGACACACACGTGAGTTGTTTAAGGGCACAAATGTGATTTCTCTCTCTCTCTCTCTCTCTCTCTCTCTCTCTAATACTCTGTCATACACAACACAGGATGACCTTATAGACACCCCAATCTGGGTCTCCCAATCGTTTTACTTTATTTTACGATTTTCTTGTTTCCCCGATGATGAAATCGGATCAAACAGAGCTTGGATTGGGAATGGATCGAGCTTGGAATGCTTAGAACCTTGCTTGAACCTTTTGAACCCTTCTGAACCTTCAGTCAAACCCTAGAACCAGAGTTGACCCTCGCGCGAGCCTTTGTGTCCCTCGTGCGACACTTAGCTTGCCACGTGTAGTCAAAGTCAAACTGTTGACTGTTTGACCCTCGCGCGACACTTCCGAACCCTCGCGCGATGGTTCCCTCCTGTCCCTATCACAGAATCCAGCTGGACTTGTGATGATTGCTTGGCACATGGGTTCCCATGGGCTGGAACCCCGTTCTCCTCAGCTGAACGGCGTGCTGGCAGGTTCTAACCCCATGCAATCTCCTAACCACTCTCTCACCTTGTTGGCTAGCCTCACAACCAAGTTGTGACCAGCCTTGGTGGCTGGTCCTAAGGTCTTGTTTGGCCCCTAACTAGCCCTTACATTCCCCCTATAAATACCCCCTTCATCCTCCATGTTAAGGGTTCCAAAAATTGCTTAAGAGATTCATTAGTCATTCCACAAATCCTACACTTGCTAGCACAAAGTTACTAACCCCCAAACCACTTCCTAAGCCACTGAACTTAGTGTGTTCATACACTCTTGGTAGCAAGGTCACACCAATCAATCCAATCTACTCCCAAACCCTTTCCAAGCAAAGGTATAATGTTTGAACAGTTTCTGTTTTGATCCCTGAGAGGGGCTGACAGGACCAAGGCTGGTAATCAATACCATGCCCTGGTCCTAAAGCCAGCAAAGTTACAAGAATTCGTGGCAGCCACACCCTCGCGCGACACTTGTGTCAGTAAGAGAATGGACCTCGTGGGGAAGGGAAGCTAGCCCTTTTCTGTTTTGCAGTATTTTCATGCCTGTTGTACTTTACTTTGATTCTTAGATCACTGTTATGCATGCAAAAACAAAATACAGTAGCTAGTTTATTTGCTTTGAATAGTTTGGAATGCCTTTGGGATCCCCTGAATCTGTCTCAGGACCCCAAGCATGCAAAGCAATTCCTGGAAGTCCAGTCAGGAGTGTCGCGCGAGATTCACTATATGTCGCGCGACAGTTCTCTGATTTCCATGGGTAGCCCTTGCATGGGCAACTGGGCCCTTGGCCTCTGCTTTGGTACCCCCACTATTTAGGGGTTGTGTTTCATTTCATTTGGCTCCTGCTTGGAGTATTGTGTAATAATTAATATTTTACAGTCTTCCAATAAACTGCTTGGTTTGCTTCCTGGGTGTGCACTGGTCCTTCCAGAGCCCAGAAGGGGATGATTTTGGGATTGTGATGAGATGACAATACTCGCGCGAGAGTCAGTGTGTCTCGCGCGATGGTTGACTTGCATACAGATCTATTCAGGCATGCAAGTTGGCCATCGTGCAGGGTGAATCTGCCCCGAGCCTGGTTTTGGCATCTGATCGCTGTTTCAAGATCATTCCGTTTATTATCCATCATGCTATCCATCCATGCCATTATTTGATCACATCTTGCAAATTGTTACAGTTTTAATCCCCGATTAACTGTTCCCCCGCCCTAATTGGCTAAAATCAATTAAAAGAGGAAGAATCACAAAGGTTTTCATAAAAATGCCTAAGTAGAGACCGATCTCCGGATTGGGCGAGAGGGGTGCCATAAAACCCTTCCCCTCTCGTAACCTGGCTCCCGAACCCAGATATGGTTATGACGGACTGGTTCCTTAACTTTTTCAAATAAAGCGCGGCAGGTGCTTCGAAATACGGTTCCTTGAGTGTCGGACCTTCAAAACTCAAGTGGCGACTCTGTATTTTTGAGCGCTTGCCACCGGCGCTCGCCACCGGCGCTCGCGCTCCCTCGATTTTTCAAAAAGGGCCGCAATGGCAAAAGGAACGGAATCCTTTTTCCAAGGGCACGCTGCCCACAGTGGCGACTCTGCTGGGGATAATCGAACCAATATTAATTCACACTTAGGATTTAATACGCTTGGGAACAATCCCTTAAAAGCTTGTCAAAACGGTGAGCTTCGCGCTGCCGAAGGTTGGAACGGTGATTTAACAGGACCTCGTGTCCGGCCATTCTAAATCTGGGGCTTTTTCGATTGTTCACTTGCGTAGTTTCTTCTAAAGATGAACTAAATAAAGTGAGCCGAATTTGAAAAGGCATTTTTACGACTTTGTGATTCTTTTTCTTCTGATCAGATTCTAGCATCTCATTTGCATCGATGTGGGATAAGCCTCGTTGGATCGTTTTGGCAATCCGGCACGGTTTACCGGAGCCCGGGGACCCCGAATGACCGACAACCTTCGACGATGATGGGTCATGCTACTGTTCGACTGTTATTCTGCGAAAAACGCGGGTAACGGGAGGTATATCTGTGGCCCTAGTCCGAGGAACCCGTTACGAACCAAAATCGGCCTTTTGCATATACAAAGCATTAGAACTCTCCAAATTAGGACAGGTACCCGCAGGTTAAGATCTACTTGCATCTAACCCTCTAAATGCCTACGTGTTACTGCTTTCCTTATCGCATGAACTGTACATACATCTCATTCAGCGTAGAAGCATGTCTAGGATGGCTCCTAGGTTCTCAATCTGTTCCGAGTCTGTCTTCAGGCTTAGTAGGACATTGTTCTGGCCCGATGAGGAGTCGTGCATCTCACTGATGCGCGTTGTCATCTTTTAAGTCCTTTTTACGGTGGGACTTTAGGAAATCAGAAGCTTTTCTACACCTTTGCCCGTGTACCTGTTTAGGGTTTCAAACAAAAAACGAGGAACCACGGAGTAAAATACCATGATGCTTACACCAAAAGGTAACAAGTGCCTCGTCACTTACACCGCCCGGCTAATAGCACAGTGCTGCTTACGCCAACCTGGTTATGGCATCATGATATTCATACCGAGTCGTTCTGGCTTCAAAAACTTGAAACCCCGAACATCAAAACGGACAAAAGTTTAGACTCCTTTTGACATCCTTTAGGACCGCTCGTTCCAAACAAGGATACATCTTCGAAAAGAATTCTGAGGGCTTAAAACAGTGTCCAAAGCGTCGTGAGATAGACTTGTCTTCCGGTTCTAGAGTCTAGGGTGACACACTCGACGTTGGCTGCATCCGCTTTAGTCTTTTATTTAGATTAAAGTTACTGCAGGACCCTTATTAAACCTCCTTTTCCCTTGCAAGCAAAGATCTGAATCATTGCACCACCAAGGAAAGTATCGAGGCCAGTTGCCAAACCCGCTTGGGAACGTCTGCATCTGAGTCCGGTTCAAAGGCTTGTCAGGTTACGGTCCCAGTCAGTCATCACGGAAGACTCTCTGCGCTCACCTCCGACAGCACAGCACTCAGAATCTCAGTCAGGTTCACCACCGACTTCATAGGAAGGACGTCCGACTACCCCGGTATCCGCCTCAAGCAGCTCTGAAACGCCCGTCACAATGGAACAACCACAACCAGAACCCCTTACCCTGGAGACCATGCTCATGAACCTTCAGGACAGCATCACCGCTATGCAACAGAGGGCAGCTCAGACCGACACTAACATTGCTCGCTTGAACGACCTCATCCACACTCGCCTTCCGCCCCCTCTCGAGGAGGAAGGTGGGGACGATGAGTCTGACCAGGAGCAGCCCGTTTCAGTCCCAGATCCGCTTCACGCAGGGCGTCTCATGGTCCTGAATCCGAGGGAAGCTCGCAGGCCCGCTGCAAACCTTGCAGGTGGTAGATTGCCTCCAAACCCAGAAGGACCAGCTCAGAATCCAGAAATGGTTGCGCTCATAGCCAAAATGGCCAAACTGGAAGAATCCATTGCCAAGACAGAAAAGATCAGTGCCGGAGGGATCGATCTGGATCGCCTTTGCCTGTACCCCAACGCCAAGCTTCCTGAAAAGTTCAAAATGCCGGACTTGGCTAAGTTCGACGGGAGCGGCGACCTCAGGACTCATCTCTACAGCTACCATGCCGCCATGAAACTTCTTTCTGTTGAGCCAGAGGCCATGTCACAGCTTTTTCCTCAGACCCTCTCGGGCCCTGCTTTCCATTGGTTTTTGCCACTCGACATTGCCAAGAGGAGGACTTAGGAAGACATTGGGACTGCGTTTATTTCGCAGTACAACTACAACTCCCAGCTGAAAATGACTACTCGGGAACTTGAATCTACCAAAATGGAGGCTAAGGAGACCTTTGCAGACTTCGTCAAAAGGTGGAGAGCCAAAGCCGCACAGATGACTGATCGCCCAAGCGAGAAGGACCAGCTCCGCATCATTTCCCGCAACCTCCAACCAGACTATGCTAGGCACCTGGTTCTAGCTCAGGCCTCCGCTAACTTTGAAACCTTCTTCGACTCTGGCCTGGCCATCGAAGATGCTCTGGAATATTATCAAAGGGTGAATCCTCACATGCCCCCAAGTCAAAACCGCGGGCTTATTCTGGAAACGCCAATGCGCTGTTCGGAACGGGAACTTACTCCAACACGGCGACCGCCGGTACTAATGCCGCTTCCGCCAGTGCTGCTAATCACGTCGTGGACGTCAACCAAGTTCAAAATCCGCAGAATAACCGACCTCGGAACCAACCCCGCAGCTTTTCCGCCATCGAGGCACCTCTGTCCTCGGTCTTGGAAAAGTTGGTCAAATCAGGGCATCTGAAGCCCTTGGATCCAACTCCTCTACCCAAGAACCCTTCACCCGGCTTCAAAGCCAACCTTTACTGTGCTTACCATCAAGGAGCGGGTCATCTCACTGACTCCTGCTTTCGCCTCCGTCATGCGATCCAGGATCTCATCGACGATGGCACGCTGGAGACTCCTCCACCACCTCAGAAACCCAACGTCATTGCCAACTCTCTCCCTAAGCACAACGCTGTACCCCACATCAGCCAAATATCTCTCAGCTCCACTTATATCAACCCTAGCTCCACCATATTTAACCCTACTGACTATATAGCCTCAACCGATCAACCCAGGCCCGTCGTGCCTTTCCCGATCGAACCATACACCGAGGTTTCTTATATACAATTGGTTGAAGGCCAAGTTGTTGATGCCGATGCACCTTTGGAACTTTCACAAGCTGCTTCACCTGTCTCCGAAGAATCTGTCAGCTCCCTCTTCCATCAGTCAATCCCTGCTGTGCAAATCAACTCTGCCTCGTCGCTTGACAGCCCGTACGCAACCGTCGCTGGCCCATTTCCTGATCCCTATCAGCCTTGGGCGCCTCCCTCAGATAATAACATGCAAGCCACTGGTTGGGCTATAGCAGACCATTGGGACTATGCCGCTCCTCTCCTCAACGAGTGGTCCACCCTTGGAATGGACGGGATTCCTCCACAGCCCGGAAATGTCCCATTCGATCAAGCCTGGTATGATGGCTGGTTGGCCGGTTATGAAGCAGCCTTGCTTGACCCTTTGGACGGTTTCTCCTTGTACAAACTTTTCAATCCAATCGAGCTTCCAGTTCCCGAAGCGGAGTATTACTGGGATCCTGAGCCAACCTGGTTTGCTCCCATAGACGTTGACCCTAACCCTCTGCAAGGCTATGCCACGCCGGACTACATGCTTCACTACGCAGAGGATGAGCTTGTCCAGGATGATCCACGGGCTTTGGGAGACCACGTTTCCCTTTTTGGTTCGGTCTTTAATTCGGTTTGTGATACTAACCCCGACACCGACCATGACCCCTGTTCTTACATTGTCGACGAGGAAAATCCGCGCCCTCAGGTGCCTTACCCTAACAACAGGGACTGTAGTATCATGGTTACAGACCGCGCTCCGCCCGCTAATCTGTGGCAAGTTAACAACATAGTAGATGTCCAAGTTGGGAACGAAGTCTGGGCTGTCAATCGTGTAGGTGGAGAAAAACAGAAGGTACCTAGAACAGCACTGAAGCTCCTGCCTTCACGTGCTATCCAACCGGAACCCTAATACCTTCGCCGGAACCCTAACCTGTAAAACAGACAAGGGGTGAGCGCACCTTTGCCTCTCGTGGCAAAGGCCCTCCGATGCCTAAGTTAGTATCTCGTACCGTATCAAAACCCTAATTATCAGTAGGAAAGTGTAGAATGAGTGCAACTTATTGCGTACCTTTTCCTTCAGGTTTACCTCGTATTTATAGATATGAGCTTGCTTGCTTCTTAAGCATCCATCTCGTCCCAGGTCTCCTGTCTCGTACAGGAAACCTGGCTCTTCTGGGAATCTCTTACCCAATCAACTGAGATCCCTTCCTCATAGGGTCTCTTCTTACCATAGAACTCAACCCTTAGTAGGACTATCTTCTGACTCATCTTTACCGTATATCGGATCCGTCTTACAGGGCACCCTTATTGCCTTATCTCTTAAGACAATGTTTAATCAAGTAACTCTATCTGTTCGGCATATGCCCCTACCGAACAGACTGCATAAGTAAATGACTTCTCATGTCGTTGGCCCTTCTTGGCCGAACAGATCGAGTAATCTGGTGCTTCCTCGTAGCACTGGACCTTACCGTCGCCGTTCATCTCATATGGGGTCCCATATCACTTTCCTCATTACACGGATCTAGAACACCACGTGTTTGGCAACTATTTGCACCTGTTCGGTAACACCTCCCTACAATTGTTCCCCAGCTTTCGCTCATTATCATTTGTTCGAAGATGATGAGTGAAGCTCAAAAGTGAACTCAGGGCCGAACAGACCAGATCCCGTGCAGATACAGTCATTGGGCTTCCATTGATGTCTTTTGGCGGTTTAGTCATAATTTTCTTGAAATAATGACTCCACGTGGCGTGTTTCGTACACCTCGCATTAAATTCGAACTGACGTTCCATGTAACGGCGTTTCCAGAAACTTACTTTCCGTTACCTTTTTGAGATAACGTTGTTAGGCGAGACGGTTCACTTCCGTTTCTCTGCTTTAATCCCAAAAAGGGATCTTTTTGGGTTTTCCACCCAAAGTTTCAAAAGCGCCTGTCTTCTCTCAATGAAACCAGACGAAAACTGTTCATCTCCAGTTCCGCCATCGCCGCCGTCTGCGAAACCGATTTCATCCTAGGAAATCCTTACTACATTCCTGTAAGACTTCTCATTCTTACCTCTGTTTTCATTTCATCTCGAGACTTCGTTCTCAGTTTCTTCTTCGTCTAGGGTTTCGATCCTATTTCCAGATTTTTTTTTGTTTTAGTTTCCTCTGACTCATCCATGGCGGATGAAGCTGATAGTGGCGTTAAACCAGGAAAATTTAGAAAACTCTACGAGACGCCCGCTGCAATGGCGGCATTTAGGACTAAATACAACATTCCAGAAACCGTTGGTTTAGAACTCGCCCCTCTTGGTGCGACTAGGAATGCCTGTAAATGGGATAGAACGTGTATCCCAATCGTAGCTATTGTTGAGGGTGGAGTTCGTTTCCCCTTCGACCCATTACTTCGTCGAACTCTTAATTGGTATCGACTCAATCCCATGCAAGTGTCTACTAATTTTTTCAGATTAGTAATGGGGATTGTAGCTTTAAACAAAATCCTGGGGACCAATTTAGGAATCTGGGATATCCAATGGTGGTATAGCATTGTATTAAATCGTGAATACAATACGTACTATCTGAAAGTGAGAAAGGCAGAGAAGCGTTTCGTGCTTAACCTGCCAGACTCCGCTCGAGACCATGAGATGGACTTTCTGTATGTTACTGGAGCTTTCGAGCCCATGGGGGAGGATGGCCAGGTGGTGGGTGTCCACGTCCCCCACGAATGGGGCTTCCCACGTATGCCTCTTCTTTCTGTTCTTTTAAGTTTAGTCACTTATTCCTCTTATGTCAAAGTTTTCCCACTTAAAGTTCCATTGTTTTGTTGTTTCAGCTGAAAACGCCAATAGACGCCCAAGAAGGGAGCCAAGCTACATCCGAGAAGGGGAGATAAACACCGTTCTAAAGTACAAAGGGGTTCCAGGTACACGCACTGCTGGACGGGGACGTGACGCCAACGTTTTACTGGGATACGATCCTGCCTACAGAGGCTTTATTGACAGAAGACTTGCTCATCCGAGCACCAGTGGTGCTTCTACATCCGCCACTCCTCAACCAAGAAGTTCGAGATCTAGTGCTGGTGTGACGGTTGCCGGGCAGCAAGACGAAGTACCAGTATCTGAAGGCATCCCATTGCCTCGTTTGATACTTAGGAGATCGTCACGAAGGCAAGCCACCATAACCCAACAACAGCCCGAGCAGCCATCAGCCGAACGTGATACCAGCCAGTCATCCTCTCGCGGGTATTCCCCTTCTCCTCCTAATTTAGGTATAATGTCTCAACAGCCTTTCAACTTGGCTTCCCTCCTTACTGTTTCTTCCCGTGGACGTGGCTCTACGGGCCGTGCTTCGTTCACTGGAAATGCTCCCCCTCCTCCCAGACGTATACGAGGTCGTGGGAGCAGTCTATCTCCTCGGGAATCTGAGTCTGGCTTGGAGGCCGGGGATGCTCATAGGGACAAACGCTCCAGAGACCAATCCACAGGAGATGGGGCGGCACAGGTTACTGGGGCAGACGAACAAGCCCCTACCCCGAACATTCAGCCACCTCCTCCATCCTGGGCCCCTCAACTCATCAGAGGTGACCGGCTGGTGACCGTGGGGGACAGCGCCAGCTCGTCTGAGACTGCTTTGGCCCTCTCCCAAGCGTTGCTACTGCCCGTAGATATGCAAAAAGAGGCCACCTCTTCATCTGATCGGCTGATATCGACCGGGCTAGTGAGTGGGATCAAGGTAAAGTACTTTCATTACTTTATCAATACTTTGACGTATAAGATCCTTTATTGAATCTTACTCACTTTATCATTGAATCTCACCAGTTTATCCAAAAGATGGTCACCCTTGGCCATAAGCTGCAAGAGGTTGAGCCTGAAAGAAACAGACTTCTGAGGGACAACACTAGACAGCTCCAAACCATCACGAGGCTTGAGAGGGAGAGAGACAAAGCTAAATTGGAAGCCGATGAGATGAAGTTGAAGATGGAAGCTGCTGAGGATAACCTCAGACAAGCTTTGGCAGAAATCGATGCAACTAAAAAGGCTGCTTATGATGATGGACACCAGAAGGGTTTCGATAGGGCGACAGCTAGCTATATAGAGCAGATGCCAAACATTCAGGACCAAATATGGGCTGCTGGATGGGAGGCATGTTTGATCAAGATTGGAGCCCCTGACGATTCCACCCTCTGGGTTGACAATGATTTGCCTAGCAAACGTGTCCAGCCATCTCATGATTCCGAGGAGCCTCCTCTTGATGATGTTGAAGAGCAAATTGATGATTTTGCTGACGCGGATGAAGATATACAGATGGAGACACAAGCTGCACAATCTGGCTCTCAAGAAGCCCATCCTGAGCATCTAACCATTGAAGACACAACTACTGAACCCGTCAATTTGGAGGAGCATCTAGCTGAAGGCAGCAATGCCATTGAGGTTCCAAACAATACCCCCCCGGAAGTCCAGAACCTGGATTGACTTGGTAAGTTCTAATTCAGTCCCCTGAACTTTTAAGAACATTTTGCTGGTCCTGCGTGACCGTAGTCTTCAGCCCTGCGCGACTTCAGTACACTTGAATACTTTTAACATAGGTATTTGGCCCTTCGTGGCACTACATTAGTTTGTTCGGCCCTTCGTGGCTTTGATTTTGCAGGGGCCCTTCGTGGCCAAGCGTTTTTATGCTAAGTCTTTCATACTTAGTTATTTGACATGCCTATCAAGTGTGTTCATACTTGATCATCGATCTAAGTGTGCATCCCAGTTTTTTCTTACTTAGGAATGTTTCTGAGTCTGTTCTGCATATCTGCGTATGTTCCCCAAGTTTTACGTACTTGGACAGATTTCTAAGTGTACTCATACTTAGCTATTGCTTCTAAGTCTTTTCATACTTAGCAGAAAATAGGGAATTTTAAGTTTTTCGTACTTAAAAGATTGGTTAAGTTTCTCGTACTTATTGGTTTTTTCATACAATGTTCTTTTGTATGCTGTAAGGTATTACGTACCTGTTCTAGTTTTTCGTACTAGGATATTTTAATGTAAACAAGTATCTCGTACTTTTAAGTTTCTCGTACTCAGCCGTCCTGTTAAGTTTTTATCGTACTTAGCAGTGCAAACAAGTATTTCGTACTCAAATAATCTAACTTTTTATACAGATATATTTATCACGTATTTTCGTGCGTTCTATGGCGTTCATGCCAATTACCTGCTCCCCAATACGAAGGATGGTCAACTTGATCGTTATTCGTATTCATAAGTGAAGAAAGGACTTATATACTTTAGAAGAAACAAATTTTCACAAAAATTATTTCTTTTATTTCTCAAACTTAAGGAGTCGTTACGCGTACTCCTTACAACTAATAAACAGAGGAATTTTCTTCGTAATCCCCACAAAATAACATAATCCTTAAAACAGAATTTAAAAAACAAAGGAATTGTCTTCGTAATTCCCACACAATAACATAATCCTAAAACAGAATTTAAAAAACAAAGGAATTGTCTTCGTAATTCCCACACAATAACATAATCCTAAAACAGAATTTAAAAAATAGAAAGTCTTCTAAACAAAGAACTTTCTCAAATTGTGGACATTCCAAGGCCTTGGTACCGGGTTCCCGTCCAGGTCAGCCAACGTATAAGCCCCAATGCCCACAATTTCAGTTACTCGATATGGTCCTTCCCAATTTGCTCCCAGCTTTCCTTCATTAGCTACTTTGGTATTACCGAGTACTTTTCGTAGCACAAGGTCTCCAATACCAAATTCTCGGGGGTGGACATGTTTATTGTAGCCTTTCATTAGCTGTTCTTGGTATGAGGCCAAATGGATCAAAGCCCTTTCCCTCCTCTCTTCGGCCAGATCAAGCGCAATTTCTAGAGCCCTGTCATTACCCCCACTTTCAACCAACGCAGTCCTATTGGTTGGAAGTCCAATTTCCAGGGGTATGACTGCTTCTGTACCATATGCCAACGAATAGGGGGTCTCTCCCGTAGGTCTCCTAGGTGTTGTTCGGTGGGCCCATAGGACCAGGGGCAGTTCATCAGGCCACTTGCCTTTTGCCTTGTCCAACCTCTTCTTGATTCCATCAAGAATTGTTTTGTTGGAAGCTTCTGCTTGCCCATTGCTCTGAGGGTAAGCAGGGGTTGAGTAATAATTCCTTATCCCATATTGGGAACAAAAAGTCTTGAACTTTTTCTGGAACTGTGCCCCATTGTCTGTGATCAAAGAATAAGGGACCCCAAATCGAGTGATAATGCTCTTCCACACAAACCTTTCTATCATAGGTTCAGTGATTTTGGCCAAAGGTTCTGCCTCAATCCACTTGGTGAAGTAATCAGTGGCCACCAACAAGAACTTTCGATTTCCTGTTGCTTTATGCAGTGGACCCACGATGTCCATTCCCCACTGGGCAAATGGCCAAGGGCTAGTTAATGGTACCAGATCTTCGGCTGGTGTCTTCATCATGGGTGAGAACTTCTGACACTTCTCACAAATTTTAACATAGACTTTGGCATCTTCCTGCATATATGGCCACCAATACCCTTGGGTGATTGCTCGGTGGGCAATGGATCTGCCCCCAGCATGGCTTCCACATGTTCCTTCGTGGATTTCATGGAGGAATTTTTGGACCATCTCAGGGTGTACACAAAGCAAATATGGCCCAGTGAAGGACTTCTTATATAGCTTTCCCTCGGGGGATAGCCAAAACCTTGCAGATTTGGTTTTGATTTTGTGTGCCTCCTTTTTATCCGCAGGGAGAGTTTCATCTCGTAAAAACTCTACGATTGGATCCATCCAACTTGGTCCTTGGTTCACGTCCAGGACCAAGTCCATACTTCTTCCGATGCTCGGCTCGGCCAGGTAATCGACTGCTACCTTTCGCTTGAACTCAGTTGGGACAGCTGCAGCCAACCAAGCCAAGGAATCTGCATGAGAGTTCTGTCCGGAGCTTATCTGTTCTATACACACCCTTTCGAAGGTATTAAGTAGACTTTTGGCTGCCTCCACATAGGCTGCCATCTTCTCATTTCGAGCTTCATACTCGCCGGACAGTTGGTTCACCACCAGCTGTGAATCACAGTAAACCCTGATTCTCTTAACCTTCAGAGTTTTGGCACTGTTCAAGCCAACCAGAAGAGCCTCATACTCTGCTACATTGTTTGATGCACTGAAGCCCAGCCGAACAGACTGTTCCAACATAACACCCTCAGGAGGGAACAAAACAATGCCAATACCTGAACCAGTGTTACAGGCAGAACCATCGACAAATAATTTCCATTCTAAAGGATCCTGTTCGGCAGTGGCTTTTCCTTTCCTTTTTGATAGTTCAACTTTCTGCTCCTGTCTCGTAGGAGGCCGAGGTGCTACAGTTGGTGAAAATTCTGCCACAAAATCAGCCAACACTTGACCTTTGATTGCAGTGCGCGGCTGGTAGTCAATATCATACTGACTTAACTCAACAGACCAAGTTGAGATCCGTCCAGAGAAATCTGCCTTTCGTAGCAGTGATCTTAAGGGAAACTCAGTATAAACCACAACTTTGTGGCTTTGGAAATAATGGGGCAGCTTTCGTGTTGCTGTCCTTAACGCAAGGACCAGTTTCTCAAGAGGCAGATACCTCATTTTTGCGTCTAGAAGTGTTTTGCTTACATAATACACTGGGATCTGTTCGGGTCCCTTGTCCCTTAACAGAACCGCACTTACAGCATGTTCAGAAACTGCCAGATATAAAACCAAAATCTCACCTGGGTCTGGAGTCGACAAGAGGGGAGCTTGAGCCAAATACTTCTTCAAGTCTTGGAATGCCTGCTCACATTCTGCTCTCCATTCGAACCCCTCTCTTTTCTTGAGCAACTGGAAGAAAGGCCTACATTTGTCACTTGAACGGCTGATGAACCTGTTTAGGGCCGCAGCCATACCTGTCAGCCTCTGGACTTCTTTCGTAGTCTTAGGACTTTGGAGCTTTTGTAAGGCCGTTATCTGATCAGGATTTGCCTCGATTCCTCTCAGAGTCACCATGTGGCCCAGGAATTTCCCAGAGCCAACTCCAAACGCACATTTCGAGGCGTTGAGTTTCAACTTGTACTTCCTCAGAATTCCAAAGGCTTCTTTCAAGTCCTGAATGTGCCCCTGCCTGGTCCTGCTCTTGACTACCATATCGTCTATGTATACCTCCATAGTCTGGCCAAGAAGCTTCCTGAACATGATTGTAGCCAGCCTTTGGTAAGTTGCTCCTGCATTTCTTAGCCCAAAAGGCATAACGCTGTAGCAGTACAACCCTCGTGGTGTAATGAAAGAAGTCTTCTCCTGATCAGGCCCAAACATGGCAATCTGATGGTATCCTCGATATGCATCGAGGAAACTCATTCGCTCATACCCAGCAGTGGCGTCAACCAACTGATCAATCCTTGGGAGAGGGAAGCTATCTTTAGGACAAGCTTTATTCAAGTCTGTGAAGTCTACACAGACACGCCACTTCCCATTCTTCTTCTTTACAACTACAGTATTGGACAGCCACTCTGGGTAATAGACCTCTCGTATTGCTTTAGCCTCTAGCAAACGATCCACTTCTTCAATAACAGCGTCAACATGCTGTACTGCTGCCCTTCTTTTCTTCTGAATAACGGGCTTATGCTGCGGGTCGACATTTAGGTGGTGACAGATCACATCTGCATCCACTCCAGGCATCTCCTCTGGTACCCATGCAAATACATCCACATGTTCTTTCAAAAAACTTATCAATTCAGACTCTTCCTCATCCGGTAGTGTTTCTCCAATCAGAAAATACCTTTCGGGATCAGTTTCGTTGATCTGTATTTTCTTTAGGCCTTCCACTACTTTGTCTGTTGGATTTCTTCCAACATCTTCAACAGTTGGTTGATCTGCCTCTACTGTATGAACTTGATGGGCCTTCGGAACTTTCTTGATGATTGAAATCAAGCACTGTTGTGCTGATTTTTGGTTCCCTTTTATCTTTTCGATTCCGTGGGACCCTGGGAATTTCACCATCTGGTGATAGGTGGAAGAAACAGCCCTCATCTTGTGTAACCAAGTCCTTCCTATGATTGCATTATAGGAGGATGGTACATCTACAACTAAAAAATCCGTTCTCAGGACCACTGTTCCTGCCCGGACGGGTACTGTTACTTTTCCAAGGGGCCATACTGCACTTGCACCAAATCCAACCAAAGGCATAATAGACTGTTCCAAATCTGTCTGCTTCAGCCCCAACTTCTTGAATGCATCATAATACAATACCTCTGTACAGCTCCCTGAATCTACCAGTATTCTTTCAATGTCATATTCCCCAATTCGTAGGGTTATGACTAATGCATCGTTGTGGGGCACCTGAACCTCTTTCAGATCTTCATCTGTAAAGACTATAGCTTCGTTGGTCATATCATTCTCTCGTCCCCTTTTGTTCCCCACTCGCATAACGTACTGGTCATGCTTGACCTGCCTCTGCATCAATCTCACCTCATTCCTCGTATAAGGTGTGGCCAATCCTTGTATCATATGGATTACCCCCCTAGGATTCTGCTCGTAATCCAATTCCATCGCTTTCCCCTTATCTTTGGGATCCTCCTGAATAAATTCCTTAAGGTAACCACGAGAGACCAAATCGTCGAGATGTTTCTTGTACATCTCACAATCCTCTGTCATATGACCCCAATCCTTGTGGTAACTGCAGTGCTGATTCGTAGCACGTTTTGCTTCCTTATCTCCGCCTAGACTTGGGGGCCATTTGAAGAATGGCTGATTCTTTATTCGATAAAGAATCCTGTAGATTGGCTCTTTCCAAACCGTGGTTATTGAAAAGAACGACTTAGGATCAGGCGCCTGCTTTTCCTTGTAAGGTTCTTTCTTAGCCTGCCCATACTCTTTCCTATAGGTCTTGGGCTCTGGCTTATCAGCCTTCTTTGCTGGAGTTTTTGGCTGTTCGGCAACAACTCTGCCTTCCTCCCGGAGTATGTCATCCTCCATTCTTGCGTGTTGTTCGATACACTCCATTAGCCTGGCCAACGATGCCACAGGATGCTTATTCAATGACCGGCGTAACTCGCCCCGAACAGGCAAGCCAGTTTTGAAGGTTGCAATAGCATACTCCTCACTGCAACTGTCTATCTCGTTAAAGGTCTCCCAGTATTTCTTTGCATAACCTCTGATCGGCTCGCCATCCTCTTGCTTCATCATTGAGAGACTTTCGAACGTCTTGGGAGCCTTTCTACTTGTTAAGAACCGAGCAGTGAACTCTTCTGCTAACTGTGTCCATCCTCGTATGGAACGCGGTTCCAACTTATGGAACCATGATAAAGCCACCTTTCCCAAGCTTGAAGGGAACATCTTGCACATGATGGCATCATCTCCATCATGCATGAACATTGCCTGTTGGTAATGTTGTACGTGAGCAACGGGATTTGCATTTGTCTCGTAAAGTACGAACGATCCGTGCTTCACTCTGCTCGGTAGACATGCGTCCTGTAGCCTTTTTGAAAAAGGTGACGCTGCTATATTACTCAGGGCCCGTCTTGCTGCTTCACGTGCAGTCATAGACCCATCCTCTCGCTTCTTGGATTCGTGGGTTACTGCCCTGTTCCAATCTCTAGCAGGTCTCTCATACCTGTCTCTGGGGTGTTTTCTCACGCCTTCCTCGGGCGAGGAGCTTCGGCTCCTGCTTCCCTTGTAACGTGGGGGAGTTCTTTGCTTGCTTGGACTCCTGCTCCTTCTTTTTCGTGAAGAAACTCTCTTCTTGGGAGGAGTGGGGCTTCTGGACCTGCTCCTCCCCCTTCGCGAAGGGGCCTTTTTGTATCGTACCATGGCCAGTCCGTCTCCCCCGGATCTCCTTCCTGATAACCCAGAGTCCTCAGGGTGTTTATGGACCCGCTCTAATTCTCGGATCTCATGTTCCCTTTTCCGAATTAGCCGAGCATATTCCTCGACTTCCTGCCTCTTTTTATCGAGGATATCCTCGTTGCTGTGCACACTTCTCGAATGTGCAACTGATTCTCCCCTGTGATGGGATTTGCTCCTTCTCGTGGAGGTTGTAGCCGTTTTGCCTTCCCTATTCTTGGAGTTGTCGTGGATGGTAAGAGGATCCTTGCTCGTGGTCCTCTTATCATGCCCGCTAGTTGGCTTTCTTGGAGCACCTGGTGGGGACTTATCCCCTCCGCCACCAACCTGGTTTTTGTCGGTAATCGGTGTGACTGGATCTACCTCCACCATGGTCGTATTTCAAAAGGGAACTCTTTCGTTTCCCACAAACGGCGCCAATTGTAGGTGGAGAAAAACAGAAGGTACCTAGAACAGCACTGAAGCTCCTGCCTTCACGTGCTATCCAACCGGAACCCTAATACCTTCGCCGGAACCCTAACCTGTAAAACAGACAAGGGGTGAGCGCACCTTTGCCTCTCGTGGCAAAGGCCCTCCGATGCCTAAGTTAGTATCTCGTACCGTATCAAAACCCTAATTATCAGTAGGAAAGTGTAGAATGAGTGCAACTTATTGCGTACCTTTTTCCTTCAGGTTTACCTCGTATTTATAGATATGAGCTTGCTTGCTTCTTAAGCATCCATCTCGTCCCAGGTCTCCTGTCTCGTATAGGAAACCTGGCTCTTCTGGGAATCTCTTACCCAATCAACTGAGATCCCTTCCTCATAGGGTCTCTTCTTACCATAGAACTCAACCCTTAGTAGGACTATCATCTGACTCATCTTTATCGTATATCGGATCCGTCTTACAGGGCACCCTTATTGCCTTATCTCTTAAGACAATGTTTAATCAAGTAACTCTATCTGTTCGGCATATGCCCCTACCGAACAGACTGCATAAGTAAATGACTTCTCATGTCGTTGGCCTTTCTTGGCCGAACAGATCGAGTAATCTGGTGCTTCCTCGTAGCACTGGACCTTACCGTCGCCGTTCATCTCATATGGGGTCCCATATCACTTTCCTCATTACACGGATCTAGAACACCACGTGTTTGGCAACTATTTGCACCTGTTCGGTAACACCTCCCTACAAATCGTACCCTGGCTGACACTGGTCTCTGGGATGTCCCTTTCATTGCAAATCCAGAGCCTGTTGCTGAAGTGGCTGCTGTGAAAGACTTAAGCTTCTGGGACTCCTTATTGATGAAGGATCTGGCTGAAGATCTGGGCTTAGACATGGAAGTGCCCGTCTCTGCACCGACTACTGACAAGGGAAAGCGCAAACTGGGAGATGTCCCTGCTGATCTCTGGGATGTGAAGGAAAACCCTCGACTCGTGCCCTCTTTGGGAAACGTTCACAATGTTACAAGGAGTGGACGGATTTTTCAGCCTGCTAATCTGCAGGCCGGGAATTCCTCCAATCCTGCTAATCAAAGGAACGAGCCTGTTTCTTTCCCAAGGTCTGCACCTTTTGAAGTGTCAGCCAGCAATCCAGTTCCTGATCTAGTTCAGCGGCAACTCGAGCGGATTCCTGCCGCCATTTCTATCTGGGGACTGATCTGTTCGTCCAAAGAGCATCGTCAGAGGCTGTGTCACGCCCTAACCCGCCTTGAAGTCCAGGCTGACGTCACACTAGAGGCGATGATATCTCTCATCCTCCCTCCAACCTCCAAGCATACGGTGATCTTCACAGACAAGGACCTGCCAGTCGAAGGAGTCGACCACAATCGCCCCTTGCACATCACCGTCAAGTGTCGAGGACTCTGGGTCCCGACCGTTCTTATTGACAACGGCTCCGCCATCAACGTCTGCCTTCTGCGGGTCGCTTATTGTTTGGGACTCACCAAGAAGGATCTGGCACCTTCCAATCTGGCTGTCAAGGCATATGACGGCACCCGTCGCGTAGTCGAAGGTATCTTGAAGCTCAAACTCGATGCTGAGGGTTTTGAGATGGACGTAGAGTTCCATGTTGTGGATATTCCTGCAACTTTCAATCTTCTGTTGGGTAGGCCATGGCTTCATCGGTCTGACATCATGGCTGTGCCATCTACCCTCCACCAAAAGGTCATTCTGGGACTACCCACTGGCACTCTAACCATCTGCGGGGATTCAGGCATCCGCCCGCTCAAGGAAGACGGGACTCCCGTTCTGGGAATTCAACACGGTGAAGAAGACGTCGATCTTGGAGGTTTCTCTTTCGATACTTCAGGCGTAGTAATGGCCATCAACGTGGACGAGAATTTCCTCATAAGCTCTGTCGCGCTGGACATTATGAGAAGGATGTCTCACTTCCCAGGCATTGGTTTAGGCTCTCGCCGTCAAGGGGTCCCGGAGTTCCCTACTTTTCCTTTCAATGAGGGCCGCTTTGGTTTGGGGTATATCGCCTCTGCCAAAGATGACAAACGGAGGAAATATATGGGAAAACCTCGGACCCTCTGCAGCAGTCCCAAGTTCGTGCGTGAAGTCGGAAATGCCACTTACACCGGACAGGCTGAGCCCTTTGTTCATTCTGAGACCGGGGAGCTGCTGCCTGGGTTTGAGATTTTCGCTGATGACACCTGGTCAAGCAGTGATGATGAACCAGCGAAAGATGAATTCAAGAGAAAGCTTAATCAGGTGAAGACCAAGACTGACTGGCTGGGATCTATCAATCAGGGAAATCTGGAGCTGCTATTCCAGGAATTCTCCCAAGTGGGTTTGGCTGGGGAAGCTGAAGAGGCCGAAGTGCTCATGCTCGGGCCCGACGCCCTTGAGGATCCCATCTCTCTCATTGTGAAAGCCGAGGGCTCCTTGAATAATTGCATTTTCAAGCCACGCCTGACTTGCATTGACGACACGTCCGAGTCTGAGTCTGGGTCTGAGTCTGAGTCTGAGTCTGTCCCGTCCTCTAAGTCTAGCTCTGAGTCGGAGTTTGTGCCTCTAGGCCCTCCACGTCATAGCTTTTATTTCGAGTTTGACTCTCTTGTACTTGGTGACCCTTCAGGGGCTTGTGAAATGAACGAAGCATCTTCTGACTATTTCAATGATCTTTATATAAACTGTGTCGACCCTGACGATGAAGGGATAGATTTCGATGGGGACATTCCCAAGGAAATCCGTGCCTTCATCGAAAGGGAGGACGAAAGGCATGCTCAGCCATTAAAAGAAGAAATGGTTTTTATAAATTTGAAAGATGAAAATGATCCCCGGATGGTTCAAGTGGGCTCCACACTTTCACCAGAGGAACATCGTGACTTCAAAGAGCTGCTCACCGAGTTCAGTGACGTTTTTGCATGGTCCCATCGAGATATGCCCGGAATTGATCCCGAGATCGTGGAGCATCGCATTCCTTTATTCCCGGATGCCAAGCCTGTGAAGCAGAAACTCCGACGGATGAGGCCAGATTGGGTCCAGAAGATTAAGGAGGAAGTTACCAAGCAGATTGACGCTGGCTTTCTCATGGTCTCTCAGTATCCCACGTGGGTTGCCAACATTGTCCCTGTTCCTAAGAAGAATGGCCAAATTCGAGTTTGCGTTGATTTTCGGGACTTGAACAAAGCGAGCCCCAAAGATGATTTTCCCTTGCCACACATCGATGTGCTTGTGGACAACACTGCGGGGCACGCTTTGCTCTCATTCATGGATGGCTTCTCTGGCTACAACCAAATCCTCATGGCGCCCAAGGACCGCGAGAAAACCACATTCATCACTGAATGGGGGACTTATTGCTACCTGGTCATGCCCTTTGGATTGAAGAATGCTGGGCCCACTTATCAGCGAGCTGCTACCACCATCCTACACGATATGATGCACAAAGAAGTCGAGGTCTACGTAGATGACATGATCGCCAAGTCCAAAACTCGAGAGGGTCATATTCCTGTACTTAGGAAGTTCTTCGAGAGATTACGGAAGTTCCGCATGCGTCTGAATCCTCAGAAATGCACCTTTGGGGTTACAGCTGGTAAGATGCTCGGTTTCATGATCACCTCTCGTGGAATTGAGGTCGGCCCGTCTAAAATCAAAGCAGTCCTCGAGATGAAGCCACCAAATTCTGAAAAGGGAGTGCGAAGCTTTTTGGGAAAGGTACAGTTCATCAGCAGATTCATCGCCAAGTTGACACTAACTTGCGAGCCGATGTTTCGTCTATTGAAGAAGAATACTCCGTTCGTTAGGACGGACAAGTGCCAGGCGGCTTTCACCTCCATTCAAACCTATCTGCAGAACCCTCCGGTTTTAATGCCACCGATACCAGGGAAACCCTTGATACTTTACTTGTCTGTGAATCCTTTGTCTATGGGGTGTTTGCTGGCTCAAGAGGGAGTAAAGGGAGTCGAAAAGGCCATTTACTACCTGAGTAAGAAGATGGTTGGCGCTGAAGAACGCTACACTGCTCTCGAAAAGACGTGTTGGGCTCTTGTTTGGGCATCCAAGAAATTAAGACACTACATGCTGGCTTACCCAGTGAAGTTGATTTCTCGAATGGATCCTCTCAAGTATCTGTTTGAGAAACCTGCGCTTACTGGTAAGTTAGCACGTTGGTTGCTGTTGCTCGCAGAGTTCGACCTCGAATATGTCACTAGGAAATCCGTCAAAGGGTGCGCGGTCGCCGAATTTTTGGCTGATCATCCCGTCGAGGGGCCAGAGGACTCAGATTTTACATTTCCGGATGAAGGAGTGATGGCAGTTGTCGAAGACACCTGGACTCTTTACTTTGATGGGGCAGCCAATCAGAAGGGATACGGGATTGGGGTTTTGCTTATAACCCCCGATGGTGCTCATATTCCGCTTGCATTCAAACTCAATTTCGATGTCACGAACAACCAAGCTGAATATGAGGCCTGCATTGTTGGCATGGAAGCTGCTCTTACGCTCGGTGTTGAAAGGCTTGAGGTTATTGGTGACTCCAACCTTGTCGTTTCTCAGGCTAACGGAGACTGGAAAGTTCGGGAGGACAGATTAAAGCCTTATCACCAAGACCTGGAGGATCTCATTCCTCGTTTCAACAAGGTCACCTTCACGCACATCCCTCGGATGAAGAACCAGTTCGCTGATGCTCTAGCAACTCTGGCTTCCATGATCGAGCTTCCGATTGGTATCAAGCTTCGCCCCATTCTAATTGAACAGCGGGACCTGCCTGCTTATCAATATGTCAACGCCGTCGATGATGTCGATGACGGCCTACCCTGGTATCACGACATCTGGAACTTCGTCGAGAGTGGTCAGTTTCCGGCTGACGCCACCAAAAAGGATCGAGCAGCGCTCCGAAGAATGGCCGCTCAGTACATTATCTGTGGCGGGAGATTGTATCGGAGATCTCACTACGGGATGCATAAGCTCTGCGTCAACGGCGCTGAGGCCACCAAAATCATGGAGGATATTCACGAGGGAATTTGTGGCCCTCACATGAGCGGGGTCATGCTTGCCCGGAAGATCTTACGACAAGGATACTTTTGGTCTACCATGGAATCTCAGTGTGTGGATTACGTGCGCCGCTGCCATAGGTGTCAAATCCATGCCAATCTCATGCACGTCCCTCCTTCTAAACTATTTGGCATGACATCGCCTTGGCCCTTTTCTGTTTGGGGTATCGACGTTATCGGCATGATCAGGCCTTCTGCTTCGAACGGGCACCGGTTCATTTTGGTGGCAATAGACTACTTCACCAAGTGGGTCGAGGCTGAATCTTACAAGACCCTGACGGCAGTTCAGGTTGCTCAGTTTATCCGAAAGAACATCATCTATCGATACGGGGTTCCGCAGGCGTTTGTTTCTGACAATGGGGTCCATTTCAAAGGCAGGGTGCTGGAGCTTTTCGAAGAATTCCAGATCCAAGTTCATCACTCAACGGTCTATCGCCCTCAAACGAATGGGGAGGTTGAAGCAGCCAACAAGAACATCGAGACTATCATCAAGAAGTCCGCAGAGTCCGCCAGGGACTGGCACGAGCAGCTGCCTCTAGCTCTTTGGGGGTACCGCACGTCAATTCGAACATCAACAGGGGCAACCCCTTTCTCTCTAGTCTATGGGATGGAAGCTGTCCTTCCCATCGAGCTGGAAGTGCCGACTTTGAGGATCATGGCTGAATGTGAGCTCGTGGAGTCCGAATGGCTTAGCGGGAGGTTTGTCGAACTCATGCTCTTTGACGAGAGAAGGCTCCGTGCCTTGTTTCACGTTCAGGGGTATCAGCGCAGGATTGCTCGGGCATTCAACAAGAAAGTGAAGTCTCGTGACTTGGCTGAAGGGGACATGGTTACGAAGGAAATCCGGGCTCCCATCTTCGATCTACGTGGCAAGTTCCACCCGAAACGCGCGGGACCTTACATTATCAAGACCATCCTCTCGGGTGGGGCAGCTCAGCTCATTGATCTGGACGGCAACGAGTTCAACACTCTGGTCAACCTGGATCAACTTAAACGTTACTACCCTTGAGAGAAGCTCGTTGGGCCGAAAACCACAAGGGTGGGCGGTCCCAAGCAAAAATTAGAGCAAGCCTGCTAGACTGAAAACCCAAGGGAGCAGTTTAGGCAAAAATAAATAGGCATTCAATCAAAGCTCGCTAGGCTGGAAACCTGCAAAGGCAGTCCTAGGCAAAAGGAGAGCCAAAACACACGAGCGAACCTTAGCCTGAACTACTGTAGACACCCCAATTTGGCCTAACGATTATTTCAAGTCCCACCTTGGGACAATCCCGATGATGAAATGGATACAATGATTGATGATTGCTTCTTTGAGGACCTTAGGACTTTCGGTGAGAACTTTGACCATTTAGAGGACCCAATTCAAAGCCATACAGCCTTTCAGACAGAAATGCAGAAGCCTAGGAGAATCCATCTGACGGCCGTAACATCGATCTAACGGCCATAACATCAATCCCTCACCCGAGCAACCTGTTGCTAGCAAAATCTCCCCGAGAGATCAATTCCTCGGCCGCAAGATCTATCCTTCGGCCGAGACATCCATTCCACGGCCGCGACATCTATTGCTCGGCCGCCAGATCGACCTTTTTCCAGACTCTGGAACGTTCTGTCAGACGTTTGGTTTGATCCAACTACACTACCTTTCCGATGCGTTCGGGCTACGTTCGGAGATCACGACGTAGAGTTAGAGATGCATTGCAATTACAATTGCCATCTCGTGATTTGATTGGCCGGAGTGAGTCATCCCTATGCCTATATAAAGGGGGCTTTGGGCTCCGAATTAACACACAGAAATTGAGATACCCACACACTCAATCAAACCTCGAAACTCTGTAGAAATACTCCCTCAATCCCATACTCCAAAAGCCCTAACCTTCCGAAGGCAGCCGTCAATCCGGCGATCAAACCCCTAAGTTCAAACCCTAACTCTAGGGTTCTCGATCAAGCAATCAATCAATCACGCCCAACCCAAAGCAATCAAGCAACTGAGGGATCAAGGTGGTGAGGCCCAACGGCCTCTGGTTTGCCTTATTTACTGTCCCTTCTTACTAATTGTAGCATTTTAATTAATTGTTGATCTTTCTGTCTGGTGTGAGGAAGAACACCGACCGGGGCTTCGATCCCTCGGCCGGTACATCAAACCAGGAGGAATTCTCGGCCGTGACATCTATTCACCGGCCGCGAGATCCATCTCCCTGGGACATTTTGTTTGTTTCATCTGCTTTCTGATGCATGCTTCAATTATCGCACTGGCTCACTTTGCTTACTGTTTAAAGGAATAATTAAACAGACTATGTGTTAGGATTAGACAAAGCATCTATACGTCTTATGTTGAACGATTATGGGCCAGTCTCACGACTGGGCAAAGAGGGGTGCCTAACACCTTCCCCT
Organism: Rhododendron henanense subsp. lingbaoense; assembly: GCA_020567845.1. Taxonomy (NCBI): domain Eukaryota; kingdom Viridiplantae; phylum Streptophyta; class Magnoliopsida; order Ericales; family Ericaceae; genus Rhododendron; species Rhododendron henanense. Next base: position 16,851,659 of record CM036314.1, read on the forward strand.
TATTGTACTTTTGGCTCCCGTATCCAGAATCTCTATCTATTTTCCCAGTTTTAATAAACTGGGTGGCGACTCTATTTGATGATAACCGTTATCATGTGGCGATGTTCCTAGCCATGGGAATGTCCATGATTTTGGTTTATGAAGTGAGCAACCAATCGAGCAAATACAACGTGATCAATCTGTATGGCGATGCCCCGCTTGGGAGGTGTCTACAGTTTTTGGCGACTCTGCTGGGGATTTGAGAGCCATAACCAAAAAGTTCAACATAAGACTAATACATGCCTTGTCTAATTCATTTATCATATGCATCGAGCGGGCAACCCGTTGAGTTCACCTGATATCCCGGCATGACACGGGCTATGTTGGGGGTTCCAGCAAACTCCACAGTCACTCGTACCTAGTGGTATATCAAAAAGGAAATCACCCAATCACCGCCTATAATGGGCTGGCGAGAGGATTGGTGCCCTTTGACAACGGAGCACCCTGAAACTACCAAAACCTTGCATGCTTTAGAAAGCCATAGAACTTATCAAACTAAGACAGGAACCTACAGGCTAGGAACCTACTTGCATTCTACTTGCGAAAGTTCTTCCTCACACCTTGTATCATTTGTTGTTGTATTAACTTTTTCTGTGCAGAAGGGTTGGGATTTTCAAACCCAAATCCTAACCCTACACAGGCCGAATACTGACTTCCAGGTATTCTATTTTTCAAGCAGGCACAATAGTTAGGTTAAAGAAGCAACCTCAGCCAGTTTTATACTCTTACAATACCCGAAGTCACGCCAAACAGAGGTCTTTACAGTCATCTCATCAGTCGCCTTCGTCTGCCGAGACACCCTCACTGCAACGGTCCCAATCAATTTCAGGGACTTCGCGGTCATCTCCTCAACAAAACCGATTCCAAGCCTCACCAAGCAATTTCCCTACCTACGCCCTAAAAATGGCAGACAATGACGCTACCATCGCCGAGCTCCAAGCCCAAATTGCCTATTTACAAGCTGAGAAAGTAGCAAGAGATGCTGAAGACAAGAAAAACGAGGAGGAAGCAGAAGATCCTCATGAAATTATAGAAAACCCTGAATTGGTCAAACAGGTCAAAGAAATCAAGCACGCTTTGGCTCGCTCACAAGGAGACCAAATTCTAGATTTCGAGGGACTCTGCCTCTTTCCAGAATCTCAGCTACCTGGACGGTTCAAAATGCCAAACATCGAGAAATTCAACGGGACTGGTAACCCTACCAGCCATGTCCGCCATGTCATCAACACTCTAAAGCCTATGGGCTTGACCGACGAGCTCATCGCTCAATTGTTTCAAAGAACTCTCACTGGAAGCGCCCTCGATTGGTTTCTCACTTTGGAATTTGTGCATTATCAAACTAGGCCTGAAATTGCTAACGCTTTTGTCAAGCAGTATGCGTACAATGTCCAAATTGAGCTTACTACCCGAGATTTGGAGATGACTAAACAAGAATCCAATGAGGATTTTGCTACCTTTGTGGCAAGATGGAGAGAGAAGGCTGCCAAGATGAAAAGCCGCCCTTCCGAAGAAGATCAAGTGAGGATAGTTGTCAAGAATTTACAGCCTAAATACCTCACTCACATTTACACTCAGGCTATCACCGACTTCAAACGTTTACACGCCACTGGATTGCAAATCGAGGATGGGATCAAGTTGGGCCTCATTGGAAAAGAAGAAAACCCTCCACTCAGAAAAACCTTTCCAAACCATGCAGCTACTGCCTCCGTCAACATCCTTGACTCAGTCTTGCCACAAGACCCTTTTCAAACTAGCTCATCTAGAAACACGAATCACCCTCGCCGTAATTTCAGCCCACTCTATATGACTCCATCCCAAGCCTTAGCCATCCTAAGCCGTCAAGGGCACCTTAGGCTCTTGAATAATCCATCTCCTCAGCCACCTTATGGCCCAAGCTATGACGCCAATAAGCAATGTGCTTACCATCAACACCCTGGACATGAGACAGACCGCTGCATACGTCTTCGTCATGACATCCAGGATCTCATCGATAGTCAAGCCATAAAACCTCCTAAGCCTAATGTACAAACCAATCCACTTCCCGCTCACAACAGTGAACCACCGCCTCAAAATATCAATCTCATAAGCCTATCCAATAGCCCCACATATAATCCTGCCCTACACATTATTCCAGATACTCGAGCCAAACCATCCCTAATCCTCTCCAAGAACGAGGAATGCTTTGCAACGGAGGGAGAACCCCACATCTATGCCATTGATGATGGGGATTGGTGGTTGGACATGCGTCAAGCTTTGCCGAATGATTGGAAGGTTGGAAGAATTGAGCCTGCTGACCCTTGGGGTACCCAAGAAGAAGAAGTGGGTCACCTCACCCGAAGCGGAAGGGTGTATAAACCGCCTAAACTGAGTGGGGAAAGTTCAACTTCAACACGAGTAATGGAAGAAGAGGAAGGAGAAGAAAGCCAAAGGACCGAACCTGAGGAAGACAGAGTGCTAAGACAACTAAAGAAAATCCAAGCTGATATTTCTATTTGGGGATTACTTATGTCCTCCTACGAACATCGCAACTCCTTCTTCAAAACCTTGGGGAAAGCCAAAGTTCCCATCGACATCACCCCCGAAGAACTTGTGGGTTTCATAATGGCGTCAAAAGCTCCAAAACCAACGATAGCTTTCACTGATAAGGATCTACCCCCTGAAGGGCCTGCACACAACAAACCTCTCTACATTTCACTTAAATGTCTCACCAAATGGATCCCGTTGGTCTTGGTAGATAATGGGTCTGCTTTAAACGTATGTCCTCAAAGAACCCTCGACAAGCTAGGGGTAAACGCCACCGACGTACGCCCTTCAAGCCAAGGAGTAAGGGGATATGACAATTCAAAGAGAAGAGTGATTGGGTGTGTCACACTGCCAGTAGAAGTGGAGAAGATCAAGAGGGATGTGGAGTTCCATGTGATGGATATACCAGCCACCTTCAATCTTTTATTAGGAAGGCCTTGGCTACATGACGCTGGGGCAGTACCTTCCACTTTGCATCAAAAAGTCAAATTCGCGGTAGATGGAAGGGTTATAACCATTCTGGGGGATTCATCAATCCGAGCTCATTCTGATACGCCTGTCCAAGAGGTAGAAACCGAGGAAACCTTCCTCACTGGATTCAGTCTTGAGGAAGCGACTGCTGTGCAAGCCTTAATGGCTGAGAGAAACTTCTATGTAAGCGCCCCCGCCATATGGATGATGAAGAAGCAAGAATACCTCCCGTGGTTGGGTTTAGGCAAAAGATCACAAGGCATCTCGCAAATGATTGATCCTCCGCATAATCAATACGCCTTTGGTCTTGGCTACACCCCGACAGAAGTAAAAAGGAAGAAAAACGTGGAAAAGGCTAAGGCAAGAGGAAGCAGGGTCGAAGAAGAGAAACTCGTGATTCCAAAAACGCTCAATGGCTGGTTTGTGAGAGAAGGAGAAGACTTTCCATTCTGCGGCTTCGCAGAGACATGGGAAGACGAAGTTACCAAGCAACGGTACCCTGGAATGCAAATCTTCTTTGATCAGGAATGGACCGACAGTGATTTGGAAGAAGAACCAGCTAATTCATCTCCTACTCCCGAAGACTGGATTGAAGTGCTAGCTGAATTCGACCTAAAGATTCTGTTTGGCAAAGAGGGTGAAGAAGAGTATAAAACTGCAAAGGAAAAAGGAACCATTCCTGAAATACCGCAGTAAATCACATGACAAAAGCATCGCTTTCATTTCCTAAAGACAAGTTAGGACATGTTTTGGCCCCCTGTTTGGGCATTATCTACAATTGAATAAATCCCCATTTTATCACTTCTATGCTTGACAAATGATTCCATCTTTAAAATGTGATTGTTATACACTACAATCTCTCTGCCAAAGACAAAAGGATTTCAAGAATCTAATTCTTTATGTTACCGACCAAAAGGAAAAGAGGGGACGAATCCTGGTTACTTAGAACTAGACTTTTTATCAAAACTCAAGGAAAAGACGCTATCTCCGTGAGAACACTTAGGGTTAGCTGGCCCATTGTGAAAGTACAAACACAACAGGAGATTCATAAAAACATCTCCATCAAATGCCTCTCCAAACACCTCTTGAGAGAAAAATGCTCGTTGGGTAAAATATACACCCAAGCAAAAGTAAGAGCAAAGCCTGCTAGGACAAAGAAAAAGCGAAAAACGCAGCCTAGGCAAAAGTTAAGGCATTTGAAGGAAAGCTCGCTAGGGACTCAACCTCTATCAGGTAACCTAGGCAAAATCTAAAGCATGAGAGAAAGGAAAATTAAGAGTGAAGACCCAACCCCCAAAGGTGGTAATTTTGGAACTACGTAAAAGGCCTGATTCCCTGATTGGGATACGTAGGCAATCTCGCATCGAGATGCGGCCCAAATATTTGGAGAGAAGAAAGATGATACCAAAAGGGTTTGTATTCAATGATAGGCATAGCTAACCTTGCGTATTGAGCTCACAAAAGATGAGTTAGTCATTTTCCAGGGAATTGGTAAGAACAAAGATATGCAAGAATCATCGTTCGTCCTCTCTGACTCAGAAGTCGTCGACATAAGGGACCAAGCATTCTAACAAAAACATGGCAAAGAGATTGCAGGAATAACAAAAGCAAATAAGAGAGCTTGAATCAAATGCAAGTGTAAGAAGGGAAAAACACCGTTTGGCTAATAGCAAAAACCTAATTTCTTTAGGAAATGGAAGTAGCGGCCGAAGAATGGAACCCTCGGCCGAGTGATCCATTCTTCGGCCCAGGTTTAAATCCAGACATTTACAAAACTTTGAAAAATATTGCATAAATATCTCATACATGCTGAGGATGCTTCAAATACAAACAGAAAATACAAATGTCAAATTATCTGTTTTTAGAACTAACAACAGGTACAAGAGAGGAAAGGCTAGCTACTGCCCACGACCCCTCTTGGGCGCGGGACGAAAACGCTCAGGAACTGGGACACTGATCCTCTATCTCTCGCCAGTCGCGGCACCTCCATCACCAGCTTCAGTACTCCCACCCTCGCTAACTCCAGCACTCTGGGTGACCGACACTGTCGGTACTCGCTCTGCTTCAAGCTGAAGAAACACAGGATATAGGCATTTAGTTTCATAGGGAACATAGGATGGAAAAAGAAGAGATCAAAGGATGCATACCGCAGCTATTCGACCGCGCTGCCGCCGAGCCAAAGCCTCTGCGCTCTGAAAAGCACGCAACCATTCCTGAAACACCCCAGCGGGCACCTACAGAGGAAGCAACTGCATATAATAAGCAAGGAATGCTGAAGGAAACCAAAACAGAATCTACAAATATTACCTGCTGGACCCCGGCAGGAAGCACGTAGAACTGCGTAGTACACGGTGTCAGTGGCAAACGCTCCTCTTCTCCACTCGCATTGTGAAAAGAAATGAAACTGGGGGCCCGTGGCCAAACAGGAGGAGCAGCAGCAGCAGTAGTGGTAGGAAGAGTCAAGGAGGCCGAACGAAAGGCTGAGTAGTCTCCTACTGCGAGAAAACTCAAGGCTGGCTGTCTCTCAAGAGCAAGTAGTAAGCTATCCCCGGTCAAAAGATGGGTCGATCTCATGCCAACAGGAGGAGGGAGAGGAACAAGCTGCAACGCCTCAGAACGTGGAAAATACTGGCTCGCTACCCTCTCCCCAAGATACCACGCTCTCGAAAATGGCCCCTCCAGAAGGAAGTGCTGGCTGTCCAACGCCCGAGCTGAGGTCAACTCCAAAGGAGCATCGTCAAGTAGCACGCCCCATGGGTCGAAACGCACCTATAATAAGGGAAAGAGCATCAAAATGACAGAATGAGGAAATTGCACGAAAATCAGAGGATAAGGAAGATGTCATACCTGATCCACCGTCAGACAATCCAAAACTCGCCTCCAAGCCAACAAGTCCGTGGCGGGCGACCGTGACTTCCGAACTCCCTTCAACCAACGGGCCGCCCGCGGAACGAACCTAGGCTCTCTGTGCCCAGTCGGGGGAGGGAACTGCAACAAGTGCTCAAAAGCCCAAAGCTACAAGCAAAGACGAGGAACATGAATAACAAAGATAGAAACAACAAGAGAATAGCGCAGAAATCAAAATGTATACCTCAAGAATACGATGATGTCCGCCGAGCGACAGACTAACTCCCCGGGAACAAGCACTGAGGTGCCCGTACAACGTGGCTAGGGCAGGAGTTCCCCAATCAAACTCTGCTATGGTCTCTAAATGCACCAAAGCAGCCAAAAACTGGACATGTACCGAATTCTCCTTGTTGCAAAACAAAGTTTGCCCAAGGAGATAAAGCAGGAAAGCTCTTACCAGCTGAGAAAGGGGAATTTCCGTTAAGATATCAGCTTGATCAAACTCTTCCCGAAGCCAGGTATATGTGATATGGCCACTCTCTGACACAATGGGAATCTTCCCCAAAAGATATCCAAGGGCACCCTTCCGCTCATGGATCCGCGGGTCAATCGGAAGAGGATCGCCGCCTACTCTCAGGCCTGTGAGCAAAGCAAAGTCACCCGGAGTGATCGTCATCTCCCCAGCCTCCGGAAGGTGGAAAGTGTTGGTGGTATCCCACCACCGCTCGACCAAGGATGTGGTCAATCCCAGCTCCGCCTTCGGAAGATGGAAACCAAGTATCAAGGGCTCAAAGCCAGCCAAAGCAACCGCATCCTTGGCTTCCTGAGGGAGCCTCTCGTACCACTCAAACACCTGGGGGCAGCTTCCCCATACGCGTAGCCTCTCGTTTGCCTGACAAAATACGAGGAAGGAATCAGACACACAAGATATCGCCTATACAGGGGGCAACTTCTAGAACTCAAACTCCCTATCAAAATATCAAATTATCATTCTGCAAAATCTCACATACAAAATCATTTGACAGGATAAAATTCTACCTTCCTGTTGGTGAAACCAAGATGCTGCTCTGGCTCCCTGTGCAAGACCTCAGGTGGGATGTCACTGAGGGGAGGACGGTATCGCAAGGAACCACCACGCCCGACCAGGTGAACCTGAGGAGCGTAAGTGGCAACGTCAAATGGTGGGAGAATATCACCACCCGCATCAGTAGAAACCTCGGGTTCAACCCCAGGAGGAATGGGTTGCGAGGAACTTCCCCCAACAGTGGCTCTGCGCCGACTCGAACGAAGAACGCGGGAACTTGCAACCCCGCCAAGAATCGCGGCCTCAACGGCCGGAGCTTTGCCCGTATCCCTGGGTGCGGCAGAAGTGCCAGAAGATGGAGGAGGGGGCGGAGATGATGCCATGGCAGGAGGTGGCAGGGAACCGTGGTGGTTGGAAAAACCGACGGGTAGGAGGCGGCGGCGGCCGACGAGGAGAGAGAGGAGGAGGCGGCGGCAATCGCTCGAAAGGGAGAGAAAAATGAGGAATGGAGGAAGAAAGGGTAGGATGACCCGTGAGATCGATTAAGTTTAACTTAAATCAATTTTCTGACTTTTGGATTTCTCACGGCCGATACATCGATTCCTCGGCCGAGACATCAATCCTTTGGCCGAGAGATCGATCTCCTGGCCCTCTTAATCAATTTCCCTTAGCAAACAACAGATTTTGCTCAGTGCACTAACTCGCCATTATAGAATTCTGGGTCCGTGACCAACAGAAGCAAAATCAAGTCAGCCTTGGGGGCATCCCGAGCTAATATAATCAAAACCAGCCTTGGGGGCATGCCCAAGCATCGAAGCTCTCTCTCCACAAACTGCTGGCCGAAACAAGTCAAAAACATCCAGCGGCGCTATGCCCATATCCACTACCAAGGAAATAAGCAGCTCCGTGCCGATATCAACCCACTCGGCGGCTCTATGCCTATGCCCATCACTCAGCAGCTCAAAGCCATAGCAACTCACTTAGCGGCTCCAAGCCCTCGACCCAGGCTCTACGCCCATGTTCACTATCGAACACCGTGACTCTAGGTCCACCGCCTCCACAGGCTCAAAGCCATTATCTTAGCAGCTCTACGCCTGTATTCACTCACCTAGCGGCTCTAAAGCCCAACACTATCAGCAGCCCTACGCTTGCCATTCCAGTGACCGTACAACCATCAACTCACTCAGCGGCTCTACGCCCCCACCTACCAATTCAGCAGCCCTGTGCCCATCATCTTCATACAACTCAGCGGCTCCAAGCCTGCTATCTCAATTGGCTCGAAGCCGTAACAAGTCAACTCAGCGGCTCCAAGCCCACCGTTTCAACTGGCTCGAAGCCGTAACAATCAAGTCTACTTCAGCGGCTCAAAGCCCATCATTTCAACAGGCTCGAAGCCTGTATCTACCATCTGGATTGGCTCGAAGCCATAACAATCAACCAAGCGGCTCGAAGCCCATTTACCTCAACAGGCTTGAAGCCTACGTCTACTATCACCCAGCGGCTCGAAGCCCTTTATCTCAGCAGCTCTGTGCTCGATATCACGGCAATAGGCTCTACGCCTGTAATCACTCAACTCAGCGGCTCCAAGCCCACCGTTTCAAATGGCTCGAAGCCGTTATCAAAAGGCTTTACGCCTGTTATCACAACTCAGCGGCTCAAAGCCCACTATCTCAACTGGCTCGAAGCCGTAAACAAGCAATAGGCTCTAAGCCGCCCCAACAATCAAGACATTTATTCTCAGGCTCTACGTCTGAATGCTCAAAAATCTAACATTTTTGAATGCTCAAGCTCTACGCTTGGATGCCCAACCACTGTGTACTGGATGCTCAAGTTATACATTTGAATGCTCAAGCTCTACGCTTGGATGCCCAACCACTACGTACTGGACGCTCAAAGCCTGTACTTTGAATGCTCGGATTCTGCCGTCCGAATGCTCGAGCTCTACGCTCTGAATGCTCAAGTCCGGAACTTGATAGAAGCTCTAAGCTTAAAACAAACACACACGCACGGGCCCGTGCACATTTGCATCAACATTTTCACATCGAGTCTGCATCACATCTATTCACATCTAACAACCATCATCACACATATACACTCTGCATATCTCTCATGAAACAGGTCAACCCTGCAAACAACCGGCTCTATGCCTCGGTTTTATTGATCGGCCCAACGCCTCGATCCTTTGGCTCCACGTCAACACTTATGATGAGAAAGCTCCGTGCACAGACCATCAGAATACAACCAGCTCTACGCTTCGGTTTATATCGCGTCAAGCTCTAAGCTCCGACAACTCAGGCCCTCGCCTCAGGACTGTATACAGGCTCCACGCCTCAATCACTTCAGGCTCCGTGCCTCAGTTCCTTCATCCCAGGCCCTTGCCTTATACCAGCTCCGCGCTTCGGTCCACCACGTCAAGCTCAAAGCTCTGACACCACAGGCTCTCGCCTTATGATCAACACCAGCTCCGCGCTTCGGTCCTAGCAAATCACCACAGGCTCTCGCCTTATGATCAACACCAGCTCCGCGCTTCGGTCCTATCCAATCTCCTCAGGCCTTCGCCTCAAGACTGCAATAGGCTCCACGCCTCAATCCAATCACCTCAGGCTCTCGCCTTATGGTCAATACCAGCTCCGCGCTTCGGTCCTATCAATCTCATCACTCTCCAGGCTCTCGCCTCATGACTACAACCGGCTCCGTGCCTCGGTTCCCTCATCACCAAAGCTCCGTGCTCTAGCTACTGGCCCTGCGCCCCCCACATCTCAAAAAACAACCGGCGTCCAATTCATCCCCAGTAGATGATTTGGATTCCACCCCACTACATCAATTCCTTCCAGCTCATTCGCAAGGATAGGCTACTCTACCGAGCTCCTTTCAGTCAAAGTAAGGATGATCAAGAAAAGCAAACGCACCTGCAGTGTACTGATCTACCCCAAAATAACTAAGGAAGCTCTCCGCAAAAACTCCCCAGGCAGCCCTGCGCTCCTCCAACTATCTTCCGCCAAAACCCTGGCTCAGTCTAGGTACGTCACACTACGGCTTTTTTTAAGCCCTGAGGTACGTCTTCTGTCTCTAACCCTCTAAACCTTTTACTCTTCTTTATTGCCCGAACTACGGTTGGTCTGAATTTCCCTTGTGGAATACGTAGGCAGCCTCCCGGCCCGACCATAACAAAACCTTTTTCAAAAAAACCCTTGGAATAGTGGTTGGACCAAATTGAGTTGCTTTTTACAGCTTTGACTCTTACTCAAACATGTCTCGCGATCCGTCTGAGTTCAGTCAAAGAGGGGCATCTGTAGACACCCCAATTTGGCCTAACGATTATTTCAAGTCCCACCTTGGGACAATCCCGATGATGAAATGGATACAATGATTGATGATTGCTTCTTTGAGGACCTTAGGACTTTCGGTGAGAACTTTGACCATTTAGAGGACCCAATTCAAAGCCATACAGCCTTTCAGACAGAAATGCAGAAGCCTAGGAGAATCCATCTGACGGCCGTAACATCGATCTAACGGCCATAACATCAATCCCTCACCCGAGCAACCTGTTGCTAGCAAAATCTCCCCGAGAGATCAATTCCTCGGCCGCAAGATCTATCCTTCGGCCGAGACATCCATTCCACGGCCGCGACATCTATTGCTCGGCCGCCAGATCGACCTTTTTCCAGACTCTGGAACGTTCTGTCAGACGTTTGGTTTGATCCAACTACACTACCTTTCCGATGCGTTCGGGCTACGTTCGGAGATCACGACGTAGAGTTAGAGATGCATTGCAATTGCAATTGCCATCTCGTGATTTGATTGGCCGGAGTGAGTCATCCCTATGCCTATATAAAGGGGGCTTTGGGCTCCGAATTAACACACAGAAATTGAGATACCCACACACTCAATCAAACCTCGAAACTCTGTAGAAATACTCCCTCAATCCCATACTCCAAAAGCCCTAACCTTCCGAAGGCAGTCGTCAATCCGGCGATCAAACCCCGAAGTTCAAACCCTAAATCTAGGGTTCTCGATCAAGCAATCAATCAATCACGCCCAACCCAAAGCAATCAAGCAACTGAGGGATCAAGGTGGTGAGGCCCAACGGCCTCTGGTTTGCCTTATTTACTGTCCCTTCTTACTAATCGTAGCATTTTAATTAATTGTTAATCTTTCTGTCTGGTGTGAGGAAGAACACCGACCGGGGCTTCGATCCATCGGCCGGTACATCAAACCAGGAGGATCTCTCGGCCGTGACATCTATTCACCGGCCACGAGATCCATCTCCCTGGGACATTTTGTTTGTTTCATCTGCTTTCTGATGCATGCTTCAATTATCGCACTGGCTCACTTTGCTTACTGTTTAAAGGAATAATTAAACAGACTATGTGTTAGGATTAGACAAAGCATCTATATGTCTTATGTTGAACGATTATGGGCCAGTCTCACGACTGGGCAAAGAGGGGTGCCTAACACCTTCCCCTTATTGTACTTTTGGCTCCCGTATCCAGAATCTCTATCTATTTTCCCAGTTTTAATAAACTGGGTGGCGACTCTATTTGATGATAACCGTTATCATGTGGCGATGTTCCTAGCCATGGGAATGTCCATGATTTTGGTTTATGAAGTGAGCAACCAATCGAGCAAATACAACGTGATCAATCTGTATGGCGATGCCCCGCTTGGGAGGTGTCTACAACTACGTTTTGACCTGATTCCCTAGCTTGGGATACGTAGGCAGTCTCTCTTTGGGACTCAGTCATACTCCGTCTAACCGTAGCCTGAACTACGTTTTGACCTGATTCCCTAGCTTGGGATACGTAGGCAATCTCTCTGTGAGATTCGGTCGCAATCAATCAACTCGATCCAGGTTTTTCATTTCGGAGTGCACCTCAACTTTCAAACGGCGTGGTGTTCAACACTTGGACCAGAAAGGGGAAAATTCTTAATCTTTCACTTTTATTCAAAACTATTATTTCTATTACATAGGCTGAGCAGAGCCCCAAGGGAAAAACAGTAAAGCATCAAAAACAGAACGAAATGCTAAGAGGCCCTCACGGGCTCACAGTTTATTCTAAGATCATTGGACTTGAGTCAGGAGTCAGTCTGCGTTTTGTCTGCTTTCAACCTCTTCTCTTAACCATGCTACGTAGCGATGTTTGAGTCTTGTGCTGAAGTCGTCTTCCGCTCCTCCGAGTTCTCTCAAACCCCAATTGTGTTCATACCCTGCTAGATGTTGGGCTGTAAAAGCTGGAATGTGGAAGTCTTCTATCCCAGCTCGATGAAAGCCTTGGCTCATACCCAGTTGCCGCAAGACACGACCTGGAATGTAGAACGTAAAGTTGGACAGTCCAGCAATCACCATTCTCTCAAAACCTGCAGAGTGCAGAGCCATATCCGGGATGTTTAGGGCTCTGTGCCGCCAGGCAATCTCGCGCGGAGACATCTCCCTCATGAAGGTGTAACACTCCTCCTCAGACATTTCTGGGTATAGCATTCCCCTTTGGTGCATCCGCCCGGGCAGACGGGGCCAATCCGCTTCAGGAGCCGAGATTAGTCCGAGTTTGTCACATAGCCACAACTGCATGAGCAAAAAGACAAGTAAGGAGCCACATAAGCCCGAGCGAAAGAAAACAAGTAAGGAGCTACCATACAGCCTTAGCCGAGAGTCGAGGTAAAAACAGACTGTGCGAAAACCGGAAAAAGGTGAGCTGAGTGAGATTTTACCTGTAACAGGATTGGACTCCCACCAAATGTGTTTGTCTGACCTGTCGCTACCAAATCCAAACCAATGAGTGTCTCAGCAAGTACCAGGGGCGCCACGTTCTTCCGAGCGCCCATCTCCGCAGCCACATGTACCAACGAGGGGTCGGGCCGTCCGTACGGAGACACCAACAGGTATGCGGCTAGTATGCTGACTGACATTGCGAATCGACGTCGAGCCTGCAAAACCGCGTCCGCTGGATCGCCGTCGGGCCCGTACCATTCCATTAGGCGCGTGATGTTTATTTGTCCGCCAATCAACAGGCCTTCCGCTGCGCCCTGGGAAATGTTCAGACACGTCTTCAACAGTTTTGACATGCTTTGTCTGTAAGGTGGCACGACGATTACGCTCGAAGCAAAGCCTTAGAGATATGCTTGGAATTCTTCAACGGTCGGACACAACTCGTTGTCCCCAAATCGGAACACATGGACGTCCCGGTCCCAAAACTGCAGGGCTGCTCTTAGAATTTCGGGGCGAAGCCTTACACTTTTTAAGAAGCGAAATGCCGCCAACCCGTGGGAACGGAAGCATAGCCAATCGCTCGCGACAAATTCTTCGAGCCACGAGCCAATTAAGGTGGGGAGATGATTTGCCATTTGGGGAACAGTGCTAGAGATTTCCCACGGAAGCACACCCTTCATTCAGGGACTCACCCCTCTTTATAAAGCCAAGGAAGGAGGCATGCCTTTCCTATTGAATGAGGTGGCCTTGCAAGGTGTCCCTCCACTTTCTAAAGATCAAGGGAACATCTCTGGGGAAAGCCAGGAGCCCCTGCACGCCCAGACCTGCTGACAAAGCCTGCCACCTCTTTTTTGTCCGAATGAGTCAAGGTTGGCCACTGTAACAGGGATTCTCCATCGCGCGAGGGTCCTGGAGTGTCGCGCGACTGTTTATGTTCGCGCGATGGTTTTGATTGCTCGCGCGAGAGTTAAGTTTAATTCGGCACAGTTGGGCAGGCTACTGCCTTTTTGGGGTTATTTTCCGGATTTTGACTCGGGCCAGATTTTGAATTTCCGATGCTTCCAGTAGGTCATTATGAGTGTTTATGACTACGTCGAAGCATCGTTTCTTCAAATTACGCGTTCAATGACAAGTTCGGTCCCTCGAAGGAATAACGACCGGATAATTCAAAGGTTTTATTTAGCCGTTCAAGCCGGGCAAAGTGGCATACAATTTACAAAGCAAGTCCTGAGAAGCGGGGCCTAATGGCCTTACTAATTACAATTTGTTCTCCCACGGGATTCAGAAATATCCCCTCAGTCTTGCTTCGACTTCGACACGGAGCCACCTTACATAACGATTTTCCAGCCACGTCCTGAACTCTGGAACTGATTCCTTCAACGTCCTATCACCCCAGTTGTCTCTATGGCAGCACAAATCCCAGGAAGTGAACGCGGGGATGTCAAAGTCTTTCGCTCCGTATCGCTTGTATCCTTGGCTCCTTCCGAGCTGGCGGAGCGTACGCCCAGGGACGTAAAACGTGAAGCTTGACAGACCGGAGATTATTACTCTTTTGTATCCCGCCGATTTGAGCGTCATCGCTGGAAGGTTTAACCAGAGACACCTCCAGACTATATCCTCGGAATGCAGATCATTCAGGAAGGCGAACCATATGTCCACCGGCAAGTCAGGAAATATCATCGGCCTTGCCACCAACAATCTGGGAAACTCTTCAAAGCCAGCCTGTGGCTCTTCCAAAACCCCAACTTTGTCTGCCAGCCAGAGCTGCATGAGAGCAGAGGATAGGTCAGAAATCAAATACAGCCCAAGCGCTCGGAATGAAGTTGAAAATGCAAGAAGGCATGTCGAATGTGTATTTACCTGGAGCAAGATAGGACACCCGCTGAAAGAGTCGGCTTGCCCAAGTTTCAGCATGTCCAAACCCAGGAGTGTCTCCGCTAAGACCACGGGCATAATGTTTTTCCCGTTATCCATTTGCAAGGCAATGCTCACCAGCTTGGGATTTACCCCTCCGTCAATGGGAACCAGCATGTACGCAGCCAGTGCGCATATAGACAAAACAAAGCGTCGTTGAGCTTCCCCGACATAGTCTCCCAGGCCAGCCTCCGGGCCATACAGTTCGATTAGGCGAAGGATGTCGAGCTCGCCATTTCGAATGATGCCGGCTGTCACCGCCGCCGGAATGTTGAGCTTTTCCCGTAGAATTTGCCCCATGTCTTCATGGACGGGCGGCACGGCAAGAGCATCTAGATTGGCAAACCCTGGCACGTATGCCTGGAACTCTTCTATCGTGGGGCACATCTCGTCTTCACGGAATCGGAAGACGTGTACAATGGGGTCCCAGAAAGGCAATGCGGCTTGGATGATTTTGACGCACGGTCGAGCGAACCGGAGATCCCGAATTGAGGATAAACAGCGAGACCGGGGACTCGCCCAATTTATGGTTTCCTCTCTCATTAGCCAAGGATCAAGGGCTTCCACTAGTGAATCTCCCATTTTAGATAAGTTGGAGGGGTGTACACTTCATTAAGTTCTAAAACTCCTCTTCAAATAGCCAAGGAGTTGGTGAGATCAAGGCTTAGGTGTCCTACCACCTTGCATGGAAGAACAGCCTTCCTTCTGCAAGCCCAGAATGACTTTCGGGATGTGGAAGTTATGAACAGCTCCATGCCAATAATTTGGTCAAACAAAGGCAGCTTAGCAGGAGTTGACTCTCGCGCGACACTCTCAAAGCATCGCGCGACAGATATGTCTCGCGCGACAGTTTCAAACCATCGCGCGACGGTTGGTCTGCAGTTTTGACAGATTTCAGCAGCTACTGTCCAAATTGGTCGATTTTCATTCCAAAGGTCATTTGGTACTTTTGATGGTTCCAGCAAGTCATTATGGGCATATGTGACTGCATCCAAGCATCGGATCCCGAATGCTGTCCTCAACGAAGTTTTTGGACCCTCGGAGGCCCGTTTCAAGTTCAAACCAAGGTTTCGGGAGTTCGAAACTCGCTCCGGAGACCCTAGCCCATTTTGGTCATGCCATACAGGTCGCCTGGACCTTGAGTGACTGTATGGAGGTGTCGGTTTCAGTCTGGGACATAATCGAGTCGTCTTTCAATATTTTATACCATTTTTGTGTTATTTTGAGCATTCTTCGGTATAAGTCCATTCTTGGGGCGTTTCGTTCAAATCCGTCAATTGGCGCAGGTCATGTTGGCCACCATTGATCGTTTAAGAGTGTCGTTTTCATCTCTTTCAAGGTATCGTGAGTTTTGGCGTATAATACCCAAAATTTCATTGTTTCTCGTATCCTCGTATCCTGATTGTGTCTTAGGGTATATCGCCTTTTTCTTTCAGAGCTAGGCTGTTTTATACACTCATATGTGTCTGTGTTTAGTCTCGATGTGTTGTCAATGCAAGTTTGGTATTAGTGGCGGGTTTTACTGATTCTTATGCACAATGAGAAGCTAAAACTTCAGAATGCAACTTTTATATACTAAACCGTGATCTATCCATGTCAAAAGCAAAAGAACTACTGTACCTATGGCCCTCGGCCGATCAAAAGCTACCAAGTCAAGTTAGGGCACATGCGCCCGCCAATCAAAAAGAGGCACGCAGGCTCTCAAAATGTCTATCTGTCAAAAGCTATCTACGTGGGCACGCAGGCCCTAAATCAAAAGCAAAAAGGGTAACGGAGGCCTCGTCAGCGCTCCTCAAGTCCGTCATCGCTGTCTGAAGTATCGTGCAGCTCCCGGGGATCATCTCTATACCTCGGATCATCGATGGAGTCGTCAGAGCCACTGCTGGTGGACGAGTGCTCCTCACCCTCTTCTTCTACCACTTCTTCCTCACCCTCTTCTTCCTCATCCTCGGAAGTGGGACTCATGGTCAATTTCAGCCTGCGAGTCGGGCCGGCTTCTCCAACGTCGGCTTCTCACGCCTCTTAAGTTGGTACCGAAGCTCAGCTTGCCTCGCGGCTTGCTTGGCTTCCTCCTCGCGTGCTTGCGCTGTCTGTGAGCCCCTCGTCTGTCGCCGCGTGGTGGTGACCGGAGGCGCGGATTTCTGTGCCACCACCTTCTTCGGTGGCGGATCTCGCGTACTCTTCCTCCTAGGATTTATCTTCCCCTGCACCTGCATTATCATTACATTTTCAAAGCATCAGTATCTATTGTGCATATTATATTTCGGTATTGAAAACAGGTACAGTCTATCAAGCTATCAAAGCAGGAATGTATTGAAAGCAGGAATGTATCGAAAGCTGGAATGTATCGTTTTCATACTTGGGTCCTCTGAACAACGGCTGGCTGAGTCGGCTGTAGCATCGGCGCCTGGTACTGCAACTCCAGTGGTGTGCCGCTCGCCGCCTTTCTCACCACGTTCTCCAACGCCAACATGCGTCGAACGGCTTCGTTCACCCACTCAATTGGCACCTGCATGCAATTCAAGTTCATCAGACTATTCAGCAGATAATTCAAGCATTTAAAATTCAAAAGCAATATTGGAAGCTAGGTTTTACCGAAACAGTCACGGGGGCGGGCTCCGCTCTCGCGGGCACTAGCTGTAACTCTGCAGGATTCCCCTGGCTGTCAACCACAGGAATCCTCCAAAGCAGCGCAGGAAGTCCACCAACTGCCGGTCCGCTCGGGGCTCGCCTGGCTCGGCTCTCACCTCCTCTCCGTCCCTCTCCAGTTGCTCTCCTCTCCTCAGCAGCCCCTGCAACCTGGCCTCGCACCTCTCTTAGGCCACGGATCCCCAGTGGACCCGCCAGGAAGTCTCTCTGGTAGACTGCATAGTCCCTCTCAGGACGCAGGTAGCGTGCAAGCTCAGTATCCGGCCTCGTGTACCTCTCCAGCTCAGCCCGTGTGTACTCTCCCGTGTGTGAAGCTCGAGGTGGAAGCGGCCCTGGCATCTGGGACTCAGGGTAACCAAGCGACTGTCGTGTCACTCGATCCCCCAAGTACCACTGCCAACCGAAGGCCGACTCCAGTAACACCCTGCTGGCTGTGACAACCCTGCTCCGGGCCAAGTACTCTGGCTCTGGCCCCACTCTCCTCCAGGGATCCCAATTGACCTGCAATTCAAGGCAAGCAAGCAACACAAGCAATTGATCGGCGACAGCATTAAAGCAAGGAAATGAATACATGTCTAAATGCTTACGATTACGTGTTCATACCTGTGAGGCCCTAAGCTCGTCCAAGTACAGTCTGAAGGCGTTGAGCTCACCTCTCCCTTCTTTCTTCCCCGTACTTGCCTTACTCCACTTCAGCGCGCGAGCGAGGGCGCTCAAGTCTGGATGCTTGCACTCCGGCGGATACATCCGCAAAACCTCGTAGGCCCAAAGCTGCACAATGTTTAGACAAATTCAAACATTAGCCAAGGCATACAGTATTTGAAATCAAAACAGTCAAGCAGACTAAACAATGGACAAGTATAATCAAATTGTGCTTAATAAAGGGTTAGAACTGTACCTCCCAAACCCTCCAGTAGCCGGCCGTGCTCTTACCCGTCCTTGACGAGTGGCCAAAGAAGTGGTAGGCCGTCCCAAGAGCAGCTCCACCCCAGTCAAAGCGTGAGGCCGTCCTCAAGTCCCTAAACGCTGGCAAGTAGGAGAGGTGGACTTTACTCCGTCTGTTTGGGTACAGAGTGGCACCAAACAGGTACAGCAGGAACGCCCGGGCCATCTGCTCCGCCTCCCGGTCATTCGTCACCTCATTCTTCAAGTAATCCTTGAACTGGTCATACCTCGCCATCCCCTCCTCTATCTTGGGCGCTTTGCCCAGAAACCACTCCAGAGCAACCCGATCCTCCTGAATCCCCGAGTCAAACGGGATGGGCTCACCTCCAACCCTCAGCCCCGTGATCGCTGCGAAGTCCGTAGGCGTCACTGTCATCTCCCCAGGAGGTAGGTGGAAGGTATTGGTTGTATCCCTCCACCTCTCAGCAAGCGCTACGAGGACGGCGTGGTCATTCCTCGCAGGGGTCAAAGTCTGTACAAACACCCCGAAGCCTGCCTCGTCTACCAACCGCCTCACTCTCTCAGGCAGCCCCTCGTACAACTATAAGGACATACACGCGCCCCCGAAGGCGCGGATATCCCTCTGTCCTGCTCCAGCCTGTTTCAGATACAAAGACAAGCAGCAAAAGGGTTTATCAGTATACAGGAAGTTCATTCTTAAGTTCTAGGTAATCAATGAAGCCTAGGACACATGTTTGGCTTTAATTCTATGCCATGGCTCGACTCGGGAGTATGGTGTGCTATTCTAAATGCCCGTGCATACAGAGTCCTCATTTTCGAGTTCTAGGTAATCAATAAAGCCTGCAACGGATGGTTGGTTCAAGTTATTATGTATTGGGCCTATACTACAGAAATACGTGGCTTTAGCATGCTTTGGTTCGCAAAATCATCCATACAATTCTAAAAGTTCAAGCATGTTCAAAGCAAGTATCGAATGTGAACTATCGAAGCAAGGATATCAAAGTCAAATTACGAAGGGTGTTTTCTGGGAAAATACCTCCATCCATGTCGCTGCAATGTGGGCCCGGGGATCCCTCAACACCAACTCGTCGTCGTAATCTCTCTGCGACAGTGCGCGGGCCGCAATGCCCGACGGCACGAAAAGGTGCGGCGTGGGAAGCACGTATGCCTCCGCTGAAAAGCCCGGCCGTCTCATGTTCTTCGCCTCCTCCACGGCCGTCACCCTAGGCCCCTGCGCCTCAACTCGGGCTCTCTCCTCAGCCTCTGCGTCTCTCAGAAGCTCCTCTCTCTCCAGTCTCTCTCTCTCGGCCTTCTCAACGGCCTCCGATGCAGCAATGGCCTTTGCCCGGTCCTCCTTGGCCTTCAAAACTATTTCCCCAACCAGGGGGTTATCCTCTAACAGTCTCGCCAGTGCCTCGTCAGTCAAGTACTCGGCGACGTCGTGTCTGGTGATTGGTCTGTGACTCGACGACGTCACCGCGGGCCGAAACAAAATGTCCTCCTCTCGGACCTCAACCGGAGTCTCTGTGACCTCCGCCTCTGCGTCTACAACACCTTTGCCCTTCGCCGAATCCCTCGGCGGGGACCCGGACGGTTCAACAGTGTCATCTCCTCCTGCACTGCCACTGCCTCCTCCCGCATCAACCATCGCGCGAGGCTCCTCCTCTGTCGCGCGATGGTGCTCTCCAGCACCAAGGTCCCCGGCGTTTCCTGGACTCACGCTGGTCACCACCGACCCTTCTACGGCCATGCTCGGGTCTAACTGCTCGACGACAGCCTCTACGGTCTCAGGCTCAACAGTCGCGCGAGCCTCTGGCTCTGTCGCGCGACTCTCGTCGCCACCAACAGTCGCCTGTTAGCGACCCTGTTCGCCATCTCCGCCGCCTGCCGCCGCTGCACCGGCATCTGTACCAACCTCCGCCGCCATCTGATCGGCTATTTCCGGACCCATTGGCCTTCCTCGGTCCTCCGATTGATCAATAACATCGCCGCCGCCTTTGTCACCACCGTGATCTGCCATGAATGGATGGTCAAGGTTGGGTTTGTCGTTTTTAGTGGACGAAATCAAGGTTTGAGAGAGGATTGGGAGGAGATTTGAGGGTTTGGAGGAGTTTCGAAAATTCGAAACTGCTGTTACTGTTTTCTGAAACGTCCCGCGGACGTTTAAACGAGTGGAACAGGTATGGGCCGGGTCTGGGCCTGTTCAGACCCAAGCCCTAACATCAGACCCTCGCGCGATGATTGGTGAGTGTCGCGCGACACTACACCTTGGGCCTCAGGCCCAATCCAGATTCTGAGCCTGGTCCGATCTCAATTACACTCCTTTTGGGGTCCATGACATGTTGACTTGTTGAGGGTCATTGTAGACACCCCAATCTGGGTCTCCCAATCGTTTTACTTTATTTTACGATTTTCTTGTTTCCCCGATGATGAAATCGGATCAAACAGAGCTTGGATTGGGAATGGATCGAGCTTGGAATACTTAGAACCTTGCTTGAACCTTTTGAACCCTTTTGAACCTTCAGTCAAACCCTAGAACCAGAGTTGACCCTCGTGCGAGCCTTTGTGTCCCTCGTGCGACACTTAGCTTGCCACGTGTAGTCAAAGTCAAACTGTTGACTGTTTGACCCTCATGCGACACTTCCGAACCCTCGCGCGATGGTTCCCTCCTGTCCCTATCACAGAATCTAGCTGGACTTGTGATGATTGCTTGGCACATGGGTTCCCATGGGCTGGAACCCCGTTCTCCTCAGCTGAACGGCGTGCTGGCAGGTTCTAACCCCATGCAATCTCCTAACCACTCTCTCACCTTGTTGGCTAGCCTCACAACCAAGTTGTGACCAGCCTTGGTGGCTGGTCCTAAGGTCTTGTTTGGCCCCTAACTAGCCCTTACATTCCCCCTATAAATACCCCCCTTCATCCTCCATGTTAAGGGTTCCAAAAATTGCTTAAGAGATTCATTAGTCATTCCACAAATCCTACACTTGCTAGCACAAAGTTACTAACCCCCAAACCACTTCCTAAGCCACTGAACTTAGTGTGTTCATACACTCTTGGTAGCAAGGTCACACCAATCAATCCAATCTACTCCCAAACCCTTTCCAAGCAAAGGTATAATGTTTGAACAGTTTCTGTTTTGATCTCTGAGGGGGGCTGACAGGACCAAGGCTGGTAATCAATATCATGCCCTGGTCCTAAAGCCAGCAAAGTTACAAGAATTCGTGGCAGCCACACCCTCGCGCGACGGTCCCCTACACTCGCGCGACACTTGTGTCAGCAAGAGAATGGACCTCGTGGGGAAGGGAAGCTAGCCCTTTTCTGTTTTGCAGTATTTTCATGCCTGTTGTACTTTACTTTGATTCTTAGATCACTGTTATGCATGCAAAAACAAAATACAGTAGCTAGTTTATTAGCTTTGAATAGTTTGGAATGCCTTTGGGATCCCCTGAATCTGTCTCAGGACCCCAAGCATGCAAAGCAATTCCTGGAAGTCCAGTCAGGAGTGTCGCGCGAGATTCACTATATGTCGCGCGACAGTTCTCTGATTTCCATGGGTAGCCCTTGCATGGGCAACTGGGCCCTTGGCCTCTGCTTTGGTACCCCCACTGTTTAGGGGTTGTGTTTCATTTCATTTGGCTCCTGCTTGGAGTATTGTGTAATAATTAATATTTTACAGTCTTCCAATAAACTGCTTGGTTTGCTTCCTGGGTGTGCACTGGTCCTTCCAGAGCCCAGAAGGGGATGATTTTGGGATTGTGATGAGATGACAATACTCGCGCGAGAGTCAGTGTGTCTCGCGCGATGGTTGACTTGCATACAGATCTATTCAGGCATGCAAGTTGGCCATCGTGCAGGGCGAATCTGCCCCGAGCCTGGTTTTGGCATCTGATCGCTGTTTCAAGATCATTCCGTTTATTATCCATCATGCTATCCATCCATGCCATTATTTGATCACATCTTGCAAATTGTTACAGTTTTAATCCCTGATTAACTGTTCCCCCGCCCTAATTGGCTAAAATCAATTAAAAGAGGAAGAATCACAAAGGTTTTCATAAAAATGCCTAAGTAGAGACCGATCTCAGGATTGGGCGAGAGGGGTGCCATAAAACCCTTCCCCTCTCGTAACCTGGCTCCCGAACCCAGATATGGTTATGACAGACTGGTTCCTTAACTTTTTCAAATAAAGCGCGGCAGGTGCTTCGAAATACGGTTCCTTGAGTGTCGGACCTTCAAAACTCAAGTGGCGACTCTGTATTTTTGAGCGCTTGCCACCGGCGCTCGCGCTCCCTCGATTTTTCAAAAAGGGCCGCAATGGCAAAAGGAACGGAATCCTTTTTCCAAGGGCACGCTGCCCACAGACCTCTCTTCCTTTCAGATCCATAGTAGATGATCAATTGAAGAGCTCAAGGCATGGAGTTATTGTTCTCCGCATTTTGTGCAGTTTAATGTCACATGTTTGTGCCCAGTTTCAGACCTCTTTGTGCCTAGATTTGACTAGTTTTGAAGCAGATTTTGTTAGAATAAATAGATATAATAAATAAAATTGTGATCTTGAGATTGTAATTAGGATGATTTTCTTCCATAGTTAATTAGTATGATTTCATTCCATAATTAGGCTCCCTCTCCTATATAAATAGAGGGCTCATTGTAAGTTTTATAAATCGAATTTAATAAAACTTCTCTTCATATTTTACGAAGTCTTTGTCGCCCGAAGCAAATCTCCTGGTCAGCTCAATTTGAAAGAAGAGTTGCCGCGCGGGGGAGACTTCCACCACGATGCTGAATCAAGGAACGGCGACTGGCGCCGCATCAGGGAGTGGAGGAGCGAGGAGGAGGAGGAGTCGAGTAGGGGGAGGAGCCGGCGAGGCAGCGACCGGTGGTGGTGGTGGTGGTTGGTATGGGTCTTGGGCATTTCAATAGAGGTAAGCAGATCGTTGTGGAGTGGTTGGGACTTCGCTGGAACAGGTGATGACAAGCTGGCAGCGAAAGGATAGGATTTGGGAGAAAGGAGATTAGATGGAGAGAGAGGGTGGAGAGAGAGAGGTGTAAAATATACTGGCTGTGGGTGTATATATGTAAGGGCAAAATGGTATTTTCATTTATTCCGTCTAACAGAGTAAGGTCTTCCAAATGAAAACTTTAATGAGGGGGTCTGTCCGTAGGCAAAATTCTTAGAGAGGGTGAGCGAGACAAATAGGTATACTTCGGGGGGGTGTCCAGATATTTAACCCTAAAAAAAAAAAAAGCAATGAAAGACAAAAGATGAACCGTAGAAATTTACAGATTTTGTACGTAATTGATTTGGCGAGCTTATTTACATAATTAACAGGTAATTAATACAATGGGTAAAGCGCATTCTTGATGATATATATAAGGATAAGGAGTAAAATCTAATGACACAATTATTTTCTTTCCTAAAAAAAGAATGGAGTCAACAACAGGGACTGCTGCATAATAGTTAAGAAGGGTGTCCAAGAGCAGTTAATTTTGTGAAATGTGCTGGACCTGGATGAAAGCAATTTATTCCCTATTGTATTTATAGTGTGAACTTTGTATGGGCCAATTGAAATCCGACATATCGATCCACAACGGCCAACTACTCCATGTCCGGCGTCTAATCTAAGTATTAAAGGAAGCATCAATAATTCTTGATGCATATGGCACAAACTGAATTGAGCAAAAATATCATTGCCGACGCTCTGCCAAATAAAAATCTAACCGACACTAGTTCGTTTTCAGTCCAAATTGGGTTACGCTATCCGGATTTCGTTCTCAGAAAAATACTAAAATTGTACCATAGACTATACAAATTATTTTGAATCCAATTGGATTTTAAAATTCCGAATTATCATAAAAAAAAATTGGGTTATCACAGGAATACTAAACTTGATCCTCTCAAATGGGGGAGGAAATGGAGGATGGGTTGGAATTGTATTTCCTCCAAAAATGCTCATCTCAAATGGAGAAATGGAGGGTGCATTAGAGATCCTATCCATCCTCTAGTCCTTCATTTCTTCCTCTATTTCTCTATTTTGGAGGAAATCTCCACTCCAACTCATCCTTTGTTTCCCCTTTATTTTGGAGGATTAAATTTGATACTCCATATATAGAGTATGAGAAAAAGAAATAGAGGATCTTGCAAAATCACTTTTTTGAATATAAAATGCAAAAAGTATTAGACTTGCATTAAGAGTGACTACTGATTGAAAAAAAAAGTGAGAATTTTTTTGAAATAGAGATGAATATATAGAGCTAGATATATATAGAGTTTTGTGATTAAAGTTTGTATAAATAGTAAACTTTTATATATATTCAATTTTTAAATGAAAAATATTAATTCAATCCGCTTGGACCAGGTTGGATATGTACTTATAGGGTTGGGTTAAGTTTATAAATGGGGTTTTGACTTGTCGATCCCATTTTGTCTCTGGGTACATGTCTAGACCCACCCATTGTCAAACGCTACCCGCGCAAAGCCCTTTTTTCCCAGTACCCATTTTGTCTCTGGTTTGTTGCTGTTGCTGGTTTTCGCCGGAGGTGTTCGTGATCTATTGGGGCTGTTTGGGGCGTGTGGTGGCTGGTGGTGGTTTGCCCCTCTCCCTTGATTGCATTGATTTTCATTGTCGTAGGCCAGGTTCCGCCGCCGGTCTCTACTTCTGGGAGGGGCCGACTCGGCTTAACGGCGAGGCTGGCTTTCCGGTGTTTTGTGCGGCGGTGTTGATTGATGTGGTTAGGGTTTAGGGGGTTGGTTTGGGTGGGCCGGTCCTTGGTTGGACCGGGTTAGGGTGTTTCGGGCTTTATTCTGTCTAATTTGGGTGTTGGGTTGAGCTGTATTGTTTTATTTATCTTGGACCCTTAAAGACCTTTGGGTGTTTGGGCTTTGCCCTTGTGGTGTGTTATCCAACTTTTTGTTGGATCCCCCTCTCCTTATTCCCGTTTTTTAATAAAATTTCATCTTTTGCCGATCAAAAAAAAAAAAAAAGTTTAGCATTAGAAAAAACTACATTGTAGTGTCCCATGACTAGTCATGTATCATTGGAAAATATTGCGTGACCCATTTTTTTTGTAGTGATTTGAGAACAAATTAAAATTTGGCATTTGATGAGTGGTAGAGCATTGTTCGAAACAAAAGGATAATTACTTTTTGTAAGGGTTTGATGTAGATCGGAAGCGAGTTCTTTAATTCCCGAGTCCACGGGACTGAAATTCACCAGAATGAGAAATGACTCTCAAGAGAAATATTATTGAAGATAGAAAATTAAGTGTCTTGGCCTTGTGCCTTACAAGAATACTTAAACTACTAGGATCTTAATCAAAAAGGTAAACAATCAAAAGTCCAAATATGCCTAAAATTATGCTAGAACATGCTACTAAAATAGAAAAGGAAAATTCTAAGACCCTTTCATCTATTACCACTCAATCACATAGATATCCAATCAATCACTAATCAATCACAAATTTTTTGCAATTGTAATTGCAGCCTTATGTCCTGCATCAGGGTTGGATTGGTATTTATCCCTAAATTTGACAGATATATAAAAATTGAATCAATAAATCAAACCCTTACCGATATCCGAATGAGTTGATTTTTCAGGGAGGTTTTTAAAAAACATGTTTTAGTCAAATTGAACGGCTAAATAGTGCATGGCTTTGATTATTTTTGTGTCAAAACTTGTGTTCCCGAAATTGTCCCCATATGTACTAAGTAAGTGTATTTTCTAGAAAGATAACTCTCTCCCTGATTCTGTCTCCTTTTAATGGCTTATTCTACATATACTTTATTTTTTTTCCTTACTATAGTTGATAAAATAAAAAATTGAATAGGAAAGGTCAGAAAAAAATGTCAAACTTCCTCTCATGTTGCATACTTTAGCTCTTGTTAAAAAAATTTCATTTAATGTTATAGCGTAAATCGATGAGTGATAAATTTCATTAAATATTTAAAAAATTCTTTTAAGATTGGTCCTTGTTTTTTTTAACTATTTATATTTCTCTCATCGAGCCAGACCGAAAAATATAAAATTTGGCCGAAGCTACAGAAAATCTGTGAAAGAGAAAATATGGACTGCATGTAGAAATGGTTATGAGTTTCCCTCAAAGAAGTGGTTTTCTGCTTCAACAGCGGAGGTATCCGCGGTGTGATTTGTTTAGCGAGCTTATTTATGCATGTAAAAACACCACAGTCCATACATAATATAATATAAAACAGTTATAAGAGTAAATTTTCACACAATATGAGCTTTAACGATATAATATATTCTTACTACAGCTCCATTTGCCTTTTGGAAACCACAGTATTATTGCATAAACTTTTATGAATTTGATGGTGGGGTATTCTGGACCGCGTCTTTGAAGACCATGTCGAAGGCATTTTCAATGCATGAACTGAATGCCTGTAAATCCATGAAGCCTTTCTCCATCCGGATGGTGACCCTCAGCTTGCCAGCATAGCTTATCATCGTTATTCCAAGACTCTGCAACAAATTAATCGCCACACAGAACCATGTTTAAGTTAACTTCTAAATCCATATAAAGTAAGAATGGGTTCGAATAGAAAAAATTAACTATACTTTATATAGACACACGTACACTTACATATTTATGAAGAAATAAGCAATAACTAGTTAATTGGTGTACCTCTGGACCGCCAATTACTGTAAAGTAGAATCCCTTGATGGGGTGATTAGCTAAAGCCATTTGCTCAACTGGCCCAATCAGATTCGACATTGCCATGCTTGAGTTTTTCAATGTGTTGTAAATGTACCGAGCTACTGCCTGTAAAATAAGTTTAATGACACTTTATCATTTTTCAATTATGAAGGAGAAACAAGCTTCCCTTTATGTTTTTCAATTTTCAGAGGATCCAATCTCCATAAGCCATCATGTTTTTTTTTTTTAATTTCAAAAAATTGCACAATATGTTCAACAAAATTTTCGTTGGAAATTTGAATGGTGATTAATTGAACAATGAAAGGTAGTGAATTTGAGCTATGACAACTCCTATTCGCTTCCATCACTATGATGCGTTTTAATCAGCCCCTCCACGAAATATGTAGAAGAAAAGTTGCATATCTAAAGGTTATGGCTTGTCTGCTGCAGAGGTGCAGTCCAAGTGATCGCAACTGTTGGTTAGCTTTTTCAATGGTTCAAATTTCTTTTGCATCTTTTACCGGTAAAAGTATATTATTACCGGTAAAAGATTCAACAGATTTGAACAATTAATTGTCAATATGAATGGTCCAAATTAGATTATACACTCTTCTCTGCAGTCAACTGGAGAGAGAAGTGAAATCCTAAGTACTTCTCTTCACCGTTCTGTCGTTTGGTTAAGAAATGCCACTGCCTCGTAATCTTGTAACGTGTGTTTTCCAAAAGATTTTTGGCTTGTAAGAAAGAATAAATTACATCCATACCTCATGGCCTCTCAATTTTCTCATAATCTCTAGCATCCTACCAGTGAGATAAACCGCAGCAGAGTTTCTTTTCCTCTTGATGATCGTATGTACATTCTTCACGAAACTGATTGGGCTTGAATTAGACTCATCAGTAGACGACGCACCATTATTACCACTAAACTTAGGAACAGAGATATGCAAGAAGGTGAAGCGGTTCCCCCACGGCATCTTAGAATCCGGTTTCACCATCTCTCCAATCGTCTTGTACCCCTCACCCATGGCTCTGGTGTTGAGCACCACCAATGCAGTGGCATCTGCGTTGCCCTGTTGCTGCTGAAGATCATCATGGCTTGATGATGATGATGATGCTTGCATGTATAGCCGAGTTCCCAAGAAAATTATTCCCGTGATTACATCATTTATCGTCTGTAAATAGAGATTTAACAACGTTTCACCATGGTTGAAAAAGGCGTGTTAGATATATTTTCAAACATACGTACATGATACACAACCATCGGGCTTCTGTCCTAGGCCGTCAGCCGGCCCGTACGTCTTCGAATGCCACGTTGTGATCGAGTATGTATCATGCATGTTGATTGAAGATGTCACGTTATGTGTGAATGCGGTGAGATGGATATAAAGTTTCTACATGCTAGAGAGCAAGGAAGAATGATACTCACAACCCCAAGCTTGGTCTTGATTTGTTTGATGTGATCAAGAGAAAATGCTAAGGTAGTTATTGTGCAAGGCCGGAACTCAACCCCATCTTCACCGGATCGAATCGGTGTTTGTCCATCTGTAACGAAGCTACTCTTAACGAGGGCTGATCCAATATCCGACACAGTATTGGCCACCATAGAGAAGACCCGACCCACACATCGAAATATCCCATTTTGTTTTCCATCCCTGTTTGAGCTAGGTTCACGAGAAGGAAATGTTACGGGAATAGAAGGATTGTCAGCTCTCTGTAAGCAAGAAAGAAGAGCTCCCATGAGAGAGAAACCGTCGCCGAGGGCGTGGTGCAGCTTGAAAATTATGTTTCCAGCTGCATTACGAGTAGGGTATTTGATTATGTGAACTTCCCATAACGGTTTGTTTTGTGGGAATCGATCCAAGGATATTTTTGACAAGTAGTCATTGAGGTAGTTATCGTAGAATTCCAGCGACATTCCGGCGGGGAAAGAAGGGAACTTGATGTGGTCTTCTAGCCTCACTTCCACCCTCTTCCATTTTTTGACTCCGTTCTCGTCTCCAACCTGCATTTGCATGAGTTTTACTATGAAGTACTAGTATCAAGTAGTATAAAGATGTTACTTTTCAACATATGGTGCATGGATGTTTTATGTTTGATCCAAGGTGATTGAATAATCAATTCACTGCATGAAGGTGAATCCTAAGATTCCTAACCTAATTAATTAACGCATTGTTTGGAGCAAAGAATTTATAGAAAGATGTATTGTGAGTCTGATCCACCGAAGGTTCTCCCTTGTGTGCTCAGTCCCAATTCGTTAGGGAATATCCCTAGAGTTCATGTTGAATGACCCATATTCACTTAAAAGACTAAAGCCTTGCAAGTGATCCCATTTAATTGTATATTATGGTTCAACCATTTTCTATTTATTTGATGTGAGACTTAACTTTTCATACATATTCCTAACAAGATGAGAATATGTAAGAGAATGAAAATGATGAAGTGAATAAACTAATTAAAAGTGACCAACTTTCTGTACTGTTTTTCTTTCGATTGTCATAAGTACGAGATGGGTAAATAGGGCAAAGTTACTGTTAAAAACAAAAAGAAGAATGTTATGATAAAGATATTTGTGCACTAATTCAGAGACAAATGTGTCCGAATTAGTTCGATGTGCACAAGGTACGTCTACATAATTGTGCCCGGACTAGTGTCGCAATTCGTGCACGGCCGGGAGTCCGTTAAACAAACATGGGCATGGCAAAGCCCTTTACAAACTTGAAGGAACTTAGTAGAGTAGTACTATATACATACATACCATGATGGAGGAAAAGCGTGGGTTGACGGGGAGGAAGACATCCTGAAGCAATGTCATGCTTGGTAAGTCATCAAGCGGAACTTCGAATTCCATAACAGCTAGGACGGAGAGTGATAAAACCGAGCTGTTGAAATACTGTCCGCTTGGACTCACCGGCATATCTGTTAGCGCTTCTTTCTCATCACTGTAGTACTCCATTGCATGTACAGTATCTCTCTTGTTTGGCCTATATGTTTGGGTGCATGTAAATATATATATAGTACTACATGAGAAATTAAGGAGTATATATATACAGTTGGACGCCAGATCCTAAATTTCTGCACAACCAATTAATGACATGTCTCGCTGGAACAATGAGATAGTATATTTAACACTTAGTTTACCGCATTGTCCAAAATGTCTAGAGAGAGAGAGAGAGTGAGAGTGAAAAGGCGACAAGGAAAGGTCATGGAGGGCAGTTGGGTGAAAGAGACAAGGGTGGGTGGATCCCTATGTTGGAAAATGGAATTTTACCAAAGAGAATTTGGTGGGACCCACACTGCGTGAGGTGGGCCCAACAACCGTGAACAAATTCCATTAAGAGATGAATGAGAAATTGTCTCATTATGGGAATTGGAAAAGCCAATTGACGCGCGTGCGCGCCGTCACCAAACACTAAAATTAGACCGGGGCCGGGACTTAGGATTCATGGGCCCGCGACCTGTAGTTCGAGGTCTGTGGTCTGTAGTCTAGTCTGGGTACTTTGGAATTGGGCTTACCAGGAAATCTGGAATGGGTAATGAAAGGGTCAAAGACTCATATTGACACCCATTTTATTGCTATCAAATTGCTGGTATTGATAGCTTCCGTTTTCCCTAAATTGAAGAGGATTAATCATCAGATTAATCACGGTATTGAATTCCTTCAATTTCCCACATTGATTGGTCCTCTTGGTTCTATAAATTTGGCATCCATTATACAGAATGAAAAAAAAAAAAAAAAAGATCAAAAGCTTCTCTTCTACTCCTGCAATTGTTCTTCCTTTCGAGAGAGAGAGTACAAACACAAGTTCGTTCGACGGGCAGTCTACGGCGGTGCTCCGGCGGTTGAGTGGTAACCGAGTCAACCCTGGGAGACAAACACCGACACAACCTCCAGCACCGGTGAGGCGGCGAATTTGTCTTAAGGGCACCGTTGAACAAAACGGGTCTCGGTTTGCAAATTCTTGTTCCCTATTTACAGTTTATGCTTATGGTTTATATTCTGTAATTCCAATTCATGTAATATTTTCTTCGATTGTAAATTTACAGAAATTAGTGAAATCATTTACTGTTTTCCGCACTATATTTTCCTACAATCTTAAGACAAAACTCTTTGGAAAATTAGTTTCGGCTATGTTGAAAACAGTTTCTGGATTTCCTATTACGAACAGTTTTTGGAATAAAGGAAAACAGATTTGTGAACTTGGTTTTGAACAGTAGAGTTGGGAACGTGCTTATTTGAAAATTTTCCCCTTCTCTAGTTGTGAAAACAGAGACTTTTGGAGTACCCTTAGTTAACTTTTTTGACTCTTTAGTCAGTGGTTTTTTTTTTTTCTCCATTGCAAAAATGTATAGAATGAGTGCTTTGTTTCTAGTTAGCATTTCTCATTATCATATTATTCTGGTTATATAATTTTTAGATTATATATTCCGTGGACTAATATCTTTGCTACTGGGTTTTGTGATCAGTCTAGTAGATGACTCTTGGCTAACGTTTCAATTCTGGGTACGGTAACAAGTAATCAATATTCTAGTCTCTACTTGGTTCTGGAGAAACCAAATTTGACCTTTTGGTGAGGTGGAAGTGTTGGATGTTTATTTTCCACAGGCTAGTCCGTCCAAAGTGCGAGGTATATACATGGGTAAACGTTTAATAATATTCTTGTTTACCATTGGTTGGACATGGTCTTCATTTTATATGCATACACCATGAAACTTGAGTTGATCGATTTTGGACGCTACGTGAGAAGGGAAAAAGTATGCGAATTTTGTTGCAATATGAACAGAGTTTTGCTTGTGTGTGTAACTGATCTCGTAAATGCCTTGGTTAATGTCTTAGCATAACCATTTTGCGCGCATTAAAAGGTTATGAGTACTGGATATTGATTTGGCATTAAAGGGCTTTTACCTTGAATATTCATACTCCAGTAACGGTTTTAGCGTTTTAAAGGCATTCAATTTGTTTGGTGCATTGAATTCATGAGTATAGAACTTGATTTTTCGAGGTTATTGTCTACACCTCATAATCAGCAAAGGGTTCTAAGGATTTTGTCCCCATACTCTTTTATTAGTGTGCCTCTTGGCAGAGTTACAGTTTGTCTATGAGGAATAATATTATGAAATGATTCCCCGGTAGTGTACTTCGTTGTGATGTCTCATGTGCTTTGGTCCCGACTTTTTACGGTGTTGTAGGAATTTTGGGATTAACTTTTTTCTACCAAGTTGTTTCAAATTCGTATCTCAGGACTACATGCAGATTCCATGGTTGACATAGAGAGATTATTTGTAGTGATAAATATTTGGCACACTTATGGAGATTAACACTGATTTTTGATGTGTAATTTTGATATCATGGAGATTAATTGTGTCAGTATAATTTCAATGATTATATCCCTTAAATGCTGATACCTTGCTTGTGCATTAGTATCCTATGTCATAATATAAGTCTGATATTATTGTTACAAACAAATTTTTGAGAGATATATGTATGGGCATGTACATGTATGGAGAAAGATTTATTTTGAGACATATCTGGACTTAACTTTGTGTGTGGAAGTTTTTGGTAATTTATTCCACAAGATGCTATCATGATATTATGGATGTGGTGTCACTGTGTTGTGGCATGGGTTAGCACATTTGTTTCAGAGTGAGATACAACTGTTGGTGGTAACCTTCGAAACTGCGCGCGACCCACTTGATTGGCATTTAAATGAGTACGTGGACTGATGTCTTTGCTCGGTAACAGTGAAGGGTTTGCCCATGGGATCTATACTTTGATAGTTGCTTAGTTGGTCACATAATGACTTTTCAGTTTGTGACTAATCCTCGGCGCAGAAGGATTTGTCTATTTGTTGTTTAGGCAACAATTTGATTTGAGGCTTATCTGGACTAACTTTTGTTAGTGAAGGTTTTTTGAGAAATGTTACCACAGGATGATCTGAACTTGGTATGTTGGAGTCAACCTGCTGTGTGACATTGGAGTATTCTGTTGGTAGATTGCTTGGCAAATGCACGAAGGGGGAAATAAAGAATCTATTTGGCTTCGGCTTTGGTCAGTCGTGTGCGACTGGGCCTTGAATCAGTTTTGTGATAAACTATTGGGCTATGGTCTCGGTCAGTTGTGCGCAACTTGACCTCGAATTGGCTTTGGGGTAAAATTGTTTGGCTTCGGCCTCGATCAGTCATGCGTGACTTGATCACGGATTATTGGTAAGTTGTCCGGCCTTTGAACATGGTTAGTCGTGCGCGACTCGGCCTTGGATCACGGATCGTTCGGCCTCTGGAGTGGTCTACTCGGCTTTGGCCTTGACATTGCTCGGCCTCGGTCCTATGTTTGATCTGCTTGGTGGATACAGTTTCTGTACTCAGCTCTGTTGGGCCAAGTGCTTGCATTAATGGCTCCAACCATGGGAATACTTGTGATGGTATTGTCCCAAGTGGTGTGACCACAGTTGTTTGGTGCGCCAGCAGTGATTCCTGTGGAAACAAGTTCCTCTCATTTAGGGAATGAGCAGGATAGGCAAGTGATTGCTTTGTGAGGGTCTAAGGGACAAAGACTTCTAATCAATGAGTTGAAAGAAGTACTAAGCCATTGGATTTAATCCACATTAAGGTGTGTGATTTACAGTTTACCTTCGAATGTGGGGGTGTCTCACAAAGGTAACTGTACCTCCACCTAAAAAGGAAAAGATAGGGCCGAGAACTGTTGATTGTGTGTTCATTGGGTACACACATAACAATACTGCCTATCGGTTTCTTGTGTATGAATCTGGATATTCACAAGAACACTATCATGGAATCTAGGAATGAGACGTTCTTTGAACACGTACTTCCATATAGATCCATAGAAGAGTCGAGTTCCGTGAAGCAGACTTTGGAGATTGCATGTGAAAGCAATCAAAGACCAAGAGAAAGAATGTGATGTTGAGCCAAGATATAGCAAACGGGTTAGAACATCAACATCCTTTGGTTTAGACTTCCTAACGTATCTGTTGGAAGGTGAGCCTCGGACATTCAAGGAAGCTGTGAGCTCTCCTGAGGGTCCTTTGTGGAAAGAGGCCATTAAGAGTGAAATTGATTCCATCTTGCAAAACCATACATGGGAATTGGTGGATCTTCCTCCAGGCAGTAAGCCTTTGGGCTACAAGTGGATCAAGAGGAAGATGAAGGCAGATGGATCAATAGATAAGTATAAAGTTAGGCTTGTCACTAAAGGATATAGACAAGGCCTAGACTACTTTGATACTTATTCTCCTGTCACCAGGATTACATCCATTTGAATGATAATCGCAATAACGACTTTGCGAAATCTTGAGATACATCAAATGGATGTGAAGACAGCTTTCCTAAATGGCGATTTAGATGAGAAAATCTATATAGAACAACCCGAGGGTTTTTCCACGCCAGGTCAAGAAGGGAAAGTGTGCAGACTTGTTAGATCTTCGTATGGTCTAAAATAAGCACTGAAGCAATGGCATGAGAACTTTGACAGTGCTATGATGTCAAGTGGTTTCACAATCAACGAGTGTGACAAATGTGTATATGTCAAAGACACAGACGAAGGGTACGTCATTTTGTGTCTCTACGTTGATGACATGCTCTTTGTTGGTAGTAACGATAAGATTATCAAATCTACCAAAAAGATGTTGAACTCGAGGTTTGACATGAAAAATATGGGCCTTGCAGATGTAATACTAGGTGTTAGAATCACTAGAACATCTGACGGACTTGCACTGTCTCAGTCTCATTATGTTGATAAGATTCTTGAGAAGTTTAGCAAATCTACGAATATAGCAAGGGCTCTGTGGATGTGAATCTCCACTTATCCAAGAATGTGGGGGAAGGAGAATCTCAATTGGAGTATTCTCGGATAATTGGGAGTCTAATGTACCTAATGAGTTGTACAAGGCCCGACATAGCCTATTCAATAGCAAATGGAGTATATACACGAGTAATCCAGGGGATGACCACTGGAAGGCGATAGTGAGAGTACTACGCTATTTGAAGCATACTCGTGATTTGGGACTGCACTACACAAGATATCCTACAGTACTAGAGGGGTACTGTGATGCTAACTGGATATCAGTTATGAAAGACTTTAAATCCACGAGTGGATATGTCTTTATACTTGGTGGTGCAGCTGTTTCTTGGAAATCTTTAAAATAGACGTGTATTGCACGCTCTATGATGGAATCTGAATTCATTGCTTTATATAAGGCAACTGAAGAAGTAGAATGGCTATGCCAGTTTCTAGAAGATGTTCCAAGATGGTTGAAACCTGTGCTAGCAATTTGCGTTTATTGCGATAATCAATTAGCAATTGGAAGGGCACAGTGTAATATGTATAATGGTAAATCTAAACATATGTCGTAGACATAATACCATTAGACAACTGCTCTCAACTGAGGTTGTTACTGTTGACTATGTGAAGTCAAATGACAACATTGCGGATCCGCTAACCAAAGGTTTAAACAAAGAGTTAGTTGAGAAAGTATCGAAGGGAATGAGGCTAAAGCCTACTACGCTCGTGTTACCGTGAAGGAAACCCAACCTAGCTGACTGGAGATCCCAAGATCTAGGTTCAATGGGACAACCTACTTGCGAGTAACGGAGAACGATCACTGTGGAGACATGTTCTCCTGCTCATTCCTATGGTGCAAAACAGTGATACCTGAAAAATGGAAACAGGTTAAGCGTTGCTTTTAATGACTCTTATGCGCTGGAATGCCAGGCGGGGTATAGCAGGATACCCTTTATAAGAAGGTCACCTATGTGAGTATGAAGTGGGGCCGCTTCTTTGAGAATTTAGGAAGGCAAAATTCTCGAGAAAATACTTGCAGAACCAGGAAGGGGTGTCATGGCCAAAACGAACCCAACAGTGAGAACTAAACTGTGTTAGGAGAAGTTCCGTGTGATGCCTATTGTCTCGGTTTACACAAACGGCAGAACAGTTCAAGACATCATATTCACTGGTCAGCCAGTAAATCCGATAGGTATTCACAAGGGAAGGTTCAAGGCCAAAAGCTACCTATCCTATACGGAAATTTTCCATTGTACTCTCTCTCGTGTCAGCTTTGTCTTCTGAGTCGGTTTCCGTCAATTTCATTCATGTGGGGGATTGTTGGAAAATGGAATTTTACCAAAGAGAATTTGGTGGGACCCACACTGCTTGAGGTGGGCCCAACAACCGTGAACAAATTCCATTAAGAGATGAATGAGAAATTGTCTCATTATGGGAATTGGAAAAGCCAATTGACGCGCGTGCGCGCCGTCACCAAACACCTAAATTAGACCGGGGCCGGGGCCGGGACTTAGGATTCGTGGGCCCGCGACCTGTAGTTCGAGGTCTGTGGTCTAGTCTGGGTACTTTGGAATTGGGCTTAATTACCAGGAAATCTGGAATGGGTAATGAAAGGGTCAAAGACTCATATTGACACCCATTTTATTGCTATCAAATTGCTGGTATTGATAGCTTCCGTTTTCCCTAAATTGAAGAGGATTAATCATCAGATTAATCACGGTATTGAATTCCTTCAATTTCCCACATTGATTGGTCCTCTTGGTTCTATAAATTTGGCATCCATTATACAGAATGAAAAAAAAAAAGAAAGATCAAAAGCTTCTCTTCTACTCCTGCAATTGTTCTTCCTTTCGAGAGAGAGAGTACAAACACAAGTTCGTTCGACGGGCAGTCTACGGCGGTGCTCCGGCGGCTGAGTGGTAACCGAGTCAACCCTGGGAGACAAACACCGACACAACCTCCAGCACCGGTGAGGTGGCGAATTTGTCTTAAGGGCACCGTTGAACAAAACGGGTCTCGGTTTGCAAATTCTTGTTCCCTATTTACAGTTTATGCTTATGGTTTATATTCTGTAATTCCAATTCATGTAATATTTTCTTCGATTGTAAATTTACAGAAATTAGTGAAATCATTTACTGTTTTTCGCACTATATTTTCCTACAACTGTCATCAGGAACCACAGGGCTTCGCAAGGAAACAAATTAAAGTCTAGGGAGATCTTTACTTTGTTCGTGGACAACATCCTTGAGGTGAAGGACCAGCAGTGGCTACAGAGTACTTTTAATAAGTTTGGAGTGGTTTTGGATGCATTTATTCCTTGAAGAGGAGTAAACGGACGGGAAACAAGTTTGGATTTGTCAGGTATGACTACCATGTATCTGCTGGCATGGCAGTATCGCGTTTGAATGGGGTGTGGGTGGAGGACAAACGTTTGTTTGTCAAGGAGGCATGCTTTGGTCAGAAAGCAGAGCGTAAAAACCAGATGGTGCCCAGGTTCCATGTCAATAAGGTTCTGTCCAGTAATGGAGCTTATTTCAACCCCGAGTCTGGATCAGGGGAGAGACCCAAGGAGGGACCTCCACATGCTTGGTCTAAAAGGGACCACGGCGTGTCTTATGCTCGGTTTCTGAATGGGGAAACCTCTAAACCTGATAAAGCTGAGGAACAGAGCATCACGATGCATGTCCAACCCGAGGGCAATGGATGGCTATTCCGGAGTGTGGTGGCTATTATGAACAGAGTTGTTTCCTTGATGACTTTGCAAGTCAGTTTCAGTTTGGAGATAGATGTGGTTGCTCAGTTTCGAGCTTTGGGCGGCAGATCAGTTCTCATCACATTCCAAAGTCAGGAGGTAAGGGATAAGATCATTGAGGGACCTTGGATGAAGAGGTGGTTTGGTGAGGTTAAACCATGGAGAAATGAACCGGCGAGTCTTGAAAGATTTGTGTGGTTAAGCTGTCAAGGTATGCCCCTTAACGCATGGAATGCTAACACTTTCAAACGGATTGGAGAGCTATGGGGTTCTTTCATTATGGTGGAGGAGGATACTTTGAAAGATAGAGACTTTATGAAAGGAAAAGTCTTAATAGCAACAGAGCTGGCTGCAAAAATTGATACGTGGATCAAATTGGAAGTGCAGAGTGTGTTGTATGATGTTAAAATCTTGGAGGAATCATCCTTTTTTAATCCTAATGAGGTCAATCCGGGGAAGGGTTTGGAAGAAAGGAGGTATTTGCAGAGGAAGGATGGCGTGGAGGAGGAGAAGGAGGAAGAAGAGGATGACGTAATCCAGTCCTTTGAGGAAGAGGCAACCAATGGGAAGGAAGGGGTAGGTGACTACCTAGGTCTGAATACAGAAGCAGAGCTAGCAGTAGTGCATGGGGAGGACCAGGTACTTGATGGGGTTGGGGGCCCTAAGCTTAATGTTATAGACAAGCATTTATTGCTTGACAGGGCAAGTGTTCTGGCTGGATCGGAGGATTTTGAATTAGTTGTGGGGGACTCTGTGGGCCTTGCTGAGGGTGTTATTGGTGGGCCGGGGCCTTTGGCCCAAGCTGATGTGGTATCTTCTCCCAACTTTGATTTGGGTCTTTCACCAAGACCACCAATTTCGGAGATGGGGCATTTGGGCCGAGTGGATAGTCAACCCAATTCCACTTCACAGAATAATACCCAAGCTAGGGATTTGAACGAGGTGGGGGTGTGTTGTTCTCAGATCCCGAGTATCAACCTTTTGGTGGATTTAAATGATGTAGCTTGTAGGAAAAGGAGGAGAAGACAATTAACAAATCTCATACGCATTCGTGAGGAGCTGTCCAGGGAGCCCAGCATGGTGGATGGGTCTTCGTCTTCTTCCGGTGAGTCGGTTCAGAGTGATTCACGAATTGCTGAGGAGGTCCGAGCCACTATGAAAATTGGAGGTCAGTTGAATGTTGATTTCTTACCTAACGATGATGTGGTTTTAAGGAAAATGATTGAACTTGAAAATAAGGAGTTTGCTCGCACTCGACAGGGTGCGGGTAAGAATTAGTCTTTGTGACTGATCTACTGGTGGTCTAGAAGGGTGTTTGTTTGTTTTTAATGCAGATTATTTCCTGGAATATCAGAGGTTTGGGGAGTTATGTTAAAAAGAAGTTCTTATCTAAACTTATTAAGAAAAGAAAACCTGATATGGTCTTTGTGCAAGAAACTAAGTTGGAGTCAACGGAGAGGTGTGTTGTCCAAAAAATGTGGGGAGGTCCTAAGATGGAGTTTGTGAGCTCCAATTCAGTAGGAGCTTCTGGGGGCCTCATTACTATATGGAACACTGACTTCTTCAAGGCTACTAATGTTATTACCCATAGATCTTTTGTTTACCTAGAGGGGGTACTTAATTCATTCCCATGTGTTTTGGTGAACGTTTATGCACCTAATGAGGTGGGTAATCGTAGAGAACTGTGGGAGGTGCTCTTGGGGCTTAAAGTGAACTCCCAAGTCCCTTGGTGTATAGGGGGGGATTTTAATGAGATTAAAGAGGTGAACGAAAGAGTTGGCTGCACCAGAATGGAGAGGGGAATGAGGGACTTTTCAAAGTTCTGCAACAATATGGAAGTGGTTGACTTACCTATGATTGGTAGGAAATTTACTTGGACCAACTATCAACATCAGGCCATTCATAGCCGCTTGGACAGATTTTTTATTTCTCAGCAGTGGTTGGATCGGTTTAAAATTATTCAGTGGGGCTTGCCACGCCCAATTTCTGATCATAGTCCAGTAGCTCTCATAGATAATAATAGAGATTGGGGCCCTCGGCCTTTTCGGTTTTTGGACATTTGGCTCTCTAACCCCAATTGTATGAGGATTGCCAAAGAAACGTGGGAGGATATCCAGGTTAATGGGTGGGCCGGTTTCATTATTTTACAGAAACTAAGGGCTATCAAAGGCAAGCTGAGGGTGTGGAACAAGGAGGAGTTTGGTGACTTAAATTCTGCACTTCAGGAATGTGAGTCAGATCTCCACCAACTTGATGTCTTAGCAGAACAACGACAACTTTCTGAAGAAGAGAAAGCAAAGAGATGTAAGACGAGAACAGAGTTTTGGAGATTGTCAAGGCTTTCTGAATCTCTATGGAGACAAAAGTCGAGGGTGAATTGGCTCAAATTGGGCGATAAAAATACTAGATTTTTTCAAGTCATAGCTAACTATAGATTCAAAAGGAACATGGTGGGCTCTGTTAAGGTGGATGGAAATATAATAGAGGATCCTGGAGATATTAAAGAAGCAGCGGTGGAGTATTTTAAATTTAACTTTCAAGAGGAAAGGAGATTCCGAACTGTTTTGGGCGGATATTTTAACCGACGGTTGTCTTCAGATGTAGCTGTGCAACTTGAAAAACAATTTGAGGAGGGGGAGATAGTGGCTGCTCTGAAAGACTGCAATAGCCTCAAAGCTCCTGGGCCGGATGGTTTCAATTTCTCTTTCGTTAAGAAAGGTTGGTTTTTTTTAAAGGATTTGGTGCTGAAATTTTTTGCGGAATTTTATGAGAACGGAAGGCTTACCAAAGGTATAAATTCAACTTTTATATCCTTGATCCCTAAGGTGGACTGCCCGACTACTTTTAAGGATTATAGACCGATTAGCATGGTGGGTTGCATCTATAAGATTCTATCGAAGGTATTGGCTAATAGGATAAAACAGTTTATGCCGAGTGTTATTGGGGAGGCTCAAGCTGCTTTTGTTGGGGGAAAACAGATTCTTGATGGGGTTCTCATTGCCAATGAGGCCATTCATAGTTGGAAACATAGTACACGTGGAGGACTGATTCTCAAACTAGACTTTGAAAGAGCCTATGATTGTGTGAATTGGGGATTTTTGTTAGATATGTTGGGAAAGTTGGGATGCGGTGGGAAGTGGTGCGAGTGGATTAAAGAGTGTATTTCTTTTGTTTCGATGTCAGTCCTGATTAATGGCTCAGCGACAAAGGAATTTCAAACTCAAAAAGGAATAAGACAAGGAGATCCCTTATCCCCATTTCTATTCAATATAGTAGCCGAAGCTCTTAACATAATGTTGGAAAGAGCTAGGGACAGAGAGTTCATCAAAGGGGTAAAGATCGGAAGAAATGGGGTAGTTATTTCTCACCTTCAATTTGCGGATGATACAATCATTTTTTGTAATAATGACATGTAGGAAATGAAAAATATCAAAAGGATTTTGAGGTGCTTCCAGCTAATGTCAGGCCTAAAAATAAATTTTTCCAAAAGCTCCCTTTGTGGTATTACGGTCCAACAACAACAGGTGGCTGATCTTGCCCATGTAATGGGATGCAAAGTTGATTCCCTGCCCATTAAGTATCTTGGCTTACCTCTGGGTGCTAATCCGCGAAGGATTAAAACATGGGAGCCTGTCATAGATCGAACTCAGCAGAAGCTTAATGTGTGGAGTGGTAGATGTATGTCAACCGGAGGCCGCCTTACCCTTCTCAATTCTAACATGAGCACTCTGCCTATCTATTTTATGTCATTATTCAAAATGCCGGTGGTGGTTGCTAAGACTCTAGAGAAGATGCAGAGACATTTTTTTTGGGGAGACACAGTGGAGAAAAAGAAAATGCACCTGGTGAAATGGGAATCGATTACTAAAAGTAAAACAGATGGGGGTCTAGGGGTGAAGAAATTGTTGCAACAGAATATGGCACTTTTGGCTAAGTGGTGGTGGAGGTTTAGTAGAAATAAGGAGTCTCTCTGGGTAAAAGTCATTAGAGGAAAATACAACTTAGACCAGTTTTGCTGGTTGCCATGCATTCCGAGTTCTGGCTCAATCTCTAATGTTTGGAGAGATATTTGCTCCATTGGAGACATTGATTCTTGTCTTGGAAGGGCTGTTCAGGAGGGGTTTCGTGTACAGGTCAACTCAGGGATTGAAACTTCCTTTTGGGACCATGTATGGTTAGGAAATAAAAGTCTCAAAGACTAATATCCACGACTGTTTTTAGCATCCGATCAGCAGGAGGAGATGGTCAGTTAAGTGGGGGAAGGTTTGGACAATGAAAAATGGGATTTGAAGTTCAGAAGAAGGCTTTTCGCCTGGGAGAATGTACAAAAGGATGAGTTAAAACTAAGACTACAAGACGTGACTTTGGATCCTTCAAAACCTGATTGTTTACAATGGAGCTGGACAACAGATGGGTGCTTTACGATGCAATCAGCATATAAGCGTGGGGAGGTACTGAGTCAGTCAAGGAGATCCGTGCTGGGTTCATTGTGGAGAAATTTAAGTCCTCCGAAGGTCGAAATCTTTACGTGGATGGTTGTGCAGGAGCGAGTGGCAACTAGGTCAGTTCTACACAGTTGAACCATTATTTCGGAATCCCAAGGTCTAGTATGTCCCTTTTGTTCTCTGCACCTTGAAACTCCTCAACACTTGTTTCTTCACTGTCAATTTTCATGGGCTGTTTGGTCCTTTATTTTGGATTGGTGGCATGTTAAATGGGCATGCCCCTCATCGGTAGAGGCGTTGGCAAACTGGTGGTTTGGGAACCGATTTCGGAGCTTAGAAAAAGACATTTGGGAAACTTGTATGTATGCAACTCTGTGGACGTTATGGCTGGTGCAGAATGATTATGTCTTCAACAATGCCTCTACGATGGTTTGGGATGTGGCGGACTTAATCAAAACGAGGGTGGCCATGTGGATGAGGGCCAAGCACGACATCAAGATTTATTCGGTGGAGGACTTTAAGGGGTATTTGGACGGGATTCGTAAATTGAAATTGTAACTTTCTTTTGAGGTGCAGTCATCCAACTCTCTGTTGGATGAGTTTTTGGGTTTCTTTTGTATGTCTCTCTGAGACGCACCTTGTGCTCTTTTCCTTTTTTCTCGATGTACCCTTTCGAGATTAATAAAATGTTTCGTTTGCCGAGCAAAAAAAAAAAAATTAATGACATGTCTCACTTTACATAGCAGAGTGTCTAGAATTGTTATCTTCGTACAGTTGATGACCCATAACTGTTATCCAAAGACACAGCACGCAGAGCCGGAGAAACCAAGGAAGTCTAAGCTTCGGGTTTAAAAAAAAAAAGAAGCTAAAAATAGGGTCTCCAAATTCTTAGTACCCCTATATATATTAGGTCCAAATATATTTAATAAAAAATTTGTCTAGAATCCATTATAGTATGTTTGTAACCCACCAAGTTCACCTCTTAAGTTTGTAACCTACTAGGTCCAGTTCGAAACCCACTAGGTCCACTCAGATAAGGGTCTTGTTTGGCTTAGACAAAAAATATATATTTTTATTCTTTTTCATTTTTTGTGTTGCCAAACTGGGCCATTGTCAAACCAAAAATGAATTAATACAAGACAAAAATGCCCTTGCAGGCTTTTTTTTTCTTCATTTTTTGGAATTTTAACAGCTATCTCTCATTCTCTCTACATTTTAGATCTCACTCGCTTTGTCGCTGCACAGATAACATTATATGTTCAGGTCTGTTAGGCCGCTGTGCGGACCAATTCATATAAGGTTGTTTATGGTTATATATGGTTATGGTTTATTATTCTTTTATAGGGTTATATGGTTATAACGAGTAAGGAACAATATGGTTATATAGTTATATATTTAGATCATATATAACGTTATATGTTTTCCTTTTAAATGTTACTTATTGTACATGTTGACATTTAACTATGTATACAGCGACCAGATTGGTATATATGATTATATGTGCAATTCGTTGTCATGAATATTATACAATGCAGTACCAAATCGTAACACGCCATCAATTTCAATATATCCAAAATGTACCATATAATACAAAATGTACCACCTAAGTCAGTGGACAAGTCAAAACTTGTTCAAAATGAAACATCATTAATTAATGTTCAGACCAACGAAGATAAAATTTGTTCAAAATCCCACAAAAAATAAAAAAATAATTTTTTTTTTATCTCACTGACACCATCTCAGTCCTTCTCTATCACCATCTCATCATTTCATCCGTGCTAGAGAGTCTATCCTTGCTATTGGTCGGGCATTATATGTTCGTTCCACAGGTACCAACTTTTTACCTTTCTGATTTGGTTTTGTCATTCCTGCAAAGATACACAAAATTAAACAGATGCAAATATATATAACCTAAACACTAGCATTCAAAAATAGCCGTATATGTTACCATAACGATATATAATAGTAGCAAACCTTATATAAATTGGTCCGTGCAGCGGCCTAACAAACCTAAACATATAATCATATATGTTACCCAATAGCAGCTAAACAAAACTACAAAAAACATTCCAAAGCTAGCAAAAAAACAGTTTCAGTGTAATTGGACTACCATTACTGAAATAGAAATACATTAATAAAACACCTAACTCCACTTCAAATGACTCCAGTCATTCCATGGTTATATGAATGAAAGAAAATCACATCTATCAAAAAAATAATAAGAACTAGGACATATAACCCTATATACAATAATAAAACATGATCAAACTTGGACATATAACCCTATGAAAGAATAATAAAGCATGTTCAAACTTGAACATATATATGCATAAATATACAACCAAAACCATATATGTTACTATAACCATAGACAACCTTATATGAATTGGTCCGCACAGCGGCCTAACAGACCAGAACATATAACTATATATGTTACCTAACAACAGCTAAACAAATGTACAAAAAACAAAACTGTTCTTGCATTGTAATAAAGTAGATTCAAAGAATCATGTATAACCAAAATACTAGCATTCAAATATAGCCGTATATGTTACCATAACCATATATAACAATATGTCCCTTATATGAATTGGTCCGCGTAGCGGCATGA
This sequence comes from Rhododendron henanense subsp. lingbaoense, assembly GCA_020567845.1. Taxonomy (NCBI): domain Eukaryota; kingdom Viridiplantae; phylum Streptophyta; class Magnoliopsida; order Ericales; family Ericaceae; genus Rhododendron; species Rhododendron henanense. Next base: position 16,895,991 of record CM036314.1, read on the forward strand.
TAGATCTGAACTTATAATCATATATTTACCCAACAGCAGCTAAATAAAAGTACAAAAATTATTCCAAAGCCAAAAAAAAACACACATGATTTCAGTGTAATTGGACTACCATTACTGAAATAGTAAGTCATTACTAAAGCACCTAATTCCACTTCAAATGACTCCAGTCATTCAATGGTTATATAAATGAAAGAAAACCAAATTTATCAAAATAATAATTGAAGTTATGACATATAACCCTATATACAATAATAAAGCATGATCAAACTTGGACATATAACCCTATAAAAGAATAATAAAGCATATTCAAACTCCTATATATGCATAAATATACAATCATAACCATATATGTTACCATAACTATATATAATCATAGACAACCTTATATGAACAGAACTGAACATATAACTATATATATTCACAAAACAAAATGACAACTGAACAAAATGATAAAATACCATACATCTTCACAGAACAAAATGACATATATAAACAAAAAAAGAAGAATATATAATGTCATATAATGTTACGCAATAACATATAACAGTACAATGTTATATGTTATAACCTAATGTTATATATTTACATCTGAACACTTATATATATACACACACACACACACACACTCCCTCCATCCCATTTTCATTGTCTATTTTCGTTTTTTGTGTCGTTCTTTCAACACTTATATCTTCCAACATGAATCTCAAAAAATATGCAGTATGGATCTTGTTTGATAGTTCTCGATTAGATCTATAATACAAAATTTTTAAAATTATGAAAAACATTGTAGATTGGGAGATATAAGCGTTGAAAGAACGACACAAAAAACGAAAATGGACAATGAAAATGGGACGGAGGGAGTATTATGTTTGAGTATAAATACTCACATATAACCAAATATGTCACTTAAGAACAGAACAAAATGACAATTGAATAGAATGACATCTGTCAAAATAACCATATATATGTCAGAGTTTCACATTTAAAATCATTTTGGACGGCGTTGACATCGTCGTACAAGGCATGGCTAATAGACCTAATGTTATATGTTTACATCTGAACTCATATATGTATTATGTATGAGCACAGATACTCACATATAACCAAATATGTCACTCAACCACAGATGCTCACATATAACCATATAAGCACTGCTAATCGTAACTAAGCCTCCAGAAATTATAGATCCTTAATGATAAAAGCTATATGAGTTCCACGAACAGTCAACAAAACTAATAAACAAACAATCAATAGTAATCGATCCAAACATAAGAGAACAAGAATAAAGTCAAAATTAGGGACAAAACGTACAGTACGACTGCAATCAGATCGGAGAAGATCGAGGAGGAGCAGATCTAGACGTTGAGTGGGGAATCAATGCGATGGACTGGTCCGTATGGGGGTGGAGAAGGTCATCGGGATATACCTGGGCACGACGAACATGGCTGTGGCGGCGATGGAGGGCACGAGGAGGAGGAGTGCACTGGCAGCGTCGATGAGTAGGCGAGGAGGAGGAGTACACCGGCAGCGGCGGCGTGCAAGCAATGAGAGAGAGAGAGAGAGAGAGAGAGAGAGAGAGAGAGAGAGGGTCGTGCTACAAATCTGTAATTTCTAGGGTTTTTCTCTTTTATGAGTGGGTTATATAGGATGGGTATTGTTGTCATTGGAATTATTTTATTGGACTAGTGGACTAGAGAGGTTATGAAGTTTAGAAGTGGACTAGATGGGTTTAGAAACTGTTATAGTAGACCTATGGAAAATTCTCCTATATTTAATCTATAAAGTCCATATTTTGGCAAATCCCATGACAAAATCTCTTTTGATTTGTATCCCATTAATTATGTTGAAACTTATTGTGTTAGAGCATTTGTTTTAAGAAAGATTATCAATTGTATTGTATAATTGATTGAGAGAGTTCATTAAAGGAAAGCAGTAGGGTAGGAAATATTTCTGCAAGGGAATCTCGTGGATATCTCATACTAGCAAAGGAAATAAAGTAATTGGGTGTTTGGCTAATATGGAAGGGTTCATCAGGCAATGATATTCAGTGCTCAAGCAGCTTCTCGATTCTCTCGGCAGTTTATTTATAAACAGTTTTGCTGGCTTTTATTTTGGACCGAACATATTTGTGCCGCCTCTCTCTTGCTCCAAATCAGAAAAATACCTAAGGGAGATTGTGGCTTGTCTCTTGGAATAATTACATGATCCGTTGATCATCGAGCTTTCAGAACAATTCCAAGAGTTCTTTTCAAACTTTGATTCTATTGAGTGAATCGTTCTTCCGGTGGATTCTGGAAGTATCTCGGAGGACTTGTGGATTCAAGGCAGCGGCGGTCAAGCACTGGGTGCGGTGAACGAGGGATTCGGCAATCAACCTTGGTCAACCGAGAGCGATTCTAGGTTGTAAGTATAGGTTTGTTTGTAACCGTACAATGGTTTATAGTGTTTGATTTCCTCCCGTGGTTTTTACCCTTTTTAAGGGGTTTTCCACGTAGATCTTGTGTTCGGTATTGTTCATCATTTATTGCTTTTCAATTCCTTTTATTTTGCTTGATTAAGTTTTTAGATAGCGAAAAAGGGTTTTTTCAATTGGTATCAGAGCGGGTTGCTCGTTATTTTAGGATATCTTCCTAGAGCAGATCTATAGCAATAATGAATATGAACACTAACATGAATCATCCGTCGAGTTGCACACCTATTCTGGATAGTGAAAATTTTGATTACTGGAAATCTAGAATAAAGGCTATCATGAGGTCTGTGGATGAGGAAATTTGGAATTCTTGCATTGGAGGGTATAGCCATCCCACGAAAAAAGTAGAAGAAAAACAGGTCCCTAAACTTACTACTGAACTGTCTCGCGAGGAAAAGGCTGCTTTACAGGCTAATAATCGTGCCTTGGATATTTTATTTAGTGCTGTTGATGTTAATGAGCATCGTAAGATTGCTAATTGCGAGATTGCAAAAGAAGCGTGGGATATTTTAGTAACTTGTCATGAGGGAACGGATGTTGTTAAACAATCTAAGTTACAAAGACTCACTACTGAATTTGAGATAATCAGAATGCAAGAGGATGAAACTTTTAATGAATTCTACTCTAAATTGATCGCTATCGTCAATAGTTGTGAAACCCTCGGTGAGCCTATTCCTCCTTTTAGGGTGATTAAGAAAATATTGAGATCCTTGCCTGAACGGTTTAAGACAAAGGTCACCATGCTTGAGGGTAAACGTAAACTCAATGAAAAATCTGTTGAAGAAGTGGTAGGTATTCTCCAAACTTATGAAGCTGATATGTTACAACCTGAGTCTCTAAATTCTAAAGTTAAACCATCGGCTAAGTCGATTGCTTTTGCAAGCTCTCAAAGCGAGTCTAGGGAGTCAGATTGTGATGATGAGTATGACCTTGAAGCTATGGATATATTTACTAAAAATTTCAAACAATTTTTCAAAAAGAAAGTGACTGATAGTGATGGGAATAAGAAATTCGAAAATAGAAGAAAAAATGAGTCTTCAAGTGCTAAAGAAAAGAAAGGGATAAAAAGTACTCCTGCAGGCCCTAAATGTTATGAGTGTCAAGGTTATGGTCATGTTGCTCATGAATGCATTAATAAATTAAAGAAAAAGACTAACTTCAAGGCCAACATAACCTGGGATGATGATAGTGAGTCTGATAACTCTGAAGAAGAACAAGTTGATCGCACGAATTTTATGGCATTTGGGGCTTCCTTAAAGTCGAATCTTAGTGATCATGAATCTTCAGACGATAGTGAGAATGAGGGAAGTGATGAGGAGTTTAGTTTCGATGAGCTAAAACAATCCTACAATATGCTGTTTAAGGAGAGTATTAAGATTAATGAGTCAAATTTGAAAATGGCTGAGAATTATAATAATTCTAACAAGGAGTTAGTGACAGCTAAAAAACAAGTGGAAGAGTTGCAAGTTTCTTTGAGTAGTGTCACTAGTGAGAAAGAAAAATTGAGTAAAGAGGTTGAGAATCTTCGATAAAATAGAGTCATTAAATATTGAAATTGATAATGCTAATATTCTATTTGAGCGTTTGAATACAGGTTCCAAGAAGTTAGACAAAATTCTTGATGTTCAAAGGCCAACGAGTGACAAAACAGGGCTTGGATTTTATGAAGCTTCGTCCTCAAAAATAGTCAGAGGTAAACCGAATGAGGTGGAATCAAATAAGGTAACGCCGAAACCCCATAGTATAGATACAACAAAAAATGTGATTGGAAAGACTCATGATATTAAAAAGGACAGTTTTACTAATTTCATTCCCACTTGTCATTATTGTCAGATTAAAGGTCACATTAAACCAAAATGTTTTCAATTGCATGGCTACCCCCAAGGTTTTCGACACTATAAAAATGCTACCATGGTAGGCAGTATTGGAAATGTTATGTCTAGTCTTGTTAAGAACAAAAATGTCAAGAGCTTATGGTTAAAACCTTTATCTGAAAATCAAAAGAATTTTGGTAAAATTCAAACTAGACAGATTTGGGTTAAGAAGTGTGATTTGGATTGTTTTGTTGCTCATACAACATTTAAGGCTAAGAACTCTCACATATGGAATCGTAATAGTGATTGCTCACATTTTATGCCTAGCAATAAGATTGGTTGGGGTATGTCTCATTGATTGAGTTGGTCCTTTTGTTATTGTTATTGTGATTGTTATTTTTTTTATGGTCGAGTAGTCTATTGTGTTTTTTTTTCCTAGTTTGTGTTTTTTTATTTCTTAAAAAAACAAAAAACAAAAACAAAAAACAAAAAATGCACATGGGCTTATTCATTTTGTGTTGAACGTAGCTTGTTCTTTCAGTTGTGGGTAATCATTCATAGCACTACAACAAAATACACAATTCCCGACTAAAATTTCCCGACTAAAACATGTTTAGTCAGAAAATATAAGCCAATCACCGACTAAAGAATTTTTAGTCGGTCAAACATTAAACAGTTGCCGACTAAATTATTTTAGTCGGCCAAAACATATATTTGCCGACTAAATTTAAATTTAGTCGTGAAAAATCATTTTTCGAATTTAATAAAATAGACGATTAATGCCGAATTTACTTTTTACCGACTAAATTAAATTTAGTCGGTAAATATCATTTTTTCGAATTTAATAAAATAGACGATTAATTCCAAATTTACTTTTTGGCCGACTAAATTAAATTTAGTCGGTAAATATCATTTTTTCGAATTTAATAAAATACACGATTAATTCCGAATTTACTTTTTGGCCGACTAAATTTAATTTAGTCGGGAAATATCATTTTTTCGAATTTAATAAAATACACGATTAATTCCGAATTTACTTTGTTGCCGACTAAATTTAATTTAGTCGGTAAATATCATTTTTTCGAATTTAATAAAATACACGATTAATTCCGAATTTACTTTTTGGCCGACTAAATTTAATTTAGTCGGGAAATATCATTTTTTCGAATTTAATAAAATACACGATTAATTCCGAATTTACTTTTTTGCCGACTAAATTTAATTTAGTCGTGAAAAATCATATTTTCGAATTTAATAAAATAGAAAATTAATTCCGACAAAATGAATTTTTTAATCAATTTAAAAAATCAATAAATACAAAATATTTTCCAGACTAATTATTTTGGTCGGTTCTGATTAATATTTGCCGACTAATAATAAGTTTAGTCGGTAAAAATCATTTTTAACTAATTGAAAAAATCAATAAATAAAATATATTTTCCCGTCTAATTATTTTGGTCAATATTTATTTTTATTAGCCAACTAATAATAAGTTTAGTCGGTTAAAATCATTTTTTACGAATTTTAAAAATCAATAAATACAATACATTTTACCTACTAATTAGTTTAGTCGGTAAATTTCTTTTTTTTGTTGCCCTCTTTAAAAAATTTCAAGAAAGAAATATTTGTAACTTTTCTTATCAAAACTGTTCATTTTCTTTTCTTCTTAATTATAAGATTCTCATAAAATTGATTACAATGCAACTTTTCCCACTTTCCAAAAAATTCAAGAATGGTAATATTTGTCCCAACTACATTGATCACCTTACAACCTTCCCGATCAGAACCGTTCCTATTTTTTTTCTTCTTAATCATAAGATTGTCGTAAAATTTTGGCTCGATCGGGTTAAGAAAGCCCCTTCATAAACACAAAAATTCTTAAATAGAAAGAATTTTGCTATCCGACCAAGTCTTTATCTGTATGCGATTGACTTTATTCTTGGTATGAATAATCTTATTTGTATGACGTTAAAGATAGATGATTTCGATTGCCAAAAAAATCCTTAGGCGGGGCTTGATTAATGCTCTATAACACTTTAGCGTTTCCGAACGGATTAATTGTCTCTCGATCATGTGATCGCCAATATCGAAAGATTCCAAATTTGGTGACAATGCTATAATCGGTAAGACGTGAAATCCTAACGGTTCAGATTGAACATTATAAAAAATGACTCAGTAGTTACCTTTACAATTTATACTTTTGATCTATTTGATAATCAACTAAGTCTTATGTTACACTTGTTGTTGCAGTAGCCACACGATGCGAGACAAATCATGACAATCGAGACCGTCGATTTTGTTGCACTTGTTGAATTATTCATTCTTGTAGATTTGTGGCTCGATTAGGTTTAGAAAAACCCTTTTATCGAGACATGAACTTATTAGAAAAATAGTATTTTCCGTTTGATCAATTGTCTAACGAAAAGGGATCAACTATAATCTCAATAAGAATGATCTAACCCCTAATAAATTAAAGATAGATGGTCCTGATCGTGCAAAAAGACCTCAAGTGGGGCTCGGGTGGTGTGTTATAAGACTTTAATGCTTTTGGACACAGTAAAAGTCTCTAATCATGTTGTCGCTGATATTGAATAATCTTCGATATTGGTGACAATGCTATAATCAGTAAGATGTGAAATTCTAACGGCTTAGATCAAGCATCATATATACATCCACGGTGATAAAGTTTAAAGTTTGTATGCAATTGTGGCATAATTAGAGCCCACTAGATCATATTTAAGTCAGCTAAATAAAATAATTGCCGACTAAAATAGGATTTGGTCGGGGAAGACATGTTTTTTTTTGCGCCAATTCAAAATTTCACGAAAATAAGGGCGGGCATTTCGGTAATCCACGACTAACTAGTTAGTTGGCAAACGATTCTCTAACATGAAACGACACCGTTACACCTGATATAAACCCACACCGCTTATACGCTTCCCCATTCTCCCTCACTTCATCAGTTCCTCCCTCTCAATTCTCGTCTCCTCTCTTCGACCGCCACAGCCTCTCAGCTCCCCCTTCCTCTCAATCAAAACCCCCACCGATGAAAGCCCCTCTCTCCTCGGACACTGCCTCCCCCGTTGCTTTTCCTCCGACTCTGTGCTCGTCTCCAGCCGTGGTAGAGGCGTTGTCTCTCTCTCTCTCTCTCTCTCTCTCGCACGCGTGCGCACTCACTCCTGCTAGGTATTCTCTCTCTCTCTCTCTCTCTCTATATATATATATATATGTATATGTTTACCTAAGCCCTAGCCTTTTCAAACATATGTGAGCATATACATACAAGGATTGCTTGAAATCGTGAGGGCTATCAGCGCTACTAAATTAGGGCTTTTAACCGGTGACAATGTTTGCTTGTTTTTTCTGTTTGATTAGGGCTTTTACTCGGTGATAGGTAAGCATTTACAAACAAGGATTTCTTGTTATTTAGTTTTGAGTGTTACTTGTATGCATGTCGGGTTTGAGCTAAATCTATCAGTCCTTGAGTTTCTTAAACTTGATTTGTTTGATTACTGCTATGAACATTGATGCCTTGCTTTATCCCAAAGCTTAGAATTAAGGCTTTTTGACAGAACTGGTTCTGAATTAATGTGAGAATTGCAAACTTGACGTGTGTAGAAGGGAAGCTGTGAGTGAATATGTACTTTGCGATCAAAAGATTTCAAATTCTACATTTTCACTACCACAATTAGTATGACAGTGTCTTCAAAAGAAAAAAAATTTGTGCGATGCGACAGTATTGGGAAGCTGTAGGACGTGGCATTTTGGGGCTTCCTCTGGGTTAGTTTAAAATCTCAGCTATAATTTTCTATTTGTATTAGACATTTATGCTATCAACATGACTAATGTGGCCATGTAGGTAAGGCTAAGTCACATAATGCAGGTGCGGGAGTGAGAGCGAGAAAGTGCCTTTCGTAAACATTACATACTACTAAAATTTGTGAGAGCGAAAATTGAGAGCGGGAGTGTAAGAGTCCGGAAGGATTACGTGATCTAGTATGCATATCTGAACAATGTTTGTTTCTATTTGGGAAATCTATGTGATATTCTGGTGTATTATCTTTAAAGGGAAAACTATCATAATTACGCTAAGTGGAGTGATAAACTAGGCATTATCGATTTCTCTCAGAGAAAAAGTACTTCATAGAGTTAAGAGTTAATAATGTGACTCTTGAAAAGAAAAATGAAGAGAATTCTATTATATGATGTTAGGAAGATGTATAACTTTTTCCTATTTGATTGGGGGAAATGACTCTGTTTATACTTGCCAAAAAAAATAATAGTGACTTTGTTTAGGCGTTTATGGTTGAAATTCAAATAATTGAGGTGAGATTTTTTGTGCATTGTTAAGATCTTTTAAATACGATCCAACACGAACACATGCTTATATGGGCTGGAATGGAAGAATGTAATTTTGGTATAATGGATTGTTGTTTGAACTAGTTTAAGTTAGTTTGTAGAGTCAGTCTACAGGTTGAGTTTCTCATTTTAATTGGTTCCATCAAAATCATGATGTATTCTTCACTTTATTGCTTTATGTCCTTTAAAACTAATGGTTATTTGAATATGTTAGGCATACAAGCCTAATGGAAAGGTGCCAGATTTCTGTGATATATACAAGGCATCACATGCATTGAATGATGGTGGATGAATCAATCCTCAATGTGAGAAGCTATATGTATGCATCTAACATTTGCCAACTTATGTTCCTCTTCATTTTGTTTTTTCTTTTTCAATTAGTCTATTCCTTATATTTTTGTTTTTTCTTTTCTTGTTTTTGTAACAAAAGGAGAGGATGGTGGCCATGCGAGACGAGGCGTCTCAATCAGGATGTCAGAGGGCGGCAGAATAAATTTCAAGGAGTGTTCTCGGGGAAACAAGGTATTACTGGTAGCAAAAAATGAAATAAGTACCTTTGTACAAGCAGAATTAAAGATATGCTAATATAGTATTTAAGATACAGTATATCATTGGGCTGGGCTTTTGCGCATGCACTTTTTCAGCTAAATGATATTTGCATGATAATAGAGGTGGAACCATATTCTAGCTACTTGTATAATATGCTTGTGCTTAACTTATTTTGATGGTTATGAGTCACTTTTGATCATGTTATATTTTGGAAATTTCTAGGTTCAGCCCTTACTGGAAATTTTTTAAACTTGTAGACCATGGCTTTCTGCTCTAGTGTTTGGATATTTTAAACAAAAATCTGAAGTGCAATCAATTTGGTGATATATATGCATTCTGACCAAATTTTGTTCTATGATTTTCTGGAAATCAGCAGTGAATGTAATTGATGCAAAGACGATGTCAGCTGATCCAGTTACAGTGTTTGAATTACCACATCGAGTTCCTTATGGATTCCATGACTTTTTTTGTAACAGAGGTTAGTATTTTTTGTTTGCATGTAATTTTCTTGGAAACTGAGCTCTAGTTTTCTCGACTATGGATTTGACGAAAGAACATTGCCCTGTGATAATGCGGATAGTTCACTGTATGTATCCGTTGAAAAACCTTTGGCAGCTGAGAAAGTAAATGTTATGAGACGACGAAGCATATCAATGCTCTTACTTTTCTTGGCTTCCATTTACTTTTAGGTGTCTTGAGAAGTTATTCGGTGTTTCTAGGGAAAATCTGAGAATTGCCCAAATTTGAATAGAATTGGTTGTACCCCTATGCACTTTTGCCTTTGAATTGAAGGCATGGTTCTACAATATACCGTCCTTTGAGTTTTTTGGTGCACTATACGTTGGAACTATGCTTTCTTTGCTTATATCCTTTCTTTGGAGATTTTTTTATTGAACATTCTGAATTGTTTCTTTTGTGTTGAGTTGATTGTAAGGCTTGATCAAGTAGTCACCAAGTGGGTTTTTTCGATATGCTTGAGTGTCAACTGTTAGCAAAGCTAGGTATGAGTTCCTATTGGCATTTCCTTTAAGCTTATTGAATTTGTTCCAGAACTGTTCTCTTACACTTCCAAGTCTTTTGTACTGAACCATGTGGACATTATATATGGAAAAGGAAGAAGTGCCAGCAATAAGAAATTCAATAGCAAGTATTACACTATGAACATTCAAGACTAGAAGCTTTTTTATGGCACTTTCTGGAACCTAATGATTGTTCATCGAAAAATGATATTCGCACTCCACATTGAGTCTCTTACTCCCTTGTCTAATGCACCTTTGTCTTACTATCCCTTTCTTTTTATTTTCAATTTGTTTGGAATAGGTTTCGCACTCCAGTTGTCGTATTTTTGGTAATTACCAAATAAATGTAACAACTGCGCAAAATGCTTTCTGTAAGGCTTACTCTGTGTTATTTCCCTCTGTTCTTTGTTTGAGTTGCAGAACTAAATAGCCCCATGGTTATATTCGAGAAATCTGAGAGAATAATACTCTATAGACATAGATTTGATGAGTGCAAGTATGGCATTATTGATTTTGTTCTTTTGTCGGGGATTGCACTGAGTGCTAGCAAATTAATGTTTACACTAAACTGAACTGTTTGCAAATAGTCTTGAGTTTTCAGCTCAAGTTCATATATTTTTCTTGGTTTCATTATGCTATTGTGTCAAATTGTGCTCGGCATTGATTTCCTTTTTCTGAAAATTCGTGGAGCGTAGCATTGCTAGATTTCATAAAGCATTTCATGCATTCCATTTGTTTTTGGGCATGAACTTTGCTTGTAAACCTTATGGGTGGAGCGTTATTCATATTTCTAGGTGGGGATATCATAAGGACTGTCACCGTGACGTCAACCCTGTAAGGCTTTCACTTGATTGCTTGTTGACAATTGATGCACCTCTCCACTTAACTTTTGTACAAGGTTCATCAATGACTCAATTTTCTCTTCATTTTCTGCAACAAAGGTCTTTAGTAACTAAAATTGGAATAGTTGGAGGGGGAAGTAGATCGATATTTAACCCTTCTTTTTTAATGCTGCATTATCCATGTTGTAGGTTGTGTGGCTAGCTCTAATCTTATAGTTATTTCTGTATACATAATTTTGTCAAGATAATTTTTCGTTTTGGCTTCTAATTAGTAAATATTTACCATGTTCATGCTTTTGTGCAATGAGATACACTAGTTCATAAATACTAATGAGAGATTGTTCTTTTTTTTTGGTTTTTTACAGGGACGGCGTTTTAATGGAGTATCATGCAGGATGTTGGTTATTGACTATGAAGATCAAAGTTGGATTTTGGTTGTGGACGTGCATGGATTTTTTTTGGTTATTCGTTTGTTGAAGTTGAGTGTTCACGGAGTTTGGATACATTTTGTTACTGAGCTTGAATTTTTTTTATTTTCCCCCCGTGGTGGACGTGTTGTTATTTTGCACTCTAGGAATTTGGATACAAGCTGTTTTTTAACTATTTGGTGGACACCTCTATTTATGAAAGTTTGTATTTATTTCTTTGAATTTTTATTTAATATTAATTGCATTAGGTTGGCAATTTTGTAGATGTAATGATTGTTGGCTGAAATTTACAGGGAATAATAATGTGGAAAAAATTTGTAGAAAATACTGGAATGACAAAATGGTATAGAACATTTCCCGACTAAAGTTTAGTCGCCAATAGGCCATAATTAGTTGATTCAAAGACATTTGCCGACTAAACTGTTAGTCAGTGATAATTAAAACACATTTCCCGACTAAATAATTAGTCGGCCAATAGGTTAAACATTCCCCGACTAATCCATTAGTCGGCAAATAGGTTATAGATCCCCGACTAAACAATTAGTCGGCCAATAGTAATACATTCGCCGACTAAACAGTTAGTCGGCAAATGGTCCAATATTTACCGACTAAACTTTTTTTAGTCGGCAACAACCTTTGCCGACCCTCTTCCACCGACTAATGTGCCGACCAAAATATTTAGTCGGGAAAGGCTTTTGCCGACTAAAATCCCTACAATTGCCGACTAAACCGTTAGTCGGGAATGGTGTTTTTTCTTGTAGTGTAGGTTTCACATAAATGCATTTTTTTTCAAATGCATGCGTTCTTCTTGTTGTTCTCCTCTCATGCACAATATTTGGACATTAATTGCATCATGCCCTATGACTCTATGATACACGTCAGGATTAGGGAGACTATTCAGATTGGATAGTTGGTTCTTATGTCCATTGGAATGTCTCATTTGTTTCTTCGGCGATTGACCTTTTGGCATCTTGGTTGGATACGGTGCTCTCTTGGTTTTGTTATAAAAAGAAAAAGGGGGAAAGAAGAACAAAAACATATAGGAAAGTCAAAAATTTATTTTGTGAGATCATATTGCTTATCCGGGCGTTCATCGAGTACCGGACACTTGGGGTGAGGTACTCTCCCTCTGAGCGTTCATGTCACAGAATGGATAGACTTTGTGAAGGCATCCCGTGTTGGACCACTTGCTTAGTAACCGGGAACTGGGTATGAGGTACGTACTCTTATTTCCAATTTTCGCACTACTACAATAATCGTAAAAGATGACGCTTGGAAAAGTGAAAAGATGTCGCTTTTTGAAAAAACTGTAATTAAAAATATTACAATAAGTAAATAATGTCAGTCATCCAAAAAACTGTGATGTAATATATTTATGATGTCACTTTCTAAAAAACTGACATAAATATTATTTCTTTTTAATGTCAGTTTTTCCTAAAGTGTGATATAATATATTTATGATGTCACTTTCTAAAAAACTGACATAACTATTATTTCTTTTTAATGTCAGTTTCTCCTAAAGTGTGATCTAATATATTTATGATGTCACTTTCTAAAAATCTGGCATAACTATTATTTCTTTTTAATGTCAGTTTCTCCTAAAGTGTGATCTAATATATTTATGATGTCACTTTCTTAAAAACTGACATAACTATTATTTCTTTTAAATGTCAGTTTTTTTTATTAAATGTGACATTAAAAGAACGTTTTTTTTTTTTTTTTTTGGGGGGGGGGGAATGGAAAGAACGAAAATTTATTTTAGCGAATACATAAGTTTTTGATGTGGGACAAGTAACTCCCACCAAAGCCTTTTGCAATAGTCCCACATCGGAAGTTTTGCAAAGCTACCACAGAGAGAAACTTATATAAGCACAGCACTACAATAACCCTCAGCCTACTTCCCTTATGCTTGTGTGTCGAGCTTACACGAGCCGAGCTCGAGCTTAGGAAATTAATTTTGAGCCGAGCTCGAGCTACCCTCCACAGCTCGTTTCGAGCTCGAGCCTATTAAAAATGTAGCGAGCCGAGTTTGAGCATCTCAAAACTCGACTCGGTTCGGCTCAATTACAGCCCTAGTACTAGAGCATATTTTAATTTTAATTTTAATTTATCAATGTATACATCTTTATTCATTAATGGATGCATTTATTATTTTTAATGATTCTGAGTTAGAACTAGAATTGTGATTTTTTTTTAGGATAAAAGACATAAAAGATGACAGTTTAAAACTGTCATCTTTGACTTTTTTATTATGCTTTAAAAAAGTCATCTTTCGAAAAGATGACAGTTTTAAAGCACTTTAATGACGTTTCACAACTGTCATCTTCTACTTTCAATTACGTTTAAAAAGCGTCATCTTTATAGATATTGATGACAGTTCCAAACTGTCATTTTAAGCTTCAGACTTTTAATGACAGCTCCATAGATGACAGTTTCAAATTACTGTCATCTTTCATGTTTAATGACATTTTTAAACTGTCATCTTTTACGATTATTGTAGTAGTGTCGTGTCAAAAGGCAGTGGGGTAAAAATATTAGAACACGTGTATTTGTTTGGAAGATTCAATAAAACTTGATATGGCAAAATACTCATTGGTTGAGGGGGAGTATTTTAATCATTGAGGGGGAGTTTGTTAGGCCTGGAGATGTCACTCATGTCATCATGCCGCGTTTGACTTCGTGGGAGAAAGGGTGGTTGCCATTCTCATGGAACACGAGAAATCTTGTATCCACAGATGGTGGTCTTAATATTTCTGACGTGTCACACACCCACTTTTGTCATGGTCTCATATCGCATGGTTTATTTAATTCTAGATTTCTTCATGTTTGGGATACATACAAGTTCTCTCATGCATTTCAAAAACTTGTAGTGACATTTATTGATTCCCATGGTTGAGTATTCATCTCTGGATCCATGTGTTTGTCTTCCCCGGATTTAAAAAAAAAACCAAACCGAGTATTTTTTTTTGTCCTATAAAACTCTTCCGTTTTGTTTTGGGTTCTCAGGTAGTGGGCCATCCTACACGGTTCAAAGTGTTTCTAGACTTGTGTTCTTATGGTGTTGCTTTCTCATTTTTTTTTTAAATCTTACTTAAATGGTTTCAACTTTTCAATGGTTATTATTATCTATCACTTCCGTGTTTTCATTAGGTGCTTATTTCTCTATGCTCTACCTTTGTCATTCCGTGACAAAAAGGGGGAGTGATTTGTTGATTAACCGATTATCTTTTCCAGATTTGTGTCTGCTGCTCTTTACAATTGTGCTCCATCTATTAAGGGATAGGTTAATCGTGCTTTGCTTATTTTGTCATGGAAGTGCCAAAGGGGGAGATTGTAAAGTCCATATTTTGGCAAATCCCATGACAAAATCTCTTTTGATTTGTATCCCATTAATTATGTTGAAACTTATTGTGTTAGAGCATTTGTTTTAAGAAAGATTATCAATTGTATTGTATAATTGATTGAGAGAGTTCATTAAAGGAAAGCAGTAGGGTAGGAAATATTTCTGCAAGGGAATCTCGTGGATATCTCATACCAGCAAAGGAAATAAAGTAATTGGGTGTTTGGCTAATATGGAAGGGTTCATCAGGCAATGATATTCAGTGCTCAAGCAGCTTCTCGATTCTCTCGGCAGTTTATTTATAAACAGTTTTGCTGGCTTTTATTTTGGGCCGAACATATTTGTGCCGCCTCTCTCTTGCTCCAAATCAGAAAAATACCTAAGGGAGATTGTGGCTTGTCTCTTGGAATAATTACATGATCCGTTGATCATCGAGCTTTCAGAACAATTCCAAGAGTTCTTTTCAAACTTTGATTCTATTGAGTGAATCGTTCTTCCGGTGGATTCTGGAAGTATCTCGGAGGACTTGTGGATTCAAGGCAGCGGCGGTCAAGCACTGGGTGCGGTGAACGAGGGATTCGGCAATCAACCTTGGTCAACCGAGAGCGATTCTAGGTTGTAAGTATAGGTTTGTTTGTAACCGTACAATGGTTTATAGTGTTTGATTTCCTCCCGTGGTTTTTACCCTTTTTAAGGGGTTTTCCACGTAGATCTTGTGTTCGGTATTGTTCATCATTTATTGCTTTTCAATTCCTTTTATTTTGCTTGATTAAGTTTTTAGATAGCGAAAAAGGGTTTTTTCATAATCTAAGCCTTTTTACTTTACGTATGCCCAATATTGTAATGGCAAATCTTTTGTAATAGTTTTTTTAATGAAACTCTTTGTCGACCAACCTTCGTAAGGAAAATATAGAGTGGGCCTCATTTAAGGAGTTCGCTTCCGGCCCCCAAGGGTTTTGTTTGTCTTGTCAAGGCGAGCACGGGGGTGTGTAGAACGTCGCCGGTGGAGCTTGGGATAGCCCGGAAAACACGTTCGAAAGGCGGCGGGCGGAGGCGAGTGGCGGCGTACCAGTCGATCGGTGAAGGAGTCGTCGTACGGAAGTTTGGAATACGGGGTTTTGTTCGTCTCGAGGAGACGATCCCAGATCTGAAAAGTTCGTCGCCGGAGATTACGGGAGTGGCTCGCACGCGCCGGTAGAAGGCGGCGCGTTTCTGTCGAGTTTTTTTTGAATCTGTTCTGCCGGTTCAGTCCGGTTCATACCGGTTCGTTTCCGGTTCAGTCCGGTTTTGGGGGTTTTCAGACCGGTTCAGACCGGTTCCAGCTTGGGTTTGACGTTTCGAATTCGTTTTCGGGGTCGGTTCGCAGTGATCAGGTTCGGATTTTGCTGGTTTATGTATTTCAGCTTGTTTTAGACGTTTTTGAGCTTTTGGATTAGTTTCGGAGTACCTAGGGTCGATTTATTGCGTTTAGCTTATTTTTGGGTGATAAAACAAGATGACGGATGTTGGTGTTAGTGTGAATACTATGGTTATATTGTCGGCGACAAATTATGCGGTTTGGAAACCACGAATGGAGGATATGTTGTCGTTAAAAGAGTTATATGACCCTATTGAGTATAAAGGAAAGAGACCGGATTCGATTAAGGTTGAGGATTGGAATAAATCGAATAGGAAAGCCGTAGCAATGATTCGACAATTTATTGGGCAGGAGGTGTTTCACCATGTAGCGCAGGAGACGGATGCTTATGTTTTGTGGGGGAAGTTGGTGGAGATGTATCAATCGAAATCATCTCGAAACAAAGCGCTTTTGATGAGGCAACTTGTGAATTTGAAGCTTCGAAGTGGGGATTCGGTTGCCGTGCATTCGAGTGAGTTTCAAAGTTTGGTGAATCAATTATCTAGTGTTGGTTTGGATTTTGATGATGAATTGCAAGCTCTTTTGTTACTTAGTTCGCTTCCGGATGATTGGGAGGTCTTGGTGGTTTCCTTGAGCAATTCTGCGCCGGATGGAAAATTAAGTATGAGTTTAGTGCAAGATGCTTTGTTTAGTGAGGAGGCGAGAAGAAAGGGAATGGCCAAGATGCATGTTGATGAGTCGCAAGCTTTGGTTTCGGAAGGAACGAGAGGGAGAAATCAAAAGAGAGGAGGCAATTCACGTTCGGGTTCGCGTTCGAGGGATCGTTGTGAAAAAGGGAGTATGGCTTGCTTTTATTGCAAGAAGGAAGGTCATATGATTCGAGATTGCCCTAAGTTAGTTGGTCGAACTTGCCATTATTGCAAGGAAGAGGGACATATGATTCGAGATTGTCCCAAGATGAAGGGTCAATCGAAGGAAGCGGCGGTGGTTCAAGATACGGAGCTTTTGTTGGTTGAGGAAAAGCCTAATGTTGCGAGGCAAACGGATTGGGTACTTGACACCGGGTGCTCATTCCATGTTTGTGGAGATAGGAGAGAGTTTTGTAGCTATGAGGCTTTTGATGGTGGTTTTGTTCGAATGGCGAATGGTTCGAGGAACCGTGTAGTTGGAATAGGGATGGTGAAGTTTCGCTTGCCGAATGGGAGATTTGTGATGTTATCGGATGTTCGTCATGTGCTAGGGGTGAAGAGGAATTTGATTTCGCTTGGAGTGCTTGATGGTAAAGGGTATTCATTCTTGGCTAGTAAGGGTATTCTTCGGGTTCGGCAAGAGGAACGTGTGATGCTTGAAGGTAGTTTGGTTCATGGATTATACCGCCTTGAGGGTTCCGTTGTGAGGGATGATATGAGCTATAGACGTTTAGTTGGAAGAAAAGTGTGGCGTGTGAAAACGCAAGTTGAAGAGCCTTTGTGTGAAGCGCATTGTTTGTTGAGTTTGAATGAAGCATCGGTTAGTGGAGTTGGTGAAGAAGAATTGTGCACAAAGAAAAGGGTTTCTTTCGCACAAGATTTGGTTTCCGATGTGTTCGTGTTTGCGTCCGATGAAGAGGTAGGAGGCTACCAATTGAGGGGGTGCGGGGCATCCGTTAAGGGGGTGCGAGCTATTGAGGTTTGGGATCGCGGACGCTCCGATCGAGGAGTGAGGAGATGACCTTCCACCCACTAGGGTGGAGGGGGTGATTGTTGGGATCCACCCTAGTGGTGGATGTGTAATTAGCTTTGTTAGTAAGGGCATTTTTGTCCGTGTGATATTTTTGTGTACCCTAGGGCTTTCATATATACATTTTGTGGTGAGAAGAGAGGGTGTGGATGGATAAGTGTGTTTAGTGTGTGCTTGTGTGAGGTTTGAGAGGTGAAGAGGGTTTTTTGTAACTATATTGAGTGGTTTAATATAGTGAAATTTTCCCTAAAATCTTGTGTGTGTTTCTTGCTCAATCCATGGCTTGAGTGTGTGTTCGTGCTTCGTTGGTGAGGTCTTGGGCGTGCCCCAACATTTTTGTCATTCGATAGATGTCTGCCTACTCTTAAGGGGATGGGGAAGGGGGTATCGCAAAGCGGCATACAGGTGGGGCAAGTCCAAAGGGCATCAACCACACCATACCAAGCACTCACGCTTCTGAAGAGAGAAATGACGAAGTGCACAAACTTCTATATGAACAGGGCAATTTGGTTTGTGACTTCTATGAAATGCCAGAAGTACAATTTCCAAACAAAACACAACTCCATATGGAGAAAGCACGTAAGGTAGGCAGATCTAAAAGTCAATAGCATTCATGTATGGATCTAATATTGCATGCATTAACATATCAAACATCAAGAGGACTACCGACTAACAAGGGGGAGTAAAGAAGATGGAGTTGCACAATAAACCAATGATCTTTTTGAATCAATCAAAACCAAAATTTGAATGCCGGAAGTTGCAAAACAGTAGGAACAAACATGTTGAGAGGTACTATATACAGGCCGAATTACTGTTTGTAAGTTCTACATGAAAAATAGAAAAGACAAGAACGTCATTTACGAAAGATCATACACAATTTTACATGAAGCTTACTTCCATAACATAATTAGTGAATGGATACAACTAAATGGATACACCTTGTCACTATAAATAAGTACACAGTGAAAATATTACAACGCGTGCAAAGCAGGGGCGGACCCAGGATTTACCATCACTGGGGTCAGGTATCTTGATACACAAAGGCTTGTTGTGACTAATAGAAATTGATGGTTGTGATGGTTCCTTCCATTTAAAATATCTCCCCATAGCTATAGGAAAATTTTACTATAATGTTAACAATCTTTAATAGGACCTATGTTTATCCTAATTTTTTATAAGTTTGCTTAGGTTAAATTAATGATAGGGCCTAACTTGGTACACAAAATTCAAAGTCTGAAATTAGATTAAACCAATGCGTGTTTTAGGTAGTAAACATTAAACCATCTAAAAAAAATAGATCTAAATAAGAGAAGAACTCTTGCATAGTTATTTACCAAAGCTCATGGGTCATGACTTTTAATGAAGTCTTTTTTCCATGATTCCATATGATGTTTACTTTAACTTGTTAATGTACAATTCAATTAAGTTTTACAATCTACATGCAATTCCAAAGAAAACACACACACAAATGAAGTCAAAATCTAGAAAAAAAAAATCAAATTTTCCTAAAAGCCCAAGGATTAGGTCTTACCTCACAATAATTAGATTTTGCTTTGCTAAAAAAATGAGAGAGAGAGTGCGCATTGAATAAAAATTCTGAAAACTTTCGTCTTGTGTCTAGAATAGACAAAAAAACTATTCTTGCTCGATTTTTCCCCTTATTGAGAGAGAGAGAGAGAGAGAGAGAGAGAGAGAGAGAGAGAGAGAGAGAGAGAGAGAGAGAGAGAGAGAGAGAGAGAGAGAGAGAGAGAGAGAGAGAACAAAAGGCAATGTGTGAAAAGTTGGGCAAGCTTGTAATTTTTCAAGATCACTTGGGGCAAGAGATAAAGGGCAGAGTAGGATCTTAGGGCAAAATTACCAAAATGTTCAAAATCTATATGCATCTCTATGGAGAATTTTTATCCAGTGGGGGTCAATTGACTCCTTTTGCCTCAATGTGCATCTGCCACTGGTGCAAAGCCTATAGAAAATTTGAACCTCTTTAGACCAATGAGGTATATAAGTTGCCGCCTACAAGGGTTCCTAGCCACCACATCAAGACTAAGCATTTGGCAAAATGCAAGAGTATGATTCACAAGATCTGTGAATGAAACACCAAACAAGTTATGACCCACTTGTAATTAGCCACTCTATAAAGAGAAAACCAAAAAAAAAAAAAAACCAACTTGTAATAAGCAATGTAACAGTTGTATTAATCTAAACCATAGAAACTTCAAATTCTAGTAGAGAGAATAGCTTATTTCTTTTTGTTAATTTATTAAGTTGAATTGCACCTTTTCGAAGATCACAACTTGTATTAAAACCCAAAGCTTGACTCTAGCTAAAGCAGAAATAGAAGCTAAACTAGTTGGCAATGGTATAGGAGTTGATTGGGATCCATTCTTCTATCATGTTTGTTCCTGTGGTGAAGACCAAGGAAGTTGTATCTTCCTATTTGAAAGAGATCTCCACTAATATTCCAAATATTTCCATGCCAAATTAAACGTAACGACCCAGTCCGTTAGGTCTGTTGAAACTAAATTTCAAAAAATCCAAAACATGAATTTACACGTTTGGCGTTTTCAATAAGTTTGGCCCAAGTGACTTCTCCAAAAGTAAAAAAATATGACTTATTCACCAATAATCACGTGATTTATTCACCAAGGGTCATGCCTCGTAAACTTCTCAGCCTTTATCAAAATCCAACCTCTTCACCATACGAATCCGTTAGCTAGGGTTTAGTCTTTCCTTTCACCAATCTGAATTTTATTTATTTACTCAAATCGCACGATCGATCTCTCCCGGAGTCCCGGGCTTCTCTGATGAATTTCATGACAAAGATAGCCCCAGAGCTCGTGCTACAACCCACGCCGTTTGTGTTGCAGATTAGCCCTCTATACCTTTACTTTCCCATGGCTCTTTCTGTGTTGAATTCTATGGCTACATTTACCAATAAAGAAAAAGGGTCATGCCTCTTGGAATGAGCACAACGATCACATCCCTTAGTTTGAATCTAAGAGTCACATCTTTTGACGTAAACTCAAAGGTCACACCTTTTGGTTTAACCCCAAAGGTCACACCTTTTCACAACTAAGCAAACCATGGTGACATCTTAATGCAACATCAATAAAAGGTGTATTATTACACAACCCTTCATGAAACATCATGATATTTCTCAATTTAAAAGCTATTTAACCAAGCCTTGCATGACTTCCCAAATACCACATTGCATCAACCGTTGCAACTATACATTATGTAAATAACCTTGCAATAAATCCCACGGTTTTTTATTTAACCAAATCATTCAGCGAATGAAAATAAAGAAGACCGCTCATCTCTATCTAAGGCGATGTATCCAAGGACGGAACCAGAATTTTATCTTAGCAGTGGCGAAATGTATACTAAAAAAATCTAGTGGTGGCGAGACTATATGAGTTGGGCATATTTTTTTATTTTACATATAATAATTGCATTTTCTAAAATTCTTGTCGTGGCGGTCGCCGCCACTAGACCCCCCCTGATCCCATCATGTATCCGTAAGCAAACATAGACATGATCATTCTAATGGAGATGGAAATGCAGAGAGTCAAAACCAAAGCACAATAGACTGATGCCATGCGAAGAATAAGATATCAAAGGATTTCTCACGTTCTTTTAATTCTTACTTTACTGCCACATGCCATTTTATTCATCAGATTAAAACTACAATTGAATTTCCAACATCCTCAAACCCTTTTCTCTCAATATACTAACACCTATGAGAACTTTTATAAAATCGTATACGAACTTAGATGGGTAATTACACAAGAACATAACAGAGAAAAGCCCCACAATCTGAGGAAAAAGAAACTGAAATCGATGCATACCTATTTCATGAAAAGCCAATTCAAGCACAAAACCGATGAAGCTATCAACGACAATCGATCAACTTCTGATTCCTTCACGGAAAGGTCAATTGGTTGAAGACCCGGCGACTACATTTCAGTCAGAATAAATTCGTTGGTTTCAGATTATCTTTGATTAGGAATGAGCGCATACCTTGGGCTGATTGAAGGGAATTTAGAGGAATATGTTGCCTTCATTAGGAAACAGTTAGAAATCATTAATTTAAGTAATGGTGAATTTGAAGCAATGACCCACCGTTTACCTTTGCAGAGAGAGAGAGAGTTCAGTCCGGAAGAGTGTTCGTAGTTGGATTTCTATGCGTAGAGTCAATTTTTCCCAGGAAGGGGAGTACGTGAATGGGGTCCCCTTGCTCGTCGGCCATTGTTGCTTTATATCGTTTTCTTTGGAGCCGTTGTATGGTGTCGGTTGGAAGAGTTGTAGGATAGGGCAGGTATTAGTTGCAAGTGGTAGGGGCATTTGTGGAAAGAAAAAAGCAGGAAACATCTTCGTACATTTAAACATTTATTATTATTATTATTATTATTATTATTATTATTATTATTATATTTATTAAAAGTAGTATATATATATATATAATTGACTTTTTTTTAATCACTGGTCAATATTTTTTACTTTTTAGATTCCTCTCGTCAAGACAAATTGAAAACGGAAAAAATAATCCACAAGATTAAAAACTTTGAAAACAACAAAAAGTAACCCAAAAATATATGAATTCGGCAGTTTTTTGGCTATTTATTTTTGTCATTAGTGAACTTCATTTAGTATTGGTCCATTTTTTAAAAACTTTTTAGATTTCTCTCGTCAAGATGAATTGAAGAGGTAATTTTTTTTACTATACCCTAAAAACATTAGGAAAGACAAAAAGTAACAAAAATACTAGCATTTGGCTATATTTCGGCAATTTTTTGACACCAAATCCTAAAAACTACAAAAAAAAAATTCAGAAAACACAAAAAATCTAGCGAAAAACCTATCCTTTTACAATTTTTCACTCTCTTTTGCCTTTTAGTTTTACTTCTTTTAGGATTGGTCCTTTTTTTTACTTCCAAATTCCTCTCATCGAGCCAGATCGAAAAATAAAAAAATTGGTCGAAAGCTATAAAAAAAAAAAAAAAAGCTAAGAAAGACAAAAGATGGACCGTAGAAATTTATGGATTTTGTAATTTATTTGGCGAGCTTATTTACATAACAGGTGATACAATGGGTAAAGCGCATTCTTAATATATATAAGGAGTAAAATCTAATGACACAATTATTTTCTGTCCAAAAAAAAAAATGGAGTCAACAACAGGGACTGCTGCATAATAGTTTGTAAAATAGGGGCGGTGCATTTTCCAAACCGTGTAGGATGCTTCTGCAATTGTCAGAAATCTCAAGGTAAGTTAGTGCAATTTATCAATTCCACTTGCCTTTTGGGAACAACAGTTTTATTGCATCAACTAATTTTATGAATTTGATGATGCAATTTAATACAGTTTAATGCAAGTTTCACATAATATGAGCTTGTAACAATATTTGTAAAAATATTTTGCATCAATATTTTTACAGTTTTTTCCATTTGCCTTTTGTGTTTTTTTTATCGCATCAACTTCTATGAATCTGATGGTGGGGCATCTTGGACTGCGGCTTGAAATATCATGTCGAAGGCATTCTCAATACATGAACTGAATTTCTTTGAATCCATGAAACCTTTCTCCATCCGGATGGCGACTCTTAGCTTGCCCACGTAGCTTATCATCGTTATTGAAAGACTCTACAACACATCATCACACAAAACCATGTATAAGTTTTCTGAATGCACGCATATAAAATAAGAATTAGGCTGTATTTGTATATTAGTCAAGGCAAATGAATTTGTGGCCGACTAAATTGGGATAGGTCGACTCCTCTCATCTTTTGATTAGTGCTCATTATTATTCAAAAAAATCAACGTGTTTAATAGATTGCCATAGTGTGCTTTATTTCTGATGATGCTAATATATGATCCTATTGATTAAAGAAAAAAAATTAAAAATTCCGCGAATTTTGAGTTAATTTTCGAAAGTGCAAAATGATCAGAAACTCTTCCAAGTGTGCAATTAAATTAACTAAAATAGGTTCAAACAAAAAAGAATAGCTACTCACGTATACTTGCATATTTACCGAAAAAATAAGAACAAAAAACACTACACTAGTTACTGTACCTCTGGACCGCCGACCAGTGTAAAGTACAATCCTTTGATCGGGTGATTAGCCAAAGCCATTTGCTCAACCGGCCCAATCAAATTCGACATTTCTATGCTTGAGTTTTTCAATGTGTTGTAAACGTACCGAGCTACTGCCTGCATGCATCAAGTTCATGACGTACACTTTATCGTTCTTCGATTATGAACGAGCAACAAACTCCCCTTTTGTTTTTTGTTTTTTTCCCATTTTCACAGGATCCAGTTTCCCTAGACCATCATGTTTTTGTTTTGAAAATCTCAAGAAGTTTGCACCATATGTTTTATTTATTTATTTTTGAAATTTTGAATGGTGATTAATTTTGAGATATGAAACTTTTAGAAATAGTCCCTCTAGTTTGCATAAAATTTCAATTTCGTCCCCCAGGAGAGAAAATGGCAATTTTGCCCTTAAATTTCATTTGTTTTGATCACGCTGTCAACGAGAACGACGAAATTGAGATGAAAGGTAAACTATAGGGTTACAATTGACACAATTAGTACTAGAGGGACAAAATTGAGATCTTATGCAAACTAGAGGGACTATTTCCGAATTTTCTCAAAGAATAAATAACTCAATAATGTTCATTCATACCTCATGGCCTCTAAATTTCCTCAAAATCTCTAGGATCCTACCAGTGAGATAAACCGCGGCAGAGTTTCTCTTCCTCTTAATGATCGCATGAGCTTTCCTCACAAATCTGATTGGGCTTGAATTAGACTCATCAGTAAAAGCACCATTATTGTGACTAAACTTAGGTATGGAGACATGCAAGAAGGTGAAATGGTTCCCCCACGGCATCTCGGAATCAGGTTTCACCATCTCTCCAATCGTCTTGTACCCACCGATGGCTCTGGTGTTGAGAACCACCAGTGCAGTGGCATCTGCATTGCCCTGCTGCTGATTACAATCTTCATGGCTTGATGCTGTTGATTGCATGTATAGGCGAGTTCCCAAGAAAATTACTCCCGTGACTACGTCGTTTATCGTCTATAAATAGAAGATTTAACAACATTTCAACAATTGCAGGGACAGAATCAGGATTTCATGTACGGAAAGACCATATAACAGCAAAAACAAGATTTTGAAATTTCAACGATGAAGAGTATCGAAAAATTAATTGAAAGAAGACCATGAACACCTTTAGGTGCTTTAACATAACGTAAACAAATGAAAAGCAAAAGGCAAAAGTTTCACAATAGGTTTCATCAGCTTTGTACGTCAATAGAATGTGGCGCTCTCTTGGATTCCATAAGTCATGTATGATTGAATTCACAATAAATTTCGCTCTTTGAAAGAGGTGTTTTTGTTTGTCTTAGAGTTGTGGTCCCAAATGTGAATGTGAGAGAGAGTGGGGAGGCTATGCAATAGGGAGTTCTCATAAGAAATTACGAAGATTAATAAATTAAAAAAGCCGTTCCAATATAATTAAAATAAATGAGTTCTCAAGGCATTCAATCCTGTCCCTTGCAAAGGTTTTTTTTTTTTTTGGGTGGTAAATGTCCCTTGTATAATTATTCAACTAAAGATACTTACAACCCCAAGCTTGGCTTTGATTTGTTTGATGTGATCAAGAGAAAATGTTAACGTAGTGATTGCGCTGGGCCAGAACTCCACCCCATCTTTACCGGACCGGATCGGTGTCTGCCCATCTGTAAGGAAGCTACTCTTCATAAGGGCAGACCCAATATCCGATACAGTATTCGCAACCCCAGAAAAAACCCGACCCACATACCAAAATATCCCTTTACTTCTTTTTCCATCCCTTCTTGAGCTAGATTCGCGAGAAGGGAATGTTAAGGGGAGAGAAGGATTGTCAGCTCTTTGTAAGCAAGAAAGAAGAGCTCCCATGAGAGAGTAACCGTCGCCGAGGGCGTGGTGAAGTTTGAAAATTATGTGCCCGGCTGCATTACTAGTGGGGTATTTGAGTACGTGAACTTCCCATAACGGTCTGTTTTGCGGGAATTGATCCAAGGATATTTTCGACAAGTAGTCGTTGAAGTAGTCGTAAAATCCTGGCGACATTCCGGCGGGGACAGAAGGGAACTTGATGTGGTCTTCTAGCTTCACTTCCACCCTCTTCCATTTTTTGAATCCCTTCTTGTCTCCAACCTGCATTTGCATGAGTTTTAGTACTTAGAATTTAGTATAAGAATGTTTTCAACATATGTTGCATGAGCGCGTTGTCTGTGTTTTTTTTTGTTGATCCGCACGCGTTGTCTGTGTTTGATCCAACATAATGCTATAAGAGAGAGAGAGAGAGAGAGAGAGAGAGAGAGAGAGAGAGAGAGAGAGAGAGAGAGAGAGTATTGTATATATACCATGATCGGGGAAAATCGTGGGTTGATGGTGAGGAAGACATCCTGAAGCAATGTCATGCTTGGTATGTTGTCAAGTGGAACTTCCGATTCCAAAACAGCTAGAATTGATATTGATAACACCGAGCTGTTGAAATACTGTCCACTCGGACTCACTGGCATATCTGCTAGTAGTACTTCATTCTCATCAGTACTGTAGTCCTCCATTCTCTCTCTCTCTCTCTCTCTCTCTCTCTCTTTTGTTTTGATGATCCTTTTGACTTGGAAGGCCTCCACCTCCTGGCCTTTTAAGTTCGTGGATAGTACATGGCCAGGCCTACATGTTTGGAGAAACACTTCAGTGCCGAGCGGGTATTGCCCACGTGGCACCCGCTCGGCGAATCCGAGCCGTCCGATACACTTTTGGACGGCTCGGATTAAAACACTCTCTCTCCTCTCCCTCAAATACTTTCTCTCTCCTTTTCTCTCTCCAAATCTGAGCCGTTAAAAAACAAAATGGACGGCTCGGATGGCCGAGCGGGCACCACGTGGTACCCGCTCGGCACTGAAAAATTTTCCACATGTTTGGCTACAAATATATAAAGATCGACGGATGGCATGCATAATCTCCAATGAGTCAATTTTTAGACTCACTTTGGCACGAAATTTATTATGGTGTTAGTTACACATTATTACAGCTATTTACGAATGAACATGCACCGTATGTACGAAAATGTTACCAATTACTTCGACTAGCTACGAAATTATTTAATGGTAATTACGAAAACGTTGTTTAAAGTGTACTGCTATCATGGGCTTCTCCTACCAACATGAGTGAGGGTAGGGGTGGGCATCGTATCGTGTCGTGTTCGTATCAGAATTATCTCTCAATCCTAATTCAACCTGTTTAGCTTTTCGTATTATCGTGTCATGTCATATTCGTGTTCGGTGTTAGATATAGCTGATCCTAATCCGCTAATTTCGTGTCCGGTTCAATTCGTATCGTGTCGTGTTATCATGTCTTTCATAAATTTTCACAACGTGTCGTGTTCGTGTCAGAATTTTCTCAACCTTAACCCGACCTGTTTAGCTTTTCGTGTTAACTTGTCGTGTCATATTTGTGCTTCGTGTCGGGTTGGAAATTCCCACCCCGAGTGAGAGCTATATCAGATACTCAATTATGGTAAACACCAACAGGAGTACTCTAATAATTTTGTAAACAATTATGGTAATTATCTCTCTCTTTTTTTCTTTTCTTTTTTTTTTGGGTATGGTCATATTTTTGTATAGTCATTATCTTCGTTGTAATAGTTAATGACCATAAATATTTTCCACAGATGCATCACGTGATATGACCTAACACCTTGATATCCATTGCAGGCCATTTTCACTTACCAAAGACTTGTTTGTTTTCTTCTGATTATTGCAGGACGTGCCTTGCTATAAATGGTAAGATGGGGCTGGGATCGATGCCCATCTCTCTGGCAAATGACACCTATAAATGTGTACATACATCGCACTAATATTTTGTTTTTTTTTTCTTTTTGTTTTCTTTGTTTTGTTAATTTAGATATATTTTGGTTATTTCCTTGTATCTGTTTGTTTTTAAGCCGTGCAATTTGTATTTGATTTTACCAACATATGGTTGGTTTTAATGAAACCTTCTTTGTCTCTATACAAAAAAAACACACGTTTCGTTTCCCTGAAAATTTGTATACATGCATACAAACATACGTTGATGCATATTCAAATGAGAAAATTTATAGTAATTCAAGCAGTGACGAGTCGTTCATTATTGAGATGAAATCTGAACCATTGAATTGCATGCCGAACGGACGGCTTGAATAATGCACAACACCATCCCCCATTCCGAGCAGGCAACGCATGGAATGTGATATATCTTTATACTAGTGTGGGCTCCCGCGCCCGTTGGTGCGATTTGTGACAGAGTCGCCACCCGGATTTTTGAGATGGATGATCCGAGGAACCGAGGGGGTTTTGTTTGAAAGAGAAAAGGCTTTTTGATCTAGCGAGACTGTTTGAGATCTTGGATCCGGGAGCCAGGTTACGAACGGGGAAGGTTTTGTTGAAAAGCACCCCGCTCGCCCGGTGAAAACCGGTCTCTACTAAGCATTTTAAATGGGGGGATTAATACAACTCGGAAAACCTTAGAAACACATAAAGGGAAAGGGAAACAAGATAAATCATAACACGTTGCCGTGCTAGTGGTGCTTGCTGTACAGAGATGATAAGGATGGCATGGTGATGATATAAACAAGAAGGATGTTCAAACGGACTGTCTGGATCACTGCCCTCCGTCAGACGATATATCGACTTATAGCGCGCGGCTTACCAATATGCCGTGCGTGGTTCCGATCCCGATACCAAACTTTTATAGTTTTGCAAAGCTTCGCACGGTGTACCATTACATCGTACGGTTTTATTTTAAAGCTTCTGACAACTCACAGCCGTCAGATCATCTCAGATCTGCACCATTCTTTCAAACCATGAAGGGAAAACCATTTTTGATACGTTTGCTTGTTTTGAAAAGATCTATGGAGTTTAAAACATGGCTTGTAGAAATGGTCTCATTCTGAGACAGCTTTTGGTATACAGAAGAGACCCAACAACGGACAATCGCGATCCAGACAGTTTGATCAAGAAAACAGTATTCTTTCGAAATGCCGTGCGTATTAGTATACTACGCCGTGCGACGCTCTAAAGAGCCGCGCGGCGTAGCACACCTTCGTACAGAACTCTGATTTTGTTTTGAAAAAGAGGTTTTGGGTCAGATCTCAACCAAAAGGGTCAAGCCTGAAAACAGAAAGGTCCCCTCAGGGCCAGGACAGAGCCTAGTCCAAGGAAACTTGGTTTTTACCTTGGATCTGGAGCTTGAATGAGCTTTGATGAAGGAGAATGGACGTCGGAAGGTGGAAAAAGAAAGTAGAAATATGGATGTGTGTAATAGATGGGTATATTAGGTAGTTGGGACCTCAAAGTTAGCAAGGGACTAACTTCAATGGTGAGGAGAAAAATGGAGTAAAAGGCCTAGAGAATGTCTTTTAAGAACAACATTCTCAAGGCTTGGAAATGGGAAAGTGGGTGTGAAAGCAAGAAGAGAGAGAAAGGGTATAATGGTGATCAAGAGCCCTTTTCTCTTGAGTGGAGGGGTGTATTTATAGGAAAGAGCCTTGGATTTTGAATTTCAAAAGTTGGAGGTATTTTCTGGGTGGGCCAGAAGTGTGCTTTCGGCTGAGCCGTATTGCAGCTGTGGCTCAAATAGGCGTGGCCGACAGCTTTCTGAGCCAGTCAGAACTTTATCCAAAATGCCGTGCAGTTAACCTCATGACTGCGTGCGGCGTATTAAATTTCGATACGCCGTGCGGTGTAGAAGTGTCGCGTACGGTACTTTAGGTTCGGTTCAGGGCTTTTGGGCTTTCTCTGGGCTTTTGGGTTTTTATGGGCTGACGGTTGGTTTGGGCTGTGGATGCTGGAGGAACGCTTCATTCAAGCTCGCAAAGGCTTTGTTTCCTTTATTTCATCATCGGGGAGGTCAAAGACCCTTCGAGGTCCGGATTGGGGTGTCTACAGTAGTCCCTCTTTAACGTAACTCGGATACCATTGTTTTGATACGAGTGACGCTTAAAGAATAGGCATCCCGATCCGTTTGCTCTAAAGTCTTTGAACAGAAACAAAAACAAAATACTTGAAAATGCAAGTGAATGACAAAGGTGGTTGCGTTCGCGGAACTGCCTACGTACCCCATTTGTAGGGATCAGACCAACGTAGTTCAATTGGGACGATGCAAATGTAGCAAACAATGCGAAAAATTCAATTGAGACGGGCCTTTGGGAGGCGAAATTCAATTTTTGAAATTTGGTTTGAGACTTGAGACTTGAATTGAGACGAGCCTTCGGGATGCGAATTTTTGAAATTGTTTTGAGACTTGAGACTTGAATTGAGACGAGCCTTCGGGAGGCGAATTTTTGAAATTGTTTTGAGACTTGAGACTAGCCCTCGGGAGGCGAATTTTTGAAATTGATTTGAGACTTGAGACTTGAATTGAGACGAGCCTTCGGGAGGCGAATTTTTGAAATTGATTTGAGACTTGAGACTTTGAGATTTGAGGCTTGAATTGAGACGAGCCTTCGGGAGGCAAATTTTTGAAATTGATTTGAGACTTGAGACTTTGAGATTTGAGGCTTGAATTGAGACTTGAGACTTGAGACAAGCCTTCGGGAGGCGAATTTTTGAAATTGATTTGAGACTTGAGACTTTGAGATTTGAGGCTTGAATTGAGACGAGCCTTCAGGAGGCAAATTTTTGAAATTGATTTGAGACTTGAGACTTTGAGATTTGAGGCTTGAATTGAGACTTGAGACTTGAGACGAGCTTTCGGAAGGCAAATTTTTGAAATTGATTTGAGACTTGAGACGAGCCTTCAGGAGGCGAATTTTTGAAATTGATTTGAGACTTGAGACTTGAGACTTGAATTGAGACGAGCCTTCGGGAGGCAAATTTTTGAAATTGATTTGAGACTTGAGACTTTGAGATTTGAGACGAGCCGTCGGGAGGCGAAATATTTTTTTTTTTTTTTTGAAATGGGGTTGAGACGCGGATCTGGCAAATACTATGAGCAGACGTAAATACGACCAATCCTTGGGGGACGGGGAATTTTTGCGAGTCCCTGGGGACTAGGATCAAATGATCCTAACATTAATGCACGCCATTCCAAAGGATTTCTGCTGCAAACCGGCTGGAGCTTTTAGTTTCCGAGATGATTTTGGTGGCTAGGGTGCTCAATTTCCGAGAAAGCACTTTTATTCTTCTGAAGCCATAATGCCGTGCGGGCGTTCGTTGTGGCGCGCGGCCTTTCGTTTTCCCATGCACCTCTTCGATTTCCGAGATCAGTTGGCTGGTTTAAGGGTGCCCATTAATACAGGCATGCCCTTTCGTCGGTCAGGACCTCTTTTTAAAGAGATGGTGGTGCCTCATTCTATGCACTCTTCTCCCAAATCTCTCTAGATTCCCAAATTTGTAAACTACTCTCAGGACATGGCGGCAGATGACTTGACAGCGCGGGTGATTTCTTTGGAGGCAGAGATGGGCTTTTACCGCGAGGAGGTTGAGCAACTGAACCATCAGATCGCGAGGCTCATATCAACGATTCGCACTCTCCGTCGCGCGGTGTCCAACCTTCAGGACTTCGCCTTTGATTAGATGGATA
Source organism: Rhododendron henanense subsp. lingbaoense (assembly GCA_020567845.1). Taxonomy (NCBI): domain Eukaryota; kingdom Viridiplantae; phylum Streptophyta; class Magnoliopsida; order Ericales; family Ericaceae; genus Rhododendron; species Rhododendron henanense. The sequence goes on from CM036314.1 coordinate 16,927,499, forward strand.
GCAAACATGACCCGGAGTATGCGCCGAGGCGTGATTCGGACGGGACTGCAGAGGACTCGGAGGGGAATCTGAATGGTTCGGATGACCACTCCGGCGAAGGGAGCGACTGAGCATGAGAATTTGAGGAAGAAGAAAAAAAAAAGGTGGGGGGCCAATAGAATTTCTTTTCCTGTTTTGATTTTCCACCTTTTTCCCTTTTTTTTTTTTGAACAATGTAACGCAAATCCCGGGGATTTCCTCGGGTTTGATGAAATGAAAAGTCCCATCCTTGTCATTGCTTGTCTGCTTTTTCCGGTTATGCTGTTCATGAACGAGACTGAATGTGAATGTCATGGCCAGAAGACTGCTCTCAGAATCTGAACTGTCGAAGTAACCCAGTATGCTGTGCGTAGCATGGGTAATGCCGTGCGTCATGGTAACCCGAGAATTCTCATCCAGTTAAGCCGTTATGCCGCGCGCTTCTGTCCAGTATGCCGTGCAGCGCACCTTTCTTCAAACCCGGTCCACTTAAAGTCCAGACGAACCGATTCAGGGGATATACATATATATACGGGGCGTACACAGTACGCCCCGATCGTTTCGAATTTCCCTCCTCTCTCTCTCCTGTCTCTCTCTCTGGTCTCTCTCTCTCTCTCGTCTCTCTCTCCCTCTCGATCATCTCTCTCTCTCGCTGTCCCTCTCTCTCTCTTACTGTCTCTCTTTCTCTCTCGCTGTCTCTCTCTCTCTCGCCGTCTCTCTCTCTCATGGATAGCAGTGATATACCCGGGGGTGATCACCCCCCGCGGGACGACGTTGTGCAGGCCACGGTGGTTCCGGAGAGTGTCGCGGCAATCGGGGAGGGGCCGGAGACCGTGGGGGTCTCGGCCCTGGCGCCATTGGCCGAGGGAGTCACGTCCTCGGCTGCCGCGGCGGTCGGCAGTGGTGGTGGCGACGGCGGTAGTGGAGTGTTGGCTGGATACGGTCAGGAGACGGAGACTCCGAGTGCAGTGGAGTCCAGAGGTGAGGACGAGGCTACAGGCCGGACGGAGGGTGCAGTTGGCTCAGCGGAGAGGGTCACGGAGGCTCGCGGTGGCGACGGGCTTGTCGGAGTGGAGGTAGAGGCGGAGGCTTCTCCTGTGAAAGAGCTTCGGACTGACTTGGGGAAGGGTCCTGTTGTTGAGGAGGAGTTGGTGGAGGAGAGGGAGACGCCGACCATGTTTGTTGGCAGTGGCGAGGGTGCAGGGTCGTCGCGGCCCATTGGTTTAGGCGACTATCTTGAGGAGGCGTCCCTTGAGGACTTAGTTGAGACCTTACGGGGGGTGCCTGGACTGGCTACGGCTTTACTCGAGGCTCAGGAGAGGGTGCTCCAGGTTGAGCTCGAGACGGGGGCCGCTGGAGGGCCACAGGGAGCAGAGGAGGAGGCTGCTGGAGGTGAGATAGGCCCTCGGAGGAGTGTTGTGGAGGAGGCGGCAGTGGCCCTGAAGGGGCGTGGACCTTACGAGGCGGAGTCTTACGTGCCTTTTCAGCACGTAGTGGTTCCCACACTTTTGGACGCCTACAGGCCGGCGCGGCCCACGTACGACGAGGCTCTAGTCCTGAGGGACCCATAGCAGCACCTTTCTTTGCGCCGAGACGAGGTATACCTTGAACACTTGCACTTCAAATTCCAATGTATCGTACTTTCATTTCTTTATTTGAATGTTGTATTTGCTTTGAATAGTATACTCGTTTACTGAATGTTATCAACTTATTGCAACAGGCGATCACCATCTCGTGCTACAGTGGTGCGGCCGACGTGCCGACGTTCTGGGAGAGACTCCATGAGGCTGTGAGGGAGATAGTGAGGCAAGCAGGTTTTGGGGAGTTTGTGAGCGTGCTGACGAGGGCGAGCAACGACCGCCAGGTGGTGAGGGCACTAGCTGAGAGGTGGTGGGACACGACGAACACGTTCCACTTCCTTTTTGGTGAGCTGACGGTGACGCCGCTGGACTTTGCGGCGATCACTGGTCTGAGGGTCGGGGGTGACCCTATCCCCTACGACGCTGTTACAGGGAGGAGCACGGTGCTTCAGCGGGAGATACTGGGTACGTGCTGAGGGCGGAGAGTGAGGACGACAACGAGGATGAGGACTAGAGTAGAGTTCCCTTTGGTTTTACTTTTGCTTTTTGATGGAGCATGCGTGCTTCTTTTGGAAGGGTGCCTGTTTACCCTCAGTAGATAGGATTTTGAGGCTTGCATGCCTTTTGGTACTTCGACTCATGGATATTTTGGAGATTATATATATAGAGAAGTTTATTTCTGTCATTGTTTTCGTCATTCAACTTCCCTTATTGTCGTTCGCTTAAGAAATGTTGAATAACAGAAACACTAACCAATGCATGCAACCAGTTCTTTGAGCCATAATCTGAAGCAAACTTGAGTTTTACCATGAGCAGCATGTTAGGGCAAAGATTCATCGACATTGGAATAGGAATCAAAGAAGATAAATGAATAATTCTGAAAAACTGATCCCTTTGTGCAAGACTTTACGAAACTACCCCTGTCGTGGACTCTTGTTCATCAATAATGACCCTGGATACTTGACACGTGACTACGGAACTCAAACTCTTATTTGAAAACTGAAATTTTTTTTGAAAAGATGCCCGGAAAGCAAGAAAACCTTGACTTTGGAGGGTGACATTCTCAGATTTCGACATTGACCGTGAAACGGAACTTGGACCAGGTCACCATTGGTCATTATGACCTGTAGGACCCGAAAGACCGACTTGGAACGGCTTGAAGCGGACTCCGATACCTTGTCATGACTTGGGAAATGGGTTTTATTGACTTTTTGGTGCCTTCACGTCGAATTTTGAGAGTTGGCTCGAAGTGAGGGTTCCCCGAAGTCCCAAATACCCATTGAGACATGTTCTGAGGGTTGGTGATGCTCGCGAGTGCCTCGGAATGGTTTCTAACCTCTGCTGTCAAAGTCTGCAGAAATGCAGACTTAATATGCCGTGCGGGGCTACAAAGCGCCGTGCGGGGCTTCCTCTGATTCCACGGCGTATCCGTGTTATGCCGTGGTTTTCTCCTGGTCTTGATATGCCATGCGCTACCTCTTTACACCGCGCGGCACTTTTTTCCTGACATCTTATCATCTGCTGCTTCCCAAGACAGATTGCACGAGGTTTAAAGTCTGACCTGTCCTATATCATATCCGGGCCAATGCATGTCTGTTTTGTTCTTTTAGAGCATGACCAAGCTTTTCCCTATGCAAGACTTATGGAAAATCTACACTTTTTGGAACCCAAGACTTTTTTGAAAGTTGAAGTTATCTCCTCTATCCTTCTATAAATTCAGGCCTTAGGTCTCATATTAACCATATCTTTCTCCCTCAAATCTTCATCTCCTTCTAATGGCTCTTTCTCTCACCGGTTCGCTTCGGCCATGGTTGATTTCCATGGAAGGGGTCGATTGGCTCAACTTTCGGGCGCACGGTCTCTACTCTATGAGATACCTTCGTAACATCCGCCTTCGCCCTGAGTTCCTAAAGGCTGCCATAAGTCTTTGGGATCCGGAGGTGCATGTATTCTGCTTTGGTGGACAAGAGCTTTGCCCAACAATCGAGGAGTTTCGCACCTATCTTGGCGGTTTTGGCTCTGGAGATGTCATTGTCCCTCCCGTGCACGAGAACATGTCCAAGGTTCTTGCGGCCTCTCTTGGTTTGAATGACGGTGTTGCTTGCTACTTGGTTAGCAATGGTCGTCTCAACGTGATGCGCCTCATCGAGATGTTCTCTCCTCTTGGCAACCTGGCGGACGTAACCTACCACTCTCGGCGCATGACCGCTCTTTGCATGTGCTTACTCGCCGCCTACTTCTTGGTTCCTTCCACTGGTCATGCCAGCTCGGCGCTGGTCAGTATTGCAGTGCAGATTGGAGCTCGGAAGGATGTGATTCCAATGGTATTGGCTGAGACACTGATGGGTTTAGACAGGGTTCGTTCTGGAGAGACTGAGACTTTTGGAGGCTGCCCCCTTCTCTTGCAGGTTAGTTTTCGTCTCATCTTCCCTCTTTTCAGCTCTTCCTACTTTCTTTAATGTTGGGCTTGGCTTTCCATGGTTTCTCACTTGTTTTCTCTCTTTGGCAGATTTGGCTGTGTGACAAGGTGAACATACTGACTCTCCCTCCTGGCAACTTGGCGTATGGGGCTAGGTTACTTTCCTCTCGGTGCTTTGAATTCGCGGACAGGCGGGTTTCCGAGTGGGTCACCTTCTTCAAGCGTCAACAGGCTGAGACTATTTCCTGGAGAAGCTCTTGGCTTGATCTCCCGCCCATGACTGTGCATTATATGGGTTCCCAGTGGGTGGTTCTTCCCGGGCTGGAGGCCTTTACCTTCTACATCCCCTATCGGATTCAGCGTCAGCTTGGTTTGAGACAGGAGGTTCCTGCAGAGATCCTGGTGGATGTAGTTCTGCCTTTCTTCCGCCATTCGGTTCTTTGCAACTACCAGCGATTCTGGAGGTCTCGTGAGGTGACCGATGCTCATCCTTACCCTTCTGTGGCAGCGCGTGGGAGTTACAGGAAATGGCTCAAGAGGGACATTGCTGCGAGGGCGGGCGCCCAAGGGAACTGACTCGACCTTGCTACCCTGATCATTGAATAAATCGTGGACCTCCTTTTATTGTATTGCATTTTATTTTCGAAGATCATGCTCAGCCTTATGTATTAGAAGCAGTTATCTTAATAAAATGAGTTATAGAGGGTCTCCCCCTCTCTGATTCTGCCTTTCTGGATTCTGTCAACCTGGATTTTTGTTTTGATTGATCGCGACCGAGTCCCATAGTGAGACTGCCTACGTATCCTTTTGATGAAGGAATCAGGTCATGACGTAGTTCAAGGATAGGGTTCGCTCTGGTTTTGGCACTCTCCTTTTGCGCTCTAATTTTTGCCTAGTACCGCCCTTTCGGGTTTTCGGCCTAGCGAGCTTGTTCATTATATACCTTAATTTTTGCCTAAGATGCCCTTGCGGGTTTTCATCCTAGCAGGCCTTTTGCTCTAATTTTTGCCTGGGACTGACTGCCCTTGCAGTTTTCAGCCCAGCGAGCTTCTCTCAGGGGTAGTAGCGCTTGAGTTGATCCAGGTTGACTAGAGTTGAGAATTCGTTTCCGTCCAAATCGATGAGTTGCGTAGCTCCTCCAGATAGGATAGTCTTGATAATATACGGCCCAGACCATTTTGGTCGGAACTTTCCTCGTGGGTCATAGATTGGTGCTCGTATCTCCTTCAGAACCATGTCGCCTTCTGCCAGGTCCCTGGGCTTCACTTTCTTATTAAACGCACGTGCAATTCTCCTTTGATATCCTTGAATGTGGTAAAGTGCCCTTAAACGACGTTCATCAAACAACATAAGTTCTTCAAACCGGCTGCTCAGCCAATCTGCCTCTTGTACATCGCATTCGATCATAGTCCAGAGGGATGGAACCTCTAATTCTATGGGGAGTACGGCCTCCATGCCGTAAACCAAAGAGTACGGGGTTGCCCCTGTTGGTGTGCGCACAGACGTGCGGTATCCCCATAATGCCAAAGGTAGTCGTTCATGCCAATCCCTTGCAGATTGAATGGTCTTTTTCAGGATGGTTTTGATTGTTTTGTTGGCCGCCTCCACGGCCCCATTGGTCTGCGATCGATAGGTTGTTGACTTGTGTACTTGGATCTGGAGTTCCTCCAAGACTTCCCTTGCTCGTCCTTTAAAATGAACCCCGTTATCGGATACGAATGCCTGTGGGACCCCATACCGATAAATAACGTTTTGCTTGATAAAGTGTGCGACTTGAACCGCGGTCAGGGTTGCATATGAGGCTGCTTCCACCCATTTTGTGAAGTAATCGATAGCCACCAGGATGAACTTGTGGCCGTTAGAGGCTGCTGGCACAATCCTTTCGATGACATCAATACCCCATGTCGAGAAAGGCCATGGCGAGGTCGTTTGCTGCAACTCATGTGGTGGAACATGCGTGAGGTTAGCGTGAATTTGGCACTTATGGCAACGTCGTACGTATTCCACACATTTCGTCTCCATAGTGGACCAGAAGTAGCCTTGTCTCAAAACCTTTTTGGCGAGCATTATGCCGTTCATGTGAGGACCGCATACTCCTTCATGGACTTCTTCCATCACCCTTTTTGCCTCCTCACCATGAATACACAGTTTGTGGGTTCCACAGTGAGACCTTCGGTATAGATTTCCTCCACAAATGATGTACTGGGCTGCCATTCTCCGGAGGGCGATCATGTCCTTCTTGCTCGCTTCAGAGGGGTACTCTCCTCTTTCCACGAATCTCCAGATATCGTAAAACCAAGGGTGACCGTCTTCGGGCTCGTTGATGGCCATGACATGTTGGTATACTGGGGTATCCCTTTGCTCGATCATAATTGGCCTTAGCTTCACACCAATAGGGATTTCGACCATGGAGGCTAATGTCGCCAAGGCATCAGCGAACTGATTCTTGAGTCTCGGGACATGGGTGAAAGTTACTTTGCTAAAATGGGGAATGAGATCTTCGAGATCTTGATGGTACGGCTTTAACTTCTCTTCCCTGACTTTCCAATCAACGTTTGCTTGAGAAACGACCAGGTTGGAATCTCCCACGACTTCCAATTTTTCTACACCGATTTCAATGGCTGCTTCCATGCCGACAATGCAAGCTTCGTATTCCGCTTGATTGTTGGTGACTTCGAAGTTGAGCTTGAATGCAAGTGGGATGTGCGACCCATCCGGTGAAATCAATAGCACACCAATTCCGAATCCTCTCCGATTGGCTGCTCCGTCGAAATATAATTGCCACACGTCCTCAACTATGGTCAATATGCCTTCATCCGGGAACTCAAATTCGGCATCTTCTTTTCCTTCGACTGGGCAGTCGGCCAAAAATTCAGTGACAGCCCTTCCTTTTACCGACTTTCTGCTGACGTACTTTAATTCGAATTCTGCCAGCATCAATAGCCATCGTGCCATCCTTCCTGTGAGTACTGGCTTTTCAAACAAGTACTTCAGAGGATCCATTCGGGATATCAATCTTACCGAATAGGCCAGCATGTAATGTCTTAACTTTCTGGAAGCCCAAACAAGTGCCCAACATGTCTTTTCTAATGGAGTATAGCGTTCTTCAGACCCAACCATCTTTTTGCTGAGGTAATAGACGGCCCTTTCAACCCCATCGTCTCCTTCCTGTGCCAGCATACACCCCATGGAAGACGGGGTGACTGACAAGTATAAGATCAAAGGTTTTCCTGGTTTTGGCGGCATTAAGACTGGCGGATTCCTTAGATAGGCTTTGATGGCCTCGAAAGCTTGCTGACATCTGTCATTCCATGCAAAGGGTGTTCATTTCTTGAGCAAACGGAATATGGGTTCGCATGTTGAAGTCAGTTTTGCGATAAACCGGCTGATGAACTGTATTTTGCCAAGGAAACTCCTCACGTCTTTCTCTGTCCGTGGTGGCTCCATTTCCAGAATGGCCTTAATCTTTGATGGATCGATTTCGATGCCACGAGTGGTGATCATGAATCCGAGCATTTTCCCGGTGGTGACTCCGAACGTACATTTAGCAGGGTTAAGGCGCATCCTGTACTTCCTTATCCTTTCGAAGAACTTTCTTAACGCGGGTAGGTGACCTTCTCGCTCTTTCGCCTTAACGATCATGTCGTCAACGTAAACCTCCACCTCTCTATGGATCATATCATGCAACAAGGTTATAGCAGCTCGTTGATAAGTGAAACCTGCGTTTTTCAGCCCGAAAGGCATGATCCGATAGCAATAGGTTCCCCACTCGGTAATGAACGTGGTCTTCTCTCGGTCTTCCGGGGCCATGAGAATTTGGTTATATCCTGAGAAGCCGTCCATGAAGGAAAGTAAGGCATGTCCCGCGGTGTTATCAACTAACACATCGATGTGGGGCAGAGGGAAGTCATCCTTGGGGCTAGCTTTGTTTAAGTCCCTGAAGTCCACACAGACCCTGATTTTGCCATCCTTCTTTGGGACGGGAACGATGTTAGTGACCCACTGAGGGTATTTAGTTACCATTAAGAACCCAGCATTGATTTGTTTAGTTACTTCCTCTTTTATTTTGAGCACCCAGTCGGGCCTCATGCGTCTCAGTTTTTGTTTTACTGGTTTCGTGTCAGGGTGAAGGGGAATCCGATGTTCCACGATTTCAAGATCAATTCCGGGCATATCAGCGTGTGACCATGCAAAAACATCTTCGAATTCCTTTAACAATTCTACGAGAGCCTGACGCTCTTCTTCTGACAGCGCGGAACCGATCTGGACCATTCGGGGATTCCCTTCGTCCCTCAAATTTATTGAAACAACTTCTTCTTTTACAGGCTGAGCATGCCTTTCGTCTTCCCTTTTGTAGACACCCCAATCTGGGTCTCCCAATCGTTTTACTTATTTTACGATTTTCTTGTTTCCCCGATGATGAAATCGGATCAAACAGAGCTTGGATTGGAATTGGATTAGGCTTGGAGCATTTAGAAACCTTGCTTGAACCTTTCAAACCTTTCTGAACCTTCAGTCAAACCCTGGGCCAGATGTGGGCAGCATGCCCTTGGAAAAAGGATTTCGTTCCTTTCGCCATTGCGACCCTTTTTTTTGATAATCGAGGGAGCGCGAGCGCATGTGGCAAGCGCTCAAAAATACAGAGTCGCCACTTGAGTTTTGAAGGTCCGACACTCAAGGAACCGTATTTCGAAGCACCTGCCGCGCTGTTTGATTTGAAAAAGTTAAGGAAACCAGTCCGTCATAACCATATCTGGGTTCGGGAGCCAGGTTACGAGAGGGGAAGGGTTTTATGGCACCCCTCTCGCCCAATCCGGAGATCGGTCTCTACTTAGGCATTTTGAAAACATTGCGATTCTTCTTTTATTAATCAATTTTAGCCAATTAGGGCGGGGGAACAGTTAATCGGGGATTAAAACTGTAACAATTTGCAGGATGTGATAGAAAGCATGTTTGCTCTATTGAAACAGTTAGTATAGGATGAGAACAGACTCCTGTGGGAGTTTAAACAGACTGGAAAGCTCTTGTCTTGGAGTGTCGTGCACAGGAAGAAACCAGTATGCACTGATCAAGTCAATGCATGCTGACCATACCTGCGCACGCTACTACAAGACCTGCGCGCGCCAGTAAGCCTAAGCCCACAGCTCTTATTCTCAAACCCTCTGGGCTCTGGAAGGACCAGTGCACACCCAGGACAAACCAAGCAGTTTAAACTCTCTGGGCTCTGGAAGGACCAGTGCACACCCAGGACAAACCAAGCAGTTTATGCAGTCATATTATACAGTTTAAAGGCTGAAAAGCCTAATAAATAAACAAAAACACCCCATAAACAGTGTGGGGACAAAATAATAGCCTAAAACCAAGTTAAACATGCAAGGCCAGCCACTGATCGGGAACAGAATGGAACCGTCGCGCGAGGGTTCCAAACAGTCGCGCGACAGTGCGCCCGGGCGCGCGATGGTTACGCCCTGGCGCGCGATAGCTGCGCCTGGGCGCACTGGTCAACTCTCCTTTTGACCATCGCGCGAGTGTTTGGGAACAGCGCGCGAGGGTATGGGCCGAACTTCCAGTGTCTGGTTTTGCACGTCCTGGGTTCTGAGACAAGTCCAAAATGATCCCAAGGGCACTCCAACAGAGCAGCACTAAATATTGAAGTGCAAAGCTAGCAATTTTAAGCTAAAGAAAGCTATAAAATGGTTATTAGCATGCTCCACAGTGACTTAATACCAAAATAAACTACACAAAAGCTATGGAAATAACCAAAAATAAGAAATGACCAGCACCCCTTCCCCACGTGGTCCATTCTCATGCAGACAGGACTATCGCGCGAGTATTCGGGACCATCGCGCGAGGGTGTGCTTGATCTACGGTTTTTGAAACCTTGCTAGCCTTAGGGCCAGGACTGGTATTGATTACCAGCCTTGACCCTGCCAGCCCCCCTCAGGGATCAGAACAGAGAGCAGAACAAAAGTAAGATATACCTTTGGCTTTTGAGGTTTGAAAAGTGTTTGAGCTTTGAGTTGTGGTTGAGGTTGAGATTGAGGTTGTTTTAGAAGTGAAAATGGGGGAGGAAGAACAAGCTTTGTTCTTAGGGTGTCTTTGTATCTCTTTTATTAGCTTAAAAGAGTACAAAGCAAAGACCCTTTGATTGCCAAAATTTGTTAACCTTTTGAAAGATGAACAAGGGGGAGGGGCAAGGTTTAGAGCCTTTTTGCTTTTAATTTTTGGAACCCTTTGAAAGAGAACAAATGGGGGGATTTATAAGGAGAGCACCTTCCATTAATGGAATGGTAGCTCTGGTCCAAGGAATGGAGGCCAGCCAGCCACGAGGCTGGCTGGGGGTTACTTGGTGATTAAGCTGCCCAGCTGAATAAAGGTGATGGGGACAGGTTGGAACCGTCGCGCGAGGGTTCCAAACTGTCGCGCGAGGGTCAACGGTTAAACTTTGTCCACCTGGCAGTTTGACCATCGCGCGAGGGTTCTAGTCTGTCGCGCGACGGTGCGCCCGGGCGCGCGATGGTTATGCCTTGGCGCGCGATGATTGCGCCCTGGCGCGCGTTAGTAGGGTTTTCGGCTTTTGGAAGTGGCTTAGGCTAGGTTAGGTTCAAGGGTTTTTCAAACACTCAAAGCTCAAACACTCGACATTCCCGGGGTGTTCTTGATCCATTTCATCATCGGGGAATCAAAAACCGTAAGTAAACTAATCTGGAAGTCCAGATTGGGGTGTCTACAGTAGCCCCCCTTTGATGGCACTTGGAGCACCATTGAATTGGTACAAGTAACGTCAAAGGTTTTTAGACACCCCTCAAGGCAATCCAGAGCAGAACACACTAGCAAAGTAGACAAGCGTACTTACAGAACCTGATTGGTTGAATGGACGGACGGACCGTCGCTTGTTGATTGAATTTGGACAGGACAGGCTGTCGCTGCTGATGTTGACGGGACCGGCCGTCGTTGCTGGGGATCAAGCTATCCTCGGCACAAAGTATTCCAACAAACACGGGTAGGTCGTGTCAGGCAGGTTGAATTCCATCTGTTGGGAATCAGAGCCAATCTCCTTATCAAAGACCATCCGAGACAGAGCAATAAGCCTGCTGGAAGATGCACTTGTGGCTAGATTGAGGGTGATTGTCGTTCGGGACAGGCCAAGACGGACTCTCCTGGGGAACAATCAGTTGCGGATGAACGGACCATCGAACGATGTTCTGGTCGTTGTTTGTGGATTTGACAGGACCGGCTGTCGTTGATTAGTTTGTCAATGCCACAACACCGACTGAAGAACGCCTCAGCGCGCTTCGATTTGCCAATGTCTCAACACTGACTGAAGAACGCCTCAACGCGCTTCGATTTGCCAACGCCTCAACACTGACTGAAGAACGCCTCAACGCGCTTCGATTTGCCAATGCCTCAACACTGACTGAAGAATGCCTCAACACTCACTTGATTTGCCAATGCCTCAACACTGACGGTTTGAACGCCTCAACACTCACTTGATTTGCCAATGCCTCAACACTGACGGTTTGAACGCCTCAACACTCACTTGATTTGCCAATGCCTCAACACTGACGGTTTGAACGCCTCAGCGCGCTTTGATTTTTGAACGAACAGATCATCAGTATAAATGATCGAACCGTTGAAGACTGGAAGGGAGGATCATCAGTATAAATGATCGAGCCATTGAAGCCGGGGTGGAAAGATCATCAGTATAAATGATCGAACCGTTGGAGCCTGGATGGGAGGATCAACCGTATAAATGATCAAACCGCTGAAGCCTGGATGGGAGGATCAACAGTATAAATGATCAAACTGTTGAAGCCTGGATGGGAGGATCAACAGTATAAATGATCAAACCGCTGAAGCCTGGATGGGAGGATCAACAGTATAAATGATCAAACTGTTGAAGCCTGGACAGGACCGGCTGTCGTTGATTTGAACTGGCGGATCGCTATAAAAAGTGATCGAGCCGTTGAAGATTGGACAGGACCGGCTGTCGTTGATTTGAACTAGGCAGATCGCTATAAAAAGTGATCGAGCCGTTGAGGTTGGACAGGACCGGCTGTCGTTGATTTGAACTGGGCAGATCGCTATAAAAAGTGATCGAGCCATTGGGGTTGGATAGGACCGGCTGTCGTTGTGTTGATCCAAGTAGCACAAACAGTGGATATCATGGATAGAAGCAAGGCGGACTGCAGTTGGGGAGAAATCGGTGACAACTGCGGGGCTGTTTACTTGCTGCCTTCGATACCGGGCAGGCTTGCTTTGTCGTTTTGATGGATTTTTCCTGCATTCAACATTTGATATACACACAATATGCAATGACATGTATAAAATATTGAAAATGCAGATGCAAGCTTAGGGCGGCTCCTAGAAGGACAACGACACCTAAGGACTACCACTGAGCCTCATTACTGTACTGTCTGTGCTTCTGAGATATGCACCCAGATAGGAAGATGTTGAACGGGCGGGCGTGCCCCAGTTGACGCTTGAGCACTGGAATTGGACCAGCGTGCCCCCCCTTTTTTTCGATGCTTGGGCAGATATGCCCCATAGGTGAGCCCCAGAGATGCTCTGCTTGGCCTTGGGCTGACGTGCCCTTGCTGCTTCAAGAGATTCCACTGCTTGCGGATTACAGATACTAGGGTAGCAATGTAACAATTGCGTTTTTCAGTTTATTGACTCTCTTTTGCAAGTGTTGAAGAGAATGCAAAAACTAACCACTAATATCTAATTTGCATTGACAAGTGCTTTGAATCGACACACAGACATGCGCACATATGTACAAACTCGCCTAACTCGAACGAAAAGGGAGAAAGAGCCCCAGGGTACAATGCGAACCCTTAGACACACGAAACACAATGAAATTTTGGGCATTAATATGCCAAAACTCACAACATTCCCTTGACAGGTGGAACGGACACTTACGAAAAGTGCAAAAGGTACAAAGACCTGTACAAACAAAATCGAGAAAAACACCTCGAAATGACAATTGATTGAAAAACTGGAAAAATGTCGCAAAAATGGACATAAGATGCAGATTATGACACGTATAGGCCCGGACTGAAACCGACACCCCCGTGCAGTCACATTAAGTCCATATGACTTGCACAGCATGACAAGACTTGGCAAAAGCCCCTGGAACGACATTCGAGGGTAGTAGCTAACTGCTACTGTCTGCTGCAAGAAGAGTGCGCAGGTTTGAGACCAACGCATATCGCTTTGAACAAATGCGTTGCGGTTGCTTACACCAGACTTTGCTGAACTTAAAATAAACTGTGAGCCTGTTAAGGCCTCTAGCATTTCGTTCTGTTTTTGATGCTTCAATTATTTTTAAGACTTATGCTCAGCCTGTAAATTGAAGAAGCAGTTTGGTAATAAAATTGAAAGACAAAGGTTTTCCCCTTTCTGGTTCCTCCAATGAAGCTTGTCTTGATCTTCGATCCTCTTCGACCTTTGATGTGTACCAAAATGTCAACCATGGATCCAATTGATAGATCGTGACCGAGTCTCAAAGAAAGACTGCCTACGTATCCCAAGCTAGGGAATCAGGTCAAAACGTAGTTCAGGCCAAGGGTTAACTCTCGAGTATTTACCTCTCCTTTTACGCTCTAACTTTTGCCTAGTACCGCTCATTCGGGTCTTCGGTCTAGCGAGCTTTGATTGATTGCCTATTCATTTTTGCCTAAACCACATTCATAGGTTTTGGTCTAGCAGGCTGCTCTAACTTTTGCTTGGAACTGCCCACCCTGGGGGTTTTCAGCCCAACGAGCTTCTCTCAGGGAAAAGTTGCTTTTGAATTGATCCAGATCGACCATGGTATTGAATTTGTTGCCGTCGAGGTCGAAGACCTTTGGCTGCAGCCCCAGATAATATGGCTTTGATAACAAAGAGTCAAGAGTGCTTTGGTTGGAGATGTCTTGCTCCGGGCCGTTTTGTACACTTTCTCATTTGTACTTGGCGGAACGCCACTATTATTGCTTTGAACATGGTACAAGGCCCGGAGCCTTCTGTGCTTTTGCTTTCTGGTATTGGCACCCGGTAGCAAGGGATTGATACTTCTTTGTCTCAAAATCGAACGCGAGGCGTGACTTGGTAAGACCATGCCAAGACGTCTATGAATTCTTCGAGCCTGTCTGACCGGGCACAATGCTCCTCTGGGGACGACTTTGAACCAAATTTGAACCTTTCGGGAGGTTATACTTGTCTTTCAAGTTTATTTGAAATTACTTCTTCATTTTAGTAGGCTGAGCATGCCTTTTGTCTTCCCTTTCGGCGAGGGAACACATTTCCTTGGGAATGATCCCATCGAAATCTATCCCTTCGTCGTCAGGGTCGACACAGTTTATGTAAAAGCCAGCGAAGCATGTAGAAGCAAGATGATGCATATCATAAAAACCCTCGGGGTTTGCCAAGTACAGCAGACTCAAAACTTGAAACAAAAGCTACGACGTGGAGGGCCAAGAGGCACAACCTCCGACTCAGAGCTAGACTTAGACGAACGCAAAAGACTCTGTGTCAGACTCAGACAAGACGCCAATGCAAACTAGACGCGGTTTTGAAAATGCAATTGTTAAAAAGCTACCCATAGCTTCCATAAAAAGAGGTAAGATCCAGCGGGTGTCAGACCCAAGCAACAGCACTTCGGCTAACTCAGCTTCTTCGACCAAACCTACTCGATGCTCCTTTGATCAATGGACCTCAACTAGTCGGTCCTTTCTTTTGTAAGCCCCTCATCACTGTCAATCCAGGTGTTGGCAGAGAAAGCTTCGACTGCCCAACCTATAGTCATCATGTTAACCTCCGGTTCGGACGGGATGGATACGATGGGTTTGGGTTGATTTGCTGGGACGATATAGTGGCTAGGGTTGAATATGGTAGAGCTCGGGTTGATTTGAGTGGAGGTGATAGATACCTGACCAACCAGAGGGTCAGACCCGTGTTGAGGCAAGGAGTCGGAAATGACGTTGGGCTTTGGTGGAACTTGAACCGTGCCATCATCAATTAGATCTTGTATCTCGTGTCGGAGACGCAAGCAGTTATCAGTGAGATGGCCAGACATTTGGTGGAAGGCACAAAAATGGTTGGCATTGTAGTTGGCCGGAAGGACTTTGGGTGGAAAAGTTGGGGTCAAAGGTTTGAGATGCCCAGACTTGACAAGTTTCTCCATCACTGCGGACAGAGATGCCTCGAAGGCAGAGAAGCTTCGGGGTTGTGTTCGAGATCGGAGGCTTTGAGCACTTCGTATTTGGTTGATATCGGCGGCACGACTGGAGTTGGAAGCTGGATCATCGCTCCCACTTATAGCATTTGGCTTAACCTTTTAAGTGATGGAAGAGGACTCGCCCCTTGGCAGGATTCCAGCTTGCAGCGCATCCTCGATGGCTAGGCCAGAGTCGAAGAAGGTCTCAAAGTTGGCGGTCGCTTGAGCGAGTACCAGGTGTCTGGCATAGTCTGGCTGAAGATTGCGGGAGATGATGCGGAGTTGGTCTCTTTCGCTGGGGCGTTCAGTCATTAGAGCGGCTTTGGCTCTCCACCTTTTAACAAAGTCCGCAAAGGTCTCCTTTGCCTCCATCTTTGTGGATTCTAACTCTCGAATAGTCATCTTGAGTTGAGAGTTGTAGCTGTATTGAGAAACAAAGGCAGCCCCTATGTCTTCCCAAGTACTTCGTTTGGCGATGTCGAGCGACAGAAACCAATGGAAGGCAGGCCCAGAGAGAGTTTGAGGGAAAAGCTGAGACATGGCCTCACTTTCCACACCCAGCAGCTTCATGGCGGCATGGTAGCCATAGAGATGAGTTTTGGGGTCACCGCTCCCGTCAAACTTAACCAAGTCAGGCATCTTGAACTTGTCAGGGAGCTTGGCATTAGGGTACAAACAGAGACAATCCAAGTCGATTCCTCCTGCGTTGATCTTTTCAGACTTGGAGACTGCCTCCTCCAGCTTTGCCATCTTGGCCATGAGAGCTGCCATATCTGGATTCAAAACAGGCTTGCCACCTACCGGATTTGGGATTGCAGCAGGCACACGAGCCTCCTTAGGGTTGAGCTGAACAATGAGACGCCCCTCGTGATTTGGATCTGGGACCAAGACAGGCTGTTCCTGGTCGGACTCATCGTCCTCGCCTTCCTCTTCAAGAGGAGGTGGAAGGCGAGTGTGGATAAGGTCATTCAGGCGAGCAATATTGGTATCTGTCTGAGCTGCCCTCTGTTGCATGGCGGTGATGCTATCCTGAAGGTTCATAAGCATGGTTTCCAGAGTGAGCGGTTGATCTGCCATAGCTGGCTTTGAAGATGTTGAAGAAGGGGAAGCCGACGGCGTGGCTCTTTGTAAAATCGACGGCGAACCCGACTCTAGGGCTGCCAACAATGAACCTGGAGAAGCCTCCGTTGCAACTGACTGAGGTTCGAGCCTGACAAGTCTTTGAACCGGATTCTGAAGACGTTCCCAAGTAGGTTTGGCTCTTCCTTTCGGTACTCTCTTGCTCGGTGCAATGGCTCCAAACTAGACAGTAAAGTAAGAGAAAGCTCAGTGGCGTTCCTGCAGCAAAATGCAATGCATACATCGTCGTCGGTGTCCACCCTAGACTCTAGAACTAGAGACAAGTCTGTCTCATGACGTTCGGACACTGCCAGAATCCTCAGATTTCTTTTCGAGGGTATATCCTTTGAATAGATCAAACTGATCCTAAGAGATGCCAAAACAGACTAAGTCTTCGACTAGTCCCTTTTGAAGATTCGACTTTGAACTTGGAACAACTCGGTATTGATGGCGTGACACCTTTACCGGGGTGGCGTGAGCGACAACGCGCTTTAGCCGGGGCGGTGTACGTGCGAAGCACGATAACCAAAATGACATCAATATCATGACATCAATACTTTGTGGTTCCTTATTGTCGGTTGAATCCGCAATCAGGCATGAGCCAAGGACTTAATAAGGTTTGATTTCTCAAAGTCTCGCTGATCTAAGGACTTTGAAAAATTAACAACGTGTACCATCGAGATGCACGACTCTTCATCCGGTTATAGCAGCATCCTAATAAGCATAAGACAGACTCGAAAGCGAGAGACAACTTAGAAGCCGCCCTAAACATGCTCCTACGCAGAACAGAATGTATGTATGCATGTACAGAACCAGAGACGAGTTTGCCTCACAAGTTTCAGACGTTGCCGGAATCCTCAGAATTCTTTTCGGCGATGTGTCCCTGAGTAGATTGATAGATCCTAAAAGATGTCAAAATAGACTAAATCTTCGGCTAGTCCCTTTTGAAGATTCGACTTTGAATTTGGAACAACTCGGTGTTGATGTCATGGCACCTTAACCTTGAACACGGCGGTGTATAGTGACAACGCACTTCAACCTGGGTGGCGCCAGCGACACGACATCACCACTTTGTTGTTCCACATTGTCGGTTGAATCCTTAAACGGGCATGAGCCAAGGATGTAGTGAATTTTGATTTCTCAAAGTCTCATTGAACTAAGGACTTTGCGATTGATAACGAACATTCGACAGAATGAACGACTCCTCATCGGGTCCAACAACGTCCTAGACAGCGTAAGACAAACTCGAAAGACAAAACAGCCTTAAGCATGCTCCTATGCAAAAAATAGTGTATGTACAGTGCATGCGATAGGGAAAGCAGTAACACATAGGCAGTTACGGGGTTAGATGCAAATAGATCTTACCCTGTGGGTACCTGTCCTAATTTGGAGAGTTCTAATGCTTTGTATATGCAAAGGCTGGTTTTGGCTTGTAACAGGTTCCTCGGACTAGGGCCACAGATATACCTCCCGTTACCCGCGTTTTTCGCAGAGTAACAGTCGAACGGTAGCATGACCCATCATCGTCGAAGGTTGTCGGTCATTCGGGGTCCCCGGGCTCCGGTAAACCGTGCCGGATTGCCAAAACGATCCAACGAGGCTTATCCCACATCGATGCAAATGAGATGCTAGAATTTGATTAAGAGAAGAAGAATCGCAAAATCACAAAATGCCCTTTCAAATTTGGCTCACTTCATTTAATCCATCTTTAGAGGAAACTACGCAAGTAAACAATCGAAAAAGCCCCAGATTAGAATGGCCGGACACGAGGTCCTGTTAAATCACCATTCCAACCTTCGGCAGCGCGAAGCTCACCGTTTTGACAGACTTTTAAGGGATTGTTCACAAGTGTATTAAACCCTAAGTGTGGATCAATATTAGTTCGATCATCCCCAGCAGAGTCGCCACTGTGGGCAGCATGCCCTTGGAAAAAGGATTTCGTTCCTTTCGCCATTGCGGCCCTTTTTTTTGATAATCGAGGGAGCGCGAGCGCATGTGGCAAGCGCTCAAAAATACAGAGTCGCCACTTGAGTTTTGAAGGTCCGACACTCAAGGAACCGTATTTCGAAGCACCTGCCGCGCTGTTTGATTTGAAAAAGTTAAGGAAACCAGTCCGTCATAACCATATCTGGGTTCGGGAGCCAGGTTACGAGAGGGGAAGGGTTTTATGGCACCCCTCTCGCCCAATCCGGAGATCGGTCTCTACTTAGGCATTTTGAAAACATTGCGATTCTTCTTTTATTAATCAATTTTAGCCAATTAGGGCGGGGGAACAGTTAATCGGGGATTAAAACTGTAACAATTTGCAGGATGTGATAGAAAGCATGTTTGCTCTATTGAAACAGTTAGTATAGGATGAGAACAGACTCCTGTGGGAGTTTAAACAGACTGGAAAGCTCTTGTCTTGGAGTGTCGTGCACAGGAAGAAACCAGTATGCACTGATCAAGTCAATGCATGCTGACCATACCTGCGCACGCTACTACAAGACCTGCGCGCGCCAGTAAGCCTAAGCCCACAGCTCTTATTCTCAAACCCTCTGGGCTCTGGAAGGACCAGTGCACACCCAGGACAAACCAAGCAGTTTAAACTCTCTGGGCTCTGGAAGGACCAGTGCACACCCAGGACAAACCAAGCAGTTTATGCAGTCATATTATACAGTTTAAAGGCTGAAAAGCCTAATAAATAAACAAAAACACCCCATAAACAGTGTGGGGACAAAATAATAGCCTAAAACCAAGTTAAACATGCAAGGCCAGCCACTGATCGGGAACAGAATGGAACCGTCGCGCGAGGGTTCCAAACAGTCGCGCGACAGTGCGCCCGGGCGCGCGATGGTTACGCCCTGGCGCGCGATAGCTGCGCCTGGGCGCACTGGTCAACTCTCCTTTTGACCATCGCGCGAGTGTTTGGGAACAGCGCGCGAGGGTATGGGCCGAACTTCCAGTGTCTGGTTTTGCACGTCCTGGGTTCTGAGACAAGTCCAAAATGATCCCAAGGGCACTCCAACAGAGCAGCACTAAATATTGAAGTGCAAAGCTAGCAATTTTAAGCTAAAGAAAGCTATAAAATGGTTATTAGCATGCTCCACAGTGACTTAATACCAAAATAAACTACACAAAAGCTATGGAAATAACCAAAAATAAGAAATGACCAGCACCCCTTCCCCACGTGGTCCATTCTCATGCAGACAGGACTATCGCGCGAGTATTCGGGACCATCGCGCGAGGGTGTGCTTGATCTACGGTTTTTGAAACCTTGCTAGCCTTAGGGCCAGGACTGGTATTGATTACCAGCCTTGACCCTGCCAGCCCCCCTCAGGGATCAGAACAGAGAGCAGAACAAAAGTAAGATATACCTTTGGCTTTTGAGGTTTGAAAAGTGTTTGAGCTTTGAGTTGTGGTTGAGGTTGAGATTGAGGTTGTTTTAGAAGTGAAAATGGGGGAGGAAGAACAAGCTTTGTTCTTAGGGTGTCTTTGTATCTCTTTTATTAGCTTAAAAGAGTACAAAGCAAAGACCCTTTGATTGCCAAAATTTGTTAACCTTTTGAAAGATGAACAAGGGGGAGGGGCAAGGTTTAGAGCCTTTTTGCTTTTAATTTTTGGAACCCTTTGAAAGAGAACAAATGGGGGGATTTATAAGGAGAGCACCTTCCATTAATGGAATGGTAGCTCTGGTCCAAGGAATGGAGGCCAGCCAGCCACGAGGCTGGCTGGGGGTTACTTGGTGATTAAGCTGCCCAGCTGAATAAAGGTGATGGGGACAGGTTGGAACCGTCGCGCGAGGGTTCCAAACTGTCGCGCGAGGGTCAACGGTTAAACTTTGTCCACCTGGCAGTTTGACCATCGCGCGAGGGTTCTAGTCTGTCGCGCGACGGTGCGCCCGGGCGCGCGATGGTTATGCCTTGGCGCGCGATGATTGCGCCCTGGCGCGCGTTAGTAGGGTTTTCGGCTTTTGGAAGTGGCTTAGGCTAGGTTAGGTTCAAGGGTTTTTCAAACACTCAAAGCTCAAACACTCGACATTCCCGGGGTGTTCTTGATCCATTTCATCATCGGGGAATCAAAAACCGTAAGTAAACTAATCTGGAAGTCCAGATTGGGGTGTCTACACCAGAGTTGACCCTCGCGCGAGCCTTCTTGTCCCTCGCGCGATACTCAGCCTGCCACGTGTAGTCAAAGTCAAACTGTTGACTGTTTGACCCTCGCGCGACACTCATGGACCCTCGCGCGATGGTTCCCACCTGTCCCTTTCACAGAATCCAGCTGGACTGGTGATGATTGCTTGGCACATGGGTTCCCATGGGCTGGAACCCCGTTCTCCTCAGCTGAACGACGTGCTGGCAGGTCCTAGCCCCATGCAAACTCCCACCCACTCTCTCACCTTGTTGGCTAGCCTCACAACCAAGTTGTGACCAGCCTTAGTGGCTGGTCTTAAGGGCTTGTTTGGCACTAAACCAAGCCTTACTCTCCCCCTATAAATACCCCCATTGGTCTTCCATGTGAGGGGTTCCCAAAAAATTAATTAAGAAAGTTTGGTTGTTTTACAAGTCCTACACTAAGCTAGCACAAAGTCACTAACCACAAACCACCTCCTAATCTTCTGAACCTAGTGTGTTCATACATACTTGGTAGCAAGGCCCCCATCCATCAATCTTATCTCTTCCCAAACCCTTTCCAAGCAAAGGTATAACATTTAACAAGTTTCTGTTTTGATCCCTGAGGGGGGCTGACAGGGCCAAGGCTGGTAATCAATACCATGCCCTGGTCCTAAAGCCAGCAAAGTTACAAGAAATCATGGCAGCCATACCCTCGCGCGATGGTCCCCTTTACTCGCGCGACACTTGTGTCAGCAAGAGAATGGACCTTGTGGGGAAGGGAAGCTAGCCCTTTTCTGTTTTGCAGTATATTTATGTTTATTATGTCTTACCTTGATTTTTAGATCACTGTTATGCATGCAAAACAAAATACAGTAGCTTGTTCATTTGCTTTAAATAGCTTGGAATGCCTTTGGGATCCCCTGAATCTGTCTCAGGACTTCAAGCATGCGAAGCAATTCCTGGAAGTCCAGTCAGGAGTGTCGCGCGAGAGTCACGCTCCATCGCGCGACAGTCCTCTGATTTCCATGAGTGGCCCTTGCATGGGCAACTAGGCCCTTGGCCTCTGTTTTGATACCCCCACTGTTTAGGGGTTGTATTTTATCTTATTTGGCTCCTGTTTGGAGTATGGTGTAATAATTAGTATTTTCAGCCTTCCTATAAACTGCTTGGTTTGCTTCCTGGGTGTGCACTGGTCCTTCCAGAGCCCAGAAGGGGATGATTTGGGGACTGTGGTGAGATGACATACTCGCGCGAGGGTCAGTGTGTCTCGCGCGATGGTTGACTTGCATGTAGAAATGTTCAGGCATGCAAGCTGGTCATCGTGCTGGACGGATCTGTCCCGAGCCTGGTTTTGGCATCTGGTTGCTGTTTCAAAGTCATTCCACTTATTATACATAATACTACCCGTCCATGCCATTATTTGATCACATCCTGCAAAGTGTTACAGTTTTAATCCCCGATTAACTGTTCCCCGCCCTAATTGGCTAAAATCAATTAAAAGAGGAAGAATCACAAATGTTTTCATAAAAACGCCTAAGTAGAGACCGATCTCCGGATTGGGCGAGAGGGGTGCCATAAAACCCTTCCCCTCTTGTAACCTGGCTCCCGAACCCAGATATGGTTATGACGGACTGGTTCCTTAACTTTTCAAATCAAACAGCGCGGCAGGTGCTTCGAAATACGGTTCCTTGAGTGTCGGACCTTCAAAACTCAAGTGGCGACTCTGTATTTTTTTGAGCGCTCGCCACCAGGCGCTTGTGCTCCCTCGATTTTCAAAAAAGGGCCGCAACGGCGAAAGGAACGGAATGGTCAAAACGTAGTTCAGGCCGAGGTTCGCTCGTGTGTTTGGCTCTCCTTTTGCGCTCTAAATTTTGCCTAGGGCTGCCTTTGCAGGTTTCCAGCCTAGCGAGCTTTTGATTGAATGCCTATTTATTTTTGCCTAAACTGCCCCCTTGGGTTTTCAGCCTAGCAGGCTTGCTCTAATTTTTGCTTGGGACCGCCCACCCTTGTGGTTTTCGGCCCAACGAGCTTCTCTCAAGGGTAGTAACGTTTAGGTAGCCTGATAGAGTGTACCTGCTTTCAATACAGAAATACAACATGTGCAATAGATACTGATGCTTTGAAATGCAATGATAATGCAGGTGGAGGGGAAGAGGAACCCTAGGCGGAAGAGTACGCGAGATCCGCCACCGAAGATGGTGGTGGCACAGAAATCCACGCCTCCGGTTACCACCACGCGGCGACAGACGAGGGGTTTACAGACAGCGCGTGCACGCGAAGAGGAAGCCAAGCAGGCCGCGAGGCAAGCTGAGCTTCGGTACCAGCTGAAGAGGCGCGAGAAGCCGACATTGGAGAAGCCGGGCCCAGCTCGGAGGCTGAAGTTGATCATGAGTCCGACTTCCGAGGATGAGGAAGGAGAGGAAGAAGAAGGGGCAGAGGAAGAGGATGAGGAGCACTCGTCCACCAGCAGTGGCTCTGACGACTCCATCGACGATCCGAGGTATAGGGACGATCCTCGGGAGCTGCACGGTACTTCAGACAGTGATGACGAGGGACCTGAGGAGCGCTGACGAGGCCTCCGTTACCCTTTTTGCTTTTGATTTAGGGCCTGCGTGCCCAAGTAGATAGCCTTTTGATAGCCTTAAGGTCCATAACATGTTGGTATGTTGCCAATAAATTTGAGGGTCATTTTGGAGATCTGGTTTTCGAAACCCAAAGATTGTTGCATCCCCAGCAGTGGTCCGCCCGCAAACGAATCAGCGACGATCTATCCGTCCGATCAAATCAACGACGATCTATCCGTCTAATTCAAACAACAGTGACGATCTATCCGTCCGATCAATCCACAGCGACGATCTATCCGTCCGATCAATCAACGGTGACGATCTATCCGTCCGATCAATCCACAGCGACGATCTATCCGTCCGATCAATCCACAGCGACGATCTATCCGTCCGATCAATCAACAGTGACGATCTATCCGTCCGATCAATCCACAGCGACGATCTATCCGTCCGATCAATCAACAGTGACGATCTATCCGTCCGATCAATCCACAGCGACGATCTATCCGTCCGATCAATCAACAGTGACGATCTATCCGTCCGATCAATCCGCAGCGACGATCTATCCGTCCGGTCAAATCAGTGACGATCTATCCGTCTAATTCAAACAACAGTGACGATCTATCCGTCCGATCAATCCACAGCGACGATCTATCCGTCCGATCAATCAACAGTGACGATCTATCCGTCCGATCAATCCACAGCGACGATCTATCCGTCCGATCAATCAACAGTGACGATCTATCCGTCCGATCAATCCACAGCGACGATCTATCCGTCCGATCAATCAACAGTGACGATCTATCCGTCCGATCAAATCAACGACGATCTATCCGTCTAATTCAAACAACAGTGACGATCTATCCGTCCGATCAATCCACAGCGACGATCTATCCGTCCGATCAATCAATAGTGACGATCTATCCGTCCGATCAATCCACAGCGACGATCTATCCGTCCGGTCAAATCAACGACGATCTATCCGTCTAATTCAAACAACAGTGACGATCTATCCGTCCGATCAATCATCAGGGACGATCCATCCGTCCGATCAATCAATCAGTGACGATCTATCCGTCCGGTCTTCAATTCCCCCTTGGTGCACGGTATTTTTATATACTCGCCTGCATTTTCCATTTAATCGGCTTTTGGGCGGATTTGGTGGGTGTCTAGAAATCTTTGACGTTACCCGTACCAGTCAATGGTGCTCCGCGTGCCGTCAAAGAGGGACTACTGTAGACACCCCAATCTGGGTCTCCCAATCGTTTTACTTATTTTACGATTTTCTTGTTTCCCCGATGATGAAATCGGATCAAACAGAGCTTGGATTGGAATTGGATTAGGCTTGGAGCATTTAGAAACCTTGCTTGAACCTTTCAAACCTTTCTGAACCTTCAGTCAAACCCTGGGCCAGAGTTGACCCTCGCGCGAGCCTTCTTGTCCCTCGCGCGATACTCAGCCTGCCACGTGTAGTCAAAGTCAAACTGTTGACTGTTTGACCCTCGCGCGACACTCATGGACCCTCGCGCGATGGTTCCCACCTGTCCCTTTCACAGAATCCAGCTGGACTGGTGATGATTGCTTGGCACATGGGTTCCCATGGGCTGGAACCCCGTTCTCCTCAGCTGAACGACGTGCTGGCAGGTCCTAGCCCCATGCAAACTCCCACCCACTCTCTCACCTTGTTGGCTAGCCTCACAACCAAGTTGTGACCAGCCTTAGTGGCTGGTCTTAAGGGCTTGTTTGGCCCTAAACCAAGCCTTACTCTCCCCCTATAAATACCCCCATTGGTCTTCCATGTGAGGGGTTCCCAAAAAATTAATTAAGAAAGTTTGGTTGTTTTACAAGTCCTACACTAAGCTAGCACAAAGTCACTAACCACAAACCACCTCCTAATCTTCTGAACCTAGTGTGTTCATACATACTTGGTAGCAAGGCCCCCATCCATCAATCTTATCTCTTCCCAAACCCTTTCCAAGCAAAGGTATAACATTTAACAAGTTTCTGTTTTGATCCCTGAGGGGGGCTGACAGGGCCAAGGCTGGTAATCAATACCATGCCCTGGTCCTAAAGCCAGCAAAGTTACAAGAAATCATGGCAGCCATACCCTCGCGCGATGGTCCCCTTTACTCGCGCGACACTTGTGTCAGCAAGAGAATGGACCTTGTGGGGAAGGGAAGCTAGCCCTTTTCTGTTTTGCAGTATATTTATGTTTATTATGTCTTACCTTGATTTTTAGATCACTGTTATGCATGCAAAACAAAATACAGTAGCTTGTTCATTTGCTTTAAATAGCTTGGAATGCCTTTGGGATCCCCTGAATCTGTCTCAGGACTTCAAGCATGCGAAGCAATTCCTGGAAGTCCAGTCAGGAGTGTCGCGCGAGAGTCACGCTCCATCGCGCGACAGTCCTCTGATTTCCATGAGTGGCCCTTGCATGGGCAACTAGGCCCTTGGCCTCTGTTTTGATACCCCCACTGTTTAGGGGTTGTATTTTATCTTATTTGGCTCCTGTTTGGAGTATGGTGTAATAATTAGTATTTTCAGCCTTCCTATAAACTGCTTGGTTTGCTTCCTGGGTGTGCACTGGTCCTTCCAGAGCCCAGAAGGGGATGATTTGGGGACTGTGGTGAGATGACATACTCGCGCGAGGGTCAGTGTGTCTCGCGCGATGGTTGACTTGCATGTAGAAATGTTCAGGCATGCAAGCTGGTCATCGTGCTGGACGGATCTGTCCCGAGCCTGACCGATCTCCGGATTGGGCGAGAGGGGTGCCATAAAACCCTTCCCCTCTTGTAACCTGGCTCCCGAACCCAGATATGGTTATGACGGACTGGTTCCTTAACTTTTCAAATCAAACAGCGCGGCAGGTGCTTCGAAATACGGTTCCTTGAGTGTCGGACCTTCAAAACTCAAGTGGCGACTCTGTATTTTTTTGAGCGCTCGCCACCAGGCGCTTGTGCTCCCTCGATTTTCAAAAAAGGGCCGCAACGGCGAAAGGAACGGAATCCTTTTTCCAAGGGCATGCTGCCCACACCTTTCGATTAGGGACCGAATTTCTTCAGGGATTTCCCCCTCGAAATCGATCTCTTCATCATTGGGGTCGACACAATTTATTTCAAAATCAGGGAAGTAAGCGGAATCAGATTCATTTATTTCATCATGAACAGAGGCCTCGAGGGCGCCGTACACACGGGTAGACTCAAACTCAAAATACAGACTCTGAGGAGTTGGGCCAAGAGGCACCGACTCGGACTCAACAGACTCAAAAGACTCAGATGACTCGGAAGACTCAGAAGACTCAAAGGGCTCAGCTTCAGATTCAGACTCATGACTGGTTGCGCTTGGTATGAAAGTCCAATTCTTATAATCTCCAGCGGCATCCATGATGAGTGAAGTTGGATCTTCGGGGGCCTCCTGCCCTAGCATCTGCACTTCTGCTTCCACGGCTATACCCAATGGTTCGTCCTCCCTGAATAAGGTCGCTAGGCTACCCCCGGCAAGAGTTTCAACCCAGTCTGCCATCTTTGTTGGTTTGATTGCCGCTTCTAGTTCTTCATCACTTTCAGGCCAGACATCATTGGCGAATATCTCAAATCCTGGTAGGAAGGTATTGGTTTCTTTGTCCCAAAATGGTTCTGGCTGCCCTTGATAAATCTGTTTTGCCTTTTCTTTAACAAAATAATCTTCCAGCCTGTCTCCTTTCTTCTCCCTCCTATCCTCGGAAGGGCAGTACCCCACACCTGTTATGCGGGTTAAAGTTCCTGGCTCTTCAAACTGTGCTGGTCTCTGAAGATTCTTTCCCAGCCCCAATCCTGGCATGTAGGACATTTTCTTCATTATCTTTATGGCCACATTACTAACGACGAAGTCGTCATCAATCTTGACAGTGAAAACAGAATGAGAGGTGTCAAAAGAGAAACCGCCCAGAGCAACGTCCTCTTCCCCATGTTGTATTTCCAAAAGCGGGGCATTGTCTTCCACAGGAGCACGAATCCCAGAATCGCCGTGAATGGTGAGCATCCCAGTTTCTAGTCCCAGTCTAACTTTCTGGTGGAGTGTTGAAGGAACTGCCATGATATCAGGTCGATGCATCCAAGGTCTACCCAGCAGTAGGTTGAAGGATGCGGGAATGTTTACCACATGGAACTCCACATCTGTTTGGTAGGGCCCAAAGGTCATAGGAAGCATGAGAGTGCCAGTCACATCCCGTCGGGTGTTGTCATAGGCCCGAACTTTGACTTCTGATGGAGAGAAGTCACTATTTTTGTAAACTAGACAATAAGCGACACGGAGTGGGCAGACATTGATTGCCGACCCGTTGTCAATGAGGATTACTGGTACCCATTTTCCGTGGCATTTCAGAGTGATATGGAGTGGCCGATTGTGATCAGTTCCATCAGCGGGCAAATCTCGATCAGTGAAGGTGATAGCATGCTTGACAGGTATGATTTTGATGAGTGCCACAAGTTCGTCAGGGGTTATGGTGGAGAGGACTTTTAGGTGAGAGAGGGCTTGGATGAATCCTTCGCGATGGCGGGTGGAATGAACTAGTACGTCCCAAACAGACATTTTGGCTGGAGTTTGTTCAAGCTGGCGCTTGATCATTCTTTCTGGGTCTTTTTCAGGGCGTGAAGGCTCTTTAACTGGTGGGGCAAAGGGCTGGAAAGTATCTTTGATTGGGGTAACAAACGGGTTAGAAGGTTCTTTGGTCAGCGGAGCTAGAGGGTTGGAGGATTCTCCGATCTGAAGATTAGGGGGTTGGTATATTCGACCACTCCTGGTTAATTGACCAATCTGTTGGTACTTGGACTCTTCATTCCACAAATCCGCAAGGGCCTTACGCTTGTTTCCAATGGTAGTGTCTTGGAGATTGGCAGCCAAGTCAGCGACAACCAGGTCTTCCCACAGATCCTCGGGCTTCCATTTCTCAGCTTCTACTACTGCCCTATTTACAGTCCACTCTTCGTTCCCCACCTTTATGTTGATGATTTCCGTATTACCCCACAGGTTTGTCTTAGCACCTGGCTCATCTTCCCACAAGTTCATCGTGGCGACATCAGCATCTTTTGGGAAAGTGACAGATGATTCTGACTTAATTTCATCGACCAGATAGTCCATTGGGTTGAACTCATTACTAGCCACATCTTCTTCGGGACCCGGCGGTTCTGGGTATGGAGCAAGACCCACGTTGTTGTATGGGTCGTTGGCTATGAGATCGAGGAGGTAGGAGGAGAGGTCTGGTCGAAACGGAACCAGTTCAGGCCAGTCGTAGATCACCGCCGGTGGTTGGTATTCTTCTGTAAACAACATGGGTATAGAGAAGGTATCTAAAGGATCATTCTAGGCCAAGAGTTGGTACTCATCCGGAATTGGGTTCCACTCTCATTCAGGCATTTCTGGCAAGTTGAACATCATATTCAAAGAAAATCCATCAAGAGGGTCAGCATAAATGTTTTGCCAATCAACTTCCCATTCTGGCTCAAAGAATGGGTTCACATCTTCTTGGAAATTAGCGACTTCAAACTCTCTCCAATCAGCAGTCAAGTCCCCCCAATCCCAAAGGTAACAGAGGGCAATTTCTTCGGGAACTTCCACGACAGGCTTTGGTTTGGTATCAGGGATGATGAAAGAGGTAGGATCAAAGTCTTGGCTTTCGTCTTGGGTGATTTGGTTGATATGGAATGGGGTATTATGCTGTGGCAAGGGATTTGTCATGGTGTTTGGTTTGTCAGAAGGAGAGGTATCAATGACTTTATTGTCAATGAGGTTTTGAATCTCATGACGGAGACGGATACAGTTATCAGTGGTATGGCCATGCATTTGGTGGAAATCGCAGTAGACGTTTTGATTTAGGTTGGGTGGAATGTTCTGTGGTGGCGGAAGAGGATTCAGCACTCCTACTTCAGTAAGCTTTTTGAGCAAGGCGGATCTAGGAGTATTGAATTGGGTAAAGGCTCTTTGTTGGGACTTTGGTTTTTCTGAAATTTGGTTTACTTCTGCCGGTTTGGCGGATGAAGTTCCAGCCTGATTGGAATTCCCGTAGAGGACATTGCTGTTCCCTGAATATACCCTCTTAGGCTTTGCTGCTGATTCCTTCCTTTCTAATGTTCCGTCTCGTAGTGCTTCTTCTACAGCCAGGCCTGAGTCATAAAAAGTTTCGAAATTCGGGGCTGCCTGGGAGAGAACCATGTATGGAGCAAAAGAGTTTGGGAGATTCTTGGTGATGATCCTTATTTGTTCCTTTAAGTCTGGTTTGCTTTGCATCTGAGTGGCCTTAGCCCTCCAACGTTTCACAAAGTCGGCGAAGCCTTCCTTCTCACCCATCTTGGTGCTTTCTAGTTCCCTCGTAGTCATCTTTAGATCGACATTGAAATCGTATTGAGCTACAAATGCCGTCCCAATATCTTCCCAAGTCCTTTTCTTAGAGGGTTCTAGGGTAAGAAACCATTGCAAAGCAAGCCCCGACAGAGATTCATGGAATAGTTGGGCCATGGCTTCCTTCTCGATTCCTCTCATGGTGAGTGAACCAACATACCCTTGGAGGTGAGCTTTTGGATCTCCGGTACCATCAAACTTTGCGAAATCCACACCCTTAAACTTTTCTGGTAACTTCGCGTTGGGGAACAGGCACAATTTGTTCATGTCAATCTCTCCTCTTCCTAATCGCTTGCTTTCTTGCATTGATTCTTCCAACTTCCCGATTTTAACCATAAGGGCGGCCAGATTAGGATCGATTGCTGGCGTGTCCTTGGATGGCGTTTCTTCCTTGGGTACATTAGTTTTAACCAAAAGCTTGTCGCAAACCTCTTGCATGGTTTCCATTATCATGTTCATGTCGCCTTTCATGGATGCAACCGAAGCTTTGAGTTGCGTATCCATCCCAGCAAGGGATTGCCTAAACTGAGCATCCATAGTAGCCATGTTCTGCCTAAGCTCTTCTACCCCGTTTCCTTGGTCAGCCATGGGTAAGAGATTTTCAAGTGACGGGGGCTCCTGTATTGCTGGGCTTAGCGAAACTGCTGATGACGTCTGGCCTTCCTGTTCTATGTGGACGTCAACCAGTTGGGTTTCTTCCAGGGTATCTATGCGAACCAATCTTCGAGACGGACGAAACCAATTGGGTAAAGCCTCTTCTTTTTGCAGGTGTCCAATGTTTCTGAACTTGTAGCAAAGCAAAAGGGAACAACTCAAAATCCGCCCCGAGCGTCTGTCCTACCTTCTACGTGCCTTCTAGGTCCTAGAACCTACCGTGACTTGAGTTTCACTTGGGGGCATTTGTACAGAAGATTTCTGACGATCCGGGTAGGTACTGTCAGGCAGGTTAAATTCCGATTGTTTTCGGAACCAGAGCCAATCTCCTTATCTTGACCATCCGAGACAGAGCAATGTGACCGTCAGAATCCAAATACGCACACCTCCAAGGTTAATCCCATGTCAAGGGAGCCGTTCGGGCACGGCAAACACCGGAGATATCGCAACCTCCATGGATTTATAGTCTTCTAGACTG
This sequence comes from Rhododendron henanense subsp. lingbaoense, assembly GCA_020567845.1. NCBI lineage: Eukaryota > Viridiplantae > Streptophyta > Magnoliopsida > Ericales > Ericaceae > Rhododendron > Rhododendron henanense. Next base: position 16,958,000 of record CM036314.1, read on the forward strand.
ACCGGAGAGTCCTAAAGAATTCTAAGGGGGCCTAATCCTCTAGTCTGCAAGATGCAATGATGCGTGAATGATATGTATGTACAAATAAATACACATAAACAGGATATATCACATAAGTCCTAACCATGGGTTCCTGTCCTAGTTGGGAAAGTACTATGGTTATGTACAAGTGCAAAGGCCGGTTTTGGTTTGAGAGGGGTTCCCCGGACTAGAGCCAAGATGTACTACCCCATGTCGAGTGTATTGCAAGACAATGGTCGAACAGCACGATGGCTCATCATAGTCGAGGGTTGCTAGGCATTTCGGAAGAGCTTGTCAGCGGTAAACCGGGCAAGATAGCCGAAACACACTAGCGAGGCTTGTGCGGTGCAGAGTGTAAAAAAAAAGTTAAGTTCTCCAAATTGCATTAAGTCCCCCAAGTAAAATGCCTTTCAAGTTTGGCCCTCTTGATTATTCAACACTTCTTTATGTATTTTTTTTTCTTTAAAGAAAGAAGTTTTGAATAAAAGTCCCCAGCAGAGTCGCCACTGTGGGCTCCCGCACCCGTTGGTGCGATTTGTGACAGAGTCGCCACCCGGATTTTTGAGATGGATGATCCGAGGAACCGAGGGGGTTTTGTTTGAAAGAGAAAATGCTTTTTGATCTAGCGAGACTGTTTGAGATCTTGGATCCGAGAGCCAGGTTACGAACGGGAAGGTTTGGTTGAAAAGCATCCCACTCGCCCGGTGAAAACCGGTCTCTACTAAGCATTTTAAATGGGGGGATTAATACAACTCAGAAAACCTTTAAAACACATAAAGGGAAAGGGAAACAAGATAAATCATAACACGTTGCCGTGCTAGTGGTGCTTGCTGTACAGAGATGATAAGGATGGCATGGTGATGATATAAACAAGAAGGATGTTCAAACGGACTGTCTGGATCACTGCCCTCCGTCAAACGGCATATCGGCTTATAGCGCGCGGCTTACCAATATGTCGTGCGTGGTTCCGATCCCGATACCAAACTTTTATAGTTTTGCAAAGCTTCGCACGGTGTACCATTACATCGTACGGTTTTATTTTAAAGCTTTTGACAACTCACAGCCGTCAGATCATCTCAGATCTGCACCATTCTTTCAAACCATGAAGGGAAAACCATTTTTGATACGTTTGCTTGTTTTGAAAAGATCTATGGAGTTTAAAACATGGCTTGTAGAAATGGTCTCATTCTGAGACAGCTTTTGGTATACAGAAGAGACCCAACAATGGACGATCGCGATCCAGACAGTTTGATCAAGAAAACAGTATTCTTTCGAAATGCCGTGCGTATTAGTATACTACACCGTGCGACGCTCGAAAGAGCCGCGCGGCGTAGCACACCTTCGTACAGAACTTTGGTTTTGTTTTGAAAAAGAGGTTTTGGGTCAGATCTCAACCAAAAGGGTCAAGCCTGAAAACAGAAAGGTCCCCTCAGGGCCAGGACAGAGCCTAGCCCAAGGAAACTTGGTTTTTACCTTAGATCTGGAACTTGAATGAGCTTTGATGAAGGAGGATGGACGTCGGAAGGTGGAAAAAGAAAGTAGAAGTATGGATGTGTGTAATAGATGGGTATATTGGGTAGTTGGGATCTCAAAGTTAGCAATGGACTAACTTCAATGGTGAGGAGAAAAATGGAGTAAAAGGCCTAGAGAATGTCTTTTAAGAACAACATTCTCAAGGCTTGGAAATGGGAAAGTGGGTGTGAAAGCAAGAAGAGAGAGAAAGGGTATAATGGTGATCAAGGGCCCTTTTCTCTTGAGTGGAGGGGTGTATTTATAGGCAAGAGCCTTGGATTTTGAATTTCAAAAGTTGGAGGTATTTTCTGGGCCGGCCAGAAGTGTGCTTTCGGCTGAGCCGTATTGCAGCTGTGGCTCAAATAGGCGTGGCCGACAGCTTTCTGAGCCAGTCAGAACTTTATCCAAAATGCCGTGCGGTTAACCTCATGACTGCGTGCGGCGTATTAAATTTCGATACGCCGTGCGATGTAGAAGTGTCGCGTAGGTACTTTAGGTTCGGTTCAGGGCTTTTGGGCTTTCTCTGGGCTTTTGGGTTTTTATGGGCTGACGGTTGGTTTGGGCTGTGGATGCTGGAGGAACGCTTCATTCAAGCTCGCAAAGGCTTTGTTTCCTTTATTTCATCATCGGGGAGATCAAAGACCCTTCGAGGTCCGGATTGGGGTGTCTACAACTAGGTATAATAAAGAGTATATATCTTCATATAGCAAGGATACGGAATCCCTTTGGGCGAAAGTAATCAGTGGAAAGTATGGATTGGATCTAAATTGCTGGCTCCCTTACATACATGGAACTAGATCAACTTCGACCATATGGAGGGATATTTGCTCACTGGAGAATCCGTTATGATCATGTCTTGGTGATGTAGGACAAAAATTGAGAGTTTTTCATGTATTTTATTTTTATTGTTTTAGAATAAGATTTTGACTAGGAATATTTTCGTTTAGGTTAGAATTATTAACTTTCCGTATTCAATTTGATTTTGATTTCTACCTTTATTAGTATTCTTGGTCTACAAGAATTATGATTTTATTTTAATTAATTAGGAAATATCTTTTCTTTAATGTCGCTTATTTTGGCATGCTTTAAGATTTCTTTTACAGTAGGATTTCTAGGGTTATGGTCTTATAAAAAGGGCTGTAACCTATTCAACTTTTGAAGCTTTTTATCAATAATATTGCAGAGTTTCTCTCTTTCTTCCTTGTGCACAAGGTTTGCTCGTTGCTACGAGTTGTTTATCTCGTTTGGACTAGTACGCTAACTAGTCTCTCGTGAATTCTGCTGCGTCAAGTGGTATCAGAGCACGGTTTTGCCTGGCTCTATGGCATTTGTCCGTGGAAGATACACAAACCCTATTGACGATGATCGTAGGGAAGGATTTAATAGGACCCGCACCAAATGATTTGCCCATGGTCAATCTGTTAAACAAAAAGTTGATAGGAACCGCGTTGAGGGATTGCCCACAACCAACCTATTAACCAAAACGTCTCTGGAGGATAATCTTATTACCAACTTGATAGTGAGGATGAATCTGAAGACGAGTTATTTGAGGATTATTATGGATATCAGTCGAAGAAGCGACATTCAAGGTCTGAAGAATTTTATCGCACAGATGACGACTTTTCAACTTTTCAGGTAGAACCAATAATTCCTACTTTTCATAGGTATTGCCATCCTGAGAATTTTATTTATTGGTTTCGTAAAGTAGATAAATTCTTTGAGTTCTACACGGATATTCTTGAAGAGAAGGAGGTCAAATATGCAGCTCGTAAATTACATGGCTATGTTTCTACGTGGTGGGAACGATTGCAGTCCGATAGACTGCGACAATATAAACAACCCATTAGGACATGGCCCAGGATGAGACGATTGATGAGTGATAGATTTCTTTAGATAAATCATGGACAGATGTTGTATCAAGAGTATCGAAGGAAGCTTGAGTCCAAACATTCCTTACAAGGTACTTTTGATTTGCAATATTTTTCACAAAGAGTTACTACAAGTTATTTGAGTAAATACCAAACAATTTCTGAAAGTCAACAAACTAGCCATGCTCTTTCAACTTCAAGTTCGACACTTCTTAATTGTATTGATGGATATGAGATTGCCGAAGAAGAAGGAGATCGAGTTGAACTAGAGAAGGTAATATTTGTTGAACCTAATATCGAAGAAACAGTGGAGGTCGATGTAGAATGCAGTCATTATGGGTACATTGAAAGTGATGATAAAGAGAAAGTTGACCTTGATATTAGCAAAAAAGAGGAATGCAAAATTGAAGTTCGTGATCAAGATGAAATTGCCATCAATACTTGTGTGCAAGAGAATATTGAAATTATTTCAGATGAGGTTGCGGATGACCAAAATAATATTGCATTTGAGATTTGTGTATTTGGGCTTGACGAATCACTCACAACAGAGTTGACTGCAACACTACAAGAAAGTATATTTGCTGTGGGAAATCGATTTTCTGACAAAGGAGTGTCAACCAATTTTAAAATGGGACAACATCGAGTGAACCCACAAAGTCAGCATAAAATTTACGTTGTTGATTTTCTTGGTATTGAGAAGTTTGATTTGATTTTCAATTCCCATCTGGTAGATACTATCAACAAGTTGAAGCATGAAGAAAAAAAATCATTGCATAAACACTTTTCTTTGAATGATTTTTGGAAGACAAACGGGAGGATGAAGTATTCTAAATATCTATTTCTTTGGAATGAAATGTGGCAAGTTTCTAATGAGAACTCGAGGCCGAGTTCTTTTGAAGAAAATGAGACTGATGTAAGACAAAAATTGAGAGTTTTTGTATTTTATTTTTATTGTTTTAGAATAAGATTTTGACTAGGAATATTTTCGTTTAGATTAGATTTATTAACTTTCCGTATTGAGTTTAATTTTGATTTTTACCTTTATTAGGATTATTGGTCTACAAGAATTAGGATTTTATTTTAATTAATTAGAAAATATCTTTTCTTTAATGCCGCTTATTTTAGCATGCTTTAAGATTTCTTTTACAGTAGGATTTCTAGGGTTATGGTCTTATAAAAAGGGTTGTAACCTATTCAACTTTTAAAGCTTTTTATCAATAATATTGCAGAGTTTCTCTCTTTCTTCCTTGTACGCAAGGTTTGCTCGTTGCTACGAGTTATTTATCTCGTTTAGACTAGTACGCTAACTAGTCTCTCGTAAATTCCGCTGCATCACTTGGTTACTCTATCCGCGCGAGAGGGCTTTAGGACTCAGGTAAACTCAGGTCTTGCTACTTTGTTTTTGGGAGCATACATATATGGTTGGGAGCTAGATATAGCTCTGAAAGAAGAGGATCCCAGATTGTATGCGATGTCGATCTACACAAATGGAGGTGGTGATTAGTAACATGAGGAGAAATGTTGATGGTGGAACATGGGATCCTCAGTTTAGGAGAAGGTTGCCTAATCGGGAGAATCAACAATTGGAGAACCTGAGACAAAAACTACAAGGCGTGACACTAGACCCAACCAAGTCTGATTCTTTACGGTGGGAATTTCACAGTCAGATCAGCATATGGGCAATGGGAATCATTATCCCATTCTAGTAATACTACTCTACTGGGTTCATTGTGGAAGAACTTGGCCCCCCTATAAGGTAGAAATTTTTGCATGGATGGCTGTTAAGGAGCGAACGGCAACCAGGTCTGTACTCCTAATTAAGCAAAAACATAAATAACTGAGATTCAATTAGCATTATGCCCCTTTTGCTTCTAATTGCCTCTAGAAATTCATCAACACATGTTTCTACACTACCGTTTTTCATGGGATGTGTGGACAGTGATTATGGAATGGTGGAAAGTTAAGTGGGTTTGCCCATTTTCGTTACCAGATCTAGCATGTTGGTGGTTTGATAATAAGTTTCATAATTTGGAGAAACACATATGGGAAACTTGTTTTTATGCAACATTGTGGTCCATTTGGCTGGTGAGGAATGATTATGTCTTCAATAATGCAACAACATAGGCTTGGGATGTGGGGGAGCTAATCAAAACAAAGGTGGCGATGAGGATGGAGGCTAACTTTGACATCAAAGTCTACACAGTGAAGGATTTTAAGGTTTTCTTAGATGGTATTTGAAAATTGAGATTGTAATCTAGTATTGAGGTGTTATATCCAACTATTGGTTGGATGCTTTCTTATGTTTTCTTTCTGATATCCTAGCACTTGTCGCTATGGTGCTTTTCTCCTCGATGTACCCTTTTCGAGTTTTAATAAAAAGTTTTGTTGCCGATAAATAAAAAAAAAGTATATATCTTCATATGGGATTCTATATGTACTGTAATGCTTTTGTCTTTATGGGTAGTTTTTGTTTTTTGTTTTTTTATTGGCAAAAATAACATTTTATTCAGAAAAACTTGACCGGGGTAAGTTAGGAGAGGGGAGGAAAATCTAACCAAGAATTGAATGAAAAAGAAAAAATATTGTTGGGACTAAGCCCAAACACATTCTAAAAGCTAGACCACAAACAATACAGTCCTAATAACCACATGGGCCTGGCCCAATCAAAGAGCCCAAAACTAACTCTAAAAGTCAATATAACATTCATATACCAGCACATCAACACAAACATTCTAATATTGCCTGGATTGGACAACAAGTCAATCATCTTCTTGAGTACTCTTTCAAAAACTTAAAAAACTGAATGCGCAGGAAATTACCGCTCCAAAAACTTTGGCGTAAAAAGACGAGGCAACAAAACGTACGCGTTGTACCAGCACATGAACACAAACATTCTTTCTTCCGTCTCTCACGATCGACACTATCAGTTCCGGTGAAAAATGTTTACCGCTGGTTGCCACAGCTTACGCACAGGGAGGGAACCAAGATTTTATCTTAACAGTGGCAAAATGTATATTAAAAAAATAAAAAGATGCATTACAATATTAATGGTCATCGGCTCCACAAAAAATTAAAATAGCATAACAAAAACTATAGTAAATAATGTTTGTCATTTACACATGGAGTACAAAAAAAGACTAACTTTAATTTTGGGTATCGATAATGCAACTCTCCAAATTTATAATGTCACTCCTCAGATCCCTATATATATATGTATGGATTTTCCAAATTGATAACCACACTCCCTTTTGGAAGTGACATTATAAATTTGGGGAGTGTCATTATAATTAAATTCCCTTAATTTTTTTAGGTTAAGACATTGTTTTAGGGTTGGAGTGTGGAGTTTTTTTTTTTTCTTAATTATACATCTTCATTCATATTATTTCACTTTGGCCCATTGAATTTAGTTTTGGAATACTTTTTTGGGTTTTCTTTCTTGAAAAATAATAGAAGATTTATGACTAGTATATAATAAAAAATAAGAAAAAAAAACCTAACAGTGGCGAGATTGTATAAGTTGGGGATAAAAAAAAAATTTCACATATAATAATTGCATTTTCCAAAATTCTTATCGTGGCGGACGGGTTACTAGACCCCTCTGGTTCCATCATTTCTTGCACAATAGCTGGTCCTTGATTGGAAGCAATTGCATGGACTAGGACCAGGGCCACGAGTAGACTTTATCTAGCCTCACTTCTTTCATTATCAGCAAAGAAACTTATTTTTCTACTACTTGACAAAATTTTCTTAGTTTATTCAAAGGATGACAAGAAGCCACCATCGAAGTGTCGCGGAACAAAAAAACATATTAATTTCCTCCATATATTTTGAAACGTAAGGTATCGCTGGTTTGCTTGAACTTTGAAGCCAACTGTTGCCTAACTTGCGTTCACAATCTCTAAACACGGTTTGTTGGCTAGAAAATTGAAGTCAAAACTCATGTAAAAGCTAATAATTTTTCGAATGCTAAATATCTAAAGACTTCCAGAACACAAGTCTTAGGGAACACAAATTTAGGTAGGACTCACTGGCAAGTTTGATCTCCTCAGGACTCGTAGTATCTGTCAAGTAAAGTGTCATAAGAGGAGTAAAGTCACAATTGGTGGGAATCGCTTTCAAGATGGATTCTCGATAAGAAATAGCTGCAGCTGTTGTCTTGATTGGAGGCTTCAAATTTGGCATAATTATTCCCCTTCCAAAATGGAAGGCACTGTAGCCATAATGAGCAGCAGATACAGTATTTATTAAAACTCTTTACAATAATATTAAGTTCCTTAAGGAGAATTAAAGTAGAAAGAATTTAGAAAAAAAGTTCCCCAAGCCAAAGGAAAGGATGCAAATACAGTTTTGCTTTGGCAAAATGACCTGTGAGAGATAACAGCTTCAAGAAGGTCACCATCGCGAAGGTGAAGATGCCAATCATCTGGTCGGGTAATAGATAATTCCATCTTGGCTCCTGTGGCTTTTACTGGATTAAGCCGCCCAACAACATTCACAGAAGGTACATTTAACGCCTATATCGCAACAAATATCATACAATAGCAATCAGGCAATAGATTAAAAGAGTGTAATTTTCCATAAGTATGATATCCATTTCACTTCAGTCCCCAAGGTCCGCAATGTGTCAATTGCGTCCTTGTAGTCTCTGATTTGTGCTCAAATGATCCAATTATTCACAAACTCTATTAAATGGTAAAGGAGGTAGCCCCTTGTGTTATTGTTAACCATGGGGCTTTATCTAGACATAGAAGATTGCAGAGGACCAAAGGGTCAATCTGCTAACAGAAGGTGATGAGAACATGCCACTAATGTTTCATTCCATTATAGAATCAATGAGACTATATTACCTTCTTTAACAAATTCTTTCTAATAAAATCCACCACAAATTATTTTCTAGGGGGACTAATCACATAGACAAGATCATTCATGTAAGTTCATATGTTACTGCAGTACTATCATCAAATGTAAACTTCTAGTTAATTTAGTGACAATTATGGAAAACAACAGATTACACGAATTATTGTTCATGTTACTAGAGCTCTCTATGCAATGCATTGGGCAATAGACGAAGCTAAAAAAACATAGATTTCTGGTTTTTAAATTTTCTGAGTAACTTTTACATAACTAAACAAAAAATACAGTAAGTGATCACCATAATTCACATTAAAACTGCTGGTTTATTGAGAAAAAGACATACACCTTGTAAGGCAATACCAAAGTCTTTATCATTTATATGCTGCGAGACAATCTAAGGCCTTTGCGGGATATGAATGGCTTCTCTGCTGAGAGTAAATAGAAATACAATCAGAAAAGAAAGAAAGAAAACAAGTCCAAAAGTAAAATATTCCGAAAACAACCCTGTTTTACAAGTACTTATGAAGCAAGGATACTTCTATATGAGATCGAATCTGTATCGACAGCGATACTTCTAACCTTTTTTTTACATTTTAGGATACTTTTGGATACATGTATCCAAGCTTCTATAAAATTAAGATTGTGGCACCTCTTGCATAGTGTATTAGAGCAAGACATAGTTAGATCTTAGATGAAAACGTTAAAATAATATAAGCTATTTTAATAGTTTTTTAATATCCTTAATGTATCATACGTTTGTTCTACAAAATCAGATTTCAACAATTAAACGAGTAACCAAGTACACAACAGATTTCTGGCCATTCTTCTTATCAAGCCTACTATCTAACACATCCTAGCCGTACCCGTATCATATTTCTTTATACTTACTCATATCGTATCACACATGTATCTCGTATTCGTATCCATGCTTCATAGTGTCCCATATTGTCCAATCTCTAAATTATGTTTCAATGAGGTGGCCAATGCATATTGTTTCAACACCAACTGCTGAAACAAAATTGAAAAAATACTCTTTATAAAAGAATGAACTAGGTTTCCGCAAATATCCAAAGACAAAATGAGTTTGAAAAGAAAAAGACAAATAAAAGTTTAAAACCCTGCTTCTCAATCAATCACCTAAAGTAGCAGCTCAAACTTTCACAATGAAATACTCTTGTCCATTTCTATAAAGTTGATGTTATGAAAGAACACTATATTCAGTGCACCAGGAGAAAGGGGTCCTCCCATAGTTCGAAATAATGGTATCAGTCTCAATAACGGTATTGGTTGCAATGTCGTGGTTTCGTGGCATATCAATCATAGTGTAACGGTATCGGTGACTGGAGGTGTCAATATTTTAGAAAATCAAGGTCGGTCAGTCGGTCACAGTCAGCAATCGATCCATATTGCTTGCATTTCGAATGCTTGCTTGGTTTTGCCCTTTTTTGGTTACTGACCCTTACACCAATCAGAAAGTTTAAGTAGTATACTTGCACCTAAAACAATCGATTGTTTGAATTAACAGGTCAAATTATCACTAATAATGCAAGAAACTGTGTTCTTTCTTCCAGTTAAGGAATCCCAGCCACTGTCGTCCTCGAGCGCAATTTTGTATCGTACACGTGACGGAAATACAATGGCCTGAATTGGAGGAGACATTTCGTCGAACACTTTGCGTGCATGAGATTTCAATGAAGCTATTTGACAAGTTAAGAACGATGGTATGGTACCTCTGAGATTGGATTTGTTAGAGAGGGGTAGTGGAAGATAGACCCTCGATGAGAATGCAAGCAGAGTTTATCTCCTGCGTAGTGGGATCTTCTCCGGCAAGAATCAGCGTCAGGCGAAGGATGATAATTGACGGGTTGGCTTTGCAGGAGTACGTTTAGAGGAGGCGTTTCCTGTAGCTAGTTCTTGCCATATCCAATACTTTGGCATCTGCGAAACAAGTACTCAATGTGAATGTGTTTATGGAAGTGTTGTGTAAATTTTTTTTTCGCTTAGCAAAAACATTTAAACGATTACAAAGATTAAACGGAATAAGAGTACATCAGCAAAAGCCACGTAAGACCACCGAAAAAGAACGGCAAGACGCCAACCAAAACAGAAATGTTTGAGGTTATAGAATAATTGAGTTTTTTTTTTCAATATTATATGCATCAGTGGAGGAGGTTAGCAGGGGTTAGTAAGTTAGCCCATAAGGAGTTTAAAGGTTGCCTATAGCTCTGAATCCATAAACACTCACGACGGAACTCGAAGGTAGTCTGTTTTGCTTACTTTGTGCGTGTGTGCGTTGGAACGAAGGGGACATGTGCTCTCACGCATGTATTGTTTGTGTCATGCCTCACCAAGCCTTGAGAAAGTTGCTCTAAAAACATTCTCCAAGCATATCTTTTCTCAAAATACTCCATTTTTCTCCTCACCATCAAAGCATAGTTTTTTACTAACTTCGAGACTCCACCCACCTAAACACCTAACAACCGCACATACCCACACATCCACACGCCTTCATCTACAAACACTCACCTTCGTTCAAGCTCAAGATCAAAGGTAAAAAGCAAGTATCTTTGGGCTAGGTTCCGTCCAGGCCTTGAGAGGACTTTTCTGCAGTCAGGCTTGACCCTTTTGGTTAAGTACTGACTTAAAAATCATTTTCAGAAACTAAAATAGTCACTGCATTGGACATACCACACCGTGCGGTGTTATAGTGCATTGCACGGTGTAGTATGTTCAAGCACGCGGCTTTTCAGTGTCTACTATTTATTTGATCATACTGTCTGGATCATGGCCATTCATCATCAGGCCTGTTTGTTTTGCTGAGATACTGTCATCAGTGCATTTCAGAATGAGAACATATCTACAAGCCATGTTTCGTTTTCTAAATGAAGTTTTCTTGATCACTCTAAGCGATCAAACGCATCAAGAGCCGCTTTATATTCATAACTTGAAGAAACGGTACTATTCTGAAATGGGTCAAGAGTTATATATCGTCTGATGTCTTTAAGAAACATCGTGCGGGATATATATACAATGCACCGGGCGTTGTTCTGGGTACCGATCGATGATAGTCAAATAGCAGGGTAGGTGCACTGCACGGCGTATCATAAAGCTGTGCGCGGCGTTATGGTAAGCCGTGTGGGGATGGCTGTGATCCGAACAGTTTATTGACTAGCTCTCTCATCTTGTACATTATCATTCACTCATCATTTCTGTATAGTAAGCACCACATGCACGCCAATGTGATATATTTTATATGTCCCTTTCCCCTTTACGTGTTTATTAAAGAGTTTGATTTTCCGAAAGATATTCAAAGTTTCCCCTTTTGAAAATGCTTAGTAGAGATCGGTTTTTGCCGGGCGAGCGGGGTGCTTTTCCAATAAAACCTTCCCCATTCGGCACGTGGCTCCCGAACCCAAAGTCTCGACATTTTCGCTAAATCAAAAGCCTTTTTCTTTCCAAACAAACACTCGATTTCTCGGATTATCCATCTCAAAAATCCGGGTGGCGACTCTTCGAGGGCGCCAGTCGGGGAGCCCGCAGTGGCAACTCTATTGGGCATGCTTTGCTCTCTTTTATGGATGGCTTTTTAGGGTACAATCAAATCCTCAAGGCCCCAAAGGATCGGGAGAAGACCACGTTTGTCACCAAATGGGGAACTTACTGCTAGCTATTGGGTGATGCCTTTTGGGCTAAAGAATGCAGGGTCTACTTATCAGCGAGCCGCTACAACCTTATTGCATGATATGATTTACAAGGAAGTAGAGGTTTACGTTGATGACATGATCATCAAGGCAAAGGAACGATTGGTAATATAGACACATCAAGTGACCCCAATTGAAATAGGAAGAAAAGTTTGTCAAATTTTATGCCCCCGTCCCAAAATGGCCCAGTTAATATAGACACATCAGCCGTTGGTGTTTTTTGACGATGCTCCGAGGCGTGGCCGGATTTCGACTCGGAAGCCGTGCAGGGAGACTTCCACCACGATGTTGAATCGAGGAGCCGGCCGGTGGTGGTGGTGGTGGTGGTTGGTGTGGGTCTTGGGCCATTTCAACAGAGGTAAACAGATCGTTGTGGAGTGGTTGGGACTTCGCTGGAACAGGTGATGACAAGCTGGCGGCGAAAGGATTTGGGAGAAAGGAGATTAGATGGAGAGAGGGTGGAGAGAGAGTGCAATTTTGTTCACCCTCCTTAAAAGAGAGTGAACATTACCCTCTCTCTCATTAGTTGAAATGGTGTGGACCCCACTATAAAGTGATGTCATGCTTATCATACAATACATTTTTTAGTAAGCATGACATCACTTTGTGGTGGAGTCCACATCATTTCAACCAATAGGAAGGAGGGTAATGTTCACCCTCTTAAGTAGAGGGTGAACAAATTAACTCAACTCGTGGAGAGTAGAGAGAAAGAGAGAGAGGTGTAAAATATACTTGCTGTGGGTATATATATATGTAAAGGCAAAATGGTAATTTCATTTATTCCGTCTAACGGAGTGAGGTCTTCCAAACGAAAACTTTAATGAGGGAGTCTGTCCGTAGGCAAAATTCTTAGAGAGGGTGAGCGAGACGAATAGGTAAACTTCGGGAGGGTGTCCAGATATTTAATCCTAAAAAAAAAAAAGCAATGAAAGACAGACAAAAGATGAACCGTAGAAATTTACGGATTTTGTAATTGATTTGGCGAGCTTATTTACATAACAGGTAATTAATACAATGGGTAATGCACATTCTTGATGATATATATAATAAGGATAAGGAGTAAAATCTAAGAGCATCCGCAATGTGTTTGTTAACTAGTGTGTTAATTGTGTGTGTTATTAAGTGATCACGCATTTTACTCTCAAGAAATGTGGGACTCTATTTCCTTAACAAGCGGCGCTAGGGTTTTCCTCCTCCTCCTCCTCCTCCTCCTCCTCCTCCTCCGGACGGAGAGAGAGAGAGAGAGAGAGAGAGAGAGAGAGAGAGAGAGAGAGAGAGAGAGAGAGAGAGAGAGAGAGAGAGAGAGAGAGAGAGAGAGAGAGAGAGAGAGAGAGAGAGAGAGCCAAAAGTGTTTGGAGTGGGTAAGAAACGTATACATGATGATGTGGGGCTTGGAGCAGTACCCCATGTCGTTGTTATGTTTTACTTTCACGTATAAGCGATGTCTATTTTATAAGTAGTCTTCAATAATTCAGCAATAATTTCGTATTAGACTATTAGGGAGTATTACATCTAGGACGTTAAATAATTGTAAACCTTTTTATTTTTATTTTTTCTCTGTTGATAAGATCATCTTGCTTGTTATCCAGACGAACCCAATATTAAAAAGGAAAATAAAAATCATAGATTGACCGTCGAAATATTCCTTGTTATCCAGATGATCCCAATATTAAAAAGGGAAAAAAAAAAATTCAAAGATTTGACCCACTTCAATCGACATATTGTCTTAAACTGGAAAAATTTGTTCCGCGTACTGTTTTTTTAGAAAGTAAAGTTTCTGGATCAGCTTACGCGTATTTCGAATTATCCTATGGACTAATCCCACCATTCACTTACAGGATCTCAAATTTCCAATTAAAGCCAGACCAAAACTCGTTTCACGCACATACCTCCCAAAATGGATCAGCTTACGCGCATTTCGAATGATCCTATGGACTAATCCCACCATCCACTTACAGGATCTCAAATTTCCAATTAAAACCAGACCAAAACTCGCTTCACGTACATACCTCCCAAAATTAAATGAAACTGGGAAAAAAAAAAAGTAGAGAGAATCAGGTGGAGCAAATCAACGAGAGTGAGTGTAAAACTTGCACTACTCTTTTTGACAAAACAAATCTTGAGGTGAAAATTGGACCGTAACAAGACCGAAAAATGCCTACGTGTTATCATATTACTTTAGCTTCTTTTTTATTTTTTCAATCTATAAACGAGATTATTTACATGTGCAGTACATAGTACAAACCCAGGACACTACGTCGGTTGTGAGAGTCGACGAGATAACCAAATCTAACAATTTAACCAATACAAGAAATAAGCCCATTATAGGATTGAATAAAGAAAAAATGAAAAGTCCCTTTAAAGGAAGAATTCATGTGTGTTAGAGTGTGCTAAATCTAATAGTGTGTTAACATGGTTATCAAGTTTGGCAACCAAGCTAACAAACAATAAGTGGGCCCTATCTCCATAAATTCAAACTTTAACCATAAAACATAAATGTCAACAGGGATTGCCTTATTCGAATGATAAAACAGGGACTGCCAACACAATTATTTTCTTTCCTAAAAAAAAGAATGGAGTCAACAACAGGGACTGCTACAAGAAGGGTGTGCTGGATGAAAGCAATTTCTTCCCTATCGTATTTATAGTGTGAACTTTGTATTGGCCAATTGAAATCCGACATATCGATCCACAACGGCCAACTACTCCATGTCCGGCGTCTAATCTAAGTATTAAAGGAAGCATCAATAATTCTTGATGCATGGCAGAAACTGAATTGAACAAAAATATCATTGCCGACGCTCCGCCAGAGAAAAATCTAACCGACACTAGTTCGTTTTCAGTCCAAGTTGGGTTACGCTATCCAGATTTCGTTCTCAGAAAAATAGTAAAATTGTACCGTGGACTATACAAATTATTTTGAATCCAATTGGATTTTAAAATTCCGAATTATCATTAAAAAAAAAATTGGGTTATCACAGGAATACTAAACTTGATCCTCTCAAATGGGGGAGGAAATGGAGGATGGGTTGGAATTGTATTTCCTCCAAAAATGTTCATCTCAAATGGAGGAATGGAGGGTGCATTAGAGATCCTATCCATCCTCTAGTCCTTCATTTCTTCCTCTATTTCTCTATTTTGGAGGAAATCCCCACTCCAACCCATCCTTTATTTTCCCTCTATTTTGGAGGATTAAATTTGATACTCCATATATAGAGTATGAGAAAAAGAAATAGAGGATCTTGCAAAATCACTTTTTGAATATAAAATGCAAAACGTATTAGACTTGCATTAAGAGTGAATACTGATTGGAAAAAAAGTGAGAATTTTTTTGAAATATAGATGAATATATAGAGCTAGATATATATAGAGTTTTGTGATTGAAATTTGTATGAATAGTAAAATTTTATATATTCACTTTTTAATTGAAAAATATTAATTCAATCCACTTGGACCAGATTGGATATGTACTTATAGGCTTATCGGGTTGGGTTGGGTTAAGCCCTTTTTTCCCAGTACCCGTGCGTTAAGTTTAGCATTAGAAAAAATTATCCAATGCAGAAGGAATATTACATTGTAGTGTCCCATGACTAGTCATGTATCATTGGATAATATTGCGTGACCCATTTTTTTTGTTAGTGATTTGAGAACAAAGTAACATTTGGCATTTGATGAGTGGTGGAGCATTGTTCGAAACAAAAGGAAAATTACTTTTTGTAAGGGTTTGACGCAGATCGGAAGCGAGTTCTTTAATTCTTGAGTCCACGGGACTGGAATTCACCAGAATGAGAAATGACTCTCAAGAGAAATATTATTGAAGATGAAAAATTAAGTGCCTTGGCCTTGTGCCTTACAAGAATACTTAAACTACTAGGATCTTAACCAAAAAGGAAAACAATCAAAAGTCCAAATCTGCCTAAAATTATGCTAGAACATGCTACTAAAATAGAAAAGGAAAATTCTAAGACCCTTTCATCTATTACCACTCAATCACATAGATATCCAATCAATCACATTTTTTGTGATTGTAATAGCAGCCTTATGTCCTGCATCAGGATTGGATTGGTATTTATCCCGAAATTTGGCAGATATGTAAAAATTGAATCAATAAATCAAATCCTTACCGATATCCGAATGAGTTGATTTTTCAGGGAGATTTTTAAAAACATGTTTTAGACGAATTGAACGGCTAAATAGTGCGTTGCTTTGATTATTTTTGTGTCAAAACTTGTGTCCCCGAAATTGTCCCCATATGTACTAAGTAAGTGTATTTTCTAGAAAGATAACTCTCTCCCTGATTCTGTCTTCTTTTAATGGCTTATTCTACATATAGTTTATTTTTTTCCTTACTATAGTTGATAAAATAAAAAATTGAATAGGAAAGGTCAGAAAAAAATGTCAAACTTCCTCTCATGTTGCATACTTTAACTCTTGTTAAAAAAAATTCATTTAATGTTATAGTGTAAATCGATGAGTGATAAATTTCATTAAATATTAAAAAAATTCTTTTAAGATTGGTCCTTGTTTTTTTTAACTATTTATATTTCTCTCATCGAGCCAGACCGAAAAAGATAAAATTTGGCCGAAGCTACAGAAAATCTGTGAAAGAGAAAATATGGACTGTAGAAATGGTTATGAGTTTCCCTCAAAGAAATGGTATCCGCAGTGTGATTTGTTTAGCGAGCTTATTTATGCATGTAGAAACACCACAGTCCATACATAATATAATACAGTTATAAGAGTAAATTTTCACACAATATGAGCTTTAACGCCATAATATATTTTTACTCCAACTCCATTTGCCTTTTGGAAACCACAGTTTTACTGCATCAACTTTTATGAATTTGATGGTGGGGTATTCTGGACCGCGTCTTTGAAGACCATGTCGAAGGCATTTTCAATGCATGAACTGAATGCCTGTAAATCCATGAATTGGCCTTTCTCCATCCGGATGGTGACCCTCAGCTTGCCAGCATAGCTTATCATCGTTATTCCAAGACTCTGCAACAAATTAATCGCCACACAGAACCATGTTTAAGTTAACTTCTAAATCCATATAAAGTAAGAATGGGTTCGAATAGAAAAAATTAACTATACTTTATATAGACACACGTACGCTTACATATTTATGAAGAAATAAGCAATAACTAGTTAGTTGGTGTACGTACCTCTGGACCGCCTATTACTGTAAAGTAGAATCCCTTGATGGGGTGATTAGCCAAAGCCATTTGCTCAACTGGCCCAATCAAATTCGATATTGCCATGCTTGAGTTTTTCAATGTGTTGTAAATGTACCGAGCTACTGCCTGTAAAATAAGTTTAATGACACTTTATCATTTTTCAATTATGAAGGAGAAACAAGCTTCCCTTTATGTTTTTCAATTTTCAGAGGATCCAATCTCCATAAGCCATCATGTTTTGTTTTTTTTAAAATTTCAAAAAATTGCACAAAATGTTCAACAAAATTTTCGTTAGAAATTTGAATGGTGATTAATTGAACAATGAAAGGTAGTGAATTTGAGCTATGACAACTCCTATTCGCTTCCATCACTATGATGCGTTTTAATCAGCCCCTCCACGAAATATGTAGAAGAAAAGTTGCATATCTAAAGGTTATAGCTTGTCTGCTGCAGAGGTGCAGCCCAAGTGATTGCAACCGCTGGTTAGCGTTTTCAATGGTTCAAATTTCTTTTGCATCTTTTACCGGTAAAAGTATATTATTACTGGTAAAAGATTCAATAGATTTGAACAATTAATTGTCAATATGAACGGTCCAAATTAGATTATACACTCTTCTCTGCAGTCAACTGGAGAGAGAAGTGAAATCCTAAGTACTTCTCTTCACCGTTCTATCGTTTGGTTAAGAAATGCCACTGCATCGTAATCTTGTAACGTGTGTTTTCAAAAAGATTTTTGGCTTGTAAGAAAGAATAAAATACATCCATACCTCATGGCCTCTCAATTTTCTCATAATCTCTAGCATCCTACCAGTGAGATAAACCGCAGCAGAGTTTCTTTTCCTCTTGATGATTGTATGTGTATTCTTCACGAAACTGATTGGGCTTGAATTAGACTCATCAGTAGACGACGCACCATTATTACCACTAAACTTAGGAACAGATATATGCAAGAAGGTGAAGCGGTTCCCCCACGGCATCTTAGAATCCGGTTTCACCATCTCTCCAATCGTCTTGTACCCCTCACCCATGGCTCTGGTGTTGAGCACCACCAATGCAGTGGCATCTGCGTTGCCCTGTTGCTGCTGAAGATCATCATGGCTTGATGATGATGATGATGCTTGCATGTATAGCCGAGTTCCCAAGAAAATTATTCCCGTGATTACATCATTTATCGTCTGTAAATAGAGATTTAACAACGTTTCACCATGGTTGAAAAAGGCGTGTTAGATATATTTTCAAACATACATACATGATACACAACCATCGGGCTTCTGTCCTAGGCCGTCAGCCGGCCCGTACGTCTTCGAATGCCATGTTGTGATCGAGTATGTATCATGCATGTTGATTGAAGATGTCACGTTATGTGTGAATGCGGTGGAAACTTTATACAGTATACATCTCATAGCCAAATGGCTTTGAGATGGATATAAATTAAATTTCTACATGCTAGAGCTAGAGCAAGGAAGAATGATACTCACAACCCCAAGCTTGGTCTTGATTTGTTTGATGTGATCAAGAGAAAATGATAAGGTAGTCATTGTGCAAGGTCGGAACTGCACCCCATCTTCACCGGACCGGATCGGTGTTTGCCCATCTGTAACGAAGCTACTCTTAAGAAGGGCTGATCCAATATCCGACACTGTATTGGCCACCCCAGAGAAGACCCGACCCACACACTGAAATATCCCATTTTGTTTTTCATCTTTGTTTGAGCTTGATTCACGAGAAGGAAATGTTAGGGGGATAGAAGGATTGTCAGCTCTCTGTAAGCAAGAAAGAAGAGCTCCCATGAGAGAGAAACCATCGCCGAGGGCGTGGTGAAGCTTGAAAACTATGTTTCCGGCTGCATTACGAGTAGGGTATTTGATTATGTGAACTTCCCATAACGGTTTGTTTTGTGGTAATTGATCCAAGGATATTTTTGACAAGTAGTCAATGAGGTAGTTGTCGTAAAATTCTGGCAACATCCCGGCAGGGAAAGAAGGGAACTTGACGTGGTCTTCTAGCCTCACTTCCACCCTCCTCCATTTTTGGACTCCGTTCTTGTCTCCAACCTGCATTTGCATGAGTTTTACTTAGAATTATAAAGACGCTTTCAGCATATGGTGCATGAATGTGTTATGTTTGATCAATTCACTGCATGAAGGTGAAAAGTGAAAACACCTAAACTAGCTAATTAACGCAATATTTGGAGCAAAGAATTTATAAAAAGATGAAAATATGTAATACTCCCTCCATCCCAACTTACTTGTCCCCTTTTTAACTTCTTGTGTCCCAAAATGTTTGTTCAAATATAAATTGACTTTTAAATTAATATTCTCTTAACGCCCTCTCTCTTGTGCATTGAAGAGACTGCCTTGCCCTCTCTCTTATGCATTGGAGAGAGTGCCCTCTCATGCAATTCCAAAAATTAAAAAGGTACTATCATTTAATCTCCTTAATATGTTAGAATTTCAAAATTAGAAAATCAATTGGGGATGGAGAGAGTAGAAAGAAAATAACAAAGTGAAGCTAGAAACAAAAGTGACTAAAAGGGAAAAATTATCAAAAGTATGAGATTGGTGTGGAGGTGTTGAATCAAAAAGGCCAAATTAATTGCTGTTAAAAACAAAAAGAAGAAAGATTGTGATTTTGGCACTCTAAATATTGATGGAGGGGCTCCAAAATTGAACTGCGTTGATACACAAAACGATGTCATTTTGGAGTCCCTCCATCAATTTTTGAAGTGCTAAAATCAATTTCCAAATAAGAATCCTATGTATAAAGATATTTGTGCACCAATTTAGAAACAAATCTGTCCGATATCGTTTGATGTACGAGAGTTCCATACCGTGTCCTCACACATTTGTCGCAACTTGTGCACTGAAGTATATATATGTTCAACAAACATGGGCATGGCAAAGCCCTTTATAAACCAGAAGATTAAAGCTTTGTTTGGTTGGTAGTTTAGTTTAGTTTAGTTTTAGTAGTGGGTAGAGAGAGAAATATAGTAATGATTGGAGAGAGGTGTAATGATTGAAAAGAGATAGATAGCGAAATGAAATTAATAATTGGAGATATAGGATAATGATTGGAGAAAGATATAAGATAATGATTAAAAAACAAAACTAAAACTAAAGATAAATGACAACCGAACACAGCTGCACATGCGTACTTTTAACATGAGAGAGAGTATTGTATATATACCATGATGGAGGAAAAGCGTGGGTTGATGGGGAGGAAAACATCCTGAAGCAATCTCATGCTTGGCAAGTCATCAAGCGGAACTTCGAATTCCATAACAGCTAGAACGGTGAGTGATAACACCGAGCAGTTGAAATACTGCCCGCTTGGACTCACCGGCATATCTGCTAGTACCTCGTTCTCATCAGTGTAGTCCTCCATTATCTCTCTCTCTCTCTCTCTCTCTCTCTCTCTCTCTCTCTCTCTCTCTCTCTCTCTCTCTTGTTTGGCCTATATGTTTGAGTTGGGTGCATGTAAATATATATACTACTCCTACATGAGAAAGTAATAGTTGGCACGCGAATTTCTGAACAACCAATTAATGATATGTCTCACTTTCTAACTGCATTTTTTATGTTTTCCATTGTCTGACTTGTTATGTTAATTTGTACAGTTCATCAGTTGATGACCCATAACTATTATCCACAGACACAGCAAGTGATATGACCAAGAGAAAAACCTTTTTACCGTGGAACCGTGAAAATAATTTACGGCGCTCAATCGTTCGCGTCCAAATGTGTTTAGGACGGTCCGGATTTTGAAAAACTATTCGCTAGAAGAGTTTTACTCTTTGTGCGAATAGTTTTTTAAAATTTCGGACCATTAATTGTTGAAACTGACGGCTGAGATTGCCCAGAGCTGTGAATTTGTTTCTCTCTGTGACGAAACGTCTTGATAAACCTCCATCATAGTAATATTCATTGCAGGCCATTTCACATACCAAAGTCTTGTTGTTCTGACCATTGCCAATTTGCCATGTGCAAGACGTGCCTTACTATGAATGGTAAGATGGGCCGGCCGGGATGCCCATCTCTATTTTTTGCCCATCTCTATTAAATGAGCGTTTTACGAATTCTCTCTCTCCATGCACAGCTATAGTCCCCAAATGCATACACATATATATACACACATTTGCCTTATTCTAATGATAAAACTTCCTCAGATTTGTGACCTGACGACGTCTACCACATTTGCTGGGCGACCACCTCCTAATGATGTGTTCCTATTATGTGAAGCAGAGGTGGTGGTTACGAGTCTATCAAGGTGGTTGCGATAGATGTCTCGGCGGTGCTTCTTTTATTTTGTAATTTATTTTAATAATGTCCTCTCTTCGGGGGCAGGGACGGAGCCAAAATTTTCACTATACGGGGGCGACCATGTATGCGAGATAAAAAAATAAAAAAAACCATGCATAGCAATGTAAATGCATTAAAACTAAAAAGAAGTACAAAATAGAAACACTCTATACCTAATTATGATTTTCAAAAATTAACAGATTGCAAAAGTAGTAACGACTTACCTAAGGCTGCTAAATGAACCAAACAGCTCAAGCTCGAGCTCGACTTTTAGCTTGTTTAAACTCATTTAAGAAAAATATAAGCAAAGTTCAATCACATTTTTTTGTTTGTTTATGAATTCAAGCCAAGCTTGAGCATATATATGAGTTTTTGGCTCGATAAGCTCGTGAACAAAGAGGTCATTCTATAAATCTATATTATAAAACAAAGCGGTTTTTTGTCTACCCATACAAACATGAGCATCTCTGAAATCGTCGGATCGCATTTTCAATAGATTACAGTCGTTGGATTGAATCATTGATTCCAACCTATTTCCAAGCCTCACGCCTATCTACCAAGCGTTTTCCTCTTTTCCATCGTGTTTCTCTTCTCTCAAATACCTCTTTTCCACCATAGATACTCTCTCTCTCTCTCTAGAACCCACTGCTCGGCGCACGAAGAAGAGCTCAACGCCCACCAATCAGCAGGAGATTGATCGCCTCAATCCTTGTACGCATCTTCTCCATATCCACGAAATCAATTTGGTT
Source organism: Rhododendron henanense subsp. lingbaoense (assembly GCA_020567845.1). NCBI lineage: Eukaryota > Viridiplantae > Streptophyta > Magnoliopsida > Ericales > Ericaceae > Rhododendron > Rhododendron henanense. The sequence continues at coordinate 16,980,183 of CM036314.1, forward strand.
CCCCCCCTCCGATAACACTCCCCTCATCTTCAATTTCGCACTAGGATTTTTCAAAATTGGAAATTTGTTGAAGTTATGTGACATTGGGAATTTGATTTCTCACTGCTAATACACGGCCTTTGATTGGGAGTGTTATTTCTGCTAATACATAGCCTTTGATTGGGAGTTTGATTTATGCTAATACACAGCCTATGAAGTTTTTCAACTTGGGTTTTTGTTCGGTTTCGAACTTCGAAAACTGTTGGCGGGTGTCGCTTCCAAATTCTATGGTTTAGTTTTTGGATACCTAATAAAAAATCTTGGTCATGTCATGGCCACAAGATGGTTTAGCTTGGTAGATTTTGTGCATAGTTAGGCTTGGTAGGTTTTGAAGATTTTGTGCATAGTTAGGCTTGGTAGAATATGAGTCGTTCTTCATGTAATGAGGATGGCAATTTTTTTGATCTAAGTTAACTTTGTTATTTGTATTTCTACCCTTTATATTCTTTGTCCCCAGTTAACATGTGTGTCTTTCAAAAATGTCCACTATGTGTTTGTTAAAATGCATGTTTGAGAGAGTGAAAATAGTGGGGAGTGAATTAAATCTTTATGATCCATTTTTAGGAGCAAATTTCGTAGCTCTCTTAATTTTTGTTTTCATTGACTTTGGATAGACTTTGTCTTCCGACACTACAAGGACACGCGACACGTGGGGAACACGTGGAGGCATGTATGAACACGCCACATAAGGTATCCATTAGGTTTAAATATTTTTACCAAGGGACATGGCAAAGTGAATTTAAAAATTTTAAAAGCTTTACCAGGATAACATATGTATCTTAAAAAACATTCCAATTGGGAGTTTATTTGTTGTGAACTTTGTTCCTCTTTCATTTGAAATGTATTGTTATTGATCAGATCACTACATGACCAGCACATCCCTTTTCCTAGGTAACAATGTGATCAAATCATTACAGGACCAGCACATCCATTTCCCTTGCTCTCTCCCCTATTGCCAAGCGCATGACCAAAATGTGTTGCGCCGTGCCTTCAGGCACGGGCATGCACTAGTCTATATTATAAAATAGAGCAGTTTTTTTTTGAAAATGTCTAGGCATACAAATGAGAACAACATTTATATTAATTGGATTACTTTTCATTAAAATAGTAGGTATGTGATTAAAAATGAACAATAAAGGAAAACCTAATTATTGCTTTCCTTACCAAATATCTATGTCTTTTTTTGGTAATATTTATTAATTTTTCCCATCTATCTCTATCTTTATCAAGTTGGATTACTCTTCATTAAAATAGTAGTCATGTGATTAGAAAAGAAACAAAAAAAGAAAACCTAATTATTCATTCACAAGTTTTCTTACCAAACATGACAAATTGATTCTAGGAATACATCAATTTGTCACACTCAAACCACACTCCTTCTCACAAACATGTGGGGTCTACACATTTATTGTTGGATTCTCACATATGTATGTGAGAAGGGTGTGGTTGGGGTGTGACAAATTAATGTGTCCCTAGTATTATTGTTTTTTTTTTTCATAACATTTGTTTTCCCTCTCTCCAATTTGATAGAGATAGAGACAGAGAGGCCGAAAGCAAATATTATGGAGAGAGAGATATTTAGTAAGGAAAGTAATAATTAGGTTTTTTTTGTTGCTTTTCTAATCACATGGTTACTATTTTAATGAAAAATAACTCGATGGCGATAAATGTTGCTCTCATTTGTATGCGTATAAATAGAGCAGTTTTCTTTGAAAATGTCTAGACATATAAATGAGAGCAAATTTATCGCCATCGAATTATTTTTCGTTAAAATAGTAAATAGAGAAATTTTCTTTAAAAATGTTTAGGCATATAAATGAAAGCAACATTTATTGCCATCGAATTATTTTTCGCTAAAATAGTAGCCATGTGATTAGAAAAGAAATAAAAAAAGAAAACCTAATTAGTGTTTTCCTTACCAAATCTCTTTCTCTCTTTTTTAGTACTTCTTTCCTCTCTATCTTTATAAAGTTGAATTGTTTTTAGTTAAAATAGTAGCCATGTGATTAGAAAAGAAACAAAAAAAGAAAACTTAATTATTGCTTTTCTTACCAAATATCTCTCTCATTTTTTTGTAACATTTTTCTTCCTCTCTCTATTACTCTCAAACTTGATAAAGATAGAGAAAGAGAGGGAGAGCAAATATTACAAAAAGGGAGAGTGTGTGTGTAAGGAAAGCAATATTTAGATTTTTTTTTGTTTCCTTTTCTAATCACATAGCTATTATTTTAACAGAAAAAAATTCAATGGCAATAACTGTTGCTCTCATTTATATGTCTAGACATTTTTAAACAAAACCATTCTGTTTTATAATACAGATTTGAGATAATATTTTAATATGTGCGGATATTAAAAAATGAGATTATTATTAGGAGTGCCTTTAGGCACGAGTAATCCGCTAGTATTACAAATATAGGGGTAGATTTAATAAATTTCCCAAAATATGAGATATGTATCGGCATTTCATATGAATATTTTCACCAGTTTTATAGCACCATTGCAATCAAATAGGAAATATCCTCTGTGAGATATGGAAATTTTAGGGTTTGAGAGTTTTTAATTTAATAAATGTAGCTAGTAATAGAATTTTATGTTTATGAGTTTTTTTTATATAGATTAATGATACTAATTCTTCTTTATAGCAACACTCCATACCTAATTATGTTTGTCATAAGTTAACCTATTGCAAAAGCAGTAACGACTTACCTCGATCTATCTAGTAAAATGATTGGACAAAAATATACCTACACCTTAGATTTCACCAAGATTACTTAGGGTTCCCAAAAATCTCTTCTCTTTTGTTCCAATTTTCTCGTAACTGCCTTCAAAGTCTAAATGATGTGGGATTTTTATGGGTGAAAATTTGAGAATTTTATTAATTGAATATCACAATGTTACGTAACCCTCAAATTTTATGTTTTGCTATATTTTAATCTTTAGCCTTTAGAAATTAAGGTTGGTATCCTGGTATTTCAAAGGTTACCACTATTTGATTATTTTTTCCAAAATACTAGAGGGGGGCGAGCCTATATACTTTCATTGGAAATTTATTTATTTTAATATAATTGTAAAGTTTATTTTTGCTTCTAGCAGGGCGACCGCCCCTATCCCTGTTTGAGGGGTTTGTCCTCTTTCAGGGGGCTTTGTCCTCCTTTGGGGGGTTTCTTCTCATTCTGTAGGCGGCATATCTATGCGCTTATACGTTCTTTCTGTTGGAGTGTCCGATCTATGGACTCTCAACCTTCCTCCATAGGGATCTTTTGATGAATACTACCTCTCAACTTTTGGCAAAAAAAAGAGAGGATATAACTTCTAGTAATTCAAGTGGTGATGAGAAGGGAAAAGTTGACTGTGGTATCTGGATACTATGTATCTCTATATTTTTCTAGGTGTATATTTTTATGTCTTTATGTGTAACATCCCACATGGGGAAAAATTAAAAAGATGAAATGGTATATAAGAATTTGCGAACAACTACTTTATAATATAAAATTAATCTTTTGAGCTATATGGTTAGGCTAAAGATAAACAGATTAGTTGGCGCGGGTTGTTACATTATGGGTCTATATATTGTTTTTTTGGTCATTCGATAGATGTGACTTCTATATGAACGGGGCAATTTGGTTTGTGACTTCTACAAAATGCTAGAAGTACAATTTCCAAACAAAATTCAACTCCATATGGAGAAAGCACGCAAGGTAGGCACATCTAAAAGTCAATGAATTCATTGTGTTTGGTTTGCAATTTTGCAATTTATTTTTAAGATAAAAAAGTTTTATAGATTTGTGTATTTTTTCGTCTTTAGTAATTTTTTTAACATTTTGACAAACTCTTTTACTTTTTGAATAAAGATACGCTATGTACATCCAAAAAGTATAAAATAAGTAAAAAAATTTGACAAAAAATCACTAAAGACGAAAAAACACGGATGACAAAACAGTCAAAATTTTTAAAGAGATTATTTTTAAGAGGAGAACCAAACAAAGTGTCGCATTCAAATATCTGGATCTAATACTGCATATGCATAGTATATATCAAACATCAAGAGCACTACCGACTACCTAACATTCCTTCTTCCCTCTCTCTCAGCGAAAAAATCTTTTACTAGTGATTGTCGTGGCTAGCTAACACAATAGCTTATCCTAGATGAGAGGCAATTAATTAATTGCATGGACTAAGACCAGGGCCACGAGTAGGTAAGATAACATGCAAGTAATAACACTTGCCTCATTTCTTAAATTAGCAGTACTTCTACACTTTATAATCTGGCCTTCTTTCGTTTTCAGCAAAGACTCAAAGTGCAAACACCAGCATCAAACATGGTAGGCTGCGACCGACATTGTTGAAGCCGAGCAAAGTTTGCAAATGTGAGTAGTGGAAAATTAAGAGGAAAAAATTAAACTCATGCCCACCAGATTATATCCGAAGTCGATCTGAAACGTTATACTAGCTGATTAAAGCCAATGTTTTCTTTTTTCTAGAGAAAAAGATTACCGAAGGAGTCTTTATTCCACAAGCGAACACGATTGGAAAAATTAGATAAATTATCGCAGAAGGGCATGGGGAGATCATTCCAGCATTCCTTGACAAGAGAAGAAAAAAAAGAGACGGGTCGCTAAACCAAATAGACTCACAACGGAAAGGTCGAGGGAGGGGGAGATCGGAGCACGGATGGGTATTAAGGAGAATAGGGCAATGATCCGAGTGAGGGCGAGGAGGGTGATGGACAATCGATTGATTCAGGGAATAGGAACAGACAATTGATTCAATAAGTTCTTTGATAAAACCCCCAAAGCTACGAAGATTTGGCCAGGGTTTATTTCGTGCTGGAGAATCCGAGATCAAGGGTTTATTTCGTGCTGGAGAATCCGAGATCAAAAAGGCCCGGTAGTTATTAGGGAAAATGACGGCTAAGGACGTGTTTTAATAATTAATACCGTCAAGGATATTTTTAGCATTAACAAATGTTCTCAGCATGTCCTTGGCAGGTATTAATTATCAAAACACGTCATGGGCCGTCATTTTCCCTTGTTATTAAAGGGCCTCCGTCCAAGTTTATCCGTAGCAAAGAGAACTTGAACATTTTGGTGAAAAATGGAAAGAAAAGTACCAAAAAAAAAAAAAATATATATATATATATATATATATATTTTGATTGGCCCTTCCCCTTTCTCACCAACCAAATCTCACCAAAATGATGAGATTTTGTGAAAAATAGCTCCTCTTTCTCATCTCACCATTTAAACGAGCTATTAGGGAAAATGGAAGAAAGGAAAAGAAAAGAAAATGGGAGAAAAATGAGAGAGAAAATTTACTTTTCATAAAACTTAAAATTATTTTCTTCTCTTTTTCTCTTCCAACCAAACAATATTAGAAGATTTTTTTTTTTATAATTTTCCTCTCATTTTTTCCATTCCTTTCCTTAATTTGGAATTTATAGAATGTGATAGAAAGTGAGAGAGAAAAAATGAGAGGAAAATTGGGAGATAATGGAAGAAAATTTTCACTATTTATAAAATTTGAATTCTTTATTTTCTCACCTCTTTCTCTCCAATCCAAATAATTTAAAGTAAAATTTTTTAACTTTTCTTTCTTTTCTTAACTTTTCCTAAGTTCTAAACAAATCCTATGTTTCGGAAAAAATTTCAGTTCCGGATGAGTAACATGTGGTGCCCGCTCAATACATCCGAGCCATCCATTGCATTTTTGGACGACTTAAATTTGGAAAGAGAAAGAGGAGAGAAAAAGTGTTGGGCTGAGAGAAGGGGAGAGAGTTTTAATCCGAACCGTCTAAAAGTGTATTAAATGATCCAGATGTGCCGAACGAGTACCACATAGAATATACCTAACCCGCACCAAAAAATTTCTCCGTAAGTTCCAAAAAGAACCGACTTATCATGTCTTGCTCCCCACGTCGTCGCTTCCAAGAACTTACGAAACCCTCTCCCCCGTAACTATCAAACCCTCCCTTTAGAAACCCTCCTCAAAATCCCTATCTACTGCCCCTGCATCGACGGCATACGTCCACCGTTCACATTGCAGTGGCGGCGGACACAACGGAGTTGACAAGGTACTCCTAGTCCTACCCTACAGAACTTCTATCGCTACTGCACATTCTCCATCTACTTCCCCTGCACCCAGGTAACCTCCATCCTTCTTGTTCATTCTCTGATTCGTTGTCTCTGATTTTTCTAATAAATGTTTGGGGAACTTAAATAGGGGTCCTTTCCAACATAAATACTTAAGTCTCCATCCTAGTGGGTTTAAAAACTTATCTTTCCATCCTCAAATTCAAATAAATCCTAAACTACCCTTTCTCTCTCCTAATTTTCAAAATCCTTCTCTCTCCTTATCTTTTTTAATTATCCCAAATTTCTCTCCAATCTTTCAAACATTTCTCTCACCTAATCTTTTTAATTCTTTCTCTCTCCTAATCTTCTCTCTTAGCTACAAACACGTCATAAAAATCATGACAAACATGATAACCCGTAACTGCGTAACACTAATGAACATGATGAATTTGCAAACACTAGTGACAAACATGAAAACATTAGAGATCCATATTGATTGCCCAAAAAAATCATGACAAATTTTTGCAAAACTATCATGGAAATCATGACATAAATTTATCCTACAGATACATGACAGATTTATGCAAAACTGTCATGAAAATTAACCATATATAATACATCAAATTTCAGCTACAAACACGTCATAAAAATCATGACAAATTTCTGCATAAGGTTCGTTTGATCAAAACCCACAAATCTATGATAAACCCAAACCTCTGTAAACATAGAAACCATAAGCACCCATTATCCCCAGAATCATGGGATTATTTTCCCATTCCATATTTGAACGTTCAAGCTAAAAGGAAAGGAAAAAATAAATGAAACGGCAAATTCTGAAGGGGCAAAACTCTACAAAGAAGAAGACAATATCACCGGAATTTGAAAATCACCATCACCATCACCATCACCACCTCCGATTCCGAAGTAGATCGGTGAGTGGCGATTCAACCATGGTTCGACTTCGTAAGTTGTCGTCGAAACCCAAAACCTATTTATTTCCATCGATTATGATTATGCATATCCACTGCAATTTTGGTCTACAAAGTAGCGGTGCGATGGAGGTGTGACGGGAGGGGTTGCCGGAGAAAGGGGTACAACGATGGTGGTGCTACTGTGGTGGGTGGTTGGCTGATGGTGATCTGATGGTGATGGACGAAAATGACGATGGTGTATTGATTTAGGGAGTGGGGTTGGGTTGTATGGAGATATTATAGGATAAGTTCAAAGTGAAACAGTGGGGACGGGCTTCATAAATATAGGAAACATGATGGGGATGGGATTCTGTTAATAATGGAGATATTGTAGGGTTAGTCTTGTTTGAAATGGTGGGAATGGGATATATATATACACAATAATATATTTAATAAATGAATAGGGGTATAGTGGGTAATAATAGATTTTGAGGATAGAAACATAAGTATTTAAAGGCTATAGGATTGACACCTAAATAAGTAGGCCAGGGTAAAGAGGATGGCTAATTAATTTCTTCTTAGATTGCCGAAAATCCCCCTAAATTGATCCCAGATTTAGACACCCAACCCACTCCAGATAACTCATATTACAGGGATTTAATTCTTGGTATATGAATTCTAATATTGGGTTTGGAAAACCCTCCTGTTAAACATTCTGTGATTTTGGATTATTTTTTTGGCTTCTCAGGTTATTATGTGAAAGATCCAAGAGATAAAGAATGACTCGTTGCACAGTTAGAACAAAAGCTAGGGATGTGTTCAGGGCCGGACCAAGGGTTTTCAGTGCCCAAGTGCGCTCTTAAAGAGTTAATACTTGATAATTTTTACAGCAACAATCATGAGAAAACAACCCTATATAAAATTCTACTAATCATTATATACGAACACAAAATACAAAGTCTCCAAATAGGCAAGTACATATTATCTCAAGACCGCATGAGTATCACTTGAATATTACTCGTGTTGCATTTCTAAAAGCAAAAGTATTAATTAAATATGTATTAGGCTTAAAAAGAGTCATACTCAAACCCGCCCAAGTAGTAAAAATTTTGGAGTGCCCTAAAATTTGAAATTTTTGGGATGCCCAAGCCCAGCCAGGCCTCTAGGGCCTTGTGTCTGGGCCGGCACTGGATGTGTTGGGTGTCGGTAAGTGATAGTTGAAGACGTCCATGCGGATGGAAGTTAAATGACAACCTCAATTGGTCCAGAAGTGATGCAACCGGAACTACGATAACTGAACCACTTACATTTGAAGGCCAATTGATTGAAAACTCCGACTTCGATGTCTAGTTGTTTAGAAGAACTCTAACCAAGGAAACCCATAACCAGACACATAAACCCCCAGCCCTTAGCCCACAATTAAACACAAACCCCATCCCAAGACCAACAACCTAAAGCACAGACCAATTAAATCTTGCCGCCACAAAGACTAGACACCCAACGCCAGACAAACATACCCCTAAATCGGGAAAACAAAGACACAAACCGAGCCATAGAAAACACAGGACCAAAACACACTCATTTTCTTTATTCGACGCCCACATGTCAAAGGCACGCCTAGTCCTGAGGCGAGGCACACCCCCAGCACCTTGCTGACCCCCAGGCGAGGCGACTTGAAAAAGGCGAGCAAAAAGTGCAAAAAAGCGACCAGGCACAAAAAAAAAACGCACTTCTTTCAAATTGGTCTGAAAAAGCATAAAATCGCACAAATCAACGAGCTTTTTTCAAAAAAGCGCACATAACACATTTATTTTTAGAAATAATTATTTTTTCACATAGGTGCGCCTCTCTTCAAAAAGGTGCGGGCCTAACCTTGCGCCTCTCGCCTCAAGCCCAACAGAACTTTGCACCTCGGTGAGCCTTTCGCCCTTGACAACTATGATTCCATGTTTATTCCACAAAGTTTCATTGTATCAAACATGCTATCAATTTGATGGTGGAGTATTTTGGACGGTTGCCTTAAATATCATGTCGAAGGCCTTCTCAATGCATGAATTGAATTTTTGTGGATCCATGAAGCCCTTTTCCATCCGGATGGTGATTCTCAAATCGCCTACATTGCTCATGATCGTAATTGCCAGACTCTGCAAAACCATCATTCATCAACACACCATGAGAATTATACTGCTATATTGGATGTTGTTTAGGAAAATAAATTTTTTATATACTGGTCCACCTTATATGTGCAAATGACACTAATGACTATTGCCGATCAAAAAGGAAAAAAAAAAACCAAAAGGCACTATTGACTAAGAGGTCATGCAAAAGGAAGGGATAGAAGTTGACTAAGGTGGGTCCTATTTTGACTAGTGCTTTTGTTACTCAGAAAATGCCATGATCAATGCGCCGAGTTTATTTAACGGTACTAGTTTGTTATGTTGTATTCTCCTACACAAAAAGTGAACCTTGAACAATTGTAATTTGTTAGTTGGTCACAAAACATAGCTAGTTTTATGTCCATAACAGTAATTTTAACATTGCAATTAATTATAATATTTTATTTTGATTAGCTTTTTTAATTGTATAACTCGATCGAGCGTGTTTAGAAATGTTTGTGTATGATCAGTAGGATGGGCCACATGGGTTCACAATAGAGGTATTTCCCTAAATTTTTCATGACTCTATTAGTGGCCTATTTTACTCTAATGGGCACACCCCCCAACCCAACTCAATCATCTCATTATATAAGGACATAGTCAAACTTGAGCATGAGACCAAGTACGATGACAAATTTAATACCGTAGACATATATACACCCAAAAAACCATTGATATAAATAGTTGGATTTATAGAAAAACCAAAATAAAATTATACTAATTAGTGTACCTCTGGACTGCCGATAAATGTAAAATACAATCCTTTAATGGGGTGATTAGCCAAAGCCATTTTCTCAACTGGCCCAATCAAATTCGACATTGCTAAGCTCGAGTTCTTCATCATGTTGTGAAAGTACCGAGCTGCTACCTGCAATATCAGTTTCATGAATTTTATAATCTTCGATTATGATCCAGAAACAAGCATCAATTTTTTTTTTCAGGGAACCAAACTCCTTAATCTCTCCGGTAAAACTACCAGCATTCAAACCACCACTATTTCTCTCCATATCTCCATCATGTTCCGTTGCTACATTCAACTAACTTCTTCGCCACCACGACTACACAACCCCTCACTACTATCATCACGCACCGCCATCCACCTCTGTCATCTCTTCACCACCGTCAGCATATATCGTTGCCATTGTTTCACCATACCACCTTCGTTAACCACCATCACCTCTGACACTACCACCAGCCACACTGCCAACTACCACAACCACCGTTACCACCATTTTTCCACCACAACACCAGATCCAGTCGCCACCTCTTCATTAGCACTACCATATGACACTAATTAATAAAAATAAAATAGAACAATCACAAATATTTTAGCCACGATTCATTCATCTTTGTACGAGTTGTTTTTATTCAGCTCTTGATATTTTTATCAAATAGCTTTTCAACTTAAAAAGGTTCAAATGGTATACTGAACGTCACCCTCTGGAAGTTTTCTCTGGCATTTTTAGTACTTTAAATTGCACACAATACCAGCATTAGAAGATAAATTTTGGAGTGCATTTATAAGAAAGTAGAGTGCGAAAACCATTTTTCAAAATTTATACAAAATGACGTGGTCCGGTTTTTTCTTTTCATTTCAAATCAAAGCAACAAGAAGCATTTTTTTGTTTGTTTAAGAAATACAAATGTGATGAGATAGGACATTACAAATTACTCATAGAACATCCCCACGTGGTGCTCCAAAAGCAATTAATAATCACTCTATAATCTTACTGTACCTTTTTCTTGACCAAAATTCTAATGAAAAATAACATCATGTCAAAGTTTATATGCGTACCTCATGGCCTCTAAACTTCCTCAAAATCTCCGGTATCCAACCGGTGAGATAAACAACAGCAGAGTTTCTTTTCCTCTTGATGATCCAATGTGCTTCCTTCACAAATCTAAGTGGGTTTAAATTAGCATGATCATCAGTAACACCACCAGTTAACTTAGGTATGGAGACGGGCAAGAAGGTGAAGCGGTTTCCCCATGGCATCTCTGACTAGGCCTGTCAATGGATCGGATCCGATCCGGATCCGATCCGAAAAATCCGATCCGAATCCGAAAACAGAAATCCGTAATCCGATAATTAATCCGAATCCGATTATTACGGATCGGATCGGATTGGGATTTTTTCGGATCGGATCGGATCGAATCCGAATCCGAACTTTATTTATTTTTAACTTTTTTTAAATTTTTATTAAAAAAAACAGTAAATTTTTTATTTTGAACAAAAAATGTTTTAGAAGTTGTATTATTTTTAAAATTTTTTTTTTAAATTTTTAAAATTTTAAATTGGAAAATAATTTTTTTTTGAAAAAAAATTGTATTTTTAAAAATATATATTTTTTTTTTTTTGTTAAAATTTTTGAAGTAAAAAAGTTTTCGGATCAGATTCGGATTTTCGGATCAGATCCAAATTTTTCGGATCGGATCCGGATTACCACTATCGGATTTGAGTCTTATCGGATTCGGATCGGATCCAAGTCTTATCGGATCCGGATCCGATCCGACTCGTTGACAGGCCTATCTCTGACTTAGGTTTCACCATCTCTTCAATTGACTTGTACCCACCAAGGCCTCTGGTGTTTAGCAACACCAGTGCAGTGGCATTTGTGTTCCCCTACTGCTGATTATGATCATCCTTGGTTGATGATAATTGTTGCATGTACAGCCGAGTTCCCAAGAAGATTATCCCCGTAATTACGTCGTTTATCGTTTGTAATTAAATAACGGTTTAGGGTATGTTTCACTAACTAAAATAAGTACTTAGTTTTCAAATAAGTACTTATTTTTTGAATTAAATGTGATGTATTGTGAGAGAATAATCTGTCTTGTAAATCGAAAAATAAGTATTTAAAAAGCAAGAACCTTAACGGAACGGTTAACAAGGTCAAAAAGGCTCGGGTATTTTAACTAACACAAAAGGTTGATTTTTTATAGGGCAAAGTACATATTACTTACCTATGTCCTTTTCCCCTCAAATTATAAGAATTTAAGAAATGTTTCCTATTAAGTTGTTAATTTGAGATTGTAAATATGTGTGTATCTCATTGTTATAAGAAAGAAGACACTAATGCTGTGTTTGGTTTGTGTTTTGAAATTTTTTTTGAAAAATAGTAGAGGTAATAAGTGGAGGGAAATAGAGAGAAAAATGTTGAAAGTAGGGGAAATCTAGGATGAATTTTTTGAAAAATATTTTTTGAAAAGCAAAGAGAACAAGACATAAACTTCTTTGATCTCTAGATCCAGAGAAAGAGAAGAGAAGTATGTGGCGTACGCGGAAAACGGGCCCAATGTCGTTCGTGAAGTACGACGACAGCAGCGGCGATCTCCTCTTCTTTTGTGGCGGAGCACGCGAGCCCGTCCTTTTGTCTGCCGACACTGCGAACGCCTCGTCACCTACACCAGCCGCCCTGGCAAAACCTGGTCCTGCGATGTCTCAAGGGATTCTAAGCTGCTCATTACTGCAAGTGGGGATATGACCGTAAAGCTGCGGGATGTTAACACAGGGTATCAGAGTTGCTCATTCAATTTCGATTCTCCAGCAAGAGCCGTAGATTTCGCAGAATGGTGATAAACTAGCGGTGATTACCACTGACCAAAGGTCTGCTGCTATTCATGTCAAGCGCATTGATAGGGATCACAGCCAAGGGACTGCTAAGTCTGTGCTCACAATCAATGGCCTTAACGGAAGCGTTTACAGAGCTGTGTGGGGACAGCAGAACAAGACCATCATAAGCGCTGGTGAGGATGCTGTAATTCGTATGGGATTCTGAGACAGGACAATTGCTTAAACAGTCTGATAAGGAAACTGGTCATAAGGAAAACAGAAAGTCTACACATCCCGACCCTTTCTCCCGATTTTAATCCCGACGCTGACGTGACAGACGTCAGCAGCTGAAAAAAAAAAAAAAAAAAAAAAAAGCTGAAATTTTAATTTTGAAACCAAACCCAACCATTTTGGCATTTCCCCCAAACCACCGTCTGCAAAACGAACGGAGAGAGGGAGTGAGGAGGAGGACCACCGGCGACATCCACCACCACTGGCGACTCCCACCAGCCTCCACTTCCTGCGACCACCACCAGCCTCACCCTCCACTTCCGGCTACCACCACCAGTAGGAAAAATCTCCTGGGCCAGCAACGACACCACCACCGGCGCCGTTACCGACAACCAAGGTCTCGTTTTCTCTCTCTCTCTCTGGGTTGTTGATGACCCCTACGATTTCAGTCAATTCCAGCCTTTAATTTCTCTGTAACTTGTTCAAACCCAAAAAAATTAGGGCTTTTGAAATTGGGGATTTTTTGTTCGAACCCTAACTATAAGATTTTTGCTTCCTATATGCATCAACAGTCAAAGATTTCTGCTTCCGATATGCAAATTTTTGGTTCGGCCATCATCATTGTATTCAGTTGGGCTTGAACATTTGAAATTTTTGGTCCGGTCATCATCTAGTTCTAGCATGAAATAAGTTGATCATATCTCTCTTGTTTTGGTTCTTTTCAGTATGGATTTCCTATATATTCCGCAAAGGCCGTGCGATTTCGAATGCGACATCCCAGGTCTCCTATTGGAATAGGAAGTGATTCAGGAGATGAATTTGACGCTGGTAATGAGTCCACTGACAGCACTTTCATATGGACATATATTTCACTAGAATTCCCAATGGCTCAGGTGAGTTTAACAATTCATATCAGTTGGGCTTGAACATTTGAAAATCGATGCAAAAGTTCAATCTTCCAGAACCTGTTCTTTGCATAGGTGGAATTGTGCAAGTAGAGTTGTTGGGTATGGTGCAGAAACAAGAAATTGACAGTTTATACTACATATGGTTAGTTTGTCAAATTTTGGGTTGACCTATGTCCTTGATGTTGCTTTGATTTTGATGTTCCTACTTTACATGTTTGCTGCTGAATTTGTTACTTGTCCCTTTGTCATTTTCAGTTTACTGGACTTTATTGCTCATGCATCAAATGCGTTTTATCAGCATTGGCAGCAGATGGGTGGAGTAAGCATCGGAGATCCAATATCTGTGGAACTGCTCGAGGGCATGGAATGCTATAAGATGGAAAGAGAAGAAGGTTTCCGCAACTCAAACAAAGCAGTAAAGATGCTGAATCATTTGGTGGCAAAGAAGAGTAGAATGATTTGATAGCCAAAAAATGGAGATGTAATTACTAGGCCTATTTGTCCTACAGTTAAAATACTGGAATGTAGTCTATTTTTGTTTTGCAAATGAGGTTTAAACCTTTAGAGAGGAGAATGTAATCTTATTTATTTGGATGTGAATGATAATTAGCATGAGAATGACTCTATCTGGAACTATATGGTTTTATGGTTTTTGTTGTGAATGGATAACTTGACAATGGATTTTGGCTTGTGAATAATGATTTAGAATGAGAAATGCTTGGCGTGGGCTTATGCATAACTTGATGCTATTCCTGGTGTTATTCTTGTTGGACTGATTGAGACGCGAGACGTCGGGCTAGGACCAAAAATAGGGGAGATTCTGCCAAATTTTTTTCAGAACTTACCTTTGGGATTTGGTTTTACATTATACCAAGTCTATACTTAACTAAAAACCATACTTCCATGTGCTATAAACTAGCATTACTTCCATACTTCTAGGTGCTAAAAACCATACTTCCATTTTACATTTATACTTCCATGTGCTTCTAGGTACAATTGCAGAATGAACCAACAAAAAGAAAAAAAGAAGCAGCATTACACTAGAAAGCTATCATCCATATCTTCTTAAACTAAAAATCTATCATCCACAAGACCAAGAGTTCCATTGCGATACGGATCAAGAGTTCCATTGCACCAATAGTAGCATTAAACTTAAAAGTACAAACAAACATTAACTAGGACACGAAGCCGTGTCCGACACGCTTGCGATACGGATCAAGAGTTCCATTGCACCAATAGTAGCATTAAACTTAAAACTATAAACAAACATTAACTAGGATATGGATCAAGAGTTCCATTGCATATCAGAGATTCCATTTCATACAACATTAGAAAAATAACAAAGTGCTAGATTCACACCATGAAGCAAAAACTGAAATGCATACATTATAAATTAGTTTCCAACAAAATACAAGAAACTCCCTACATCAACAAGCAAGTCTTCTACTTTTTGCCATTATCCCTTGCATTCAACATTTCTGTAAAAGAGATTTGTCCTCCTCTCCAACCCTGCCCTTGACTTTCCATTACACTTGATTGCCCTCCTCCCCAAACTTGACTACTCGTGATACTTGATTGTCCTCTCCAAACTTCACTATTGAATAAACTTGGCATGTTGGTTTGTGAAGTTGGGAAGTTGTTAAAAAATTGGTCAAAGCCTGCTCCAGTTCCGCCTTGTGCCATACTTGGAGAAAATGGGAGGATAGCTCCGCCTTGTGCCATAGTTGATCGCATATTATGGGGCATCGTGTTGGGCCACAGCAATTGCCCCATGTAGCATGGGTAACTCTGGCAAAAAACAATAAAGTCTAACATGAAACACAATAAATGGATTATAGTACAAACTTAGTAAAAAGAAAAGTTTCTTACATTTACATTTTCAACACTCTCTTGTGTCCCAAACATATGGGCATCCGCAATCTCCTCAACCTCCTGAAATTAGTAAAACAATATAACTACTAAGCATTCAAGATAGGTATATGTACATAAAATAAGCAACAAATGAATATAAACTTATACCTTCGCTTTTTCATTAGACAATGTCTTATTTTTTGGTTCTCTTTTCTTCTTACCAATTTTTTCAACAAAACCTTGCTTTCTTTTAGACGGCGGTCTCCCTTTTCGACGAAGAGGTACCGGGTCAAGGATGATCTTACTCTCTTTGGAAGCTAGAACTTCATCTCCAAGTGAAAATGGATCATTAGGAGTATCGGAAACCATATTACTTCCACAAATTACCGAAGATTCAACCAACTCCTGTTTTAACTCCCGTAGCCGTCCCATCACCTTAGCATACTTCTCTTCACAATCTTCTGCCAAATCAGCAACCTCATTAAAGAGATTGCTCATGTTGTCATACCGACGTGCTTCAATTGTCCTTGACGAGTTATCGTAGTTGATTCGAATTTTGGTGTGGACCCTTTTCACATCTTTTCTCCATCTTCTCAAGACATACTTGTCAGGTACTCTTTGAATTCCCCTATCATGAAACACTATAAGTTGATGTCTACACACCATTCCTTTAGACTCAAACAATCGACAATTACAATTGGCTTCATTGGTCTCACCATTAAAATCAACGGTAAATGACACACGTTTTCTCCTTTTCTCTTCTCCATATGTAATCCACTCTTTTACCTCATACTCTAACCAAACATCATCCTTTATTTTTTTATCATAAGAACAATTAAGTTTCCCAACAAATTCACCTTGAAACTCTTTCGCCTTCGCATTCGTGTAAGCATTTTGAAATTGATTCTCTATCCCATCTTCAATTATGCATGGGATGTAAGATTGCGAACTTTTCGTATCTTCATTTTTTTCATTGTCCACCTTTCTCGCCAATGCATTCTCGTATTGCTCTACAAATTGCTTCAAGGTCGTTTTCGAATTGATGTAACCGTCAAAATAAGAATTCATACTCTCACTTCTCT
Organism: Rhododendron henanense subsp. lingbaoense; assembly: GCA_020567845.1. Taxonomy (NCBI): domain Eukaryota; kingdom Viridiplantae; phylum Streptophyta; class Magnoliopsida; order Ericales; family Ericaceae; genus Rhododendron; species Rhododendron henanense. Next base: position 16,996,985 of record CM036314.1, read on the forward strand.
GTGTGGATGACATTCCCGCCCAAAATACATCTTTCACAAAAGCCGGCACCCATCGGTTCCTCTCTAAGTACAACCCATGTAACCATTCATTATCTTGAAGATCGTACTTTTTGATGAACTTTTCCCAAGCATCCTCAAATTCATCTTTTGTAAGTGATTCATAAACCACACTATGCAAACAAGGTGAAATTGATTTATATGCGTCGTATTTTCCCAACTTTTCTGGCACTTTTTTCAAGATGTGCCATATGCACCACCGGTGTCGAGTATTAGGAAATACGTCTTCTATAGCATTCTTCATGGCCATACATTGATCGGTAATAATCGCTTTGGGAGCACAATCCCACATGCATGTCATCCAAGTCTTAAATAACCAAGAGAATGACTTGGTGTCTTCATGAGATACAAGTCCACATCCCAATAATATCGACTGACCATGATGATTGATGCCTACAAATGGAGCAAAAGGCATATCATACTTGTTTACCAAGTATGTTGTGTCAAATGTCACAACATCACCAAACTCCTTACAAGCTGCCCTACTCCTTGCATCAGCCCAGAATACATTCCTCAATCGACCCTCATCATCCAAATCCATGGCAAAAAAGAAGTCAGAATTGTCGGCTTTCATCTTCATAAAATAACTATGCATCGCCTCAGCATCTCCTTCAACAAGTAATTTATATCGCTCCGTACTCATATAATTTCGACAATCCTTCTGAATATATGGAAGGTTATCATGCCCCCCCGCCTGAATCTGAAGTGAGTCATAAGTCTTATACAACGGAATCCCGGCTTTATCATTCAATATGAGCTTCCTTTTTACATGTTCATCAAGAACCCTATTACTTTTGTAAAACTTGGACTTTCCCGGGCTATATTCATGATTGTGCTCCAAGACAACCCGATTTAACCTCCACTTTCCATCCGGACATATAGCAAAATTAAGGCGAGCCGGACACTCAGTTTTTGTTTGTGGCCGTGGTTTGACCGGATTGGTTGTATTGACCTTTGCCTTTCCACCGCGACGACATTGAAAAGTAATATTCCTCAAGTTTCCATCTCTTCCCTTCTTGTTAGTTCTTTTAGCCACAGCAAACCCATTTTCTTTAGCATATCTTGAGTAATATAGATAGGCATCATTTGGTGTGTCGAATATCATTCCCTCATTTGGTTGCTCAACTCTATCTTCAAAATTTTCTGTTTCCTCCTTTCCATCTTCATTAGTACATATCTCATCACACTCTTTTTTAGAAGAACCACTCGATACCTCTTCTTCATCTCCTCCATTGTACCCACTCCATACCTTCTCTTTCTCATTAGTATATATCTCATCTTGATTTAATGATCGATGAGGCATTGTCGAAGGAACAGAATCTGGCGACATCGGAAACATCACCTACATGTTCAACAATTAACTAAGGTCGATAAGTATTATCACAAGATAGGACACCAAATCAATAACGACTTCATGAGATAAAAAAAGAGGGCACCAAATCAATAACGACTTCATGAGATAAAAAAAAGAGGGCCAAGTCATGCATCATTTTCACAACAAAATTAATTTTTTCACCAATAGGCATCAATAATTTCAGTTAAACAAAATCTCTAATTTCAGTTAGACAAGAAACCCTAATTTCAGTACATGCATTTTTTCTTCTTTCAAACCATTTAGCATACAAGTAGACTGCACTGCAGTTACTCAAGGAACAAATTAGGCTACTCTCAAAACAGAACTGATCATAATCAAAACATCAATTGTCACTGTTGTCATTACAATTCTAGATCAAGCATGGAACTTACACACTTTTTAGCTACTCCAAAAAGAACCAAAACAAGGGAGATATGATAAACTTATTTCATGCTAGAACTAGATGATGACCGAACCAAAAATTTCAAATGTTCAAGCCCAACTAAATACAATGATGATGGCCGAACCAAAAATTTGCATATCGGAAGCAGAAATCTTGACTATTGATGCATATAGGAGGCAGAAATCTTCTAGTTAAGGTTCAAACCAAAAATCCCCAATTTCAAAAGCCCTATTTTTTTTTGGGTTTGAACAAGTTACAGAGAAATTATAGGCTGGAATTGACTGAAATCGTAGGGGTCATCGACAACCCAAAGAGAGAGAGAGAAAACGAGACCTTAGTTGTCGGTAATGGCGCCGGTGGTGGTGTCGTTGCTGGGCCCAGGAGATTTTTCCCGCTGGTGGTGGTCACCGGATGTGGACGGTGAGGCTGGTGGTGGTCGCCGGAAGTGGAGGGTGAGGCTGGTGGGAGTCGCCGGTGGTGGTGGATGTCGCCGGTGGTCCTCCTCCTCACTCCCTCTCACTGTTCGTTTTGCAGATGTTGGTTTGGGGGAAATGCCGAAATGGTCGGGTTTGGAGGGAAAATTGAAATTTCAGCGTTTTTTTTTTTTTTTTTCAGCTGCTGACGTCTGCCACGTCAGCGTCGGGATTAAAATCGGGAGAAAGGGTCGGGATGTGTAGACTTGGAAAAGATTACGTCCCTCTCAAAATCGGCAGATAGCTCATCTTTCCTCACTGGTTCGATTGATAAGTCTGCTAAACTTTGGGGCACCAGCTCATTGACGCTTACCAAGACTTACGTTTCTGACGCACCAATCAATGCAGTTGCTATGTCTCCCTATCATGATCTTGTGGTGCTTGGAGGTTGGCACCTTGCTTCAGGCAAGGGCGGAACTATGAATTTATTCCGCCTTTGGCTAACCAAAATTTATATATATGAACCAAAAAAGGAAAACTCGTATATAAATATTTAACCATATTTTTAAATATAGAAACTGTCTAAAAAAATCAAGTGCTCTAATTTTCAATCCGTTTGAACCGGTGCGAAGATCTAATTTTTCTGATCATATTATTATAAAATATCATAATTAATATTTGTCTCTAGAGCTCCCATAATCAAGTATCTACACTATAAGATTCCAAATAAAATGCAGATACTTGATTATTAGAGTCCTAGAGACAAAAATTAAATATGACCTTTTAGGATAAAATGATCAGTCAGAAAAATAAGATCTTTGAATCGTTTAAACGGAGTTGGCAAAAAAAAAAAGAATCGTTTAAACGGATGGTGGATTGAGCTAGGCTGAATGGGAGGATGGTGGGTTGGGCTAAATTCTTTTGGACTGAAAATTTACATATATATATATATATATTTATTTATTTATAAATTTCGGGATTGCACCTGGGCTACAGCCCAATGCAGTCTTGGTGTAGTTCCGCCCTTGGCTTCAGGTTGCGAAAGAAGAAAAGAGAAAAACCGTTGTCGCTGGAACTTTGAAGCCCAAATCTTTGGCCCGAATGTTGAAGAAGAAATAGGCAGCGTGGATGGTCACTTGGGACCAATACTTTCTTTGGCATTCCACCCGGATGGTAGAAGTTTTTGTACTGGAGGCGGGGAGGGCCACGTTAGCTGGCACCATTTTGAACCAGATTACTAACTGACTGACTGTTGGTTAATTTACAATTTGATTTTCAATTTCCTGATGGTTTGGCTGAATTTATGCTCATCTACAACGCAGAGATTATTTCCTCGGCTGTGGTTTCTATAATAGCTCTAACACAACTTCAGAAAAGAAAGAAGACACTCCAATGGCCAGAAAAAAATAAAAAATTCAGAGAGGAGGGAGAGACAAATTTGGCAAGTAATTTAATTCTTACGACTCCAAGCTTGACTTTGATTTGTTTGACACGATCAAGAGAAAACGTTACCGTAGTTATTACGTTGGGACGGAACTCCACTCCAATCTTCACCGGACCGGATTAGTGTCAACCCATCTTTGACAAAGGTCAAACCAAAATCCAATACCGTATTCGCAACGCCAGCGAAAACATGACCCAAACCCCTAAAAATCCCATTGTTTTTTCCATCCCTTCTCGAGCTAGATTCACAAGAAGGGAATGTTAGGGGAGAGAAGGATTGTCAGCTCTTTGAAAACAAGAAAGAATTGCTCCCATAAGAGAGTAACCGTTGCTGAGGGCGTGGTGAAGCTTGAAAATTATGTGTCTGGCTGCATTGCTAGTAGGGTATTTGATTAGGTGAACTTCCCCATAACGCACTACAAGAAAAAATGGCTTTCCCGGCGTTTATAAAACGCCGGTAAAAGTGAAATAAACGCCGGCAAAAGCCTTCCCGGCGTTTTTCCCGGCGTTTTCGATAAACGCCGCGACTGCCGGGCTCGGGAATACTATACGGCGTTTACCAAACGCCGGGAAAGGACCCGGCGTTTTTCCCGGCGTTTTCAAAAACGCCGGTAATAGTTTTCCGGTGACCGGAGCTGGTGACTTTTACTGGGGTTTGTTAAAAACGCCGGGAATAGTTTTCCGGCTACAATCCATACTGCCGCCGGTGAAGGAAATCCCAGCGTTTACTAAACGCCGGGAATAGTTTTTTTTTTTATAAAAAAAAAATACTGATACCATTTTTACCCGTTCATAATTCATCATGATCAACATAACAAACATATAAGTAACAAATACACATACAAACAATCCATAATATCACACAAATCTGCCTCTTATATTTCTGAATGAAAAATACATTGTCCACTATCAAACTGCATACAATGTCTCGTAACTATACCTTGAGAGTACACTACTCAACAAATAAAAAGATAGAGCTTTCCGAATTCTTCTTGTACTGACGAGGCCTTTCCGCTAGTGAACGTGTGCACCGTTCTCACGACGTTGTACGTACAAGAAAGCCAAGTCATGGACGGGCTTGGGGTTCAAGTGCCGCAATTTCTTTGACAACCTGGGCTTGGGGTTCAAGTGCCGCAATTTCTTTGACAACCTGAGCTTCGTCCGACTCGAATTGTTCATCCTCTGCATCATAACAAACTACTAATACTTAGAGATTCTACCAAGAATCCTAATGAGAACAGTAGCCACAAATGGAAATTTTCATAGTCATTCAAAACATTGGTCCAAATATTTCTCGACAAATGCATATTGAAGAAGCATAAAAGTAGAGTTTAATCAGCCAAATAAAACATTCTTTTTTGAACAGCCAGCCAAATAAAACATGTAAGCCAATAGATGTACAAGCGTATATCAAGGATTCAAGGTAGATACAATCACTCAATACCTTTGATAGAAGGCCAACCTTTGGCTGCTTAAAATTTCTATCGGCATTACTTTTAGCCACAACACACTCACCAGCCCAAAATATCTACCGCTTGGCCCAAACAACAGTCTTGTTATCAGGAGCCTCACACACTGATTTCCACTAGAAGTACAAACCCAATGCATAAGACAATGGCAAAGGTAAGTATTGGTACCCCCATCAAGCCGATGAGAGTACAGCAGATAAAGCAATGGCAAAAACCTCCACGCTCCTCCACCAACATGACAAAAAGAGCCCCGGCTCTATTCTAAAAGAAATTAAGCACGAGAGGGGTGTTTTCTGACAAAAAGAGCCCTGGTTTCGAGCAAGATCGTTAAAGAATATATCCACAAAGCCATAACAGAAATTAGCATTATTTTGATTAATTGATTCTATTACAAAAACAGTTGTATTTACTTTACACATTCAAAGAATATATTAAAGTGGTCTAAAGCCCTCGATGATAGAAATGAATAGACTCCACCAGGAAAAAGGGAACTCACGGTGTTTTCAGGTTGGCAATCTGCGTCAATGTTGAAGGGATAGGGCAAGTCAATTGATTGTTCTTCAAATTCCTGCATTAAAGTGCACATAAACCCTCAGTTGAGAGAGCTAAAAACTTTCCATAGTGATCAAATCAAACTGTACTTCAAGCGTTAACTCACAATAGCTCAAGCTGCTTAAGCTTAGATATTGAGAATGGAATGCCTCCATGTAACAAATTAGTGGATATTCCCAGCCTACATCATGTAAACACAACCTTCAAAAACATGCAACTCTCCATCGATTAAATAACACGAACTTCTCAGGATTACTAAACATTTCACCAGAAGATAACACATCACAATATTACAATGAAGAAGAGACTAGAAAGTGAAGTATTACAGTAATATTAGAGAAACACAGTTGCCTATCTCATCTGAAATTTGACCAGTAAAGTTGTTTTCCTGAAGATCTCTGCAATATTTCAATAACACATCAATCATCGAAACTAATAACCTTTGAAAACTTCTGTAGAAACTAAAAAGATCATCAACAGATTGTGTAACTCCATCAACAAAGGGGTTTATCATTTCCTACAAGCAAACCAAGCTTTTTGTGCCCTAACCCAAATCCTCCTTCCCCACGACTCCCTCCCTCCCTAAATAGACTGCCCTAACTAGAATCCCAACCTTGACCACCGAAGCCCAACTCCACCGGAGAAAATAAAGAGACATTGTGAGAGTCATGTGAACAACTTTAAAGACATAATAAGAACTCCTTTTATATAGTCATGCATACAAAGTCTACAACAAACAAGATCATGTGAACAACTCCACCAAGTACCTGATATGGATCAAAGCTTTCATTGTTAGAAACAATAAGAAAGGTTGCTAGACAAACAAGCTGCCACAAGGCCAAATGAATAAGTGTTAATGAAAATTGATATCATGAAGTTTAAAATGAGAATAAACCCAATCAGATGGAGAAGACGAGATTGAAACAGAGATCTGGAAAAAAAATGAATATACTAAAACTAAAACAGGACAAACTAAAACTAAAACAAGATCTATATATCAGCCCAACCATAGAGATTTGACACCAGAGTTCTCGGCCATAGTCAAACAAGGCTGAAGAAATCGCAAACCCTAGTTGATCTTTGTAAGACGAGAACGGCTCATCCGTGCCCTTGCTCTGCGTAATGTCCTTCACAAGCTCCTCATACTCCTTCCTCTCCGCCAATTCCTCTAACTTCCTCAATCTCGCTTTCAATTCCTCACTCTAAACACAAAAAACCCAAAAAAAATCAAAATCAAAATCTCAATTCCACAAAACCCTAAGTAATTTTTCATAGGGAAACAAACGGGGCTAACCTTTTCTCTAGGTTTGGGGCAGGTGAAGATGAAGTCGGATCCGGATAAGAGGCGGAGGAGGGGCTTGTAGGGGACGGAGGAATGGGAGGAGAGGTCGGCGGCGGATTGACAGAGGTCTTGGGGGAGGAGAGGGTCGGAGGAGGCTCAGGTGAGGAATAAGCTAGCACATAGAACGACAGCGTACACGGCGATCAACGACGATAAGGAGACACAAAACGACAGCGGGATGACGAAGCAAAGATCAACGATCAACGACAAACAGAAACATACAGAACGACGGCGAGCAGACCAACGGCACACAGATCGACAGATCGGGAGGCTCAGCGACACAGATCAAAATCTTCGTGAAAGGCGACGGGAGAAGCAGGCAGATCGATGGCGTGGACAGATCGTCGGCGTGAGGGAGTATTAGCGGTGGTGGGAGGGCGTGGGAGAGGCGGCACCTCCTCCCCTCCGAAACCCTAGGCTACAGCGGCGGCAAGAGAGTTGATTTTAGAGAGAGAGAGCGCACCTGTTGTTTAAAATGAGGGCAGCGCCTGGTTGGGATAAATGAGAGCGGGGAACTTTATTGCTCCGTGTTTACTTAAGCCGGGGTTTTGTGCAAACGCCGGGGTGTAAATGCGGGGAAAACCCTTTTTTCTTGTAGCGACGGTTTGTTTTGTGGGAATCGATCAAAGGATTTTTTTGACAAGTAATCATTGAAGTATTTGTCATAAAAGTCCAGCGACATTCCGGCGAGGAAAGAAGGGACGATGTGGTCTTCTAGCTTCACTTCCATCCTTTTCCATTTTTGGACTCCCTTCCTGTCTCCAACCTGTTTTTTCAAAAGTTTTTACTAAGAAGTGAGGAATTTAATTTCAACATAAGGTGCATGCGTTGAAATTTTAATTGAGAGAGAGAGAATGTATATACCATGATGGAGGAAAAACGTGGATTGATGGGGAGGAAGACATTCTTGAGCAGGGTCAATAATTGTGAGTCATCAAATGGAATTGGAAGAATACAGAATGATAACACCGAGCTGTTGAAGTACTGTCCGTTGGGGCTACTTGCATATCACTCCTATCGGACGATTCGAATGTACCGAACATGTACCACATGGGATTCATTCACTCCGCACCATAGTTTTAAAAATCGACCGGTACGAACCGTATCGGCCGGTTCGTACCGGGATTTGAGGTCCCCGATTCGGATATGGACCGATATAACGGAAAGATTGAAATTCACAGGTGAACCGGCCGATACTCGATACGTATCGGTCCGTAACCGATTCGCTTGGACCGGTTCCCGGTTCGTACCGGTTCGGCCAAAAAAAAAAAAAAAAAACAGAGCATCTTCCACTTTTTTTTTTTCGAAACTCATAATGTTGTTTATGTCAATTATATCGAAACTCATAATGTTGCATTTTTCTCATATTTGTAAAATCTTATTGACTTGCGGGTTTTTGATAAATTATCGGATATTTCACATGAAGAGAATGGGCTATTACATGTCTTAAATTAATTAAAATGTGATAATTTAAGCCAATGTTGGGGGAAAAAGTATATTTTTCAAGTTTTATACATGTTGTTCATGATTTTTAAAAATTCACGACCGCGACACCCGATTCCCGCGACGTATGACCGATACGTCCCGATACCGATATACCGCGACCGATACCGTGACGGCGACCGATACCGAGATTTAAAACTATGCTCCGTACAGAAAAATTTCTCCCCAAGTTCCAAAAAGAACCTTTTCCCGTAACTATCAAATCCTATTCCTCGTCAACACCCCTTTCACCCCATCCCCTACAACTCCACCGACTTATCATGTCTTGCTCCCCGACGTCCTCGCTTCCAACAACCTACGAAGCCCTCTCTCCCGTAACTATCAAACCCTCCCTTCAGAAACCCTCCTCAAAATCCCTATCTACTCCCCCTGCGTCGACCGCATACGACAGCTGTCCACCGTTCACATTGCGGTGGCGGCGGACACGACGGAATTGACGAGGTACTCCTGCTCTACAGAACCTCTATCGCTACTGCACATGCTCCATCTACTTCCCCTGCTGATGTACACCCAGACCCAGGTAACCTCCATCGTTCTTGTTCGTTCTCTGGTTCGTTGTCTCTGTTTTTCCTAATAAATGTTTGCCGAAAATACCCCTAAATTGATCCCAGATTTAGACACCCAACCCACTCCAGAAAACTCATATTACAGGGATTTAATTCTTGGTATATGAATTCTAACATTGGGTTTGGAAAACCCTCCTTCTAAACATTCTGTGATTTTGGGTTTTTTTTTGGCTTCTCAAGCTTCACAAGTTTATTATGTGAAAGAACCAAGAGATAAAGAATGACTCGTTGCAGTTAGAAACAAAAGCTAGGGATGTGTTAGATGCCGGTTAATGGTGAAAGGGAAGAATATGATGTCGGCACGTATTGAGCCTTATGTGGTGATTAGAGGTGGCAAATGGGCGGGTTGGGTCGGGTTTGGACGGGTTGAAATGGGTCACGGGTCGAATATGGGCGGGTCAAATATGGGTCAAATAGCAAACGGGTTGAAACGGGTCGGGTCAAATACGGGTTAAGTCAAACACAAACCCGCCCGACCCGACCCGTTTTACTCTCTCTCTCTCTCTCTCTCTCTCTCTCTCTTATTTTTTATAACTTTTTTTTTCCCTTTCCTTCTTTTTCCCCTTTCTTCTCCTCTATTCTTCCCCCGGTATGGGTTGAATATGAGTCCAGTACTTTGTAAATGTCAAAATTCGTAAAAAATATATAACTAGTAGAAGATAAGGTTAAGCTCAAAGAATCCTAATCAATTTTTCTATCAAAATTTTGAACGGGTGTTGGAATTAGTAAACGTATGATCTAATCTCTCTTCTCCTTTAAAAAACGGCATATGAGTGTAGCCGGATTGGCAGCACTACACGTGTAGTGCGGGGTAAACTACATCACCCCCGGGTCCAACTAATGCACCCCCAAATTCGCTAGGACTGCTACAGCACCCCCAAATAATGATCGAAACTCATAATTTTTTTAATAAAGCCCAAAAAATTATGAGTTTCGAACAAAATTTGGCAAAATATGCATAATAGCTATCTGTTTGTACGAGAATCGAGTGTGCCACGGCCTCTAGTCTATTCTAATAGAGAGCACCAGTTGAAAACCCATGAATCGATCAAGTAATTATTGAACGCTTTGGGTCAGGTTTTGTACCAGAAATTAGATTTTGGAGGGTATTAGGATTTACTGGGTTTGTTCTTGGAGGAGAGAGAAGAAGAAGAGTATCCAATTTTCCCGTTTTGCACTTTAATTTGATCAATTTTCTTTACATGTTTTGTTTATATAAAGAGAGAAAGATAGAAGATTTAAATACTTCCAAATCAATTGAGAGAGAGAGAGTAAAACAAGTTACGGGATTTGGAGTAAAACAACTCTTATGCAGAATGGGTTTTTGAATTCAAACCCATATTGAACCCATTTTCAACCCATCTAAACCCATGTAAATACGGGTTTATATGGGTTGAACCCAAATCAACCCGTTATGTAATATGGGCGGGTTGGGTTGAATTATAAATGGGCGGATTGGGCGGGTTAGAAAAATATGGGTTGAGATTGCCACCTCTAGTGGTGATAGTTGAAGACGTCCATGTGGATGGAAGTTAATGACAACCTCAACTGGTCTCGAAGTGATGCAACTGGAACTACCATAACTGAACCACTTACATTTGAAGGCCATCTGACATCGACTTCGATGTCTAGTTGTTTCGAAGAACTCTAATGTGGGCAATTCGGTTCACAGGTTGTGACCACATTTTATTTATATTTGCGATGTGTTCATTATATTTTGTTTTTTGTTTTTTTTTTTGGAGTTGTGTTGCTTCTTATTTCGAGTCAATTGTTCTTTGATGCATTGAGTTGACTGAAACTGCTAAGAGGATTAGCTATGCTAAGATTTGTGTTGAAGTTGATGTCACTGCTTCTCTACCTCATTTAGTGGACCTTCTTACTACATCTGGGAGGAAGGTTTCCATTGCTATTAAATATCCTTGGAGGCCTTTAAAATGCGATTCTTGTAGGGTGTTTGGCCATGCTGAGTGCAACCAAAAGGTGGTGCAGCCTCCTGTGAAATCAGTTGACATCCCTGATAAGGGACTGAATGCTCCTAGGGGGAGAGTGTGGGTTGTGAAACCAGGTGGGGGAGACTCTGACCCAACCCCATTGGTGGTTTTTGAGCCTGCTGTAATCATGCCAGCTTCTACTGTTAGGGAGCTTCCATGTTCTAATCAATTTGAAGCTTTACAGTTGGGGGACTCTACTATTGACACTTCTGTAGGGCTTGTGGGTGTAGAGGTTGCTGAGGAGAGTTTGGGTTCTGGTGATTCAGTTATTCAGGACTCCTTGGTCGGTGCTATTAATGGGTCTGATCCCAGTTCAAGCAAGGGTATGGAGTTGGTTCAGGATGATACTCTACCTGATGTTCTTGGGGTGGGTATGGCAGATCCTGATGCTTTGTTCCAGGCTTTGACTTCTAAGGAAATGGAGAACATCCACAAGCCTAATGAAGGGAAGAACCCTGGGGCAGCTAAGAGGGGAAGGAAACCTAAGCAGCGATGATCAAGTTCTCTTCCTGGAATGTAGGGGTCTTAACAACCCCACTAAACAAGGTGAGGTTAGGAAGTTCATTCATTCCAATAGATTGTCTTTGATGGGAATTGTTGAATCGAAAATTAGACAGGAAAATATGGCAGGTGCCATGAAGAAGTGTTTGCCTGATGGTTGGGATTTTGTTCACAACATTGGGACAGGTTCTGTTGCTAGGATAATTGTGGTGTGGGACACTCAGGGTCCAAAGGTCAGTGTGTTAGCTTCCTCTGATCAAATGATGTTACTTTCTGTTCAGGTGGAAACTAGAATTTTTGCTCTCTCTGTTGTGTATGGTTTTAATCAAGTAGGTCCTAGAAGGCAGCTTTGGGATGATCTAAGGTCTGGTTTTGCTTCTATTGGTGACCAACCTTGGATTGTTATGGGAGATTTCAATGTAGTTAGATGGCAGAATGAGAAGTCTAACTCTAGTCACTTTGATGCTAATGCTACGAGGGAGTTTAATAGTTGTCTAGAAGATATTGAAATGGAGGAACTTACTTCAAAAGGCCTGTGGTTTACTTGGTCTAATAAGCAAGTGGGTGTGGGACATTGTAGTTGTAGGTTGGATAGAGCTCTTGTTAATTCACCATGGCAGTCTGAGTTCACTGAATCTGAAGTTGTTGTCCTTGCTCCTACTGTATCTGATCATTGCCCACTTCTAGTGACAGTGCTTCCCTACAAGGGAGGAAGGAAACCTTTTAAGTTCTTTAACTTCTGGATGAATCATAAACACTTCTCTCATCTGCTTATTCAGTCATGGGATAGGCCAGTGGATAAAGTAGGGTCACCTATGTTTATCCTTTATGAGAAGCTTAGAAGACTAAAACCATGTTTGAAGAATTTTAATAAGGAGTTTTACAGTGATATTCAGAATAGAGTGAAGGTGGCTTGGGAGGAGCTTAGTAACATTCAGACTTGGTGTTCTCAGTTACCTGGGGACCCCATTCTGATGGAATATGAACGACTTTGCCTTCTGAATTTCAATGATCTATGTGTTGCTGAGGAGGCTTGGTGTAGGCAGAAATCCAGGGTTCGTTGGCTACAATTGGGGGATAATAATACTAGATTTTTCCATAAAAAGGTTGCTAGTCATAGAATGAGGAACCAGATTTTATCCATTTGTGATGAGAATGGTCAGCGTTTGGAAGATATTAAGGAAGTTAAAGGGGAGATTCTAAGGTTCTATCAGAAATTGTTAGGTACCAAGTTCAATCAGAAAAGACCTTCAGAGGAAAGACTTCACTTTGCTAATACAGTTCCAGTCTCATTTCATGAAGGCCTTACCTCTCCTATCACTCCTGAAGAAATCAAAGGGGCGCTTTTTTCCATTGATGGTGATAAATCCCCAGGTCCAGATGGCTTTAATGCTAGTTTTTTCCAAAAGAATTGGGTTGTGGTTGGCAAAGAGGTAATAGATGTTGTCCTTTCTTTCTTTCACTCTGGTTCTCTACTTCGAGATGTCAATGCAACTACGCTAGTATTAATTCCAAAGACCAGTTGTCCTCAATCTATGAAAGAGTATCGTCCAATTGCATGTTGCAATGTAATCTATAAGACTATTACCAAATTGTTGGCTCGAAGATTGCAACCAGTCCTCCCCTTTGTCATTAACAAAGCTCAGGCTGCCTTTGTTAAGGGCATATCTATATCTGATAATATTCTCTTGATGCAAGAGCTTGTTAGAAATTACCAGAGGGATTCTGGGGTGCCTAGGTGTGCTATTAAAATAGATCTTATGAAGGCGTATGACTCGGTAGACTGGGAGTTTTTGTTTGAAGTCATGTATCACCTCTGCTATGTTCTCTGTTGTGGTTAATGGTGAACTTGAAGGTTTCTTTAAAGGGGCAAAAGGGCTTAGGCAAGGAGACCCAATCTCTCCCTATCTCTTTCTTTTGGTCATGGAGGGGCTGTACTCTATTCTTCAAAGGAGGATCTCTCAGGGGCCTTTCACTTTCCATCCAAAGTGCAGTTTGCATTCCATTTCTTTCCTTGCTTTTGCTGATGATCTTTTTCTTTTGGCTGGAGCTGATCCATCTTCCATTCGTATCATTAAAGATGCTTTGGAAGAATTCTTTCATTCCTCTGGTTTAAAACCTAATCTCGACAAGAGCCAACTCTTTTTTGCTGGGGTAAGTTCTATGGTTAAAGAGGAAGTCCTGAATATTCTTCCTATCCCAGAAGGGTCATTACCTGTTAAATACTTAGGGGTGCCTCTCATTTCAACAAGGCTAAGGTATGAGGATTGTGTGCAATTAAAGGAAAGGACTCAACAATGTATTGAGAGCTGGACAAATAGGTCTCTCACTTATGCTGGTCGAGCTTTACTTATCCAATCCGTTCTTTTCAGTATGCAGACTTATTGGTGTTCTCTCTTCATTCTACCACAGAAGATTATAAAAGAGGTGGAGGCTATGCTTCGATCCTTTTTGTGGTCTGGGCTTAACCTTACAAAAGTGGGTGCAAAAGTTAGTTGGTTTGCTGTTTGCACTCCAAAAGCTGAAGGGGGTTTAGGTTTGAAATCCTTGCAGATTTGGAATAAAGTGTCAATGATGCGCCATTTGTGGGCTTTGTGTAAAAAAGAGGACAATTTGTGGGTGAAATGGATCCACAGTTACTTAATTAAGGATCAAAATTTTTGGGTTATGAAACTGCCACAGGATTGCTCTTGGACTATGAGGAAACTGATGAAGTTGAGAGGGCTATGTCAGTGTTGGGTAAAGCATGTTATTGGCAATGGACAGAGAACCTTTTTTATGGTTTGATAATTGGCACCCTAATGGTCCTTTATACAAGCTGTTTAGTGATCGTGCCTTTGCTAACCTAGGAAGGTCAAGTTCAGCTAGTAAGTTCAACACAGCAAATTTATAGGTTAACACAATTGCAGATTCAAGTATCAACAAAACAACAAGATCACAGATTCTTTGAAGCCCAAAATCGGAATTATCTAAGCACAATTGAGTAACACCAACTGTTTGCACCATTATATGTCAAAGGGAAAGTCAATACCCATACCACAATGTTCTATTTCATGACTTGCAAAAGATGATCCTTGGTGAGTTTGGGGAGAAACTTGATCAAGAGCGCCACTAACACTGTCTTGAACCTATGCATCACTTCAGCAAAAGTAATTCATCAGATTCGTAGGTTAATTCCTAGCTCACTTCAACCTTTTACGGATAGAGAAGATGAGGTTATTTGGGCTATTTCACCTACTGGCCTTTATAATACCAAGCATACTTGGGAGGCTCTTAGAAATAGAGGAGAGAGAGAGTCCAGTGGGCTTCTCTAGTGTGGTTCTCTAGAAGTGTTTCTAAATGGTCGTTCATATTGTGGCTTGCTTGTTTAAGGAGGCTTTCTACAAAGGAGAGACTCTGTCAATGGGGAATGACCATTGATTCAGTATGCGTGTTATGCTCTCAAAGGGATGAAACACTGCAACATTTGTTTTTTGCTTGTAGTTATTCCAGAAGTATTTGGATGGTTATTCTTCATAGATTCCTGGTTCAGAGGGATCCGGAGGAATGGGAAAGTGAACTTATGTGGGCCATTGATCATTGTAGAGGTGAAAGCTTCAAGGCATTCTTGCTCAAATTGGTTTTGGCAGCTGGGGTTTATTACATTTGGTTGGAAAGGAATTCTCGAGTTTTTAGAGGGATCCATTGAGGAGCTGCTCAGGTATTGGCGAGTATTGAAGATAACGTGCGACTTCGGGTTTGCACTTGGGAGCATTTTCCAAACTCTCTTGAAAATCAAAGACTATGCTATAGCTGGAATATTTCAGGTAGAGTTCTTGGGGCGTAAATATGTATAGAGCTGGTAGTTTGTATTAGGCTTTCCTTTGTATAGGTTCTTGTATGAGGGTTTAACTCCCCTTGTTTTTGTGTTGCTTGGTTATAAAATGCACAAGTTACCAATAAAAAATAAAAAATTTGCTGTGTTGATATTAGATTTAAAAAATTTATATAATCCAACTTTAGGTTGTGTGGTTATCCAGAAATTGGAACTTAGGGAGTAAACACCTTCATTCTTGACATACTGAAAAAACTAGCCCTCTGTCAACGCATTCATTCAATAACCTTTCTTACCATTTTTATTTGGCAATAAAAGTAAAGATGTGTTTTTGTATTCTTATTGGTCTGTAACCAGACAAAGCCGTGGTGTTGTGCTGAAGCGGCTGAGTTAGACTCTTATGCAAACAGCGAGGTCTTTTGTCTGGTACATGTAAAAGGCCATATAATGAGCCAGCCATTCTGAGGGGACTATAAAGGTGTGCAAGTAGTTGATCTCTGTCTATCTCACTCAAACATGCATACAACAACACAAACCTGCTGCAGCTTTATCTAAACTGTGGATGGTGTTAGGCAAAATGCTCATTTCTTCGTACTTTGTTTTGTATAAGAGGTTGAAGTTTGCTAATGCCAACTGTTTTGATGAGGGGAATCCGGGAATGTCATTTTCATCGTGCATTTAGGTGTGGGATGCTGGCATGAGGGTTCCACAATTGCTTCAGGAAGTTCGAACCCATAAAAGCTGTCACATGCCTCTATTTCGTCCTTGAGCGATAAACTGTACAGTGGCTCCATGGACAAAACTATTCGGGTATAACCATCTCATTTTTCCTTTTGATTTTTTTGCACATCCAAATTTTGGTTTTTCTTTTCTGTAGAAGGGGGGAAAAGAAAAGTAATACCAAAAGATGGAGAAGCTTGCATCTATTTGATATTCTCACATAGGGTTCGTTTGGTTTTGATTGGTTATTTGCTTATATGTTACTCCTATAAATAAGCAAAGTCATTTAGTTTTATTTGATTAACAATGAAAGCTCGTTTGCTTATTCCTATTTCGCACTAAATGGCTGCTGTCTTTTATTTTGCAATCTATAGGTGTGGGCAATCAAGTAGGAAACCACCCACTGCCTTCAAATTCACGTTGTGAAAGATGCAATCCACCCAAGAAACTGGAGTTAAGGTAGTTCCCCTCCAACTTTCTAGGCAACTAAGATATGACCCGTAAACGAAATGATTTGTTCGGCACTTTTTTGCACAGATATATAATTGGTCCGGCGTTCCAAAGCATATGAACTTCAACAAAAATGTTAAAGCCTTGCCATGACCGGCACTACACTATACTATGGATGCATTGGTTACAGTATCCAAGTAAACAATCTCTTCCATGTGTTAATTCTGCTTAGAAAATTATGATAGTACTAAAGGGAGAACTGTATTCTCACTAGTCCTGAAACTTCGGAGATGAATCACAAGAGGTGGATCTAAGCATATACACATCCACATCTGTTAAATTGTTAGGGGTTATTTTGTTATGTATCTTTTACATAGGGGTATATTTGTACTTGTACATTTGTCCACATATAAATACAAAGTGTGAGAGAGAGAAACCCAATTTGGGTTCTCCTTATTTCCCCAATATTTCACATGGTATCAGAGCACGATACATCTAGGGACTCACGCTGATCGTCGTTGTTCATCGTATGGCTTCCACCAGCATCGATCAGCCTTTTCTGATGTTGCTCTTTGATCGTCAGTCTTTCTCACGCCTTTCCTGACGACATCGGCTCCTCTTCAGCCTTTTCCTGACGTCGTCGGCTTTCAACCAGGCCACCCCTGACGTTGCTGACCTCCGGCGACTCTCTCCTGCCCTCGCCGATCGCCGTTACACCTTTTCCGGTGACTGGAAGCCTCCGACAGGTCTCGGAACAGACTGGGTCTGAGATTCCAAAGCTCTTCCTCTGGCTGCATTTCTTATACGAGCAAAGCCCTTGCTTATCCACAACTTTCCGACCTCTCACGAAGACTGGGTAACCACATACAGGTGAGTTCCTCAGTGTTTTGAACTGTCTAGAGTATTTCTTGTTTGGTCAGAGGCTGGGTATGTTGATTTAGGGCTCGTATAGACTCGTAAGTCACGACTGAGTTTTTTCTCGAATTCGATTGTTGATTTGGGGACAGATTTGGCTTGATCAGTTTTCTTTGCGACAATTTCATAGTTCTCTATTGCATCGCGTTTCTATTAATATGTCTGAGGATCCACAAAAAACTTCCACTAGTACAAAGAATGAGCTAAGTCGTGTTGGGACTCTCGATAATTCTTCTCTGGATATTTGCCACGTTAAGTTGGATGGTTCCAACTATTTGCTTTGGTCTCGCACCTTTACTTTGGCCATTACTGCCCGTGGCTTGTTGAACTTCATCACAGGCCCTGTTCAAAAACCAACAACTCCTGGACCAGAACTTGAGACATGGACTTGGCAGAATGCTTTAGCCATGACTTGGCTGTTTAACTCCATGATTCCTACCATTCGAAATACCTTTTTGCTTCTGGACACACCTTATGCGATTTCGCTTGCTGTAGCCCAAACCTATTCCCAGAAAGGTAATGATGCTCAGGCTTTTGAGTTGAGGAAGAAACTCCGCAAATTGGATCAACACAACCGATCTCTCGCTAAGTATTATGCTGAATTGAATAGAGTGTGGCAAGAACTTGATTATTATCAAGGGTTTCAAGCTGTTTGTACTGCCGATGCAACTACTTTCCAACAGATGGTAGACAAGGAGCGCATCTATGACTTTCTTGCTGGCCTTGATGTGGAATATGACCCGATTCGTGTGCAAGTGTTGGGCCGTATTCCTTTTCCCAATCTAAGAGAGGCCTATGCATGTGTTCAAAAGGAGGAGAGTAGACGGAGTGCGATGGTCCATCCTCCAATTCCGGATCGGTCAGCCTTGATTGCCATTCCCACTCCCACTCCACGGGATGGTAAGTCTACCTAGGGTCAGCTTGGTGATAAAAGTAGCTCTGTTGATAAAGAACTGCTCCGGTGTGACTATTGCAACAAAACTAGGCATACGAGGGAATTTTGTTGGAAGTTACATGGTCGTCCTTCTCGTGGACGAGGAAGTAGTCGAGGTGGTGGTCCTATGCGTTCTCATGCACATGTTTCGGAGTCTACTGGTGACATGTTGCCTGACCCTAGTGTTGCTCGTTTGCAAGCTCCCGTGCCTAATACTTCCCAAAGTGGTGGTACTCTTTCTCAGGGGGAGTTACAAACTCTCAGGCGCCTAATGGCTAAGCTTGATACTCCATCTTCCACAGCTTCTACTTCCACTACATCCTCGTATTTTGCTCACACAGATATCCCAGCTAGTGTATCTATTGCTTCCTCCTCTCTTCCTTGGATAATAGATTCTGGTGCCACAGATCATATGACAGGTTGTTCATCCTTTTTTGACTCATACTATACGTGTTCTGGTAAGGATAAGGTTAGAGTAGCTGATGGTTCCCTATCTGCTGTTTCAGGAAAAGGTTCCATTCGCTACTCTCCAACCATTTCTCTTTCGTCTGTTCTTCATGTTCCAAATTTTTCTACTAACCTTCTCTCTGTTAGTAGCCTTACCCATTCTTTGAATTGTTCTGTGACTTTTTTCCCTACTCATTGTGTCTTTCAGGAGCTGGATACGGGGAGAATGATTGGCAGTGGTAAAGCTCATGGTGGTCTACACTTTTTGGAGCCTGCGCCTCGTCCATCTTTTGCACCCCTGTCATTGGGTCAAACTCTTGAAGCAGATACGAGTTCAGCTCTTCCTTTATTGCATCAGTGGCATCGTAGATTAGGTCACCCATATTTTGGAATTTTAGAAAAAAATTTCCCTACTTTAACTAAGCAATGTACTAGAAGCCAGTTTTTTTGTGAAGCTTGTGAGCTGGCTAAACACAAACGCTCATTTTATGCTCCTGTTAATCAAAGAAGTGATTCCCCTTTTATGGTTATCCATTCTGATATTTGGGGTCCTTCCCCAGTTACTTCTATTTCTGGTTATCGATGGTTTGTCACCTTTATTGACTGTTATTCTCGTGTAACTTGGGTGTATTTACTTCGATCCAAAAATGAAGTTTTTTCATGCTTTAAATCATTTCATCAGATGGTACGTACTCAATTTGACACTAACATTAAAATCCTTCGTAGTGATAATGGGACTGAGTACCTTGATGGGCAGTTTCGGGCATATCTTAGTGAGTCTGGCATTCTTTTTCAAACCACTTGTGTTGGCACTCCACAGCAGAATGGGGTTGCTGAACGTAAAAATCGTCACCTTGCTGAGGTAGCCAGTTCTCTCTTGTTCACCATGAATGTCCCTAAATTTTATTGGGGCGAAACTGTTCTTACTGCCGCTTATCTTATCAATCGCATGCCATCCAGTGTTCTTCAGTTTAAAATTCCTCTTGAGTTTCTCCCTCGTAGCTCTTCGGTTTCTTCTCTTTCACCCAAAGTTTTTGGTTGCGTGTGTTTTGTCCATGCTCCTAAACATCCTGGTGGCAAGTTAGATCCCAAGGCTCGTAAATGCGTTTTCCTTGGCTATTCCCCTACCCAGAAGGGATATAAATGCTATGACCCTCACTCCCGTAAACATTTTATTTCTATGGATGTCACTTTTTGGGAAACAACTTCTTTTTACCCTCTCTCCTCTACATCTCTTCAGGGGGAGAATACTATGGAGGAAGAGATGTTGACATCCCATAATCAGGAGTCATGGTCTTACTTTCCAATACCTTATTATGGTGGGGAGGAGAAGGAAAACTCTAGGGAAGAACTTGCATCTGAAGCAAGAGCAGAACATGACATGAGTGGCCGAGATATTGATAACGATAGGCTTTACCCGCATAGGTTGCCTAACTTGCAGAAGTTTTCTCGACGGAAAAAAGGACAGCCGGCCTGTGCGATACCAATTTGCCAATCACTATCACCTACTCCGGCTTCTAGTCCAGTTTCTGATTCTTCGGCCGACTCATCTGGTAATGATCCATCCCTTCTTGTTTCTAATAATCTTGACGCTCCTATTGCTCATAGGAAAGGAGTTAGACAGTGTACTCAACATCCCATCTCACAGTTTGTTTCATATGATTGTTTATCTCCTTCGTATCGTGCATTTATTTCCTCTCTTTCTTCTGTATCTATCCCACAGAGTTGGAAGGAAGCATTCATAATACCTAAGTGGAAAGAAGCTATGGTTGAGGAGATGACAGCTTTGAAAAAGAATGGCACCTGGGAACTAGTGTCTCCTCCGGAGGGAAAGAAATCAGTGGGTTGTAAATGGGTGTTCACAGTAAAATATAAGGCAGATGGGACAGTTGAGAGATACAAGGCGAGACTTGTCGCCAAGGGCTATACTCAGACATACGGAATTGACTATGAGGAAACCTTTGCTCCGGTAGCAAAGATGAACTCTATTCGAACCTTACTCTCTTGTGCTGCTATTTTGAATTGGCATCTTCAACAATTCGATGTTAAAAATGCATTTCTTCACGGTGATTTAGAAGAAGTGTACATGGATATACCACCAGGTTTCTCTTCCTTTGCAACCGAAGGGAAGGTGTGTAGATTGAGGAAGGCCCTCTATGGATTAAAGCAGTCACCGATAGCTTGGTTTGATAGATTTCTTAAAGCTATATTGAGATTTGGTTACCGGCAGAGTCAGACAGATCATACTATGTTCATCAAGGGAGGTAATGGCAAGATTGCTATCCTCATTGTCTATGTGGATGACATAATTATGACTGGCAATGATGCAAAAGAAATACTCCATCTTAAGGCTCGTCTTGCTCAAGAGTTCGAGATTAAGGATTTGGGGTCATTGAGATACTTTCTTGGGATGGAGGTGGCAAGGTCTGATAAAGGTATCTTTATCTCTCAAAAGAAGTATATTCTTGATCTCTTGGAAGAAACGGGGATGTAGGGGTGCAAACCTGCAGACTCACCTATTGAGGCTAATCATCATCTCAGTGGAGATGTTGGGGAGCATACAGATAAGGAAAGATATCAGAGGCTTGTCGGCCGCCTAATATACTTATCTCACACTAGACCAGATATTACATATGCCGTTGGCGTTGTCAGCCAATTTATGCACGAGCCACGTACAGTGCATCTGGATGCAGTTTATCGTATTTTGAGATATCTCAAATCAGCTCCAGGTAAAGGAATTTTGTTCTCGAATCATGGTCACTTGAGGTTGGAAGCATTTACTGATGCAGATTGGGCTGGTTTAGTGGATGATAGGCGCTTCACTTCTGGCTACTGCACCTTTTTTGGTGGGAATTTGGTTACTTGGCGTAGTAAGAAACAGTCAGTGGTAGCTAGATCCAGTGCAGAAGCTGAATATAGGGCTATGGCTCACGATGTGTGTGAGCTTTTGTGGCTCCAAACCTTGTTGAAGGATTTGGGACTCTTTGATGATAGTCCTATGAAACTTTATTGTGACAACAAAGCGGCTATAAATATTGCTCATAATCCTGTGCAGCATGACAGAACGAAGCATATCGAGATTGATAGGCATTTCATAAAGGAGAAGTTAAGCAAGGGTTTTATATGTATGCCGTTTGTAAGGTCTGAGGACCAGTTAGCTGATATATTTACGAAAGGGCTTAGTAGTAAGATATTTCATCCCATTGTGTTCAAGTTGGGCTTGATAGATATCTTTGCACCAACTTGAGGGGGAGTGTTAAATTGTTAGGGGTTATTTTGTTATGTATCTTTTACATAGGGGTATATTTGTACTTGTACATTTGTCCACATATAAATACAAAGTGTGAGAGAGAGAAACCCAATTTGGGTTCTCCTTATTTCCCCAATATTTCACAACATCCACTGTGTTCTATGCTGGTGCAAAAAAGTTACCAGGGGAACAAAATATACATTCTCTATGTATTCACAATGCTCTTCTATTTACTGGCGGACCTTCTGTCGATGCCATAGCAGGGAAGGTACAAACTTATCTCAACTCTTTGTAGCCATACACTTTTTAAGTATTGGCCAAGTCCAGCTTTGGTTCTTGGACAATTTAATTTTTCCGATATAGTCCAAGTGCTAACGTGAATCGATCGGCTAGCTAGTGGGAAGAGCCATGCAGTGTGACAATCTTTTAGGCTTCACCAATGAGCCTTATCTCCTGCTTATTGTTCGTAGATGCATCTTTGCTTGTGTTTGACATCTTTGTTTTTTAGCTTACCTTTTCTAGTTAATTTTCATTGTTTTTATTGCACTAAATACGACAATATAGAAGCATCTAGTTTTTTTTTTTCTGCTCGGCAAATGGGAAAGATTTATTAACCTCGAAAAGGGTGGAAAAAAGGAGAACGTGAACATACCACTAAGAATCTGCTCCCAAAGACGGAGCAAAATTCTGAGCGCCTATAAGAAAAACAGAATTAAAGAGAAAAGAGAAGCACCCCCAACAAGTAGGTTGGGAGAACTAAACAAAATTACACAGGAATCTCAATAGCCTATTCTCCCTCTTTATATTTTGATACGCCTAACCCCCTCTATGCCCCTTCTGAAATCATCCACCGAGTAGTCAGTTATGTTGAACTTAGCCTTGATCCAAAACGCCAGCCGAGTCTTGATTACATCCACCACTCCAGCTTTGTCCGGAAGCTTGTTATTTTCTAGAGATCCAAATAGACCACAATCCTGTAAAAAGCAATTGTTTCCCAGCATTTCTTATCCAAATTTCTATACGCGTTGTGAAGCCACATGCCAATGAAAGCCATGATATTTGGAGGGCAAACCCACTTCAAACCCCACCATCTCAGAAGGCTCGACCAAACTTCCCATGAGAACTTGCAATGTAGCAGGAGGTGTGTGGGAGTTTCATGGACCTCTGCACATATCCTTCGTCAAACAAATTGCCTCTGCTGGCCAGAACTGATCTTGATGCAATCCTGTCTTGAGCTGCCATCCAAACAAACACCTCTACCTTAGGCGGGGAAAGGTTCCTCCATATCTCACGAAGACTTGTAGTAGAGTTGTGTGTGAGTTCCTCCCATTTGTTGTAAGCTGATCGTACAGAGAAAGTGTGGTTCCTATCTCTGGTCCAAAGCAGAATATCATTCATCCCTTCCATGATTATATGAATCCCTGCGAGCCTTTGTTGCAGGAGCTCAAAAAGAGGTTTCTTCTGAAAATAAGGGGCCATTCCTCATTGACTGAACCCTGTGTCATATCTGCTATTAGAGACTCTTTCTGGAGGGACAGTAGATAGAGTCTTGGGAGTTGGCTACAAAGAGGTGCCTCACCAATCCATTTATGTTCCCAAAATTTTGTGCGGTTGCCCGAGTTAACCTCAATCTTGAATCCCTCCCAAAGAAAATTGTCAAAATCTGAAGAAATTTCCCCCACGGAATAAAAATATCCTTCCAAACTCTAGAAGAGTTTGCAGCAGCTTCATTTACGTTATAATGGTTTAATTTTTAATGAAATTGCAATTTCCATACCATTAGAATTATGGATCTATAATTTTACATTAACAGCTTTCCTCCCAACAAGAGCAAGTATAATACTCCCTCCGTCCCTTTATTACAGTCCAGTATTCCATTTTGGACTGTCCCTTAATAAGTGTCCATTTTGTAAAGTTAGTGGGTAAAAGTTGGTGAATTGTCTAATTTGTCCCTAAAAGTAGATTCCATTTTGAAAAGTTAGTGAGTAAAAGTGTAATGATAATGGGTAAGTAGGGAGAGTAGAGGAAAAAGTTGATGTGAAAGATATAATGATGATGTCTTTTTAATAAGTTGGAGTTACGAAGCAGGACATTAAAAAGAGACGGAGGGAGTATGAAATAGGGAAAAAAACCGAAATGGTCATTGTAGTTTAGTGTTTGTGTCAACTTGGTCCCTACAGTTTGAATTGGCTCGATTTACACTATGTAGTTTTTATTTTGTTCCAACTTGGTTCAATTACTAACTGCCGTTAGACTCCGTTAACCCTAGACACGAATGGGTCCCCTTTTTTAGGGTTAAAATCGTAATCTGTCATTCTCCTCTTACCCTAATATACCTCTGAACCAAAACACTGAGCCTCATTGTTCCCTTCTCCATTTTTTTCATAGCTTCCATTCTCCATTTGTCATGCTCGAGATTTTACCTTCGACCGAAACGTGTCTCGTTCGCCTTTGGGGGAAGGAGTGAGAGGGATTAGGGCTTGAATAAGTGATCTGATTTCTATATATTGCGACATGGTTCTTGAAAAGAAAGGAAAAATGAGGAATTTTATGTTCTATAAAAGGGGTTCGGATATTTTTGAAAAATGTTTGAATTTTAGAAAATGAAGTGGGTTTTATTTTAAAAAGGGACCGAGCTTTCATCAAACTGCCTACATATCTCCGGGTAAAGGAGAATCAGATTCGGCCATAGTTCGGGCCACCAAAGGAGTTTAGAAAAAAACTTAGAGTCTCCACCGGGCATAGAGTTTAGGTGTGCCTCGTCACCTCTTGAATATCGGAAGAATAATTCAAGTATTTTAGAAAAAAGAACACGAGCCAGAGAACCCGATTTTTAGAAAAAAGTGACTCTGTTTTGCTTTTTAGGACAAAACTTTAGGTCTGTTAGGTTAGATGAAAGAGTTCGGTAATTCACTAGAAAATGGACCCATTTGTGTCTAAGGTTAATGGAGGCTAACGGAAGTTAGTAATTGGACCAAGTTGGAACAAAATGAAAACTACAGAGTGTAAATCGAGCCAATTCAAACTGTAGGGACCAAGTTGACAAAAACATCAAACTACAGGGACCATTTCGGTTTTTTTCCCTATGAAATAATATATATGTAGCTGCTATTAAAAAAAAAAAGGGGGGGGGGGGGGGGGGGGGGGGCGCTATATAGTAGTGGTTTCAAGTGTCAGTAGAAGTTAACA
This sequence comes from Rhododendron henanense subsp. lingbaoense, assembly GCA_020567845.1. NCBI lineage: Eukaryota > Viridiplantae > Streptophyta > Magnoliopsida > Ericales > Ericaceae > Rhododendron > Rhododendron henanense. Next base: position 17,022,298 of record CM036314.1, read on the forward strand.
ATGGAAAGAATTAGGCCCTGTTCCAAAGTAAAATAAGAAGGGTCATTTCACAAAACCCAAATAAAAAGTTTATTTCACATTTTCAAATTCAAAAATAATGTAAATAAAAAAAAAAATTGCACCGTATTAAAGATCTCAATGAGATCTATCAAATAAGATTCATATTGATAAGAAAATTATTTGTGTAAGCACATGATTTTTGAGCTTGAAATTGCCTTCTTAAAAAATAAGGAGTTGTGCTATGAGTAATGGGCGCCGGGGAGGGAAATCGTAACGACGGCCGTGCCGAGCTGTCTCTGGCCACCGGACGGCCGATCTGAGCCGTCCAAATATTCTATAAAAAAAAACCGAGGGGGCTCACGGGGGAATCAACGGCATCCGAGGTGTGTAAGGTGTTTGATCCAGTACTTGATCCGAGCACCCCTTTTTCGTGTCTGTAAGATTTCCCTCCCCGGCGCCCATTGGTACCTATATAAATTTTGAAAAAATAAGTACCTTCTTATTTTTGTGGAACAAGCCTTATTATTGAACAAAAAATAAGAACTTATTCACTTTCTGGAACGAGCTCTTAGCGACGTTTGACAAGCGTCAAGATAAAGGTGTACAAACAGTTGTAAGCGTCACCAAACAAAGCGTTAATAAAAGAATCGTTATACAGGCCTTGACAAAAGCGTCGCTATAACCCTACAACGATGGATATTTTGCGATGCTTTACCCGACGTTGGTATAGGTCATCCGAGCCTTTAGTAACGGTTTTTGGTAATTTTTGAAAGCTACTTGTAGTGCTACAAGAAACTCCAACCAAGGCAACCCATAACCAGACACACAAACCCCCAGCCCACAACCAAACACAAACCCCACCAAGACCAGCAACCTAAAGCACAAATCAAATCTTGCCACAACAAAGACGCAAGGCCGACCCTAGGATAAGGCCCAAGATGCCACCGCTTAGGGCCTTCCAATTTTTGGTCCAAAATAGGGCCCCAAATCCAAGTTAGTAATATATGTAATAGCCTAGAACTTCACAAATCCTCTCCTATGTTCCAGCATTAGTAGTTAGTACGTTGTTCGGCTTGGCTTAATAAGTCAAGTGGCTTATTTTTTTGTTCTTATTCAAAAAAAATTCACATTTGTTAGTTTTTCATCAATTTTTTGGGGATTATTGCTTCGTCATGACGAGAGGAATCTAAAAAATAAAAAATTACGATCAAAATCCATTTTTTTAATAAAGACGAAAAAATTGGCTTATTGGCTTGTTTTTGTCTTTATTCAAAAAAATTAGGTTTCGATTGCAATTTTTTACTTATTAGATTCATCTTGTCATGATGAAACAATAATCCACAAAAAATTAACGAAAAACTAACAAATACAAAAAAAAAAAAATTGAATAAGGACAAAAAATTAAGCCACTCTTCTTGGACTAGATTCAGGTTTGATTCTCACACCGTTCCTTAACGTTTTTAGGGCTCGATTGGATGGTGTATACGGTGGGTGTATTACACAATACACCCGGATGAGGGATTAATACACCGTTTGGCATCCATTTTTCCCCTGTATTAATTAATCCCCGTATTCGCTAATACATTGGGAACCGCCATAAATTATTGCTACCCTCCAGGGTAGCAATAGCTAATCTGGGTGTATAAGCCTTGTTTTGGACCAAAACACCACTCCTCATCCCCCTCCCCCAACTGCTCTCTCTCTCTCTCTCTCTCTCTCTCTCTCTCTGTTAACAGAGATAGTGATGAAGAAGAAGAAAAGGCCACCACCACCACAAAACACACACAAAATATGTATGTATATGTAGAGACGAGAGAGAGACGTACCTGGGTTCCGTACATATCGGAGAGAGAGACGATCGGAGAGCGAGGATCAGTGGCCGCCGCTATGCTTCTTTTTTCTTCTTCGCTTCCGTCTCTCTCTCTCTCTCTCTCTCTCTCTCTCTCTCTCGTAAACAATAAGAACGAGGGGAAAAAAGAAAAAATGATTTGGTGTATTTGGAACATAGTAGAATGAAAATGAACGGCTGGGACAAATTGAAAAAGTTTTTTAAACTAAATAACATTCTAAGTTTTTTTTATAATGAATAAATAAAATTTATATTTTAAAAAATTGTTATATTATTTAATTTATTGGTATAGTAAATTATTATAACTTAGAATTATCAGAAAAATCATTAAATATTTTAAGTTTTGTAATTGTATAATTAATGTTAGGCATAATAAAATTTGGGACTGCACAAGGGCAAAAGAGTCATTCTACAGTTTTTTACATCATACACCCTTCCTTCTAATACATCATCCAAACCATCTACTTTTTAATACACCCTCTATAAATGTCACATCAATGTGGGTCCTCTCTTCTTAACTAATATCCCTTACTATCTTATCCTCCTTCATAAATAATACACCCAAAACACATACCGCATCCAATCGGGCCCTTAATGGGTTAAATGGTTGTAAAAGCACCTTTTCCATTCCTGGGAGAACCTATGCCATTTCAAACCCAATTAACGAGGACATTTTTTTGTTGTTGTTTGAACTTTGAACGGCAGCCAAAGACGAGTTTACATACAAATACTCCCTCCGTCTCTTTTTAAATGTCCTGCTTCGTAACTCCAACTTATTAAAAAGACATCATCATTATACCTTTCACATCAACTTTTTCCTTCATTTTCCCTACTTACACATCATCATTACACTTTTACTCACTAACTTTTCAAAATGGAATCTACTTTTAAGGACAAAATAGACAATTCACCAACTTTTACCCACTAACTTTACAAAGTGGACACTTATTAAGGGACAGCCCAAAATGAAATACTGGACTGTAATAAAGGGACGGATGGAGTAATATACTAGTTGCTACACACATATATATAATTACTTATAGCTATGCTTTTCAGGCAAAAAAAATGACATAAATACTTTCTCCCGTTCAATTTTTTAATATTTATGTTTCATTTAAGTTATTTACAAGTTCAAACTAGTTAAAACTAACAAGAAAAATATATGTTTTTACATAAATACTTGCTCCCGTTCATTTTTTTATATGTTTTTTTCTTTGTTTTTACAAGCTCAAACTAATGATTTGGTTTCGAATACAAAAAAATAAAAATAAATAGGGCCCCGTGTTTTGAGTACACCCAGGGCCTCCAAAAGTATAGGGTCGGCCATGCAAAGACTAGACACCCAATTGCAGACACCAGACCCCTAAATCAGGAACACAAACCGAGCCACAAAAAACACTCATTTTTTTTTTCATTCCACGTTTATTCCACAACGTTTCATTGTATCAGGCATCCTATGAATTTGATGGTGGAGTATTTTGCATGGCGGCCTTAAATATCATGTCGAAGGCCTTCTCAATGCATGAATTGAATTTTCATGGATCCATGAAGCCTTTTTCCATCCGGATGGTGATCCTCAACTCGCCTACATAGCTCATGATCGTTATTGCCAGACTCTGCAAAACCATCATTCATCAACACACCATGAGAGTCTTGCCAGATTAATTTTGGTGAATATGTTTTAGTATAAGGTTGGAAATGTACTATAGGTGCATCCTAGGGGTTTGTTCAGGCCTCTTGTGATGGTCGTGGATAAATTCAACTGAGTAGATAACTTAGAAGTATTCATCTAGACTTCTATTTGGACAAGGGGGCCGGAGTGTACTACTTGAATAATATCAGGGTCATAGCTTGGTGGTTGAGGGTAAGAAAGATTCTCGAGGCAGAGATGACATATAGGTTAACGACTAGTTAAAGAAATAAGGAATGCTAGGTACAAAGAAAATATACCCTGAAATCACCCAGAACAGAGATTTCTTACTGCTAATAGAAGTCTATTAACAGTCATAAATAACTCAAAAAGTGTATTCGGGGTAATTTCGAGGTATATTTTCTGTGTACCTTGCACTTTTGTAAAGAAATTGAATATCATTGTACATTTTTAATCACATAAGTAAATTTTTGGGTGTGCGAACTGCACACACCAAAATAGAGATATATCCCTAAATTTTGGGTGATTCACTAAACTTATTATTATTATTTTTTTTTTGATCCGTTTCACTAAACTTCAAAAACTTTATTAGTGGCCTATTTTACTCTAATGGGCCCCACCCTCTCAAACCAACTCAATCATCTCATAAAGGACTTTAGTCGAACTTGAGCATGAGACCAAGTACAATGACAAATTCAATACCGTAGACATATATACACACATACAAACCATTGATCGATATAAATACTTTTATTTACAGAAAACCCCAAAAAAAAATTACTCCATCCCAAAAAAGTGTCCGGCCCGCAAATCTAGGCCTTTAAAAAGTTGCATTTTATTCGTCTAGAACTTCTAATTTTTTTTAAAACTTAAAGCCCTTGTTCGGTTGTGGGTGTGGAAAAAATTTCCAAACCCAAATCCGCTCATTACCTATATTTTTAATCAGTACTTTCAATTCTCTTTTCACTCATTACGCCTATATCCAATCATTAATCTCATTTCTCTCTCTATCTCTCTCCACTCATTATCCCTATCCTCAATTATTACCCTATTTTCTCTCCTCATTCATTATCCAAAAACCAAACCCAAAAATTTTCCTAACCCACAACCGAACAAAGCATTTAAAGAACTCATTCATATCTACCCCATTGATTTTTGAATCTATTGACTTTTTCAAAAATCAATTTTTTTAGGGAAATGATATTGGCACTCTAAAAATTGATGCAGGCACTCCAAAAAATAAAGGAAAATGACTTTGGAATTACACTGATTTTGGAGTGTCTGCATCAATTTTTGGAGTGCCAATATCATTTCCCTTTTTTTAACGGAAAAATGCATCATTTTAAAGGCCTAGGTTTGCATGTCAGACACTTAATTTAGGGACGGAGGGAATACTAATTAGTGTACCTCTGGACTACCGATAAATGTAAAATACAATCCTTTAATAGGGTGATTAGCCAAAGCCATTTTCTCAACTGGCCCAATCAAATTCGACATTGCTATGCTCGAGTTCTTCATCGTGTTGTAAAAGTGTCGAGCTGCTACCTGCAATATCAGTATCATGACTTTTATAATCTAAATTTGATTATGATCGAGAGAAACAAGCATCGAATTTTTTTTTTTCAGGGAACCAAATTCCATAAACCATCATGGTTTTAGAAAATTCTGAAAAGAGAGTTAAAACTTATACGGAGCCTCTGTGTAAATGCTTTGTGGGGACAACCAACAAACATCTAACACATCACAAAAAAAATTAAAGAAACAGTGGGACACCTATTTAGTCGCTCTACTCTAATTAGGTGGTGTTTTGAAAACTCAATTTAGCATTTAAAATTGAATGTGTTAAGTGATAAGTAATTAAGGTGGTGTGGTAGCTATATTTCATCATACTTAATATTTTAAGTGACTTTTAAAATGATAACTTAGAAAATTATAGGAGTTAAGTAGAGCCTTGTTAATTATCAAAGAATTTGCCAGCACTTGTGTAGCACCTAATGCTCACTACCACTACCCTTAGCAACCACATACTGCCACCATTATAGTAACCACTGCCACAACCATCACCACCATGCCACCTCCGTTAACCACCATTACCCCATCGTTGCCACCGCCACAACCATTGCCACACCCACTCCCCTACCGCCATCACTCCACTATCGGTTCAATTATTAATTACTACAACCAATACTCCAATGGCGTCACCACTTCTATCACTACCACCACCAACGCTCCACCCAGTATCCCAATCTCTCCAGCATAACCACCAGCATTCCAACCACCACTATCTCTCTCTCTCTCTCTATATCTCCATCATGTTCCGTTGCTAGATTCAACTAACTTCTTCGCCACCACGACTACACAACCCCTCACTACTATCATGACGCATTGCCATCCACCTCTGTCGTCTCTCCACCTTCGTTAGATTTGTTGCCATCGTTTCACCATACCACCTCCATTAACCACCATCACCTTCGACACTACCACCAGCCACACTACCAACTACCACAACAACCGTTACCACCATTTTCCCACCACAACACCTGATGCAGTCGCCGCCTCTCCATTAGCCCCACCATATATGTGACACTAATTAATAAAAATAAAATAGAACAATCACAAATATTTTAGCCAAGATTCATTCATCTTTATACCAGTTGTCTTAATTCAGCTCTTGATATTTTTATCAAATAGCTTTTCAACTTAAAAAATCAAGCGTTCAATTTGTAGTACTTTAAATTGCACACAATACCAGCATTAGAAGACAAATTTTGGAGTGCATTTATAGGTAAGTAGAGTGCGAAAACCATTTTTCAAATTTCTTTATACCAAATGACATCAAATTTTTTCGTTTGTTTAAGAAATACAAATTAAAATGTGATCACATAGGAAATTACAAATTACTCATAGAGTGTTGCCACGTGGTGCTCCAAAAACATTTAATAGTCACTCTATAATCTTACTGTACCATTTTCTTGACCAAAATTCTAATGAAAAATAAAATCAAGTCAAAGTGTACGTGCGTACCTCAGGGCCTCTAAACTTCCTCACAATCTCCAGTATCCAACCAGTGAGATAAACAACAGCAGAGTTTCTTTTCCTCTTGATGATCCAATGTGCTTCCTTCACAAATCTAAGTGGGTTTAAATTAACGTGATCATTAGTAGCACCACCAGTTAACTTAGGTATGGAGACATGCAAGAAGGTGAAGCGGTTTCCCCATGGCATCTCGGACTTGGGTTTCACCATCTCTTCAATTGTTGTGTACCCACCAAGGGCTCTGGTGTTTAGCACCACCAGTGCAGTGGCATTTGTGTTCCCCTGCTGCTGATTGTCATGATCATCCTTGGTTGATGATGATTGTTGCATGTACAGCCGAGTTCCCAAGAAGATTATCCCCGTAATTACGTCGTTTATTGTCTGTAATTGAATAACCGTTTAGCAAGGTTGAAAGGACTTAGGTATTTTAGCTAACACAGAAGGTTGATTTTTTATAGGCAAACTACAGATTACTTCCCTTTGTCCTTTTCCCATCAAATTATAAGAATTTAAGAAACGTTTCATATGAAGTTGTTAATATGAGGTTGTAAATATGTGTATCTCCTTGTCATAAGATAGAAGACACTCCAATGGCAAAAAAAAAAAATCAGAGAGAAAGAGGGAGGGAGAGACAAATTTGGCAAGTAATTAAATTCTTACGACTCCAAGCTTGACTTTGATTTGTTTGACGCGATCAAGAGAAAACGTTAAGGTAGTTATTACGTTGGGCCGGAACTCCACTCCATCTTCACCGGACCGGATCGGTGTTCGCCCATCTTTTACAAAGGTCGAACCAAAATCCAATATAGTATTCACAACGCCAGCGAAAACATGACCCAAACCCCTAAAAATCCCATTGTTTTTTTCATCTCTTCTCGAGCTAGATTCACGAGAAGGGAATGTTAAGGGGAGAGAAGGATTGTCAGCTCTTTGTAAGCAAGAAAGAAGAGCTCCCATGAGAGAGTAACCGTCGCCAAGGGCGTGGTGAAGCTTGAAAATTATGTGTCCGGCTGCATTGTTAGTAGGGTATTTGATTATGTGAACTTCCCATAACGGTTTGTTTTGCGGGAATCGATCTAAGGATATTTTTTACAAGTAGTCATTCAAGTATTCATCGTAAAATTCTAGCGACATTCCGGTGGGGAAAGAAGGGACGCTGATGTGGTCTTCTAGCTTCAATTCCACTCTTTTCCATTTTTGGGCTCCCTTCTTGTCTCCAACCTGTTTTTTCAAGAGTTTTAACTAATAAGTGAGGAATTTAATAACAACATAAGGTGAATGCGTTGAAATTTTAATTAAAAAAGCACTATGTATATCCATCTTACTAATTTATTTTGTGATCTTACCTTATTACAATTGTGGTAGTAATATATACACAACACTAGTCGTGGAAGAAATGGGCAATAGGATTGATATTACCTAAAAATGAAAGTACAGGGGTGTAATAAGTGGCTAAAATTTGAGCTCAAGGAGTGTGTCTACAAATTAGGCAAAGTACAGGGGTTTAAGTACAAATTCCCCTAAAAAAATTTATCAAGTCATAAGTTTAGCAGATAATAATAGAGATTAAATTCTTTGCATTGCGTCACGTCACCATGTTCAAATAATTGGGACCACTGTTTTGACGACGTGGCGTAATATAATTAATTTGAAGGAAATAAATGTTTACACCGGCGGTGTAAAGAATTTAATCTCATAATAATATAGTAACGTCTGAAATTGTTCTTGAAGTGTGTATTGTGTGTGTGTGTGAGAGAGAGAGAGAGAGAGAGAGAGAGAGAGAGAGAGAGAGAGAGAGAGAGAGAGAGAATGTATACACCATGATGGAGGAAAAACGTGGATTGATGGGGAGGAAGAGATTCTTGAGCAGGGTCAATAATTGTGAGTCATCAAATGGAATTTCCAATTCCAAAACACCCAGAATACAGAATGATAACACCGAGCTGTTAAAGTATTGTCCGTTGGGGCTCACTGGCATATCGCCCTCATCTGAGTAGTACTCCATTGTCTCTCTTCTTTTATAACCTGGCCGGCCTCTTCTTTTTCTGAGTTAATTGGAGTTTGATAATTGATCCAAATGTTCAGCTATATATAGAATAGTTCCAGCCACATGCCTAATATTTACTCCCATCATTTTATTGACCTATGGCAAAAAAAACCACCTACAACTATGTTTTCTAAATATTTTTTTCGAAGAAAAATGCATACTGAAGACATATAGTTAGGCGGGGCGGTTCCGGGGACCCTTAAAAAAAACTTCTAACCCCCCCCCCCCCCCAGTTCTCGATCGAATTTTGATGATCCGAGCCGCTCAATGTAATCAGAACGTGATTTAAAGGGTACCCAACCCATGAAAAATCAGCAAAAAAAATGACCGGGAAGGGCTTCATCTGAACAGTTTTTTGTGTTGAACTTTATTAAATGGTTCAATAAAAAACTGTTCAAATCAAGCCTTTTCTGGTTTTTTTTTTTTGCCAATTTCTAGCGGGCACCCTTAAAATCACGTTTTAAACACATTGAGCGGCTCGGATCATCAAAATTTGATCGGGAACTATGAGATTAAGAATTGGGGGTTTTCTTAGAGGTTTTTTTAAAGGTTCCCGGAACTGTCCCGGTTAGGTTATTGATGTCTAATTAACATGAATTTTAATGTGCATTAAGTACTTGACAAGATACGAAGAAAATAAACGGTTCAGATCAAATAATGGGACACGGGTTGGGCCCCATAACGGGCGCACAGCAGGTGTTCTGTGCATTGGGTGCACAACACACACCCTAAACCCACTGATATTGATAGCCATTTCGCCCGACCGTCCGTATCCGATCCGATCCCTGTTCCGAGTAGATCAGAGATTCGGGTTTTGTTTGTAGATCGGGTTGCATATGGTGATTGATTTTAAATAAATTTTGAAAATCGGGTAGGAGGCGGGCCGGGGTTATGTCGGTCCTTGCCCCAACCCTATCATTATCATGCCCTCCTCTGAATCACCAGTATATGTTTCCGTTTGATACTACTAACCTATGTTAGATTTGGATGAGAGAGTGTGCGCGCGCGCTAGTACAAACATCAAATACTCTCAATAGTCGGTCCTTTTTCCATGTTTGATTGTGTTTGTAAATTTTGTTCATCCCTATGTTAGTGAGATGTAGAGAACTCATGGTTCATCCTGTTTTTGCATTTCATAGGCTGAACTGTGAAGTAGGGTACAGGATTGTGCTTTGCCCCACGAGGGCAAGGCTCGGATTCTGTCAAGTTAGGTAAAAACCTGTTTGGTCCATTTTATGCCCAAGATTCAGCCACAAAACGTTCTTCTAAATCAAGGGCTGAGATCGTGCCAAACTAATTTCACCCTCTCTCTCTCTCTCTTTCTCTCTCTCAACAATCGAGATCCCAACAGACCCAACTTCATCACACCATGAGTTTCTGGGTTTTGTGGAGTTGGGGTTTTAGGGCTTCTAGGCTTCTTTAACAAAGTGTTTATGTTGTATTAGGGTTTTAGGCATTTTCAAAAATTTATTATTTTTCAAGGGTAGCTTCTAAGAAGCTATGGCAGACAACGACCAGAACAAGCTATCCCAATCCTAAACCTGAATTCAATGATGAATTTGAGAATAGAATGAGGGAGGAGAGAGAGAGAGAGAGAGACGGAGGAGGGGGAGGGTGGACATGGCGGGATGAGGTTGGGATCTCTGTTGTTGAGAGAGAAGGGGATGAGAGAGAGTGAGGTTGATGTGGGATGATCTCAGCCCTTAATTTAGGAGAAGGTTTTGTAGCTGAATCTTGGCCACAAAATGGACCAAAGATCCGAGCCTGCTCAAAGATGGCTCTGCTCTACTGTTTTATGTATTTTTATCAAGGAATGAAATGGTTTCCTTTTGTCAAATATGTATTGGATACATATGTGAAATATTGAATATATATTGTTGACAAATATATGCATGATAATTTGTCGGAAAATTATATGCATTACTATTTATTATTTTGATGATTATATGGATGAAGTTTTTATTTGGCAAAAGAAAATCTTTTATCGCAAAGTCCTTTTTCGGACTAATTTCTACTTTGCCTTGAAATAATTGCATAATTCTCTTGGATTCATAGTTCAATACTTACAAAGACTTAATGAGCTCAATACATGCTTTAACAGATTTATTTAGAAGAAATTTTGAGCCACAGGTTGACGAACCGGCTGACAAGCCGGCTGTCTAAACAGAAGGGTGTGACACCCGGAGACCAACCGGTTGTCCCACCGGAAGACCGGCCGGTCGACCACCCGGACGACCTCTCTGTCAACCGGCCAATGTAAAATGGCCTCCAACGGCTAGTTCCTCCACTCAACTCTCCAACGGTTCCAACACTCTACAAACGGCTAGTAGAAGATTGGATGGCTATATAAGGGTTCAAGAACTCATTGATGAGGGGGGAATCAAGGGGATTCAAGCTACAACATTCCATATCACTCCAAGAGCAAATTCCCCAAAAGATCAAGCCTACACTTTCATATCTATCTTGAGAGAGATCTTTGTATAAGTTGAGAGCTTCCACTTTCATATCTACCTTATGAGGTTATTGTTATTTGAGAGCTTCAAATTTCTCCACAAACTTGTAATTCCTAAGCGAGTGTTTGAGTCAAACACTTGAAAGCTTAGAAGACCAAATTCGGGCTTGAATTTGGGTGTTATTGTTTTTGAGAGGTTTTCGGAGAAAACTCTTGCGGTTGTACTAGCTCCTCGGGAAAGCTAGGGGATAAGGTCGTTGTAAGCACCCGCAAGACTTACTCCTTGTAATCTTTTTAAAGATTGAAGGAACCTTCAAGTAGTTGCTTGAGGAGAAGTGGACTAGGCCGGACCGTGGACAAATCCGGGCCGAACCACTATAATCGGGTTCTATTTCTCTAACTCTCTCTCTTTTATTTGCTCATATCGTTTTGATTAAAAGATTGTTAGAGATAATCTTTATTGGCTTATCAACCCGATCCCCCCCCCCCCCCCCCCCCCCCCCCCCTTCTTGGTTGTCATTTTTGGGTAACATATATAAATGTCTCCATGATTTTCTTTTTGCAATTGCAATACTAGAAAAGCAGCCAAAGACCAGAGGGGAGTCCATCCCAACACCATCGGGATTTTTTGAACTAGCTAGAATCGATTGAAATTCAAGGGATCATCGACAACCAACAGATATCAACAGATATATAGACGAGAGAGAGACCTTGGCGGTGGATTTGACGTCGCGGGTGCGTCGGTTTTCGTAACGGGTCGATCGCCGGTGGTGCTCATGGTCGCCGGAGTGGAGGTTACGCTGGTGGCCACCGGTGGTGGTGGTGGTGAGGCTGGTGGACGAAGGTGGTGGAGGAGTGGTGGAGGTAAGGTTGGTGGTCGGGCTCCTCCTCCTCCTCTGATATCTCCATGTTCTGTTTTCGCGCGAGCATAGAAATGCCGATTCAAAATTTCAGTAATTTATTTATTTTTTATTTTTTTTGGTACACCCAAAACGACGTCGTTTTGGCTATCCAGGGTTGGGACATGGGCTGGTTTCCAGGTCTCTAGACTTATTGCCTTTTGTCAAATATATATTGGATACATATGTGAAATATTGAATATATATAATGTCTCCATGATTTTCTTTTTACAATTGCAATATTGAATAATTGAAATCTCTGCTTTTTAAAAAATTTCGAATTCCGTAGGGATTCCTATTCCCCGTTTCAAGCGGGAATGGAGGATAAAATCAAATTCTCATCGGAATCGGTGAGGAAACGGGGACAGGGAAAGGGTTTGGGGATCGGGCACTGGGATAAAAATATCTGGTCTCGATCCGTCCCGTCGCCGACACTAGCTAGTTCAAGCGAACCCCGAGTGTTGATACCCCATTTTGACCCGCCGCTCCGGAATTAAATGGGCCGTAAACGCACGATGCAAAATAGGAGTGACATGACATTATTACGCTTCAACTGCAATGATCCATGGGTCATCCAACACGGAAGCTCTTTAATTCAAGACTTCGCAACCTCACCATCATGATGTATGCATCAATACGAGACAAATGACGCGTCCCAGGACTCAATCTGACAATTAACGTCAACTATTTTTGGCAGTACAAAGATGTACACGGAACAAATACAGTGAAATGAGGAACAAAATACTCCAGGCTCCCAGCCTTGTATAATAACTTGTGACCTTTGGCTCTTGCACAGGGAACGGTCAAATCCCCTCTAATACACAGTACACGGCAACTGCCCAAAAAGGTCTTGGTCTTGGCTTTGTAGTAGGGAAAATGTCAGGATCAATAATATTACTATGAAAGTGTCCAGGTTGAGCCGTTCATTTATGTTTCATGGACACTTTCATGGAGAATACTCTCTTTGTCTGTCAATTTTTTATATTTGTGTCAATTTTAATTCCTTATATCTTTCAATATGGATCTCAAAATATATACAATATAGATCTTGTTTAATAGTTTTTGATTAGTTCTATTATACAAAGTTTTCAAACTCATGAAAAATATTATAGATTGAAAGACATAAGCAACGAAAAATTACACGAGTTTCAAAAATTGTCATCCATTTTTGGACGGAGAAAGTATTCATGTAGTTTATCAAGCCCCTTTAAGTAGAGAGAGACTAGGACTTCTTTGAGTTTTCTAGAGAGAGTTTTTGTTTGCTAGTTTGATTAGGAGTTCACAGGAGGATTCCCCAAAGTCTTGTTATAATTCCTTTTTTTGCCCCTTTTTTTTTTTTTTCCTTTGTTGCTAAATCAAGACTTGTATTAGGGTAATTGATTTCCAGAGAGAGTGATAGCCCAAGAGGCATAAATGGTTTTCTTTCTCTCCACAATTACCTTACGTTTTTCTTTTCCCCCAAAGTCCATGAGTTACGTTGCGTTTTGGGAGGTTTTTTATTTTTGCTATTCTAGTCCGAAAGCATACGGTGCAATTTTGCCCCCTAATAAGGAAAAACTTTTTGGGTGTGGACAAATTCTACCTCATGGAGCTTTTGCTTGCGTTTTGGGAGTTTTGTTCCAAAAAAGTCTTGTCCATTTTGAGTTACCTTGCGTTTTGGATTGTTTTGATGAGCACCCAATATTATAGATATTTGGTATGACTAGTCCCGTTTTATATTGTTTTAACTTGCGTTTATTTAACTTTTATAGCGATATTGCACGTAAGGTAGGTTTTTGTGTGTTTCAGGTCATTCGTATAAATAAGGCGCGTTTGAACGCCAAAAAATGCTCCGGGTGCAACCAAGTACTCAAGATCACGTGCCACCCCATTGTGGTGCCCGAAAAGTCATGAAGGGATGGTTTGGAGGTTGCTCGGGTCGCCCAAGGGTCAAGGGAATTGAAGGAAAAGTGAGGATTTTACCAAAGCTACTCATCTTCCGACTAGCTGAGGGTAGAATTGTCATATCTTTTGATATACAAAGTACTTTTGATCCATACCACTTGAGTTAGAAAGTAGACTCGACAAGCTTTCCAATGGTCCAAAGAACACCCAAATCCGAGTTCGGGAGTATTCGGAGCGAGCCTGCGAAGTTGCCCAGAAAATCTGTCAAACGGGTACCGGTACTGGCCAACTTCCAGTACCGGTACTGGGTGTCTAGAGATCAGTTTTTCCAGCCCATTGAAGCCTTGTACCGGTACTGAGACATTTCCAGTACCGGTACTGCATGGAAAAATCTGTAAATTTTTGTTAACTTTTTCAACCTTTCATTTATGGAAAGTTTCCACTTATGGAATATTTTTAGGATATTTTGGGGACTTTTTGGTCCTTTGTAACTTAACTTTAGAGCCTTATATATAGGCTTGTATGCCTTTTATGGAAAGAATGGCCATATAGCATAACTTTAGGCCTAAGCTTTAAGTCTTTTTCTTCCTAGGACTCCATTGTTAGTCTTTCGAGCTTTTGAGTGTATTTTCTTCAAGAACTCCTTAAAGTAATTGTCATATGTTATTTTCTCGCTTGTTAATGTTGTAGCTAAGCATTGGATCTTCGTATAAATCAAGTTTATTTCCGTTTTTATCGGTTTAATCTCATGTCTCTTTTTAGCTTTATGCCTTACACTTTTACTATGTGTGAATAGTCTTCTAGGCTTGGTTATAGGGTGATTTCTCTCCCTTGGCTTAGTTGTTTTAATGGTTTTTCTATGACTTGATCATGACCTTAGTAAGGAAAGGGCTTAACCTCTAATTTTCGGCCAAACCAAAGGGGCTAATACCTTATTTGACTGTGTGTTGCCTAGAGTTTTAACATTCGTTTTGCACACGGGACTTGGGGCTTTTAACGCTCCCAGCGTTTGATTCAAATGTCTTCCAAAACAAGATTAAGTCATTTCCGAGCTAATGTCATGATTATGCTCGGCTTTTAACATTGAGTGCTTTGGGTTAAGATTGTCTACGTCTTGGCTTGGAGTTGTTAGAAAGAAACGGTTAAATCCACGAAGTCATCGGGCGGTTTGATCCCCTAGACCTTGCCGCTTGTTTTATCTAAGTTCAAACCTTATTTCTAGTCTTTTTACAATAGTTTTCCACTTTTCAAGCAAAACCGACAGTTGGCTGTCTTAAACGCCGAAAACCTTACATAAAGCCCACCATCCGATTAAGCTATATTCGAGTTCCCTGTGGATCAACTTGGACTTCCTCACTATACTATGCAAATCTTTAGTTGTAATTCGGTTAATAAATAATTGAATTTGACGGCCGTTTGGTAAACTTCAACACAACCGAATGGGCGCATCATGTTTCAAAAAAGTCTTGTCTCTTACGTATGATTCACACACAAAGAAAAATATTTGGGTGCGGGCAAATTCTACTTCATATGTAGAGTTTTGCTCCATCCAGATCACAGAAAAGAAGAAAATGTTCAAGGATTAGTCGGTGTCCAGTTCAGAAATATTTTGTGCGCTTAAGTTTAAGCATAACTCGCAATAGTTAGTTTACTATTTCGATTTACGGTTTTACTGAGCAAAACATTGTCTTTCACTTTGTAGTTCAAGTAAAGTAACTTCTAATTCAATCTTTATAATGTTAGCAATTGGATATGACATTACAGTTGAGTGTAGTATCCAATTGGATAGGCCTCGCCGGCCAAGCATTCTTCGAAGTCCCGACATTATTATCTTTAATGGAATTAGTACTTTAATTTGTGATCACTACAAGAAAATTGTTCTATAGCAACGGTCGAAAGTGTCACTAAAAATAGAGCTGGCCTAAGGGTTTTTAGTGCCTAAGGCCTAATAAAAAA
The DNA here is from genome assembly GCA_020567845.1 of Rhododendron henanense subsp. lingbaoense. NCBI lineage: Eukaryota > Viridiplantae > Streptophyta > Magnoliopsida > Ericales > Ericaceae > Rhododendron > Rhododendron henanense. The sequence continues at coordinate 17,038,072 of CM036314.1, forward strand.
AAAATGTGCCATAAAAGAGTTAATACTTAACAATTTTTACAGCTACAATCACAATATTGGTGCGTTTTATTTGTGAATTTTATATTCAGAGTTAAAAGAAAAATTAAAACAAACAAAAAATTCTTACCAAAACATTTATGGTACGTTTGAACTTTGATCTTGAGTCACTCAGCTTACAAATATAAGAGGTGTAAGATCCATCATATATTCTGACAAGTGTCATCATATTATATGCAAGAGTCCACGATTTCCACTAAATTTTTTGAGCAATTTGATTGGAAGAAGTAGAGTATCCTTTCACTTAAGAAGTGCAAGGGCCAAGGATACGAAGGAAAAACAAATAGTGCCCAAAATAGAGGACTAGGGTTTCAAACCAGGAACCTCTTGCTTTTAATTCTGGTTACAAACACCACTTGGCCAGAATACCTTTTGTGTTATGTCATGGAAAAACTTATATATAACATATAATTGGAGTGCCCCAAATATTTGAAATTTTTAGGATGCCCAAGGCACAGGCCTCTTAGGCCTTGTGCCTGGACCGGCCCTGGCTAAAGATGTCAAAAGGTGCTACTATAGACTCTGCAGGGTTATACCAGAGATTTCCAAAAGCGTTTGGGAGATCCGCATCGGTAAAGCCCTAAAGCAATGTTTTTTGAAGCTGGTAGATATATCTATAGTGAAGCTTTCGAGAACCCAACCTATCTAGTATATAGTAACGCTTGGCAGCTGCTGTTAAAGGCAAATATTTTTTTCCTTTTGATAAACGTATTTATACTTATTACAGTTGTGAGTTGTAATTTTTTTTTTTTTTTTTTTTGATAGGCCTGTGAGTTGTAATTCTCTGAGAATTCTATCAACACATTGAAAATGTATTTCATGAAGACATCAATTTACAAAATAGAGTATCAAGCACTAAAGTAAATTTATCACAACTTTGGGCGTGTATTACATAAACTCTGACCTAAAAAAAAGATTACTCAATGATCCTATTGCATTCAAGGAATGCACAATTCAATACTTGATGAAATATTCAACTGAGCTCTATGAGAAGCCCTTCAAGTCCGCCATCTTGTCTTATCTGAAGCATCCAGAAAAATGTCTTATCATTGTGCTCTTCCATCGTGTTACTATCCAATTGAGCACGAGTGATGACCAGTAGCAAGGACGAACCTATCTTAAGTACAGAGTGTCACACTTGCATTGATCACCAATTTATTTGCATCGATTTCCAGATTTTGAGTTCTAATTTTATTGCACTCATTTTATTGGTTTTATCACCTAAAGTAAACAGATTATTCCAACAACAAAGACTAGACACCCAACGCCAAACAACAGACCTCCAAATTAATCAGGAAAACAAAGATACAAACCAAACCACAAAAAACACAGGACCAAAACACAATCCCATCTTTTTTTATTCCACAAAGTTTGATGGGAAAATGATGGTCAATGACGTGTTTTAATAATTAATACCCGCCAAGGACATGCTGAGAACATTTGTTAATGCTTAAAATGTCCTTGGCGTGTATTAATTATTAAAACACGCCATGGCCGTCATTTTCCCAAGTTTGATTGTATCAAACATCCTATGAATTTGGTGGTAGAGTATTTTGGACGGCGGCCTTAAATATCATGTCGAAGGCCTTCTGAATGCATGAATTGAATTTTTGTGGATCCATGAAGCCCTTTTCCATCCGGATGGTGATCCTCAACTCGCCTATATAGCTCATAATCGTTATTGCTAGACTCTGCAAAACCATCATTCATCAACACACCATGAGAGTTATACTGCTATACATGGGATGTTTAGGAAAATGAAATTTTCATATACTGACTATTGCCGATCCCAAAAAAAAAATAAAATGGCACCATAAGAGGTCATGCGATGAGGAAGGGATAGAAGTTGGCTAAGTTGGGTCATGTCGAGTCTACCCATATTTTGACTAGTGCTTTTGCTAATCAGAAAACACTGTATCAACATGCTGAGTTTATTTAACGGTACTGGTATACATGTTGTATTCTACTAGTTAAAAAATAAAAAGTAAACTTGCATGATTGTAAATAGTAAGTTGGTCACAAAGTATAGCTAGTCTTATATGACCAAAGTGTAACAACCGTAATATGTACCCAAAAAATGAAAGTGTAACAACCGTTATTTTGATATTGCAATTATAAATTACTTGTATAGTTTCTTTATTTTTTATTAGCATTTGTAATATAAGTTGAAAATCAGACCAGTGAGTGAACCAGAAAACTGAAAAGGGATCGGGTGGATGGGTCACCGGTTCCACCGCGGTCGAACCGGAGTCGAACCGATATGTCATAATTATATAAAGAAGTATTAATTTTATAAATAATTATAACCGGTTATATATAGAGAATAAAATTTGGAATAGAAATTTATCCCATTATTTCGTGAAGTTAAAGTGGAGGAATTGATCCATATTGTTCAGGGAAGATGTATTGTGTAGTTTGTCAGTCCCACATGGGTGGGAAAACCAACTTGAGACTTGAGCCTTACATCCTTTGTGGTCCACGCTGCAGACTTTGCTGTCCATAACAGCTGTCTAACAAGTGGCCTGCCCTTGAGTTTCAAAATTTTCGCAGGCCGGTTTGGGTCATCCAAACCGTGACCGGTTCTCTGGTTTAACCGGTCGATTTTCCTAAAATATGCCAGTTTTAAAAATATAATGGCTATGTGGTTGGTCCGGAGCGGACTCTCGTCCGGTTGATGGTTCAACCGGTCGGACCAATCGGTCCGGTCTTGTTTTTAAAACATTGCCATAGAGAGGAGAGGAGAGGAGGAGAGGGAGAAGAAAGTCGGCCTGAGCACCCGGCAAAGCCTCCATTGCCGCCGCCCTGCGCCGTTTTCTCCCCAATTAATCTTTAGGAGAGAGGTGTATTTGATCTATCCAAAACCCTTTTCATGTTTGTTATACTATCTTAGTGAATTAATATTGCATATATTAAACGAAAAAAAATGATATTTTCGGGCAAAAAATCAGAACTTTTCGGTCAAAAAATTAGTTTTGACCAATCGTATCCGCCCGGACAAACCAAACTTGCGCCCTCCACTTCAACACTAGCTGCCACCACTACGCCCATGAAGTATTTGGCTCAATTTGGACATCTCTGAAATTCCCATCCAGATAGCTTTCAATCCCACCGCGGCGGCTAGTGCGTACATTAAAGACTAGGGGTGTCCACGGTCCGGATCGGATCGGATTCGTATGAATCCAATCCTAATCCGTATCTCACGTTTTTAGAAAATACAATCCAATCCTAATCCAAAAGTCTTACGGTTCGGTTTGGATTTCGAACCGTGAGTCACGGTTCGGTCCCGGTTTTATCCACGGATTTCCTTCCATAAACATTAAACTCTAAAAAACGCAAAATTACTTCAACTACTGTATTACATATCATTCCAAATTTCTAGTTCAAAATTCAGTCCAGGTTTCATCAGCCATTGTTACATCCACGGAGCAGCAGGAGGTTCTATTTACACAGTGGTAGTAGCTGACTACAAGTTATAAATCAGAGGGGGAAGGTAGGTGAAGTAAAAGTAAAGAATTTCATATAAGGAGCAGATTTCCTTCGGTCATTGTTATGAACTTAAAATTGTTAAAAAAAATTCATAACAAGTAGTAGAATTATAATTATTTATAAATATTACACACACACACACACACATATATATATATATATATTTTTAAATTTTTTAAATTTTTTAAATATCTCACGGTTCGGTTCGGTTAATCCACGGATTTGGAATAAAAATCCAATCCTAATCCGTATCTCACGGTTAATCCACGGACCATTAATTCACGGACAAAATCCAAAAGGCACGGATCGGTTCGGTCCGGACCGGTTTTACGGTTCTCGATTTTTCTTGAACAGCCCTACTAAAGACAACCTGGTTCTCAAAAAAATTCACCCAAACGGAAATCAATATGGGATTACGTGGAAAGACTCTGCTTTTAAGGGGTTTTCTAACCCAATTATGTTTTCTTTTGGCAGCCCAACTTGTCTTTAGCTATACATAGTTGTTATGTGAACTTTTTAATGTTGTGAGAGCAAATATTGGGATTTTGGTTTAGGAGATTTTTGCCTTTCTTTTTGGCTTTGGTGAGATTTGGGTAAAAGGGTTTCTACAAATTTTCTTCTTTATAGCTCTGTGAGCATCTGTTTGCCTTTGTTTAGTGGAATCCATTGATTGACTACTCGTGGAGTAGGTTTACATTCCAAATAAAGCCGAATCACGTAAATTTTTGTCTCTCTCTCTCATTTTGTTTGATTTCTCTCACAATCTCTCACGTTTGGTTTGATTCGCACAACAGCCCATTGATTAATTCAATATTCATAATCATCGTCTGTTTATTTGGCTTCCGCATAACAGCCCATTGATTTCCCTCCAAACGAAACTCACGCGGGTTATTTGGTTTCCTACAACTTATTTTTATATTTACGGTTTAGCCCCTGTATTGTAATTTTACTATCATTTATATTACAATTTTAGCCATGTAACATGCTTAATTATAGTGTAATCCCTAAAATATGTTTTATTACAGTTAGACCCCTAAAGTGTTCTTATTGAAAATAAAGCTAGAGTATCTTTTTATTTTTATTTTTGAAACGGCAGAAAGATAGATTCATTAACTCATAACACGGAGTACAGAGCTAGAGTATCTCTATCGCCATTTTACCCCCGAAGTATGTTTTAATATGGTTTAAATCCTGTAAAATGTTTAATTACAATTTAGAACCCATAGTAGGATTCATTACAGTTTTTCCCATGCATGTTAAAGTACAGATTTGGACTTCGACTATCAATTGTTTAGAATTAACCCCCCAAAAAATCCTAGACGCATATAGTATGCTAATTGGCTTAGTCACATAATTTCGTGTAGAATAGCATGAATTAAAGTCCTTCATTGCTAGTTCATCACCGTTCTTGTGATGTAAAGGAGTAAAAGGAAATGATATGAACCGTGTTGAAAATTGTGGGTGACCTGCAGGGTTCTACGATTGTAGGTCACCTGCGGGGCCTAGGATAATTATGATGTGGAATCCTAAGTAGACATGGTTATTATTAATTTTGGTGAATGTGTTTTAGGATAAGGTTGGATATGTTGTATAGGTGCATCCAAGGGGTTTGTTTTGGCCTCTTCCAAGGGGTTTGTTTTGGCCTTTTGTGATTGTCGCAGATAAGTTCAACTGAGTAGATAATTTAGAAGTATTCATATATCTAGACCCCTATTTTGACAAGGGGGAGTACTTGAATAATATCAGGGCCATAACTTGGTGGTTAAGGGTAGGAAAGATTCTCGATGCAGAGCTTTAGAATGACATATAGGTTAATGACTAGTTAAAGAAATTGAATATAATTGTACATTTTAAATCACATATGTACATTTTTGGTTATGCAAACCACACACACTGAAATACAGGTATTTTCCTAAATTTTGGGTAATTCAATAACTTCATAAACTTTATTGGTGGCCTATTTTACTCTAATGGGCCCACCCCCTTAAACCAACTCAATCATCTCATAAAGCGTGTCGTCGAACTTGAGCATGAGACCAAGTACGATGATAAATTCAACACCGTAGACATATACACATACAAAAACCATTGATATATAAATACTTGGATTTGTAGAAAAACCAAAATAAAGTTATACCAGTTAGCTAAATAGTGTACCTGTGGACTGCCGATAAATGTAAAATACAATCCTTTAATGGGGTGATTGGCCAAAGCCATTTTCTCAACTGGCCCAATCAAATTCGACATTACTATACTCGAGTTCTTCAATGTGTTGTAAAAATACCGAGCTGCTACCTGCAATATCAATTTCATGACTTATAATCTTCGATTATGATCAAGAAACAAGCATCATTTCTTTTAGGGAACCAAACTCCATAAACCATCATGGTTTTAGAAAATTCTTAAAAGAGAGTAAGACTTATACGGAGCCTCTGTGTAAATGCTCTTGTGCGGACAACCAACAAATAGCTAACACATCACCAAAAAAAAAAGGGTAATCTGCACTTACACACTTACACCCCTTGTACTATTACCGATTTAAAGATACACTCCTTGTACTTCAAATTTAAGCACTTACACACCCCTTATATGTAAAAATATAGGGGGTGCAAGTACAAATTCTCCTTTATATGAAAAAATACAAGGGGTACAAGTGCAAATTCTTCTTCTTTCACTTCAAAGAACAAGGGTGTAAGTGCTTAAATTTGAAGTACAAGTGGTGTATCTTCAAATCAGTGATAGTACAAAGGGTGTATGTGCAAATTCTCCAAAAATAGAGAAACTGTGGGGCACCTATTTAGTTGCTCTAATCTAAGGTGTTGTTTGAGAATTCAATTTAGCATTTAGAATGGAATGTATTAAGTGATAAATAATTAAGGTGGTGTGATAAACTATATTTCATCATACTTAACATTTTAAGTGACTTTTAAAATGGCAACTTAAAAATTATAGCACTTGAGTAGAGCCTTGTTAATTCTGAATGAATTTGTCAGCACTTGCGTAGTCAGATGACGTGATCAAAAATTTTCTTTGGGAAAATGACAATCAATGACGTGTTTTGATAATTAATACCTGCTAAGGACATTTTCAGCATTAACAAATGTTCTTAGCTTGTTCTTGGCAGGTATTAATTATCAAAACACGTCCTAGGCCATCATTTTCCCATTTTCTTTTCATTTCAAATCAGAACAATAACAAGCATTTTTGTTTGTTTGTTTAAGAAATAAAAATGTGATCACATAGGAAATTAAAAATTACTCATAGAGCATTGCCGCATGGTGCTCCAAAAGCAATTAATAATCACTCTATAATCCTACGTTTTGTGCCTTCTTCTTGACCAAAATTCTAATGAAAAATAAAATCATGCGTACCTCAGGGCCTCTAAACTTCCTCAAAATCTCAAGCATCCAACCAGTGAGATAAACAACAGCAGAGTTTCTTTTCCTCTTAATGATCCCATGTGCTTCCTTCACAAATCTAAGTGGGTTTAAATTAGCCTGATCATCACTAGCACCACCAGTTAACTTAGGTATGGAGACGTGCAAGAAGGTGAAGTGGTTTCCCCATGGCATCTCGGACTTGGGTTTCACCATCTCTTCAACTGTCTTGTACCCACCAAGGGCTCTGGTGCTTAGCACCACTAGTGCAGTGGCATTTGTGTTCCCCTGCTGCTGATTATGATCATCATTGGTTGATGATGATTGTTGCATGTACAGCCGAGTTCCCAAGAAGATTACCCCTGTAATTACGTCGTTTATCGTCTGTAATTAAAAACTACGGTTTAGCAAGGTTGAAAAGACTCGGGCATTTTAGCTAACACAGAAGGTGGATTTTTAATATGGCAAAGTACAAATTACTTTCCTATGTCCTTTTCACCTCACATTATAAGAATGAAAGAAATGTTTCATATTAAGTTTGTTAATTTGAGATTGTAAATATGTGTGTATCTCCCTGTTATAAGAAAGAAGACACTCCAATGGCAAAAAAGAAAAAAACGAGAGAGAGAGGGAGGGAGAGACAAATTTGGCAAGTAATTAAATACTTACGACTCCAAGCTTGGCTTTAATTTGTTTGACACGATCAAGAGAAAACGTTACGGTAGTTATTACGTTGGGCCAGAACTCCACTCCATCTTCACCGGACCGGATCGGCGTCCGCCCATCTTTAACAAAGGTCGAACCAAAATCCAATATTGTTTCCGTGACGCCAGCGAAAACACGACCCAAACCCCTAAGAATCCCATTGTTTTTTCCATCTCTTGTCAAGCTAGATTCACGAGAAGGGAATGTTAAGGGGAGAGAAGGATTGTCAGCTCTTTGTAAGCAAGAAAGAAGAGCTCCCATGAGAGAGAAACCATCGCCGAGGGCATGGTGAAGCTTGAAAATTATGTGTCCGGCTGCATTACTAGTAGGGTATTTGAGTATGTGAACTTCCCAAAACGGTTTGTTTTGTGGGAACCGATCCAAGGATATTTTTGACAAGTAGTCATTGAAGTATTTGTCGTAAAAGTCCGGCGACATTCCGGCAGGGAAAGCAGGGACATTGATGTGGTCTTCTAGCTTCACTTCCACCCTTTTCCATTTTTGGACTCCATTTCTGTCTCTAACCTGTTTTTTCAAGAGTTTTTACTACGAAGTGAGGAATTTAATTTCAATATAAGGTGCATGCGTTGAAATTTTAATTAAAAAAGCATAGTAATTTATTTGGTGATCTTACCTTAATTATTACAATTGCGGTAGTAATATATACAGAACACTAGATAAACTTGGAATAAATGGGCAATAGGATTTATAATGGCTGACCAAAATATCCCAACCACAGTGTATGCATTGACTTTTTCCATTTGGTGGGTAATATGGTTAGATCAAAAGAGTTGAAGAACACAGCCGCTCGGTCGCCTGAGCTAGTTTGGCAGACTAATTTTTTGGCATTTTACTTTTTAGATTGTGAGTTATAGATTTTTGAATTGCGGCAAAAATCATATTTGTAGAGTGTTTGGCAGACTCAAGTTAATAAAAATATTTTCTCATTAAAAAATGGAGTGATGAAGGTGCATTGGAGGTGGTAGTGGAGGGAGAAATTGAAAATCGTTGTCCATCCTTGAAAATACTCCTTTATCGTATTGGAGGTTATATGAAAGTACGGGGGGTGTAAGTGGCTAAAAATGGAGTTCAGGGAGTGTCTCTACAAATTGGCCAAAGTACAGGGGGTGTAAGTACACATTCCCCTAAAAAAAAATTATTCTTTTTTGCTATTTGTTAATCTTGATCTACTCTATCCTAAGAGACTTGGGGAGAGGGATAAGTGCTTATGAGAATCGAACCCTACCCATTTGCATGAAAGTATAAGGGAGGCACCAACTAATTTATCAAATCATTAGTTTAGCAGATAAAAGTATAGTATCATCTGAAATTGTTCTTAAGGTGTGTGTGAGAGAGAGAGAGAGAGAGAGAGAGAGTATATACCATGATGGAGGAAAAGCGTGGATTGATGGGGAGGAAGACATTCTTGAGCAGGGTCAATGATTGTGAGTCATCAACTGGAATTTCCAATTCCAAAACACCCAGAATATAGGCTGATAACACAGAGCTGTTGAAGTATTGTGCGTTAGGGCTCACTGGCATATCACCCTCATCGGAGTAGTACTCCATTGTCTCTCTATTCTTTTATCACTTGGCTGGCCTCTCTTCTTTATCTGAGTTAATAATTGGTGCATGATTATTGATCCAAATGTTCAGCTATATATAGAATAGTTCCAGCCACATGCATGCCTAATTAATGCGGAGTATTTACTACTACATGACTACATCATTTTGTTGACCTATATGCAGCGGCAACTTTACCGTACTTTCCTCGTTTCACTACTGATAATGGGGTTAAGCGTGTGTCATGTGCACCAGTTATCGGGCCACCCCGAGTATTTGATTGGTGAGTTTAACTTAGGCCATGTTTGATAAATGTGTTGGATTAGATAGGATTAGTAAGGAAATGAGATTAGTAATACCGAGTGTAATTCCACGTGGGTGTTTGATTGTGTATGGATTAAATCATGGAATTGTGATTACCAATCCCAATCCCTTGTTTGATTGGAATACCATGGTATAGTATTACAAATTGCATTTCCAAATATACCCATGGATGAAAACATGGTCTATTGAATTGCATGGGGAAAAGAAAAAAAAAAGGTGCATTTTCCAATCATTTTCGGACAATTTGCATTCTTTTCATCCTATCAATTTCTAGATACTTATTTGGACAATTATCCCTACATCATTGTGAATTTATTTGGAATACAGCAAGCATATATTTTTTATTCATATACCATAAAAGGAGGAAAACGAAAAAACAAAATAGATAATATCTTATTATACTTTCAAATAAATATAATTATTTATTTGAGTTACATTACGTAGGCGACAAAAGTCCATAAGTAACAATTTATTCTTTCAAACTTTTTTCTTCTCGACCTACTCACGCCCAAAGCAAAAGCGCCAGTCCTCGAAATATGAAAATTGCATGTGCCTCATGTTCCTTACTCATGGAACAACCTAAATAAATGAGAAAAAATAAAAGATATTTACGAAGATTAATTTTAAGTTTGCGCAAAATTAAAATACATTAATTACAACTTACTTGCATATATTCATTTCACACATTAATATCGTTTAGGCCGAATGACCAACTACACACAGTTGTTAATATATTCTAACTTCATGCAATTATTTTTCCTTCTCTTAGAAAACTGAATTTGATTTCAAAGACAGTAATAATGAACACTTTCCTTCTATTTATTTTTTCCAAAAACCTATTCCTCTATCAATTTTAAATACGATACAAGCTTTTTCTCTCTCTCAAAATAATCCATTTTCTAATCGAAAAAAAAAAATGAAAGAAGAAAAAAAGGTTTGTCTCGAATCGAATGATTCGAAAGGGAAAAAAACGCAAAAACAAAGGTAGGAATTGCTTATTGTGCTTCTCCTATTGTTAAAAAGCGCTAACGAACAAACATATCTTGTTGCCATGGAAAAAATCTATCTACTAAATTAGCGGGAAAATCAAGACTTTTTGTAGGTTTTCAATTCCAAAAGCAGATTCCAAAACAATAAAGAATAGGAGAGAAAAAAAGAAGAAAAAAGAAGAGAGAGAATAGCAACACATAGAAACGAGGTCGAAGGTGTCGCCATCAGCAGAAATGAGGTCGAACGTCGCTACTCGCCAGTAGCCATGGATGTGTTCTCTCCTTTACAGCTACAGAGATACAAAATAGAAGTAGGTGGGTGGATGGGTGAGGTGTGTAATGGAGGGTATTATTGGTATTGAGTTAAAAAATCATGGGCAAGGTGGTCATTTTACGGGAGGGAGCTTGGGACAGAATTGGCAATACCTAGTACCCCATGGTATTACTAATCCGGCAAAAGTGTGGGATTACTAATCCCCTCTTCTCAATCCCATCCTTTGTTTGACAACCAAACAAAGAGTTAGGAAGCCTATGGGATTAGCAATCCTATCCCAAGGCCTAATATACTTATCAAACATGGCCTTACAGTTTTGTAAAAAAATCACCTACGACTATTTTTCTTAAATGTTTTTTCGGGAAAAAAAAAACATTTTGAAGACATAATTACTTGATCGGTGAGTATTTAACTTACAGTTTGGCCAAAAAAAAAAAATCACCTACAACTATTTTTTTTGAAGAAAAATGCTTTTTGAAGACATAGTTACTGATGTTTGATTATAATGAAGTTTATGTGCATTAATGTAACGACCCGAATTTTCAGACATATTTTATTTTATTTTATTTTGAATAAAATTTAACATTTTATTGAAATATTTTTGTTGATTAAACTGTTGGGTCAATTATTAAACTTAACCTAGATTTTTTTTTTATCTAGTAAATCCCAACACTGGCCTACTATACTACCACCTCCTCCAAAAAAATATGAAATCCCATCTTCCATTCTTTTTTCAAAATTTTCGACAGAGGGAGAAAGAGCATGGGGTTTTGACCCATTACATGTTAGCCATGCATGTTGCATTTGATGTCTTATTAAACTTAATGGAGAGAGAGAGAGAGAGAGAGAGAGAGAGAGAGAGAGAGAGAGAGGAGATTGGAATGAATTTCTTGCACCCAAAGGTTCATTATTGTTATCCAATTTTGTACACACATGCATGCATGTATTTAATAAAGTGGGAGAGAGAGAGACTCAAGAGAATGATAAAGGAAGAAGGATAAGATTTCATAGATGCAATTAACCTAGCCAATTGGATAGAAGTGTGGAGAGCAAGAAATGTATTTGGATTGTTGCCTCCTACAAACACTCACCCCCTCACCCCATTTTTCGACACACACTCTACTTTTCTCATTTGGGAAAAAAAAATACTAGAAAGAGAGCACCAGGCCAATTGGAGTTTGTGCCACCCACCACGGACCCGACGCCGTTAGAATCAGCTCCTACTGCCTAAAAGCAAGGTAGATTCCTCCTATCTACTCACCTGAATATAGTAGTGTTATGTGTTCGTTGATTTTAAAAATTACTGAAATTATGCTTGAATGATAAATGCTTGTTAAAAAAATATATTAACAGTGGAGGTGTTACCTCCTAGGAAATCGGAAGATGACAAAATCGTTAATTAGAGGAAATGATCTTAATACGCTAAGTGTACAGTCATTTTTTTTTTCTTGATTTCAAAAAACATGATTTTGAGTTAATTACGAGAAATTGAATTTAGTTATTATAGTTGGTTAGTTGTAAAGTTTGATTATCGATTACATGATAGAAATGTTGGCTCTTAGATTATGTGCCGTTATGATTTTTGATTGGTCAAGTGGAAAGGCATGGAAAATTAAGATTTATTTGATACTGCATGTTTATGCAAGCTTTGCAGTGAATGCGAGAAAATGATACATGTTTATGAGACACGAGAAATGAAATACGAAAAGAAATGAGAAAATGAAATGTGAAAAGGGTTGATGATTGTGTGAGCATGAGAACCTAGTAGGTCCATTGAAGATGGTCAGGGAAATCATGGCTCAGGATGCTTGTGTGAGCATGGGAACCCGGTAGATCCTGAAAGAATGGTCGGCGGAACCATGACTCGGGTGTGCGTGTGTGGCCTAGGAGCCCGGTAGGTCCTGAAAGAATGGTCAGCGGAACTAATGCCATGTGTGCGCTGTGAAATGTGAAATGATCAAAGACTGAGAGCCCGACAGGTCCTGAAAGAGATAGTCAGCGGAATCAGTGCTTTTGGGTGGCAAAATCTGAATTTAGCCTGGGAGCTCGGTAGATCCTAAAAGATGGTCAGAGGAACCAGTGCTCGAGAAAAAAGGATGGAAAGTGTAATCGATACTTGAAAAATGAGGACACGAATTATGATACGCTGCGATGATGATAAACTCTGATAAGACACTGACACTTCATTTGTTGATTTGATTTTACGTGATGAACTGTTTTCTGCAATTTATTTTACAAAATTATATGATATTTTTGCTAGTGTAAGAGACATAAGGGTAGGAGTTAGCTACTGAGCCTAAAAGCTCACAGTGTTACTTTTGTGACCCTTACATTTTATGCCAAGTCAAGGTGACAAACAGGGAGAATTTTATGCAGAGCAAGTTGTTGCAGAGGAAGACAGACGCCTTGAAGAGTAGAATTTACCATAGTACCCCTCCCTTTTTTTTTAGTATAAATGTAATTCGATTCAAGATTTATTTGTTTGTAAGACTAAATTATGATTTTATTTAAATAAATACTACACTTTTTTTTTGCTTGGCAAAGAAAATTTTATTGACTCGAAAAGGGTACATCGAGAGAGGAACTCGCTAAGCACACACGCTTATCGAGAGAGGAAAAGAAGCGGGTAAACAAGAAAATAAAAACAGTGGACCATCCAACAGAAAATTGGATCGCCCCCACCCTCATTGCAAATTTCACTTGCTACACTTTCTCCTTTCTCATTCCATCAAGATAGCCCTTGAAATCTTCCACCGAGTGCACCTTAATATCGAACTTCACCCTAACCCACATTGCTACCCTAGTTTTAATTAGCTCCCAAAGATCCTCCATTCGTCAAGACGCATTGTTGAAAACAATCTCATTCCGTGCCAACCAAACGGACCAAATTGTAGCATGGAATGTCGTTTCCCACAAATATTTCTCAAGATTTTTGAATCCACTACCTTTCCACCATGTGAATAAATCAATTAGAGAGCCAGGGCACACCCAACAAACATGTTTTACTGTATTTAAATTAACATTTCCAAAAATCGGGGCGTTACAATTAAGTACACGACGAGACGAAAAAACTGAAAGGTTTAGATCAAATAATGGGACACAAGGTGGACCCATAATGGGCGCACAACATGCACCCTCAACCCGTTGGAAGGGTTTCCTTTTATCGGATATACTCCGTTAATTGGATATATATGGGCCGGTTCGAGGGACAATACATTTGACAATACTTTTTACAGGGCCCCATAAAATAATATTAAAAAATTTATGGATATTTTTCTAGATTTTTTTGGGACCCGAAATGGGGCCAAACGCGATTGTCTCTGCACGGATCCCTGCAAATTGTCCCTGCTCTTAGCATGACTGATTTTACATAGAGAAGACTTTGTCGTCAAGTGAGTGAGGTGTGGCAAAAGTACTGATAAAGAGTTAATAGGACAGATTTTTGGTTGGCGAGAGGTACAACCTGGCAAAACTGACGTGTTGCCCCGTGAGGGGGGGTGGGGGGGCAACGAATTATTTCTCCAACGGTGCTACCCACACAAATATTTTAAAAATATATCCTGCACAGATCAGTGTATGGGGCTACTACGAGTTCCATACAAACGATTCAAGCTGTTCATTAAATGAAAAATATTTTTTCAAGTGCTTTCTTAAAAAATTAGCTCAATCCGATACCTATAGATACTCGATCCAATCATCTAACTTTTCATTAAGATTTCAGAATAATGAAAACTTAGATGGTTGGATCGAGCACCTATAGGTATCGTATTACGCTGATTTTTTGTGGGGGGCCTTGAAAATTTATTTTACAATTAATAAACGACTCAAATCATTTGTGTAGAACCCATACTGAGCCCAACTCACCAATGGCGGAGTCAGGATTTTCACTCCGGGGGGGACCGGCTTAGTAGACGTATATTTTTATGGGAACTTATACTTATGATATCATAAGGTTTTTGCTTTCTAATTAATTATATTTGTACATTGAAATAATTCTTTAGGTTACATCAACTATTACATATTTATTTTTTATTTATGAAAAAAATAAAAAATAAGAATGTAAAATAACCATTTTTTGTCAAATCAAACAAAAATTATTAAAATTATAAGTAGCTATGTATGAATAATTATCAATAATATTAAAAATCAAGTATATACAAAATTAAAATTTTATGGCTTTGTTTGGTTTTCATTTTTGAGTATTTTAGTTTTGGTAGTTGGTGGAGAGAGAAATAGGTTAATGATTGGAGAGAGTGGTAATGAGTAGAGAGAGAAATAAAAATAATAATTAGATAAATAAGATAATGATTGAACAGAAAAATAAGATAATAATTAGAAAACAAAAACAAAACAAAGTTAAAATGAAAAACGAACAAATCGTAAAACTCTAATGCTTGAAGAGTTGGGGCCGAGATGGCCGAACCCCAGGCCTAACATTGCTCCACCCCTGCAACTCACTGATCTATGCTGGATCTGTTTCTAAAATGGAAATTGGCAGTGGGCCCACACCTTTATTAGAGCCGTACATATGCCCGACAATGGTCACCTTTCTATGACAGTAGAGAAAGGGACGGTGGGCCGACATTGGTTTTGACAAAAGGCATATTCTAACAGGTGACATATAGCATTGGTTATGTGGGTCCCATACACCAACTTTAAGCTGCAGGATCTGTGAAAGTTAAGACAAATAAAGTACTTTTGGGTTACTTTACACTTTTGACCTTGGTTTTCTAAGTAATAACAAATAAATGCCATTCTTTAAGCTTCGGATCTTTTTCCTTTTTCCAACGGTGTCCTCCCTTTCACTTTTCTAGAACACGGCTAAATTCCGCAAAGTTTTTTGAGTTATTTATTTATTTATTATTTTGTTCTTATTCTAATTTGTTTACATTTGTTAGTTTTCCACCTCATTTTTATCGATTATTGATTCGTTTCGTCAAGACGAATCGGGAAAATGTAAAATAATTATGACTTTTAACCAAATATTTTTTGAAATATCCAATATAAATTTCAAAAAGCAGATTTTTTGGATTTTTTGTTCTTTATCTTGAATATTTACAAAACACTACTTGAAATAAAGATAAGTTTTACTCCCTCTGTCCCAAATTAAGTGTCCCTTTTCACTATTTGGGAGGTCTCAAAATATTGTCCATACCTTTTTATCTATAGTATTTTTCATATACTCCAATATTGATCTTGTTTGATCGATCCCAATTAATTCTATAATATAAAATTTTAAAATTCTTAAAAAATATTATAAGTTGAAAGATATAAGAAATTTTGTAAATGGCACGACTGCCAAAAAAAGACACTTATGCTTAAGGTTTCTGTAATAAATTAGCTCAACCCCATATTGAGAAGGGCCTTTTCGAAATATTCAACCTTGTTCCACTATTCAGAATAAAAGTTGAATATTTCGTAAAGGCTTTTACTGATATCAGATTGAACTAATTTTTTACAGGGACCTTAAGCATAATATTTTGAACGAAATGACCGGTTCCGATTATGTTTATGGGACCCGAGACGAGTCCCAAAACCATCTATACATTGGATATATTCTGCTTAGTCTGCATGTACCAATAGCATTAGGCCTGTGAGTTGTAATTCTATGAGAATTCTATCAACACATTGAAAATGTATTTCATGAAGACATCAATTTACAAAATAGAGTAACCTAAAAAAAAAAAAAGATTTCTCAATGATCCTATTGCATTCAAGGAATGCACAATTCAATACTTGATGAAATATTCAACTGAACTCTATGAGAAGTCCTTCTAGTCCGCCATCTTGTCCTATCTGAAGCATCGAGAAAAATGTCTTATCATTGTGCTCTTCCATCGTGTTACTATCCAATTGAGCACAAGTGATGACCAGTAGCGGTAGGAGTGTCAAATGGACGGGTTTGGATTAAATTAGATAAGTTGTAAGTGGGTTGGGTCACTAATGGGTCATTGACCCATTTAGAACCCCATTACTTATGAGGTCAATGACCCATACCTGACCCATTTATCCTTTATTTAACAGGAAATTACCGGCCGGCCCCGTTTTTTAGTTAGGGCTTCTTCCAAACCCCCTTTTGTAATTTGTATTCCGTGCAGCCCCTTTCTAGGTGTGGTTTTACAATTTTACCCCTTTTCCTATCGTTTTAATTGTTTGCCTCTTTTCTTTCGTTTTATAACTCGAGTCGATCACTTACGAGGACGGCTGGCAATGAGGAGAGAAGATTGCAGGATTGCAACGAGGACGGCTGGCAATGAGGAGAGAGGATTGCAGGATTGCAGCGAGAGGAGTTGATCGAATGTGATTTTGACGGTTATCGAACAGAATATTTTACAGTCGTAAGCAATGGTGAGTAATTATAAGCAATTTGTGATTGTTTTTTTTTTATTAATTGTCTTTCTCGTTAGTATTTACGGGAAAGAAGGAATGAGATTTGGTTAACGTTTGGATAACAGATGTTAATTTCAGCTAGAATGAGTTTTTGTTAACAGTCAGTGTGAGTTCTGGTTTGAAGTTAAGCTGGATTATTTGATGTGTGTTATCAATTTTATCATCATTGCCACAAAACAGCCTTCTAAATTGCAGAAAATAGCATGCAAACCCAAAAAACAGCTTTCTAAACCCAGAGAACAGCATGCAAACTCAGAAAACAGCATCAAAACTGCAGAAAACAAACTTCTAATCCAAAATGTCAGCAGGCCCCCTAATCACTGTCAATGGTGCGTGTGAATTAAGCCAATGGTGCATATGGTGCATGTGGATTCTGTTTTCAGGGATGTATAGTGGAAATTTGGGTGTGAATTCTTCCAATGGTGTGTGTGAATTAAGCCAGTGGTGCCTTAAGCAAAAATAATAGGCAGTGCAATTAAGATGGGGTGAATTCTGTCATGGGGGGTGTGAACACTGTCAAATGGGGGGTGAATACTATCAGATGGTGTGTGATTTGTGTCAAATGGCATGTGAATTGTGCTTCAAGTTCAGTGAATTAAGCCAGTGGTGCCTTAAGCAAAAATAATAGGCAGTGCAATTAAGATGGGGTGAATTCTGTCATGGGGGGTGTGAACACTGTCAAATGGGGGGTGAATATTGTCAGATGGTGTGTGAATTGTTTCAAATGGCATGTGAATTGTGTCAAATTGGGGGTGAACTGTCAAATGATGTGGGGATTCTGCCAATTTGGTTGTGAATTCTTCCAATAGTGTGTGTGAATTGTGTCAAGTTTTTGTGGATAATAGGTGGTGTGAATTGTGTGGATAATAGGTGGTGTGAATTGTGTCATGGAGTGAATTGTGTCATATAGTCTAGTTTGTAATATGTTGTGGATAATAGGTGGTGTGAATTGTGTCATGGAGTTGGTGTGAATTGTTGTTTTAATCTTGGATTGTGTGTTATGGTGGAGAGTATGTGCAGGGGAGGGGGTGTGAATTGTTATTTTTGGTTCGTGAATTGTGTAGTTTTAGTGATTTTTGAGTTTTGTGTGTTCATTTTTTCTTTGTTATAGGGTGTGATTTCCGAGAATTCAGTCATCTTGATGTGTAAATGCGGTTCGCGTACTGTTCCAATAAAGTGTTGCCGGTCTTTCACGTCGTACATGGATTTGGTCGACAAATTGTGCTTCAAGTTCAGTGGGTTTAGATTCGATTCAGTGAGGCTTTTTTATAATCTGCGGGATTATGATGGCTGTGTTTTGGAGAATGATGATGATTTGGAGGTAATGTTTTCTTTAGCTGGTTGTTATGGTGTTGAAGTAATTGACGTTACAGTTGTGAATTCTAGTGGTTGTTTTGGGAGTGATACTGTGGCTATTGGAGTTGATCGTAGTGAGAGTAGTTGTTTGACTATTGATGTTGGGTCTGATGGACTTGGTGGTGGTAGTAGTGGCAGTTATGGTAGTATTTTCACCAGTTCAAAAGGGAAAGGGTCAGGTGTTAGTTGTTTGGGTGATGTTGTGGCTAGTGGAAGCAGTGATGGTTTGTGTACTGATGTTGGAAGTTGCAGCAGTTCGAAAGGGAAAGGTTTAGGTGTGATTCGTTCGGAATGGAGGTTGGATGTTGAGAAAGAGAGAGACTTACTACCCACATTTTGTCAGCATCAGGATCGTGCATTATTGTCTGACGGTTGGCGTCATTATATCAAAGAAGTTAACCAGAAGTTTGAGGGCGGTGCAGTTGAGTTTCGTGATAAATTGGCAAAGTTTGCAATTTTTTATGGTTTTGAGTATAGTTTTGCAAAGAATGAAACGGATAGGGTGACTGCATTTTGTAAGGATGCAGATTGTAAGTGGAGAGTGCATGCGAGGTTGGACAAGGTCAGCCGTTATTTTTATATACGTAGTTTTGATGATATCCACTCGTGCGGTGCTTCTGTCCTTACCACAAAGCATTCGCGGGCTTCGTCCAGTATGATTGGAAGATTAATGAGTGCTGATATTCGAACCACACCGCAGAAACGTCCGATCGATGTAGTTAGTTCACTGAAGGGTTTGTATGGGGTGGATGTTCCATACAAACGAGCTTGGAAGGGTGTTGAGAAGGGGAGGTCTGAAGCCTTTGGGGATTATGATGCATCCTTTGATGAACTACGGTGGTATCGTGAGGCTGTTAAGAATTCTGATCCTGAAAGCGTGTTTGAAATAGAGGTAGACACTGAGACGAATCGATTTAAGAGGTTGTTTGTCGCGTTCAGTGCATGTATTTATGGTTTTAAACATTTGAGGCCCCTTTTGTTTGTCGACGGAACATTTTTGAAGGGGAACTTCAAAGGATCATTGCTTTCGGCGAGTGCGAAGGATGGTGATAAAGGTACAATTTTGTAAAGTATTTTTGTGTAGTGATTTATTTTTGGATTGTGAATTATGTGTGAGTTGTGAATTGTAATCATTTTTGAACATTCTGTGTGAGAGTTGTTAATTGTTGTACCATACACATTTTTTTTCAGGACTTTTTCCATTGTGTATTGGTGTGGCTGATTTGGAGAGCAATGAGAATTGGTTGTGGTTTATGAAGAAGTTGCGTGATATTTTGGATGGAGATACAAGAAGCATTGTCTTTGTTTCTGACAGGAATGCTGGAATAAAAGCTGCAGTTCCTAGGGTTTTCCCTACGGGATTTCATGGGTATTGTCTTTACCATTTGAAGAACAACCTTCGTGGTCGATTGACAGGTGGAAGGAACAAGTATAAAGAGCGCGTGGTCGGTCTGTTCAGTTTATGTGCTTATGCACCGAATGAGATGAAGTTTAATGAAGAAATGGCTAGGTTGAAGAAAGCAGGTGGGGAAGCAAGGATTACGAATTTCTTAGCTGATTTGCCTTACGAACATTGGGCTAATGCTTTTTTCCCGGGACAGCGCTATGGAGAGATGTGGTCTAATTTGGCTGAGTGCTTCAATTCTTGGATAGAGAAGGAGAGGCACTTACCGATCACACAACTTGTTGATCGAGTACGGATCAAGCTTATGGAACAGATGTGTTGTAGGAAACAAACTGCAGCGAAGTGGCGTCAGGTGCTTTGTCCTACAATGGATGAAGCTTTGGCAATTGCTTTTCAGGAGTCCAAGGCCTGGGAAGTAAGATTTTCCTCACCAGATGTGCTTGAAGTTTTATGCAATCCATCTGTCAAGGTGGATATTGGGAGGCATAGTTGCACTTGTACGCAATGGCAATTGAATGGTGTACCTTGTGTGCATGCAGTGTGTGCAATTAAAAAGAGCGGGAAGTCACTGAATGCATGTGTTGAACGTTACTTCCACGTGGAATGTTATCGGGAGGCATATTCTAGACCTATTATGCCTGTCCCTACGCTATGGAAACCAGAAGTTTCCGGTGATGCTGTGATATTACCTCCTCTTTCTAGAAAGCCACCAGGGAGAAATAAGAAGAAGAGGATACGGTCTTTTGGGGAGAAGGTCAGACCCATTAAATGTACTAGGTGTGGAAAGAGAGGATCTCATAACAGGAGGAGTTGTAAGGAGGCTATCAATTAAATACTGCCAGGATTTCACAACAGGCTCTGATTTGTGTGGATATTGAGAAATAAGTTTTCATTTGGATTTAGTTGAATTGTATTGAGTTGAATTGTTATTGAGTTGAATTGATTGAGGATTTATTGATTGAGGATTTATTGATTTGGTTATTTTTGGTGTTAAGTTTTTGAGGATTTTGCTGGTTTTTTTCAAAATGGTTTGTATTAATTGTTTTGAACAGGGGTTGTGAATTCTATCAAATAGAGGGAGTGAATTAAACAAGGGAGTGAATTCAACAGCGGGTGAATTCTATTTTTTGCGAATTTTTTATTTCGTATATTTGTATAGTGTGATTTTTTTTTGGGGCGTGCGAACAACAGGAGTGAATTCTGTTTTTTGGGGTGTGTGAATTCTGTTTTTAGGGTGTGTGAATTCTGTCAAATAGAGGGGTGAATTCTATTTCTAGGGCGTGTGAAATCCGACGAACAAGGGGGTGAATTCTATTTCTAGGGATGTGAATTCTCTGTTTTGCCAGAAAAATGTCGTTTTCACAGGCCTCCAACAGATGCAGAATAACACATAGAAGCCCTAAACTGTGGTTCTAAACAACGGATGCAGAAAAATAATTCATCCAATTTAAACAGATGCAGAAAAATGTCATTTTAAACAACGGATGTTTGCATTATATACAACCAGTTGGGGTTACAAAAGATATGAAATTAGGGTTCCTGAAACCCTAAACTGTGGTTCTAAAAAAACCCACAACATTAAAGAAACAAAAAAAACCCTAATCGTGAACCCCTCTAGTGAAACCCTAATCAACCCTTGGTCCAGGGGACTGTGGAGGGCTTGGTGGAGGGGTTTCATCTTCATCTTCATCTTCTGTGTCTGAGTCATCTTCATCGTCCATGTCTGAGTCGTCCTCGCCGTTGAAGTTGTTAATAAAGGCCTCATAGTCCTCATCCATCTCTTCGTCTGAGTCGTCCTCCTCCAGCAACAGAGCATAGTTCCGGTCTTGCGCTATCTGGATCTGGCGCTGGAGTTCTTCTATGCGCTGCTGCTGTTCCAACGCCATCGCCATCATGGCGTCGTTCTGTTGTTGGAGTGCTTGGACTCCTCTGGCCATGGCGCTGAGGGGGTCGGCAGACATTTTTTTAGGGCTTTGGAAAGGGAAAGGGGAGTGGGGGATAGAAAGGGGAGTGGGGAGTGATGTAGTGCGGGGTTCTGGAAAGCCTTCGGGTTCGGTATATATGGTGGTGAAAAGGTGTAGGGTGGGAGGTGAAAAGGTGTAGTGTGGTTGGTTAAAATAATAATAATTTATTATTATTATTATTATTCACATCCCTATGTGTTCAATTTATTATTATGTTAATTTTCCCAAATAATTATTATTATTTTATTATTATTCACATCCCTATGCAAACCGCTAAGTCCAATCATTAAAAAGAAATTAAAGAAAGGAAAAAATTATTTTGTGGGATTTGAATTAATAAAAGAATGGTCAAATTGGGGGTGAATTCTATCAAATGGGGTTTGGATTCTGCCAATTTGGGTGTGTGTGAATTCAGGCAATGGTGTGTGTGAATTCTGTTTTCAGGGATGTATAGTGGAAATTGGATGAATTATGTTTTCAGGAATTACGTCTAATCGATGGTGTGAAATATGTTTTTAGGGCGTGTGAATTCTTTCAAATTGGGGTGAATTTTGTCATGTGGTTGTGAATACTGTCAAATTGGGGGTGAATACTGTCAGATGGGGTGTGAGTTGTGTCAAATGATGGTTTATCTTTTATTGTGTTAAAATGGGGTTGTGAATTGTTTGTGAATGGGTGTGAATCATCTGGTTTAGGGATGAATTCGGTTTTCAGGAATTACGTCTAACGAAGTAGAATTCACACCTCAGAGCTTACTAGATAAAAAATGAAGAGTTCATAGCTTCGAGAGAGAATTCACATCACCTAAATAAAAATGAAGAGCTTACTGGAATACTGCACAATTCTTCACCACTTTAAGGGTATGTTTTCACTAATTTCTTTTAACTTCAGACTAATGACAATAGTCAAGCTGTTTTGGCTAAATGACACTGTAGTTCGAAGAGTGAAATGACTAGAAATCCAAAAAAACATGAGCTTTTAGTCCTCACGGCTCATTCAATTTGACTTTCTTGTCTCATGCAACAACTTGGCATGGACTCTCCTTGCCTCCTCTTCACTTTTGTGCATCTCCAACGTCCATGACCTTGATTTCCGGCTTAGTATCTTGTGTGTGATATCTGCCCTTATCTTTCTGACTTGATGCTTTGTGAGGCTTTGTGCAATCCCATTTACATCATTATTGATATAATGTTGGATGATGTAGCACACGATTGGTCAACAATCAAGTCTACAGTAACAAATAAAATAAATATGTTAGTTGAATGCTTATATTTTTTCTTTAGGGTTTAGGTTTGTAGAGATAGAGAAGTGGTTTTAAGACATACGTATTGGGCTGCTGTTTTGGTGTCGGACACATGCAAGCAGTTGATGAGAAGTTTTCTAGTCTGGATGCGTGTATTTCTGTACAGATGTGTTTGGTGATTGCCAGCCTCTGATGAATTTAGAGGATGAATTAGTAAAAAAATAAATGAATTGGATTCTAATACAGAGAGAAGACAAAGTAATTAGTCAAAAGTTAACCAATGGAGTCGATGCGTCAAAGTAGTTGTCCCTCCCTTGGATTTTCAGCGAGTTGTAGAATAACCACATTGGTCGAGTAGTATCAAGGATGAGCAGTGTCCAGTGGCTTTTGCACAATATTGGGAAGATCAGATATGACGCTGAATTTATGGCCTCTGGCAGTAGTTCTTGAAACATTTGTTCATTCTGCTCAGGGGTGTTGAATTCAAACATGCTCTGTTTTGAAGGAAAAGATTTTGGTTTTTTGTTAAGAGAGTTAATACAATAGGCTATTTAAAAAAAAAAAACAATACAGTAATTTGTTTCTTACCATCAGGTCGCTAGAGAAGATGTATGACCTCTTCGGTTGTGATTCAATCAAATCGAAACTCGGCAAGTTGTCGTACTCCTCGACCAGAAGTTCAGCATAGGCATTTATTGTCTGTAACACAACGTAATGGATTAACTTATTATATATCATGCGGTGTTAATAGTGCACACAAAGATTTAGTTATGCAATCAATTAAAAAATGAAATTAGGAATACTGTCAGATGGGGTGTGAATTGTGTCAAATGGGGGGTGAATGTATGTACCTCGTGGCCAAGCTCGCCATCTCGAAGTATCTCTTGGATGTCTTCAACCATTACAAAGCCTTTTTCGCCAGTATAGGCCACATTGTTGTTAGAAGAAGACAAAGTTTTAATAGTGCACACAAAGATTTAGCTATGCAATCAATTAAAAAATGAAATTAGGAAAACTATCACTATTCTATCTCATAAAGTAAGCTGGAATTCTGTCAAATTGGGGTGAATTCTGTTTTCAGGAATGTGAATTCTTTTGGATGGGGTGTGAATTATGTCAAATGGGCGGCGAATTCTTACTTTGGAGATGCATTTGCCCACATTTCTTTGATGAGTTGCAATGTTGGTTTCGGCAGAAGCTTTAAAACTTGCATATGATGGCTGTTGGTTTTTTCAGCTTCTTGCTGTCTGTTGGTCCATCTGTTTCCATTTTCATTTCTTCGTCAGCTTTCTTGTCAAGTAGGGGATAGGTGTACATGGGATCGACATTCAGCTTCCTTGTCCCCTGGCTTGTTTTCTCCTTAATCCTTCGATATTTTGATGGTGGAGTGGGTTTTTTGTTAGTAGCCTGTGTAACGGTGTGCACAAAGTCCAGAGTGTCTTGCGTTGAGTATGGTTTTACATGAGCACTCTGTGTTATACTATGGACTTGTTGCTCTATGTTTTGCTCTTCGGTGTCGTTCGAGAAGGGTTCAAGTTGGGGACTTCCTTTGCTCATTTGTTTTGTTTCTTGCAGCTCTTTTTTCAGTTCTTTGTTTTCCCTTTCAAGCTCTGCGTTGTTCCTTTCATTCTGCTGTTTGTGTTGTTGCAGAGCTTCCACCTCTTTAAAGAAAACCATCTTCTCCTCTTCCAGCTGTGTTTTCTCAGTTTGCAATTGGTGTTCCTTTTTTTCTGCAGCCTTCTTCTCTGCAAGCGAGATCTTTTTCTCCTCAATTAATGCCAGTTGTGCATCTGTAAGCTGCTGCTCCTGTTTTGCTGCAGTTTCTTTGAATTCAAGCTTCATTTGCATCTTTTCCATTCGAGCATCTTCCAGTTCCTGAGCCTGTTTGCCTACAGTTTCTTTCAGTCCAAGTGAGATCTTTTTCTCCTCGATTAATGCCATTCTTGCATCTGTGAGCTGCTGCTCCTGTTTTGCTGCAGCTTCTTTGAATTCAAGCTCCATTTGCATTTTTTCCTCACTGATTGCCGTGTGTGACTCTTTGATATTTTGTATGGCCAAGAGAAGGGCCTCTTTGTCTTTCCCTTTTCGATTCCTTCCTTCCTTGTACAAAAAATCAACTTTTTGAAGGAGTTCTGCCATTTTTACCTCATTGGTTTTGTTTTGTTCCTTGAGCGTGTCAATTATAACTTCTTGTTGCTTGTTTACCTCTTGGAGCTGCTCAACAAGCGGTTCAGTTACTCTTTGCACTGCAGAGGAACACAGAAATTCAAGGTTTGGTTGAGGTTCATCTTCATCAGGATGGATGTATGCTGGCAGAGGGGATAACACAAGATGTGGAAACACCGCTGCACTTGTTGGCAGGTACGTGTTAGGGACAAGTGTTGATCCGGAGTCCTGATCAGAGATCCATCTTTGGATTTGACTTTGATTTTGGGATATGTGAAGCAGCGCTTTTGATACTTCCAACTCATTCGCCTGAGGAGGGCTCTGTGGTTGTGGTGCTTGGAAATGCTGGTTAGGTTGTGAAATGTCCTCAATGCCAAGATAATCATGATCACCAGCATGAGCATTATCATCATCTTTGTGCTCAGCATTAACAGGAGAATAATTACCAGCACCATCATCACCAGGACTATCATCATCAGCAGCAGCAGCATCATTATCACTATCGTCGTCGTCATCAGCATCATCGTCATTTTCTCTAGCATTAACCGGAGAAAAATTACCAGCACCATCATCACAAGGACTGTCATCATCAGCAGCATCATCATTATCACCATCGCCATCATCGTCATCTTCATCTTCATCTTCATCTTCATTTCCTTCTTCTTCTTCTTCTTCTTCTCCTCCTCCTTTTTGAATACAAGGGAATTCCATTGTGTAAAGTTTGTGTTCTTGATCCGTTTCAATAAGTTCAGCAACTCGTACCTATGGCAATGATTGAATATGTTAAATAGATTTCAAACAGCAATAGGAGGATACATATTTTAAAGGCCGTGAAATGCAGAATTCACATCCCGTAATGCAGAATTCAGATTCCCTGATGCAAAATTCATACCTTCGAACTAGATATATTGTGCAGGTCAAATAAAGAAGACATTATTAATAGTACATACAAAACATCTAGCTACGTGATCAATTAAAAATGTAGGTGGGAATACTGTCAGTTGGGGTGTGAATTGTGTCAAATGGGGTGTGAATGCTGTCAAATGCAGAATTCACCCCTTAGAACTAATAGTACATACAAACATTTAGCTACGTAATCAATTAAAAAATGTAGGTGGGAATACTGTCAGATGCGGTGTGAATTGTGTCAGAGGTGAATTCTGTCATGGGGGGTGTGAATCCTGTCAAATGGGGGTGAATAATACATATGGGGCATATGAATTCTACATTTGGCAGAATTCACAACTTTTGATGTGTGAATACTGTCAGTTGGGGTGTGAATTTTGTCAAATGGGGTGTGAATGCTGTCATGGGGGTGTGAATGCTGTCAAATGTAGAATTCACCCCTTGGAACTAATTATATTGCACAGGCCAAATGAAGAAGACAGTATTAATAGTACATATGGGGCATATGAATTCTACATTTGGCAGAATTCACAACTTCGAACTAGATATATTGCGCACGCCAAATGAAGAACTGATATATTTGAAAAGGACAGTACTCACTTTCCCTATGGCGATAATTGAGTTTACCTTAATTTTTCTTGCGTTCACGATGTTTGGAATGGCTTGTAACGCATCTTCAAGTGTGGATATATTCCACTTAAGTAATCTGGGCACTTGATGTTCTGACAGCTCTTGTTCAAGAACGTTTGTGTGTTCGCATAGCCAATACTGCAAATATATAATTGATTAGCAGATGTATTGGAAGTGTTGTATGTCATGCAATTGTAAAAACAAATTTGAATCACTTCACTTACTGGAAGTAGCAATTGGCAGCCCTTCACATCTTTCGGTGAATGTTGGGATTTCTTTATTGATTCAACAAGCTCATCCCGTATTTCAGCTGCCCAGTTGTATGACTTCATCTTAGTCATGTCTTCCATTGCATCAACGTGCTTCCATGAGACTGTTATACCGGATGTTGGGAAAAAAAGTTTGACGATGAGAAACATGTAGACCAACCGTGCAACATCTTGCACATCTTCAATGTTGGTTTTGTTCTCTTGGGCAAGTTCTTTCAGCATATCTGATATGGCTTTGCTTGTCAGTCTTTGTTGAATGTTGTGTCTTTTGGCAAATGCAACTTGCTCTCTAGTCTTCAATTTTGTTGCAAACCGGTCCGTACCACAAGATATTCCAAAAATTAACCTTACATGATTTGCCGTTAGCTTCACATTCTTCCCAGCTATTGTAAAGGAATCTGTTTGTGGATTGTATGCAGCAACAAGTTTTGTGAGAACCGTGTCTGACTTGATGCATTTATCGGCATCCAATGTTCGTGAGATGATTGCATCAATGATCAGCCAGAATGGTGTTTTTTTTAGCAGGTTGAGGTGGTCACCTCTGAGACTCAGATCTTGCAGAAACATAACTGTCAACTGAAGGTTGGATCTGTTTTTTGTGTTTGTTTGTGTTTGTGTTTGTGTTGTTCTTGTCCTTGTCCTTGTGTTTGCTCTTCTCCCTTGTTGTGGGTATGTCAATGTCAGTAAAGTTTGAGCTGTTGCTGTCCTTGTTCTAATTGGGTAGGTTAATGCCAGAGAGGATTGGGATGCGGTTTTTGATGGAATTCGGCATGGATTTTTCCTTGTTCTCTTGGGTTGTTGTTCCTCAAATGATGGACTTGGTGGTTGGGTTTGGACTTCTCGTTTTCTTTTTTCCCTTCCATGCGTTTCTGGTGGTGGTTGGGTTTGATTTTCTGTTGACTTTCTTGCCGACCTTTTTTTTTTTGGTACTTCCTGGATTGGTTGAGTATTTGGGAGCAGTAGCCTGATTGGCTGTACCTTGCATGGTGGTAGCCTCTTGGATCTAGGAGCAGTAGCCGGATTGGTTAGTGGTACCTTCTTCAATTCAGCTTCCTTCATTTTTTGTTCCATGTAGAGATGTGAATTCTCTGTACTAAACAACAGATGTGAATTCTCTGTACTAAACAACAGATGTTTCCATTATATACAATGAGTTGAGATTACCAAAGATATGAATTCTCTGTACTAAACAACAGATGTTAAGGGAAAGAAGGAATGCAATTTGGTTAAGCTGGATTATTTGATGTGTGTTATAAGGGATGGTAGTTGTGTATTATGTATTATCAATTACCGTTTGGTGTGAATTTAAGGCAGAATGAGTATACAGTTGGTGTGAGTTGTGGATAATAGGTGATGTGAATTGTTCGTTATAGTGTTGTGAATTGTGTTATAGGCTAGTTTGTAATAGGTGGTGTGAATTGTGCCATGGAGTTGGTGTGAATTGTTGTTTTAATCTTGGATTGTGTGTTATGGTGGAGAGTATGTGCAGGGGAGGGGGTGTGAATTGTTATTTTTGATGTGAATTGTTCGTTATAGTGTTGTGAATTGTGTTATAGGCTAGTTTGTAATAGGTGGTGTGAATTGTGCCATGGAGTTGGTGTGAATTGTTGTTTTAATCTTGGATTGTGTGTTATGGTGGAGAGTATGTGCAGGGGAGGGGGTGTGAATTGTTATTTTTGATGTGAATTGTTCGTTATAGTGTTGTGAATTGTGTTATAGGCTAGTTTGTAATAGGTGGTGTGAATTGTGCCATGGAGTTGGTGTGAATTGTTGTTTTAATCTTGGATTGTGTGTTATGGTGGAGAGTATGTGCAGGGGAGGGGGTGTGAATTGTTATTTTTGATGTGAATTGTTCGTTATAGTGTTGTGAATTGTGTTATAGGCTAGTTTGTAATAGGTGGTGTGAATTGTGCCATGGAGTTGGTGTGAATTGTTGTTTTAATCTTGGATTGTGTGTTATGGTGGAGAGTATGTGCAGGGGAGGGGGTGTAAATTGTCTGGTTTTAGAGATGAATTCTGTTTTCAGGAATTACGTCTAACCGATGGTGTGAAATATGTTTTTAGACATTAGGAAAAAAACAAATTAACAGGTAACAAAAAACAAATTAACAGACTGGAGGGGCTAGGCCGCCACCTCAACTCAGCAAACAGAATATGCGAGGGGTTATACCACCACCTCAGCTAAGCAATGCAATCAAATAAAACTAACTATACTAACAAAAAACAAAATCAATATTTAGCCTGGCTTCGTTACACCTCAGGTTTGGCATAAAACCAGGTTAGAGGTATCCACCAAGCTAAATACGAGCTACTAACATAAACTACTAGAGATTGGGTAGTCAATGACTCACAGTTCACCTTCCAAGAGCGAGAGAGAGAATGGATTCTGGAATGAAAGCCAAATGAACAAAATTTGGTTTGGTCCTTAGCGTCTACAATGTCCTACAAAACAAGAACCAGCAGCAGCAGCAGCAGAAAACAGGTATATATCAGAATCTGCAAAATAGCCTCTGAACAAAATTTTGTCATCATTGCCACAAAACAGCCTTTCTAAATTGCAGAAAACAGCATGCAAACCCAAAAAACAGCTTTCTAAACCCAGAGAACAGCATGCAAACTCAGAAAACAGCATCAAAACTGCAGAAAATAAACTTTTTATCCAAAATGTCAGCAGGTCCCCTAATCACTGTCAATGGTGCGTGTGAATTAAGCCAATGGTGCATACGGTGCATGTGGATTCTGTTTTCAGGGATGTATAGTGGAAATTTTTGTGGAGATTCTGTCAATTTGGGTGTGAATTCTTCCAATAGTGAGTGAATTGTGTCAAGTTTTTGTGGATTTTGCTGTTTTTTTAACATAATAGAATTAACAATGAAGAGTTCACAGCTTCGAGAGAGAATTCACATCCCCAAAATAACAATCCACATCTCAAAAAATGGAAATTCACAAAACGAAGTAGAATTCACACCTCAGAGCTTACTACACAAAAAATGAAGAGTTCATAGCTTCGAGAAAGAATTCACAACCCCAAAATTCACAAAACGAATTCACATCCCCAAAATCCACATCTCGGAAAATCAAAATCCACAAAACGAAGGATAAATCACAGCTTAAAAGATAAACACAACTCACACAGGCAAATATATGAACAAAAAGTCAGAGAAAATCAAATCTAAGGTGTGTGGATTATGATACACAGGCAACAGAAGCAACATACAAGAATTCACATGATGTGAAATACGAGAGTATAGAAAAAGTATAGAAGAAGAAGGGAAAGTGATTACCGAAAGATTGACGACGTTGATGAGGTTTTTTGGTTTTGTTGAAGGATTGACGATGTTGATGAGTATTGACGACGTCGATCAACGTTTTGAAGAACTGAAGAACGTTGAGGGTTTAGGGTTTGTTGGAAGTTGAAAAGGACATGGGCGAAGTGTGTTTTGTATCGGTCGACTATAGTAGGGGTATGTTTGGTAGTTTACTTAAAACGGGACTTATAGGGAATGGGCTTAACAAATGGTGGGCTTGGATGGGTACGTGTTGACATTTTGGGGCCGGCCAGGAAGAAGCCCTTTATTTAAAATTGAACCTCACCCGCCTATTAGCCCAATTACATATATATTAAATTTTAAAATAACTAAGGTATTTTCTTTTTTGTCTTTATTCAAATTTTTTCTGTATTTGATAGTTTTGCGTCAAACTTTTGTAACTTAGTGATTCGTCTTGTCGAGAAAAATCGGAAAAGTAAAAAATTATAATCGAAACTCATAAATTCTTTCAAAAAGACAAGAATACGTAAATTTTTTTGTCTTATTGACTTACTAGTGCTTACCCGTGCCTACGGCACTGCTTACCCGTGCCTACGGCACTACTCACCCCGGTTAGAATTGTCCGTGCCTACGGCACTTGCTAGCTAATAGCTCGAACATTAGTGTGTAGTATGTGATCCTCTTTTTAGTGGCACGAAAAAGAATTACCTGTGCTTATGGCACTCCTCCAACTATATATTTAAGCTAGTTACAAAGAACTATTAATTTGCTTATAGAATTCCAGTAAATACCAGGTAAAAAAATTTCTAATACAGTTTAACAATTTAACCCGCTTCGAACCTCACCGCCTACCTTATGAAGGAGAGTGTATCTACACATGTGTTGAAGGTATATAAATAATAAAAATTAAAAAAAAGGTCATAACGGGACAACAATTTAGGATGATCATGTCAAAAGAACACAATAAGCTGAATATATGGGATTGAATATCAAAAAAAGTTTTGGCCAGTGGGAAAAAAATTACTCGCCTCGTGGGATTGTATACTGCAACTCTGCAAGTAATGAATGAGGCTTGCCCCGATCAACCAACCAACTCCCTCCTCGCAATTACGAACCAACCAAACGAAACCAAATACAGTTCAAAAAAAAAAAAAAAACGAAACCAAATCAACAAAACCCTAAAATACAGTTTAAAAAAAAAAAACCCAAATCAACCACAAAGCCGAGAGATCAATGAATTAAGTTACCGAGATGAAGAACCACAGTGAATTGTAGTCGCCGTAGAACGCCGCAAACAGGGTGTCAATTTGCCGTTTGGAGCGGGAAAAAATTTGCGGCTTTTTTTTTTTTTTTGATCCGAAAATCTGTCGCTTGATATGGCTTCATTAATGCGATGTCAGCTTATTATGGAAAGTTGTAATTGGTATCTGGACCATTGGATTTGTTTGTATGAGTAGATAAAACTTGTGTGAGGGAGAAATCTGAGCCATTGAAAAAGAATATTCCTAAACACCCTTCTGTTTTATTATATAGATTTTTGTCTTTTTTTTTTACTTTTCCGATTCCTCTCGTCGAAACGAATGAATAAGTTACAAAAGTTTGACGCAAAACAAAAAAAAAAGCAAAAAAATTTGAATAAGGACAAAAAAATGAGTCACTTAACTTTTTAATCTAAATCCTATGCGGGACTACCACGAGAGAAACTTATTCACAGCGGAGTGCAATTTCACCAGTCCATTCGTGCAATCAATGGATGAGATGTGTTTTCAATATTGACTGGTCAAAGTAATTGTTATCGGTCACAATTGGTTTTAATCC
Organism: Rhododendron henanense subsp. lingbaoense; assembly: GCA_020567845.1. Lineage (NCBI taxonomy): Eukaryota > Viridiplantae > Streptophyta > Magnoliopsida > Ericales > Ericaceae > Rhododendron > Rhododendron henanense. Next base: position 17,070,263 of record CM036314.1, read on the forward strand.
GGACCGTCCAAAACATTTTTGGACGCGTGTGATTTAGCATAGAAGAATTGAATGAGAGAGAGAGAGAGACCAGGCCATACTCCTCGGCGTCCCAATTGCATGCAAAAGACTATTGTACGTCGAGGCATCCACCCTTTTTTTTTAGCTTACCGAGCGTTTGTGCAACGTTCATTCATAGTAAAACCTAGTAAAGGTTCACAGTGAAACTTGGTAAAGAGACGAAAAATTTTGGTGGGTTACTTTCGTTACCCATTGGGTCATTTAAGTTGACTAAATTAATGTCCAATTAAGACCCAAATAATAATGAGTTGTTAGCTAGATTTGGACTCATTCTTACCCAACTAATAAATGGATTGGGTTGGGTCTATTTTTTAGTTGATGGGTATGGATTTGTTAATGGGTCTGGGTTTAATTTGTCATCCCTAAGTAGCGGGGATGGGGATGAACCTGTCTTAAGTATAGAGTGTCACACGCATTGATCACCAATTTGTTTGCATCTATTTCTAGATTTTGAGTTCTAATTTTATTGCACTCATTTTATTTGTTTTATCACCTAAAGTAAACAAATTATTCCAACAACAAAGACTGTACACCCAACACCAGACAACAGACCTCCAAATCAAGAAAACAAATATGCAAACAGATTATTCCAACAACAAAGACTAGACACCCAATTAACACCAGACAAGAGACTCCAAATTAGGAAAACAAAGATACAGACAGATTATTTCCAACAACAAAGACTAGACTCCCAACACCAAACAACAGACCTCCAAATCAGGAAAACAAATATACAGACCAAACCACAAAAAACATAGGACCAAAACACAATCCCATTTTTTTTATTCGCCGTTTATTCCACAAAGTTTGATTGTATCAAACATCCAATGAATTTGGTGGTAGAGTATTTTGGACGGCGGCCTTAAATATCATGTCGAAGGCCTTCTGAATGCATGAATTGAATTTCTGTGGATCCATGAAACCCTTTTCCATCCGGATGGTGATCCTCAACTCGCCTATATAGCTCATAATCGTTATTGCTAGACTCTGCAAAACCATCATTCATCAACACACCATGAGAGTTATATATATATATATATGGGATGTTATTTAGGAAAATGAAATTTTCATATACTGGTCCACCTTATATGTGCAAATGGCACTATTAACTATTGCCAATCAAAAAAAAAATTAAAAAAAGGCACCGTAAGAGGTCATGCAAAAAGGAAGGGATAGAAGTTGACTAAGTTGGGTCATGTCGAGTCTACTCGTATTTTGACTAGTACTTCTGTTAATTAATCAGAAAACACCGTATCAACGTGCTTAGTTTATTTAACAGTACTACTCCGTAGTATTCATGTTGTATTCTACTCGTTAAAAAATAAAAAGTTAACTTGCATGATTGTAAATAGTAAGTTCGTCACAAAGTATCTTCAGTCTTATATGTCCATAGTTTAACAACCGTAATATGTACCCAAAAAATGAAAGTGTAACAACCGTAATTTTGATATTGCAATTATAAATTACTTGTAAAGTTTCTTTATTTTTTCTTAGCATTTTTAATATAAGTTGAGTTTGTATAGAAATTTGTGTACGATCAGTAGGTGAATGCTTGTATGTACAGATATGTATCCTATTACCCTAAAATAACAAATACTCCCCACTTTTCCTCCTATTGTGAACCGATGTGGCCCATCCTAATTAAGCCCCACACCTCAGCACCCCTCCTCCCTCCACAAGTACCAAACCCTTCCCATTCCCCTCCTATTGTGCACCAGAGAGCAATGTTTTGAAAATTGGATCGATGAGTGAACCGAAATATAGACCGGGTGGATGGGTCACTGGATCCACCGGAGTCGAACCGTGATATCAAAATTATATAAAAAATAATAATTTTATAAATTAATTATAACCGGATATATATAGAGAATAAAATTTGAAATAGAAATTTATCCCATTGTTTCGTGAAGTTAAAGTGGAGGAATTGAAGTTTTTTTTTTGATCGGGAGGAATTGAAGTTATATTTGTTCACATCGGTGGGAAAACCAACTTAAGACAGCCTTGCATCTTTTGTGGTCCACGCTGCAGATTTTGCTGTCCATAACAGCTGTCTAACACGTGGCCTGCCCTTGAGTTTCAAAATTTTCGCAGACCGGTTTGGGTCAGCCAAACCGTGACCGGTTGGTTCTCCGGTTTAACCGGTCAATTTTTTCGGTTTTCCTAGAATATGCCAGTTTTAAAAATAGAACGGTTATGTGGTTCGTCCGGACTAGACTTTGGTCCGGTTGATGGTCCAATCGGTCAGTTTTTAAAACATTGCCACAAAGAGAGAGGGAGAGGGAGAGGGAAGTCGGCCTGAGCACCTGGCAAAGCCTCCATTGCCGCCGCCCTGCATCGTTTTCTCCGCCGATCTGCTCTTTTGACAATTAATCTTTAGGAGAGGTGTATTTGATCTATCCAAAACCCTTTTCATGTTTGTTATACGTCGCTGTGTTCGGTTCACAAATTTGGATTGACAATTTTGAATTAAAATGTAAAAATATGTGATTGGATGAGTTATTTCAAAAATAAGTGAGACCCCTGACTGAGACTTACCAGAAAAGAAAAAAAGAAAAAGGGACGGATAAAGAGTTGGCAAGTTGGACAAAAGTCTGTCCCGTTTCCGTCTCTCTCTTCAATTACTCCCAATCACTCATCTCCCAACCTCCTCCTCCATGTAAATCTTGTACAGAGAACGAATCTCTGCGTTTCCTCTGTCCCAACCATCTCTATCTCTCTCTCCAATTACGTCTCCCAAAAAAAAGAAGAAGAATAACAGGTGAAAAGCTGGGGAAAGGACAGAGGAGGGTGGGAGTGGTGGGCCCGGCCATGGTTGTAGTCAGATTTTAAAGTAAAAGAGATAGTTTGCCGGCCTTCTAAAACAATTTTTGGCCCCACATCTTTTTGGCATTCAAAAACAACTTTGTGAAACAAAAACTCAAAATGGGGAATCGAACACAGTATATTAACATTGCATATATTAAACGAAAAAATCAAAACTTTCCAGACAAAAAAATCAATTCTGACCAATCGTATCTGCCCGGACAAACCAATCTTGCGCCCTCCACTTCAACACTAGCGGCCACCACTACGCCCATGAAGTATTTGGCGCGATTTGGGCATCTCTGAAATTCCCATCCAAACGGCTTTCAATCCCACCCGGGCGGCTAGTGCACACTAAAGACAACTTGGTTCTCAAAATTTTTCACCCGAACGGAAATCAATCCGGGATTACGCGGAAAGACTCCGCTTTTAAGGGGTTTCCTAACCCAATTAGGTTTTCTTTTGGTAGCCCAACTTGTCTTTAGCTATACATAGTTGTTATGAGAACTTTTTATTGTTGTGAGAGCAAATATTGGGATTTTGGTTTAAGAGATTTTTGTCATTGTTTTTGGCTTTGGTGAGATTTGGGTAAAAGGATTTCTACAAATTTTTTTCTTTATAGCTCTTTGAGCATCTTTTTGCCCTTGTTTAGTGGAATCCATTGATTGACTACTCGTGGAGTAGGTTTACATTCCAAATAAAGCCAAATCACGTAAATTTTTGTCTCCCTCTCTCATTTCGTTTGATTTCTCTCACAATCTCTCATGTTTGGTTTGATTTGCACAACAGCCCATTGATTAATTCGATATTCATAATCATCGTCTGTTTATTTGGCTTCTGCACAACAGTCCATTGATTTCCCTCCAGACAAAACTCATACGGGTTATTTAGTTTCCTACAACTTATTCTTATATTTACGGTTTAGCCCTTGTATTGTAATTTTACTATCATTTATATTACAATTTTAGCCATGTAACATGCTTAATTATAGTGTAATCCCTAAAATATGTTTTTATTATAGTTAGACCCCTAAAGTGTTCTTATTGACAATTAATCTAGAGTATTTTTTTTGGAAACGGAAAAAAGATAGATTCATTAACTCATAACACGGAGTACAGAGCTAGAGTATCTTTATCGCCATTTTACCCCCGGAGTATGTTTTATCATGGTTTAAATCATGTAAAATGTTTAATTACAATTTAGAACCCAGATAGGATTCATTACAGTTTTTCCCATGCATGTTAAACTACAGATTTGGACTTCGACTATGAATTGTTAGAATTAACCCCCCAAAAAATCCTAGACGCATATAGTACGCTAATTGGCTTAGTCGCATAATTTTGTGTTGCATAGCATGAATTAATGTCCTTCATTGCTAGTTCATCACCGTTCTTATGACTTAAAGGAGTAAAAGGAAATGATATGAATCATGTTGAAAATTGTGGGTGACCTACAGGGTCCTACAATTGTGGGTCACCTGCGGGGCCTAGGATAATTATGATGTGGAATCCTAAGTAGACATGGTTATGATTAATTTTGGTGAATGTGTTTTAGGATAAGGTTGGATATGTTGTATAGGTGCATCCAAGGGGTTTGTTTTGGCCTCTTGTGATGGTCGAAGATAAGTTCAACTGAGTAGATAATTTAGAAGTATTCATATATCTAGACCCCTATTTGGACAAGGGGGAGTACTTGAATAATATCAGGGCCATAACTTGGTGGTTAAGGGTAGGAAAGATTCTCGATGCAGAGCTTTAGAATGACATATAGGTTAATGACTAGTTAAAAAAATTGAATAATATTGTACATTTTAAATCACATATGTACATTTTTGGTTATGCGAACCACACACACTGAAATACAGGTATTTTCCTAAACTTAGGGTAATTCACTAACTTCATAAACTTTATTGGTGGCCTATTTTCCTCTAATGGGCCCACCCCCTCAAACCAACTCAATCATCTCATAAAGCGTTTAGTCGAACTTGAGCATGAGACCAAGTAACGATGATAAATTCAATACCATAGACATATATACACATACAAAAACCATTGATATATAAATACTTGAATTTGTAGAAAAACCAAAACAAAGTTATACCAGTTAGCTAATTAGTGTACCTCTGGACTACCGATAAATGTAAAATACAATCCTTTAATGGGGTGATTGGCCAAAGCCATTTTCTCAACTGGCCCAATCAAATTCGACATTGCTATACTCGAGTTCTTCATCGTGTTGTAAAAATACCGAGCTGCTACCTGCAATATCAATTTCATGACTTTTATAATGTTCAATTATGATCAAGAAACAAGCAACATTTTTTTTAGGGAACCAATTAAACTCCATAAACCAACATGGTTTTAGAGAATTCTGAAAAGAGAGTAAGACTTATACGGAGCCTCTGTGTAAATGCTCTTGTGTGGACAACCAACAAATAGCTAACACATCACCAAAAAATAAAAGGTAATTTGCACTTACACCCCCTGTATTATTACTGATTTGAAGATACACCCCTTGTACTTCAAATTTAAGCACTTACGCACCCCTTATATGTAAAAATACAGGGGGTGCAGGTACAAATTCTCCTTTATATGTAAAAATACAAGGGGTATAAGTGCAAATTCTCCTTCTTTAACTTCAAAGTACAGGGATGTAAGTGCTTAAATTTGAAATACAAGGGGTGTATCTTCAAATCAATGACAGTACAAGGGGTGTATGTGCAAATTCTCCAAAAATAGAGAAACAGTGGGGCACCTATTTAGTTGCTCTAATCTAAGGTGTTATTTGAGAATTCAATTTAGCATTTAGAATTGAATGTATTAAGTGATAAATAATTAAGTTGGTGTGATAAACTATATTTCATCATACTTAACATTTAAGTGACTTTTAAAATGACAACTTAAAAAATTATAGCACTTGAGTAGAGCCTAATTAATTCTGAATGAATTTGTCAGCACCTGCGTAGTCAGATGACGTGGTCAAAAATTTTCTTTGGGAAAATGAAGGCCAAAGACGCGTTTTGATAATTAATTCCTACCAAGGACATTTTCAGCATTAACAAATGTTCTTAGTTTGTCCTTGGCGAGTATTAATTATCAAAACACGTCCTGGGCCGTCATTTCCTCCTTTTCTTTTCATTTCAAATCAAAACAACAAGAAGCATTTTTGTTTGTTTGTTTAAAAAATAAAAATGCGATCACATAGGAAATTACAAATTACTCATAGAGTATCGCCATGTGGTGCTATTGTGCCTTCTTCTTGACCAAAATTCTAATGAAAAATAAAATCAAGTCAAAGTGTACATGCGTACCTCAGGGCCTCTAAACTTCCTCAAAATCTCCAGTACCCAACCAAAGAGAAAAAAAACAGAGTTTCTTTTTCTCTTGATGATCCAATGTGCTTCAATTCCTTCACAAATCTAAGTGGGTTTAAATTAGAGTGATCATCAGTAGCACCACCAGTTAACTTAGGTATGGAGACGTGCAAGAAGGTGAAGCGATTTCCCCATGGCATCTCGGACTTGGGTTTCACCATCTCTTCAATTGTCGTGTACCCACCAGGGGCTCTAGTGTTTAGCACCACCAGTGCAGTGGCATTTGTGTTCCCCTGCTGCTGATTATCATGATCATCCTTGGTTGATGATTATTGTTGCATGTACAACCGAGATCCCAAGAAGATTATCCCCGTAATTACGTCGTTTATCGTCTGTAATTGAATAACCGTTTAGCAAGGTTGAAAAGACTCGGGTATTTTAGCTAACACAAAAGGTTGATTTTTTATAGGCAAACTGCAGATTACTTCCCTATGTCCTTTTCCCCTCAAATTATAAAATTTAAGAAACGTTTCATATGAAGTTGTTAATATGAGGTTGTAAATATGTGTGCATCTCCTTGTCATAAGATAGAAGACACTCCAATGGCAAAAAATAAAATAAAATCAGAGAGAGAGAGAGGGAGAGAGAGACAAATTTGGCAAGTAATTAAATTCTTACGACTCCAAGCTTGACTTTGATTTGTTTGACGCGATCAAGAGAAAACGTTAAGGTAGTTATTACGTTGGGCCGGAACTCCACTCCATCTTCACCGGACCGGATCGGTGTTCGCCCATCTTTGACGAAGGTCGAACCAAAATCCAATACAGTATTCGCAATGCTAGCGAAAACATGACCCAAACCCCTAAAAATCCCATTGTTTTTTCCATCTCTTCTCGAGCTAGATTCACGAGAAGGGAATGTTAAGGGGAGAGAAGGATTCTCAACTCTTTGTAATTAAGCAAGAAAGAAGAGCTCCCATGAGAGAGTAACCGTCGCCGAGGGCGTGGTGAAGCTTGAAAATTATGTGTCCGGCTGCATTGCTAGTAGGGTATTTGATTATTTGAACTTCCCATAACGGTTTGTTTTGCGGGAATCGATCTAAGGATATTTTTGACAAGTAGTCATTGAAGTATTCATCGTAATATTCTGGCAACATTCCGGTTGGGAAAGAAGGGACGTTGATGTACGTGGTCTTCTAGCTTCACTTCCACCCTTTTCCATTTTTGGGCTCCCTTCCTGTCTCGAACCTGTGTTTTCAAGAGTTTTAACTAATAAGTGAGGAATTTAATTACAACATAAGGTGCATGCGTTGAAATTTTAATTAAAAAAGCACTATGTATATCCATCTTACTAATTTATTTTGTGATCTTACCTCATTACAATTGTGGTAGTAGTATGTACACAACACTAGTCGTGGAAGAAATGGGCAATAGGATTGATAATGCCTAAAAATGAAAGTACAATGGTGTAATATTAAGTGGCTAAAAATGGAGCTCAGGGGGTGTCTCTCCATATTGGGCAAAGTACAGGGGGTTTAAGTACAAATTCCCCTAAAAAAGTTTATCAAGTCATAAGTTTAGCAGATAATAATATTGTAACGTTTGAAATTGTTCTTAAGTGTGTAGTGTGTGAGAGAGAGAGAGAATGTATATACCATGATGGAGGAAAAGCGTGGATTGATGGGGAGAAAGAGATTCTTGAATAGGGTCAATGATTGTGAGTCATCAAATGGAATTTCCAATTCCAAAACACCCAGAATACAGAATGATAACACTGAGCTGTTAAAGTATTGTCCGTTGGGGCTCACTGGCATATTGCCCTCATCGGAGTAGTACTCCATTGTCTCTCTTCTTTTATCACCTGGCCGGCCTCTTCTTTTTCTGAGCTAATAATTTGTGCATGATTATTGATCCAAATGTTCAGCTATATATAGAATAGTTCCAGCCACATGCATGCCTAATTAATACGGAGTTTTTACCACTACATCATTTTATTGACCTATATGCAGCAGCAATTTTACCGTACTTTCCTCGTTTCAAGCGTGTTTCCTGTGCGCCAGTTATCGGCCCACCCCGGGTATTTGATGGGTGAGTTTAACTTACAGTTTTTTAAAAAAATCACATACGACTATTTTTCTTAAATGTTTTTTCAAAAAAAAAATACATTTTTAAGAAATTTGCAAATCCAGGGCCTGTTGCTAAAGTGGCTGCTGTGAAAGACTTGAGCTTCTGGGACTCCTTACTGATGAAAGATCTGGCTGAAGATCTGGGCTTAGACATGGAAGTGCCCGTCTCTGCCCCAACTACTGACAAGGGGAAGCACAAACTGGAAGATGTCCCTGCTGATCTCTGGGATGTGAAGGAAAACCCTCAAGTCGTGCCCTCTTTGGGGAATGTTCACAATGTTACAAGGAGTGGACGGATTTTTTAGCCTGCTAATCTGCAGGCCGGGAATCCCTCCAATCCTGCTAATCAAAGAAACGAGCCTGTTTCTTTCCCAAAGTCTGCACCTCTTGAGGTATCAACCGGCAATTTGATTCCTGACTTGGTTCAGCGGCAACTTGAGCGGATTCCCGCTGCAATTTCTATCTGGGGGCTGATCTGTTCATCCAAGGAGCATCGTCAGAGGCTGTGTCACGCCCTATCCCGCCTTGAAGTCCAGGCCAACGTCACGCCAGAGGCGATGGTATCTCTCATCCTCCCTCCGACCTCCAAGCATACGGTAATCTTCACGGATAAGGATTTGCCAGTCGAAGGTGTCGACCACAACCGCCCTTTGCACATTACCGTCAAGTGTCGAGGACTCTGGGTCCCGACTGTTCTTATCGACAACGGCTCTGCCATCAACGTCTGCCCTCTGCGGGTCACTTATCGTTTGGGACTCACCAAGAAGGATCTGGCACCTTCCAATCTGGCTGTCAAGGCATATGACGGCAACCGTCGCGTAGTCGAAGGTATCTTGAAGCTCAAACTCGATGCTGAGGGTTTTGAGATGGACGTCGAGTTCCATGCTGTGGATATTCCTGCAACTTTCAATCTTCTGCTGGGCAGACCATGGCTTCATCGGTCCGACATCCTGGCTGTGCCATCCACCCTCCACCAAAAGGTCGTTCTGGGACTACCCACTGGTACTCTAATCATCTGCGGGGATTCAGGCATCCGCCCGCTCAAGGAGGATGGCACTCCTGTCTTGGGAATTCAACACGGCGAAGAAGACATCGATCTCGGGGGTTTCTCTTTTGATACTTCAGGCACAGTAATGGCCATCAATGTGGACGGGAATTTCCTTATAAGCTTTGTCGCGCTGGACATTATGAGAAGGATGTCGTATTTTCCGGGCATTGGTTTAGGGTCTCGCCGTCAAGGGGTCCCGGAGTTCCCTACTTTTCCTTTCAACGAGGGCCGCTTTGGTTTGGGGTATATCGCCTCTGCCAAAGATGCCAAACGGAGGAAATATATGGGAAAACCTCGGACCCTCTGCAGCGGTCCCAAATTTGTGCGCTAAGTGGGAAATGCCGCTTACACTGGGCAGGCTGAGCCCTTCATTCAATCCGAAACCGGGGAGCTGCTGCCTGGGTTTGAGATTTTCGTTGATGACACCTGGTCAAGCAGTGATGACGAACCAGCAAAGGAAGAATTCAAGAGGAAGCTTAATCAGGTGAAGATCAAGACTGACTGGCTGGGATCCATCAATCAGGGAAATTTGGAGCTGCTGTTCCAGGAATTCTCCCAAGTGGGTTTGGCTGGGGAAGCTGAAGAGGCCAAAGTGCTCATGCTCGGGCCCGACGCCCTCGAGGATCCCACCTCTCTCATTGTGAAAGCCAAGGGCTCTTTGAATAATTGCATTTTCAAGCCACGCCTGACTTGCATTGACAACATGTCTGAGTCCGAGTCTGAGTCTGAGTCTGAGTCAGAGTCTATCCCGTCCTCTAAGTCTAGCTCTGAGTCGGAGTTTGTGCCTCTAGGCCCTCCACGTCATAGCTTTTACTTCGAGTTTGACTCTCTTGTACTTGGTGACCCTTCAGGGGCTTGTGAAATGAACGAAGCATCTTATGACTATTTCAATGATCTTTATATAAACTGTGTCGACCCCGACGATGAAGGGATAGATTTCGATGGAGACATCCCCAAGAAAATCCGTGCCTTCATCGAAAGGGAAGACGAAAGGCATGCTCAGCCATTAAAAGAAGAAATAGTTTCTATAAATTTGAAAGATGAAAACGATCCCCGAATGGTTCAAGTGGGCTCCACACTTTCACCAGAGGAGCATCGCGACTTCAAAGAGCTGCTCACCGAGTTCAGTGACGTTTTTGCATGGTCTCATCGAGATATGCCCGGAATTGATCCCGAGATCGTGGAGCATCGCATTCCTTTGTTTCCGGATGCTAAGCCTGTGAAGCAGAAACTCCGACGGATGAGGCCAGATTGGGTTCAGAAAATTAAGGAGGAGGTTACTAAACAGATTGACGCTGGCTTTCTCATGGTCTCTCAGTATCCCACATGGGTCGCCAACATCGTTCCTGTTCCTAAGAAGAATGGCCAAATTCGAGTTTGTGTCGATTTTCAGGACTTGAACAAAGCGAGCCCCAAAGATGATTTTCCCTTGCCACACATCGATGTGCTTGTGGACAATACTGCGGGGCACGCTTTGCTCTCGTTCATGGATGGCTTCTCTGGCTACAACCAAATTCTCATGGCACCCGAGGACCGCGAGAAAATCACGTTCATCACTGAATGGGGGACTTATTGCTACCTGGTCATGCCTTTTGGATTGAAGAATGCTGGGCCCACTTATCAACGAGCTGCCACCACTATCCTACACGATATGATGCACAAAGAAGTCGAGGTCTACGTCGATGACATGATCGCCAAGTCCAAAACTCGAGAAGGTCATGTTCCTGTGCTTAGGAAATTCTTCGAGAGGTTACGAAAGTTTCGCATGCGTCTAAACCCTCAGAAATGCACCTTTGGGGTTACAGCTAGTAAGATGCTCGGTTTCATGATCACTTCTCGTGGAATTGAGGTCGACCCGTCTAAAATCAAAGCAGTCCTTGAGATGAAGCCACCAGATTCTGAAAAGGGGGTGCGAAGCTTTTTGGGAAAGGTGCAATTCATCGCCAAGTTGACATTAACTTGCGAGCCAATGTTTCGTCTATTAAAGAAGAATACTCCATTCGTTTGGACGGACAAATGCCAGGCGGCTTTCACCTCCATTCAAACCTATCTGCAGAACCCTCCGGTTTTAATGCCACCAGTGCCGGGGAAACCTTTGATACTTTACTTGTCTGTAAATCCTTCGTCTATGGGGTGTTTGCTGGCTCAAGAAGGAGAAAAGGGAGTCGAAAAGGCCATTTACTACCTAAGTAAGAAGATGGTTGGCGCTGAAGAACGCTACACCGCTCTCGAGAAGACATGTTGGGCTCTTGTTTGGGCGTCCAAGAAATTAAGACACTACATGCTGGCTTACCCAGTGAAGTTGATCTCTCGAATGGATCCTCTCAAGTATCTGTTTGAGAAGCCTGCGCTTACTGGTAAGCTAGCACGTTGGTTGCTGTTGCTCGCAGAGTTTGACCTCGAATATGTCACTAGGAAATCTGTCAAAGGGCGCGCGGTCGCCGAATTTCTGGCTGATCATCTTGTCGATGGGCCAGAGGACTCGGATTTTACATTTTCGGATGAAGGAGTGATGGCGGTTGTCGAGGACTCCTGGACTCTTTACTTTGATGGGGCAGCCAATCAGAAGGGATACGGGATTGGGGTTTTGCTTATAACCCCTGATGGTGCTCATATTATGCTCGCGTTCAAACTCAATTTCGACGTCATGAACAACCAAGCCGAATATGAGGCCTACATAGTTGGCATGGAAGCTGCTCTTACACTCGGTGTTGAAAAGCTCGAGGTTATTGGTGACTCCAACCTTGTCGTTTCTCAGGCTAACGGGGACTGGAAAGTTCGGGAGGACAGATTAAAGCCTTATCACCAAGACCTGGAGGACCTCATTCCTCTTTTCAACAAGGTCACCTTCACGCACATCCCCCGGATGAAGAACCAGTTCGCTGATGCCCTAGCGATTCTGGCTTCCATGATCGAGCTTCCAATTGGTATCAAGCTTCGTCCTGTTCTAATTGAACAGCGGGACTTGCCTGCTTATCAGTATGTCAACGCCGTCGATGATGTTGACGATGGCCTACCCTGGTATCATGATATCTGGAACTTCGTCGAAAGTGGTCAGTTTCCGGCCGACGCCACTAAGAAGGATCGAGCGGCACTACGAAGAATGGCCGCTCAATACATTATCTGTGGCGGGAGACTATATCGGAGATCTCACTGCGGAATGCATAAGCTCTGTGTCAACGGCGCTGAGGCCATCAAAATCATGGAGGAAATTCACGAGGGAGTCTGTGGCCCTCACATGAGTGGGGTCATGCTCGCCAGGAAAATCTTACGACAATGTTACTTTTGGTCTACCATGGAGTCCCAGTGTGTGGATTATGTGCGCCGCTGCCATAGGTGTCAAATCCATGCCAACCTTATGCATGTCCCCCCTTCTAAACTGTTTGGCTGTAGACACCCCAATTTGGCCTAACGATTATTTCAAGTCCCACCTTGGGACAATCCCGATGATGAAATGGATACAATGATTGATGATTGCTTCCTTGAGGACCTTAGGACTTTCGGTAAGAACTTTGAGCCACTTAGAGGACCCAATTCAGAGCCATACAGCCTTTCAGACAGAAAATACAGAAGCCTAGGAGAATCCATCTGACGGCCGTAACATCGATCCCACGGCCATAACATCAAACCCTCGCCCGAGCAACCTGTTGCCAGCAAAATCTCCCTGAGAGATCAATCTCTCGGCCGCAAGATCCATCCTTCGGCCGAGACATCCATTACACGGCCGCGACATCCATTGCTCGGCCGCCAGATCGACCTTTTTCCAGACTCTCGAACGTTCTGTCAGACATTTGGTTTGATCCAACTACACTACCTTTCCGATGCGTTCGGGCTACGTTCGGAGATCACGACGTAGAGTTAGAGATGCATTGCAATTGCAATTGCCATCTCGTGATTTGATTGGCCGGAGTGAGTCATCCCTATGCCTATATAAAGGGGCCTTTGGGTTCCGAATTAACACACAGAAATTGAGATACCCACACACTCAATCAAACCTCGAAGCTCTGTCAAAATACTCTCTCAATCCCATACCTCAAAAGCCCTAACCTTCCGAAGGCAGCCGTCAATCCGGCGATCAAACCCCGAAGTTCAAACCCTAACTCTAGGGTTCTCGACCAAGCAATCAATCAATCACGCCCAATCCAAAGCAATCAAGCAACTGAGGGATCAAGGTGGTGAGGCCCAACGGCCTCTGGTTTGTTTTATTTATCATGTTTATGACTAACCGTAGCATCTAAATCATTCGCTAAGCTTTTCTGTCTGGTGTGAGGAAGAACATCGACCGGGGATTCGATCCCTCGGCCGATAAATAAAACCAGGGGGATCTCTCGGCCGTGAGATCCATTCACCGGCCGCGAGATCCATCTCCCTGGGACATTTTGTTTGTTTTATCTGCTTTCTGATGCATGCTTCAATTATCGCATTGGCTCACTTTGCTTACTGTTTAAAGGAATAATTAAACAGACTATGTGTTAGAATTAGACAAAGCATCTATACGTCTTATGTTGAACAATTATGGGCCAGTCTCACGACTGGGCAGAGAGGGGTGCCTAACACCTTCCCCTTACTGTACTTTTGGCTCCCGAATCTAGAATCTCTATCTATTTTCCCAGTTTTAATAAACTGGGTGGCGACTCTATTTGATGATAGCCGTTATCATGTGGTGATGTTCCTAGCCATGGGAATGTCCATGATTTTGGTTTATGAAACGAGCAACCAATCGAGCAAACACAATGTGATCAATCTGTATGGCGATGCCCCGTTTGGGAGGTGTCTACAGTTTTTGGCGACTCTGCTGGGGATTAGAGAGCCATAACCAGAAAGTTCAACATAAGACTAATACATGCCTTGTCTAATTCATTTATCATATGCATCGAGCGGGCAACCCGTTGAGTTCACCTGATATCCCGGCATGACACGGGCTATGTTGGGGGTTCCAGCAAACTCCACAGTCACTCGTACCTAGTGGTATATCAAAAAGGAAATCACCCAATCACCACCTATAATGGGCTGGTGAGAGGATTGGTGCCCTTTGACAACGGAGCACCCTAAGACTACCAAAACCTTGCATGTTTTAGAAAGCCATAGAACTTATCAAACTAAGACAGGAACCTACAGGCTAGGAACCTACTTGCATTTTTATTTCCGAGTTCTTCCTCACACCTATTGTATGTATGTATGTTGTAAAGTTTCTCTTTTGCAGGTTAAACCTTAGGAATCTCCCTAAGTCAAATAAACAGTAGGTAAGATTAATCAATCTAACTAAAGCAAAAACCTTTTTCAGGAAAAATGACTGCATCATTGATCACGTCTGATTCGCACTTTCAAGTTGTCACCAAGCTGTCTGGCCCGCTCCACTTTGCTGTTGAAGATTTCAACCCTTCTGAATACATCACTCCAGTAAATCAACCAAAGCCTATGGTGGCTATCATTGAAGATGACCATGTCATGTTCACTGGAACAGTTTATGAGGAAGAGGTAGAAGACCTGATTGAAGAAGAAGGGCTTCGCAGGGTTCCAATCTACTTTTATGACCCTTATGCACCTACCGATGATTATTGGCCAATAGACGAGGTCAACAACCTCGAGACTGAAGAGGCAAAGGAAGAAAAGGCTGTCGACAATGACCCACTAGACGAAATATCACTAAACCTGCTCTTTGATGAGGGGGTCACCAACAATGAAATAAGGGTGATCCATCCCATCATAGACAGCTTTGGTAATTGGTGGGGCTTTGTTGGCACACGACGAGTCGACAACAGCGACGAAGCCGAAATTGAAGCTCAATTGGAAGAGATAACAGCAATAGCAAATCAAATGGCCCTCCAAGACTTGCAGGGTGACAATGATGAAAGTGCGAATCAAGGTGACAGTGAGGTGTTGGTGATCGACCTTGGTGATGAAAAAGACTGCTCTGAGCTGATTGTGGATGCTGAAAAAGGGGCTTACCCCAACTGGACCGTGGAACACGCTCTAAAATATAAAATGAAAAGCGCTAATCTTAGTTCTGATTCCGATTCCGACTCCGAGTCGACTCAGTCCGAGTCAAGCTTTTCATCCTTCGAAACTACTAAGTCTAGTGAGGAAAACCTGGTCAAAGTGCCAAGGCATAGCATTTACTTTGAGTTCGACTCTGAAATGTCTTTTGATAAATTTAGCAATGAGAAGGAAGATTTAGAGTATTTCACTTTGCCTATGATCAATTGTGTGGATTCCGACAAACCAAATTTTGAGGAAGAAATTCCGAAAGAAATTCTAGAATTTATCGAGAGAGAAGAGGAAAGGCACGCTAAACCTTTTTCTGAGGAGATAATCACAGCAAACATAGGCTCTGAAAACGAGCCCAAAATGGTTAAAATTGGTGCCACACTATCCCCTCAAGAAAGTGAAAAACTAATCTTTTTGCTAAAAGAATACAAAGATGTTTTTGCCTGGTCTTATGAGGACATGCCTGGAATAGACCCCGAAATTGTTCAACATAAAATTCCTCTTCGTCCTGATGCAAAACCAGTTAAACAGAAACTGAGACGTATGCGCCCTGATTGGGTCCTAAAGATAAAAGAAGAAGTCACTAAGCAAATCAACGCCGGTTTTCTCATAGTCACTGAATATCCACAATGGGTAGCAAACATCGTTCCCGTACCAAAGAAAAACGGAGGAATCAGGGTCTGCATAGATTTCCGAGATCTCAACAAAGCCAGTCCGAAAGATGACTTCCCATTACCTCACATAGACGAGCTAATAGATAACACCGCAGGCCATGCGTTGCTATCCTTCATGGATGGATTTTCTGGATATAACCAAATCCTTATGTCTCCTGAGGATAGAGAGAAAACTACCTTCACTACGCCTTGGGGAACTTACTGTTACCGAGTAATGCCGTTTGGGTTGAAGAATGCTGGAGCCACTTACCAGAGGATGGCCACAACACTGCTGCACGACATGATGCACAAAGAGGTCGAGGTGTATGTCGACGATATGATAGTCAAATCAAAGGAAAGGGAAGGACACTATGGAGCACTCCAAAAGTTCTTTGAAAGGATTAGGAATTACAAGTTGCGTCTTAACCCTCAAAAATGCACTTTTGGGGTAACAGCTGGAAAGATGTTGGGATTCCTCATCACTCAAAGAGGAATTGAGGTAGATCCTTCCAAGATACAGGCTATCATGGAGATATCACCGCCTAGGACAGAGAAGGAAGTAAGGAGCTTCTTAGGGAAGGTACAGTTCATCAGCAGGTTCATTTCCAAGCTCACAACCACCTGTGAACCTCTTTTCAAACTACTAAAGAAAGGTACGGATTTTGAATGGAGCCAAGACTGTCAGCAAGCGTTCGAGGCAATCAAGGAATACCTTCAGAATCCACCTGTACTATCGCCACCCATCCCTGGGAAGCTATTGATTCTGTATCTCTCAGTAACAGACACGTCCATGGGATGTATGCTAGCGCAAGAAAACGACGCCAAGGTAGAGTGCGCCATATACTACCTCAGCAAGAAAATGATGGATTACGAAACAAGGTACACTCCCCTCGAGAAAACCTGTTGGGGGCTAGTATGGGCCACAAAGAAACTAAGGCACTACCTGTTAGCACATCCGGTGGTGCTGGTCTCTCGTTTAGACCCAATCAAGTATCTTTTCGAGAAGCCAGCACTTATCGGAAAGCTAGCTAGGTGGTTATTACTGCTAGCAGAATTCGATCTCAAATACATGACAAGGAAATCAGTAAAAGGAAGAGCTGTGGCAGAATTCTTGGCAGATCACCCTGTGACAGAAGCTGAGGCAGAGGACTTCATGTTCCCCGACGAGGACATCTTATGTCTCTTAGACGACACCTGGCAACTTTACTTTGATGGAGCATCAAACCAATGTGGATATGGCATAGGGGTATTGCTAGTTTCCCCAAACGATTCCCACATCCCCTTGTCATATAAGCTAAGATTTGAAGTCACTAACAACCAAGCTGAATATGAGGCTTGTATTGCTGGAATGGAGGCAGCCCTGGAGCTAGGAGCAAAAAGGGTAGAAGTCACTGGGGATTCAAACTTGGTGGTATCTCAAGCAAGAGGAGACTGGAAGGTCAAGGAGGATACACTGAAGCTATATCACTCTGTGCTGGAAAATCTAATTCCACAATTCGATTCTGTTATCTTCACACACACTCCTCGAGTGAGCAATAGATTTGCAGATGCACTGGCAACATTGGCGTCTATGGTCGAAATACCCCTGGGATTCACAATGCGGCCTCTCATGATCGAACAAAAGGTTAAACCCGCATGTGAATGTACCTTTACCGAGGAAGGTGAAGACGATGGCAAGCCATGGTACGAAGACGTGAAGGAATTCCTAGAAAAAGGAGAATACCCGTCCGAGGCCACCTCAAAGGACAAGACGGCTTTGCGGAAGTTTGCTGCTCGATTTATAATCTGTGGAGGAGCATTGTACCGAAGGGCACACCTGGGTCCAAGTCAACTTTGCGTCACAACGGAGGACAGCCGCAAGGTAATGGAAGAAATACACGAAGGAATTTGTGGGCCACACATGAATGGGGCAACGATGGCAAAGAAGATCCTACGTCAGGGATATTACTGGACTACTATGGAAGCCGACTGCGCTGATTATGTCCGTCGATGTTACAAATGCCAAACTCACGCTGATCGTATGCGTATTCCCCCTACGGAATTGTACAGCATGACCTCCCCTTGGCCATTCTCCACTTGGGGGATAGATGTCATTGGAAGCATAAATCCAAAGGGGAAATACAAACATCAGTTCATTCTGGTGGCCATCGACTACTTCACCAAATGGGTAGAGGCAGCCTCTTATGCTACTCTCAAAGCCACTCATGTGGCCAAATTCATTCGTACTAATATCATCTATCGATATGGTGTACCTCACGAGTTTGTCTGTGATAATGGATCGCACTTCAAGGGGGCAACAAAGAAGCTTTTCGCCGAATTTGGGATACAAAATCATCGGTCATCTACTTACCGACCTCAAACTAATGGAGCAGTTGAGGCTGCAAACAAGAATGTCAAGAGGATTCTGCGGAAGACTATCAACACTTATACAGACTGGCCGGAAATGCTACCTCTGGCGCTATGGGGGTATCGAACAACCGAAAGGACTTCAACTGGGGCTACTCCCTACTCTCTGGTCTATGGAATGGAAGCTGTCTTGCCCATCGAATTGGAATTACCTTCGTTAAGGGTTCTAGCTGAGACTGGAATGATCGAAGAGGATTGGGTTCAAAACCGCTACGACGAGTTGGCATTACTAGACGAAAGGAGACTGAGGGCTTTATACCATGTACAAGGGTATCAACGCCGTATTGCACGAGCATTCAACAAAAAGGTAAAACCTAGGGACGTCAAGGCAGGAGACATGGTGCTCAAAGCAATTCGTCGCCACGTCTCAGACCCAAGGGGCAAGTTTAGACCAAACTGGGGAGGCCCCTACCTTATCAAACGCGTACTTTCTGGAGGAGCAGCATACATTGCAGACTTGGATGGAATGGAATTCGCAACGCCAGTCAACATTGACAAGTTGAGGAAGTATTACCCCTGAGAGATGCTCGTTGGACCGAAAACCACAAGGGTGGGCAGATCCAAGCAAAAATTAGAGCAGCCTGCTAGGCCGAAAACCCGCAAGGGCGGCTTAGGCAAAAACTAAGGCATAAATAAAACGCTCGCTAGACCGAAAACCCGCAAGGGCGGTTTTAGGCAAAAATTAGAGCACAAAAGGAGAGGAAAATACCCGAGTGTACCCTAACTAAAAAACAAAACAAATCCCCTTTGTTGGAACTACGTTTATGGCCTGATTCCCTCCATGGGATACGTAGGCAATCTCTAAGCTTGAGATTCGGCCACTGCTATCAACATCGCTTCCGAGATTTCTAGGTCTATCCTAAAGCATGTTCACCATCAAATCATGGCAATAACATCTTCAAATAAAACGACCAAATGTTTTATTATTTCCAAAGAGAAAGGACAAAGCAAGCCTAAACAATTCTTAATCCATGAAAGCTAGAATCAAACAAACGTCTTTTGAAAAACATAAGCAAAGCGTCGATCTCTAGGTCTTCCTTCTCTTTGCACTTCTATCCTCCAAAAGGTTTTTCTTCAACCAGCGTTTGTAAGAACCCGATAGCTTAGCAGCAAAGTTCTCAGCAATCTCCTGCATCACTCTATTTGGCCAAAGACGCAGCATATTGCGACGGAAGTTGGCATCATGGATCTTAGAGGCAGTATACTCAGGGTCACCTAAGATTGCGGCTTGTTCAGCCCCAAACTGCCTTTGAAAGCGAGCAGGGAAGTAGAAAACGACTCGAGTAATGCCAATCACTGCTACACCAAAGTGGTTCATGGTACTCGCGGTCATGCTCTCGATACCATACCAGGGGCAAACCCATTGAATCCAATCACCTCTGCAAGTCTTCATCCACGCTGCCCAAGCAGCCTCAGTTGGGAACTGTTTAACCATGTGACGATCCGTGCACTGGTCTGGATTGTAAGGAAGTCGCTCCGGCGCATCCCACACTTTTAGCTTTTCAAACAACCATACCTAGAGAAAAAGGGAAAATTGTGAGCTGAGAGAACATGTGAGTCAAAACAAAAGAGTGATGAGTGAAAAGATAAATCTGACAAATGAAACAAATAAAAGAGTGAACCTGCAATAACAAGGGACCGCCTGAGAACTGAGTTGTAGGACTACCCTTCATCAAATCTAGACCCATCAAGGTCTCTGCCAATACTAAACCAGCGAAACCCACACGATTTCCAATTTGCTGAGCAAGGTTAAGCAATATAGGATCAGCATGGCCAGAGGAAGGGCCAAGCAAGTGGTAATGAAGGAGACAAATGCACAATGCATGAAAGCACGACTTCTGTAAGGAAACTTGGCGATGAGCCTCAGTTGCACCAAAACGCTGGATGAGTTGCAGAATCTCCAGCTTCCCTTTCACTAGGAAGAACTTAACTTCATGTTTTTGAACTTGGAGTAAATCCTTTAGGAGATCACCACGGTTGAACAAAGGATTAGGGACAATGAAACCCTCTCTATCCGAATGACCCATGATGGCTGCAAATTCCTCGATGGTAGGACATAATTCCTCCCTCTTAAATCGAAAGACGTGAAAATCAGGGTCCCACAAGCTAGCGGCTGCCCTAAGGAAAGCAAAATTCACGGGAATGTGACGAAGAGAAAAGAGGAAGTCCATGCCAAAGGACTTAAAGTGCAAACGGTCAAGGCCATTAAAGGAATCCAACCACTGATCAAGGATTGGTTGTGCCATGTGCAAGGAAATCACTGCTGACGATGCTATCGGGTTCGTAGAACGCGTACTTATAGGACTAGGTCGAGTCTTAGTTCGAATCGGAATCGGATTCTTAATCCTCGGAAATTCAGTCGGTCTCTCGGCCGGCACTTCAATTCGGCGGCCGTGGGATCAATCCATCGGCCCGTAGATAATAGAGTTGATCTACAAGTCAAACCCAGGCAAACGAAACGATCCTTCGGCCGCTAGATCGAAGTTTCGGCCGCGTAATCATTTGGTCGGCCGCCAGAACGGCTATTTTACAGACTGTTCCCGCGGTTCAGTTCGTTTCATTGGATTAACGGAAATATCACACGCAAACAAACGTAACACAGTGTACACAATCACAAACAGAGCAAGAAGGTTTTTGTTTCATATAACGAAAGCTTTTTACATCACAAGGTGGATCATCCCACATTTCCTAAACAAACTATACATCGATTTCCTGTCGAACTAACCTTTGCAGGAACAAAAAGCAAAGAAAGAAACAAAGGGGAGCAGAAGAGGATGTCGAACCCTCTGGTGGTCCGAACAAAAGAGACCAGCTGCAAAAAAGGAGAGGACACCCCTGGGACGGTGTATACCAGAGGAGTACTACGGTGCAGAAGGGACACCACATGGCCCAGAAAAACCACCACACCGCGTACCACCGCCACACCAGGAGTTCCACATCGCGGAAGCAAGTCACCCATGCGAGGGCCCCTAATCAAGCATACCCATGCGAGGATCCGTAATCAAGCGTCGAGACAGGACCAAAAGCAAACGCGGTCTCCCTCCGCGCACACTAGCCACGACGGCATACCACCCACGGCCCGGAGCTGTCGAAAACGAGGATAGATGGAAGGGAGTCTTCGGCTACGGAGTTCTCGAAACGAGGAGAGGAAGAGGAAAAGAAAGAGGAAAAAGTGAAATGAAACGGTCGACGCTGTGACCTTTTATAGGCCCCTGGAAATAAAGGGATTACGCGGCCGATACATTGATAGCTCGGCCGGCTAATCAATTATACGGCCGAGAGATCGATCTCCTGGCCCCTTAATCAAATTCCCTTAGCAACATCAGATCATGCTCAGTGCACCAATCCGAGCCATCATGAATTCTGGGTCCGTGACCAACAGAACCAATCAAAGTAGCCTTGGGGGCATCCCCAAGCCAATGCAATGTAATCCAAACTAGCCTTGGGGGCATGCCCAAGCATCGAAGCTCTCTCTCCACAAACTGCTAGCCAAAGCAAGTTGAAACACCCAGCGGCTTTACGCCCATATCCATTATCGGTTCACTCAGCGGCTCGAATGCCATCAACTCAACGGCTCGAGGCCCATTATCAACAGGCTCTACACCTGTACTTATTCAGCAGCTCTACGCTCGCTATCGCAATCTCAGCGGCTCGAAGCCCACTACCTCAACAGGCTCGAAGCCTACATCCACCATCTCAACTGGTTCAAAACCATGAACCCAGCGGCTCGAAGCCATCAACTCAGCGGCTCAAAGCCCATTGCCTCAACACAGCAGGCTCTATGCCCGTTATCTCACCAAAGCGGCTCCAAGCCCGCTATCCCAACTGGCTCGAAGCCATAACCATCATCTCAGTGGCTCCAAGCCCTCGACTTAGCAGCTCTACGCTCGCTATCACAGCAACAGGTTCTACGCCTGTAACTCAGCGGCTCCGAGTCCACCATTTCAAATGGCTCGAAGCCATAAACAAGCCATCTCAGCGGCTCTACAGGCTCTACGTCTGTATTCACTCACCCAGCGGCTCGAAGCCCTCGGATCAGCAGCTCTGTGCTCGCTATCACGGCAACAGGCTCTACGCCTGTAACCACTCAATTCAGCGGCTCCAAGCCCACTGTTTCAAATGGCTCGAAACCGTGACCAACCAATCTCAGCGGCTCGAAGCCCGTTATCAAAAGGCTCTACGCCTGTTATCACAACTCAGCGGCTCGAAGCCTGTGTTCATCATCTCAACTGGCTCGAAGCCGTAAACAAGCAACAGGCTCTAAGCCGCCCCAACAATCAAGACATTTATTCTCAGGCTCTACGCCTGAATGCTCAAAAATCTGACATTTTTGAATACTCAAGCTCTACGCTTGGATGCCCAACCACTGTGTACTGGATGCTCAAGTCATACACTTGAATGCTCAAGCTCTACGCTTGGATGCCCAACCACTGTGTACTGGACGCTCAAAGCCTGTACTTTGAATGCTCGGATTCTGCCGTCCGAATGCTCGAGCCCTACGCTCTGAATGCTCAAGTCCGGAACTTGATAGAAGCTCTAAGCTTAAAACAAACACACACGCACGGGCCCGTGCACATTTGCATCAACATTTTCACATCGAGTCTGCATCTCATCTGTTCACATCTAACAACCATCATTACACATATACACTTTGCATATCTCTCATGAAACAGGTCAGTCCTGCAGTCAACCGGCTCTATGCCTCGGTTTTATTGATCGGCCCAACGCCTCGATCCTTTGGCTCCGCGTCAAACACTTATGATGAGAAAGCTCCGTGCACAGATCATCAGAATACAACCAGCTCTACGCTTCGGTTCATATCACGTCAAGCTCTAAGCTCCGACAACTCAGGCCCTTGCCTTACACCAGCTCTACGCTTCGGTTCATATCACGTCAAGCTCTAAGCTCTGACACCTCAGGCTCTCGCCTCATGACTACAACCGGCTCCGTGCCTCGGTTCCCTCATTATGCAAAGCTCCGTGCTCCAGTTACTGGCCCTGCGCCCCCCTACATCTCAAAAGCAAACCGGCGTCCAACTCATCCCAGCAGATGGTTTGGATTCCACCCCATTACATCAATTCCTTCCAGCTCATTCGCAAGGATAGGCTACTCTACCGAGCTCCTTTCAGTCAAAGTAAGGATGATCAAGAAAAGCAAATGCACCTGCAGTGTACTGATCTACCCCAAAATACTAAGGAAGCTCTCCGCAAAAACTCCCCAGGCAGCCCTGCGCTCCTTCAACTACTCTTCGCCAAAACCCTGGCTCAGTCTAGGTACGTCACACTATGGCTTTTTAAGCCCTAAGGTACGTCTTCTGTCTCTAACCCTCCAAACTTTTATTTTGTTTTATTGCCCGAACTACGGTTGGTCTGAATTTCCCTTGTGGAATACGTAGGCAGCCTCCCGGCCCGACCATAACAAAACCTTTTTCGAAAACCCTTGGAATAGTGGTTGGACCAAATTGAGTTGCTTTTTACAGCTTTGACTCTTACTCAAACATGTCTCGCGATCCGTCTGAGTTCAGTCAAAGAGGGGCATCTGTAGACACCCCAATTTGGCCTAACGATTATTTCAAGTCCCACCTTGGGACAATCCCGATGATGAAATGGATACAATGATTGATGATTGCTTCCTTGAGGACCTTAGGACTTTCGGTAAGAACTTTGAGCCACTTAGAGGACCCAATTCAGAGCCATACAGCCTTTCAGACAGAAAATACAGAAGCCTAGGAGAATCCATCTGACGGCCGTAACATCGATCCCACGGCCATAACATCAAACCCTCGCCCGAGCAACCTGTTGCCAGCAAAATCTCCCTGAGAGATCAATCTCTCGGCCGCAAGATCCATCCTTCGGCCGAGACATCCATTACACGGCCGCGACATCCATTGCTCGGCCGCCAGATCGACCTTTTTCCAGACTCTCGAACGTTCTGTCAGACATTTGGTTTGATCCAACTACACTACCTTTCCGATGCGTTCGGGCTACGTTCGGAGATCACGACGTAGAGTTAGAGATGCATTGCAATTGCAATTGCCATCTCGTGATTTGATTGGCCGGAGTGAGTCATCCCTATGCCTATATAAAGGGGCCTTTGGGTTCCGAATTAACACACAGAAATTGAGATACCCACACACTCAATCAAACCTCGAAGCTCTGTCAAAATACTCTCTCAATCCCATACCTCAAAAGCCCTAACCTTCCGAAGGCAGCCGTCAATCCGGCGATCAAACCCCGAAGTTCAAACCCTAACTCTAGGGTTCTCGACCAAGCAATCAATCAATCACGCCCAATCCAAAGCAATCAAGCAACTGAGGGATCAAGGTGGTGAGGCCCAACGGCCTCTGGTTTGTTTTATTTATCATGTTTATGACTAACCGTAGCATCTAAATCATTCGCTAAGCTTTTCTGTCTGGTGTGAGGAAGAACATCGACCGGGGATTCGATCCCTCGGCCGATAAATAAAACCAGGGGGATCTCTCGGCCGTGAGATCCATTCACCGGCCGCGAGATCCATCTCCCTGGGACATTTTGTTTGTTTTATCTGCTTTCTGATGCATGCTTCAATTATCGCATTGGCTCACTTTGCTTACTGTTTAAAGGAATAATTAAACAGACTATGTGTTAGAATTAGACAAAGCATCTATACGTCTTATGTTGAACAATTATGGGCCAGTCTCACGACTGGGCAGAGAGGGGTGCCTAACACCTTCCCCTTACTGTACTTTTGGCTCCCGAATCTAGAATCTCTATCTATTTTCCCAGTTTTAATAAACTGGGTGGCGACTCTATTTGATGATAGCCGTTATCATGTGGTGATGTTCCTAGCCATGGGAATGTCCATGATTTTGGTTTATGAAACGAGCAACCAATCGAGCAAACACAATGTGATCAATCTGTATGGCGATGCCCCGTTTGGGAGGTGTCTACATTGGCATGACATCGCCTTGGCCCTTTTCTGTTTGGGGTATCGATGTTATCGGCATGATCAGGCCTTCTGCTTCGAACGGGCATCGGTTCATTCTGGTGGCAATAGACTACTTCACCAAGTGGGTCGAAGCCGAATCTTACAAGACCCTGACGGCGGTTCAAGTTGCTCAGTTTATCCGAAAAGAACATCATTTATCGATACGGGGTTCCGCAGGCGTTTGTTTATGACAATGGGGTCCATTTCAAAGGCAGGGTGCTGGAGCTTTTCGAAGAATTCCAGATCCAGGTTCATCACTCAACGATCTATCGCCCTCAGACGAATGGGGCGGTTGAAGCAGCCAACAAGAACATCGAGACTATCATTAAAAAGTCCGCAGAGTCCGCCAGGGACTGGCACGAACAGCTGCCTCTGGCTCTTTGGGGGTACCGCACGTCGATTCGAACATCAACAGGGGCAACCCCTTTTTCTCTGGTCTATGGGATGGAAGCTGTCCTTCCCATCGAGCTTGAAGTACCAACTTTGAGGATCATGGCTGAATGTGAACTCGCGGAGTCCGAATGGCTTAGCGGGAGGTTTGTCGAACTCATGCTCTTTGATGAGAGAAGGCTCCGTGCCTTGTATCACGTTCAGGGGTATCAGCGCAGAATTGCTCGGGCATTCAACAAGAAAGTGAAGTCTCGTGACTTAGCTGAAGGGGACATGGTCACAAAGGAAATCCGGGCTCCCATCTTCGATCTACGTGGCAAGTTCCGCCCAAAGCGCGCGGGACCTTACATTATCAAGACCATCCTCTCGGGTGGGGCAGCTCAGCTCATTGATCTGGACGGCAACGAGTTCAACACTCTGGTCAACCTGGATCAACTTAAACGTTACTACCCTTGAGAGAAGCTCGTTGGGCCGAAAACCACAAGGGTGGGCGGTCCCAAGCAAAAATTAGAGCAAGCCTACTAGACTGAAAACCCAAGGGGGCAGTTTAGGCAAAAATAAATAGGCATTCAATCAAAGCTCGCTAGGCTGGAAACCTGCAAGGGCAGCCCTAGGCAAAATTTAGAGCGCAAAAGGAGAGCCAAAACACACGAGCGAACCTTAGCCTGAACTACGTTTTGACCTGATTCCCTAGCTTGGGATACGTAAGCAGTCTCTCTTTGGGACTCGGTCATACACTGTCAAACCGTAGCCTGAACTACGTTTTGACCTGATTCCCTAGCTTGGGATACGTAGGCAGTCTCTCTTTGGGACTCGATCATACTCAATCAACTCGATCCAGGGTTTTTATTCCAAAGCGTACCTCAAACATTCAAATGACGTGGCGTTCAACACTTGGACCAAAAGGGGAAAATTCTCAATCTTTCACCTTTATTCAAAACTATTATTTCTATTACATAGGCTGAGCAGAGCCCTAAGAAAAACAGTAAAGCATCAAAAACAGAACGAAATGCTAAGAGGCCCTCACGGGCTCACAATTTATTCTAGATCATTGGAGTTGAGTCAGGAGTCAATCTGCGTTTTGTCTGCTTTCGACCTCCTCTCTTAACCATGCTACATAACGATGTTTGAGTCTTGTGCTGAAGTCGTCTTCCGCTCCTCCGAGTTCTCTCAAACCCCAGTTGTGTTCATACCCTGCTAGATGTTGGGCCGTGAAAGCTGGGATCTGGAAATCTTCTATCCCAGCTCGATGAAGGCCTTGGCTCATGCCTAGTTGCCGCAGGATACGACCTGGAATGTAGAACGTGAAACTGGACAGCCCAGCAATCACCATTCTCTCGAAACCTGCAGAGTGCAGAGCCATATCCGGGATGTTCAGGGCTTTATGCCGCCAGACGATCTCGCGCGGAGACATCTCTCTCATGAAGGTGTACCACTCCTCCTCAGACATTTCTGGGTACAGCATTCCCCTTTGGTGCATTCGCCCGGGCAGACGGGGCCAGTCCGCTCCAGGAGCCGAGATCAGTCCGAGTTTGTCGCATAGCCACAGCTGCATGAGCGAAAAGACAAGTAAGGACCCACATAAGCCCGAGCGAAAGAAAATAAGTAAGAAACTACCATACAGCCTTAATCGAGAGTCGAGGTAAAAGCAGACTGTGTGAAAGCCAGAAAAAGGTACGCTGAGTGAGATTTTACCTGTAACAGGATCGGACTGCCACCAAACGTGTTCGTCTGACCCGTGGCCACCAAATCCAAACCAATGAGCGTTTCGGCAAGTACTAGGGGAACTACGTTCTTCCGAGCACCCATCTCTGTAGCCACGTGAACCAACGAGGGGTCGGGCCGTCCATGCGGAGACACCAGCAAATACGCGGCCAGTATGCCAATCGACATGGCAAATCGACGTCGAGCCTGCAGAACCATATCTGTTGGGTCACCGTCAGGTCCGTACCATTCCACTAGGCGCGCAATGTTTATTTGTCCACCAATCAACAGGCCTTCCGCTGCACCCCTGGAAATGTTCAGACACGTCTTCAACAGCTTTGACATGCTTTGCCGGTAAGGTGGCACGACAATCACGCTCGAAGCAAAGCCTTGGAGATACGCTTGGAATTCTTCAACGGTCGGACACAACTCGTTGTCCCCAAATCGGAACACATGGACGTCCCGGTCCCAAAACTGCAGGGCTGCTCTTAGAATTTTGGGGCGGAGCCTTACACTTTTTAAGAAGCGAAAGGCCGCCAACCCGTGAGAACGGAAGCATAGCCAATCGCTCGCGACAAATGCTTCGAGCCACGGGCTGATTAAGGTGGGGAGATGATTTGCCATTTGGGGAATAGTGCTAGTGATTTCCCACGGAGGCACGCCCTTCATTCAGGGACTCACTCCTCTTTATAAGCCAAGAAAGGAGGTAATGCCTTTCCTTTGAGTGATGTGGCCTTGCAAGGTGTCCCTCCACTTGCTAAAGATCAAGGGAACACCTCTGGGGGGAAGCCAGGAGCCCCTGCACGCCCAGACCTGCTGACAAGACCTGCCACCCCTTTTTGTCCGAATGAGTCAAGGCTGGCCACTGTAACAGGAATTATCCATCGCACGATGGTCATGAAGTGTCGCGCGACTGTTGATGCTCGCGCGACTGTTTTGTTTGCTCGCGCGAGAGTTCAGTTTGATTCGGCACAGTAGGGCAGGCTACTGCCTTTTTGGGGTTATTTTTCAGATTTTGACTCGGACCGGATTTTGAAATTCCAATGCTTCCAGTAGGTCATTATGAGTGTTTATGACTACGTCGAAGCGTTGATTGTTCAAATTACACGTTCAATGACAAGTTCGGTCCCTCGAAGGAATGACGGCCGGAAAATTCAAAGTTGTTATTTAGCCGGTCAAGCCGGGCAAAGTGGCATACAGTTTACAAAGCGAGTACTGAAAAGCGGAGCCAGAAACTTAGCCTAATGGTCTTACTAATTACAACTCGTTTTCCCACGGGATTCAGAAGTATCCCATCAGTCTTGCTTCAACTTCAACACGGAGCCACCTTATGTAACGATTTTCCAGCCACGTCCTGAACTCTGGAATTGATTCCTTCAACGTCCTATCACCCCAGTTGTCTCTATAGCAGTGCAAATCCCAGGAGGTGAACGCGGGGAGATCGAAGTCTTCCGCTCCGTATCGCTTGTATCCTTGGCTTCTTCCGAGCTGTCGGAGCGTACGCCCAGGGACGTAAAATGTGAAGCTTGACAGGCCGGCGATTATCACTTTTTTGTATCCCGCTGATTTGAGCGTCATTGCCGGAAGGTTTAACCAGAGGCACCTCCAGACTATGTCCTCAGATTGCAGATCGTTCAGGAATGCAAACCATATGTCCACCGGCAAGTCGGGAAATATCATCGGTCTTGCGACCAACAATCTGGGAAACTCTTCAAAGCCAGCCTGTGGCTCTTCCAAAACCCCCACTTTGTCCGCCAGCCAGAGCTGAATGAGAACAAAGGACAGGTCAGAAATCAAATACAGCCCAGGCGTTTAGGGTGAAGCTGAAAGTGCAAGAAAGTATGTCGAATGTGTATTTACCTGGAGCAAGATAGGGCATCCGCTGAAAGAGTCGGCTTGCTCAAGTTTCAGCATATCTAAACCCGTGAGCGTCTCCGCTAAAACCATGGGCATGATGTTTTTCCCGTTATCCATTTGTGAGGCGATACTCACCAATTTGGGATTTACCCCTCCGTCAATGGGAACCAACATGTACGCGGCTAGTGCACATATAGACAAAACGAAGCGTCGGTGAGCTTCCCCAACATAGTCTCCCAGGCCACCCTCGGGGCCATACAGTTCGATTAGGCGAAGGATGTTGAGCTCGCCGTTTCGGATGATGCTGGCCGTCAGTGCCGCCGGAATGTTGAGTTTTGCCCGTAAAATTTGTTCCATGTCTTCATGGACGGCGGCACGGCAAGAACATCTAGATTGGCGAACCCTGGCGCGTATGCCTGGAACTCTCTATTGTGGGGCACATCTCGTCTTGACGGAACCGGAAGACGTGCACAATGGGGTCCCAGAAAGGCAATGCGGCTTGGATGATTTCGACGCACGGTCGAGCAAATCAGAGATCCCGAATCGAGGATAAACAGCGAGACCGGGGGCTCGCCCAATTTATGGTTTCGTCTCTCATTAGCCAAGGATCAAGGGCTTCCACTAGTGAATCTCCCATTTTGGATAAGTTGGAGGGGTGTACACTTCATTAAGTCTAAAAACCCTTCTTCAAATAGCTAAGGAGTTGGTAAGATCAAGGCTTAGGTGTCCTACCACCTTGCATGGAAGAGCAGCCTTCTTTCTGCAGACCCAGAATAACTTTCAGGACGTGGAAACAATGAACAGGTCCATGGCAATAATTTGGTCAAACAAAGGCAGCTTAGCAGGGATTGACCCTCGCGCGACACTCTCAAAGCATCGCGCGACAGATGTTTCTCGCGCGACAGTTCCAAACCATCGCGCGACGGTTGGTTTGCAGTTTTGACAGATTTCAACAGCTACTGTCCAAATTGGTCGTTTTTCATTCCAAAGGTCATTTGGCACTTTTGATGGTTCCAGCAAGTCATTATGGACATATGTGACTGTATCCGAGCATCGGATTCGAAATGCCATGCTCGATGAGGATTTTGGACCCTCGGAGGCCCGTTTCAAGTTCAAATCAAGGTTTCGGGAGTTCGAAACTTGTTCCGGAGACTCTAGCCTAGTTTGGTCATGCCATACAGGTCACTTGGACCTTGAGTGACTGTATGGAGGTGTCGGTTTCAGTCCGGGACATAATCGAGTCGTCTTTCAACGTTTTATGCCATTCTTGTGTTATTTTGAGCATTCTTCGGTATAAGTCCATTCTCGGGGCGTTTTGTTCAATTCCGTCAATTGGCGCAGGTCATGTCGACCACCATTGATCTTTTAAGAGCGTCGTTTTCATCTTTTTCAGGGTATTGTGAGTTTTGGTGTATTAATACCCAAAATTTCATTATTTCCCGTATCCTCGTATCCTGATTATGTCTTAGGGTATATTGCCTTTTTCTTTCAGAGCTAGGCTGATTTATACACTCATATGTGTCTGTGTGTGGTCTCGATGTGTTGTCAATGCAAGTTTGGTATTAGTGGTGGGTTTTACTGATTCTTATGCACAATGAGAAGCAATAAACTTCAAAATGCAACTTTTATATACTAAACCATGATCTATCCATGTCAAAAGCGAAAGAACTACTATATCTATGGCCCTCGGCCGATCAAAAGCTACCAAGTCAAATCAGGGCACATGCGCCCGCCAATCAAAAAAGGCACGCAGGCCCTCAAAACGTCTGTCAAGCTATCTACTTGGGCACGCAGGCCCGAAGTCAAAAGTAATGTGCAAAAAAGGGGAACGGAGGCCTCGTCAGCGCCCCTCAGGTCCGTCATCGCTATCTGAAGTGTCCTGTAGCTCCTGGGGATCGTCTCTATACCTCGTGTCATCAATGGAGTCGTCAGAGCCACTGCTGGTGGACGAGTGCTCCTCGCCCTCTTCTTCTTCTCCCTCTTCTTCCTCATCCTCGGAAGTTGGACTCATGATCAGTTTCGGCCTGCAAGCCGGGCCCGGCTTCTCCAATGGCGGCTTCTCGCGCTTCTTGAGTTGGTACCGAGGCTCAGCTTGCCTCGCGGCTTGCTTGGCTTCCTCCTCGCGTGCGCGCGTCATCTGTGAGCCCCTCGTCTGTCGCCGCGTGGTGTTGGCCGGAGGCGTGGATTTCTGTGCCACCACCTTCGTCGGTGGCGGATCTCGCGCGCTCTTCCTCCTAGGATTCATCTTCCCCTGCACCTGCATTATCATTTCATTTCATTTCAAAGCATGAGTATCTAATATCTATTGCACATATTGTATTTCTGTATTAAAAACAGGTACAGTTTATCAAGCTATCAAAGCAGGAATGTATCGAGAGCAGGAATGTATCGAAAGCAGGAATGTATCAAAAGCTGGAATGTATCGTTTTCGTACCTGGGTCCTCTGAACAACGGCTGGCTGAGTCGGCTGTAGTGTCGGCACCTGGTACTGCAACTCCAGTGGCGTGCCGCTCGCCGCCTTTCTCACCACGTTCTCCAACGCCAACATGCGTCGAACGGCCTCGTTCACCCACTCAATTAGCACCTACATGCAATTCAAGTTCATCAGGCTATTCAGCAGATAATTCAAGCATTTGAAATTCAAAAGCAATATTGGAAGCTAGGTCTTACCGAAACAGTCACAGGAGCAGGCTCCGCTCTCGCAGGCACTAGCTGTAACTCTGCAGGATTCCCCTGGCTGTCAACCACAGGGATCCTCCAAAGCAGCGCAGGAAGTCCACCAACGGCCGGCCCGCTCGGGGCTCGCCTTGCCCGGCTCTCACCGCCTCTCCTTCCCTCTCCGGCTGCTCTCCTCTCCTCAGCGGCCCCTGCGGCCTGGCCTCGCGCCTCTCTCAGACCACGAATCCCCAGTGGACCCGCCAGGAAGCCTCTCTGGTAGACTGCATAGTCCCTACCAGGACGCAAGTAGCGTTCAAGCTCGGTATCTGGCCTCGTGTACCTCTCCAGCTCAGCCCGCGTGTACTCTCCCGTGTGTGAAGCTCGAGGTGGGAGCGGCCCTGGCACCCAGAACTCAGGGTAACCAAGGGACTGGCGCGTCACTCGATCCCCCAGGTACCACTGCCAATCGAAGGCAGACTCCAACAACACCCTGCTGGCCGTGACAGCCCTACTCCGGGCCAAGTACTCAGGCTCTGGCCCCGCTCTCCTCCAGGGATCCCAATTGACCTGCGATTCAAAGTAAACGGGCAATGCAAGCAATTGATCAGCGACAGCATTAAAGCAAGGAAATGAATGCATATCTAAAGCTTACAGTTACGTGTTCATACCTGTGAGGCCCTAAGCTCGTTTAGGTACAGCCTGAAGGCGTTGAGCTCGCCTCTCCCTTCCTTCTTCCCGGTGCTCGCCCTGCTCCACTTCAGCGCGCGAGGGAGAGTGCTCAGGTCTGGATGCTTGCACTCCGGCGGATACATCCGCAAAACCTCGTAGGCCCAAAGCTACAATGTTTAGACAAGTTCAAGCATTAGTCAAGGCATACGGCATCTGAAATCGAGACAGTCAAGCAGACTAAACAATGGACAAGCATAATCAAATTGTGCTTAAAAGGGTTAGAATCGTACCTCCCAGACCCTCCAGTAACCAGCTGTGCTCTTACCCGTCCTCGACGAGTGGCCAAAGAAGTGATAGGCTGTTCCAAGAGCACCTCCACCCCAGTCAAAGCGCGAGGCCGTCCTCAAATCCCTCAACGCCGGCAAGTAAGAAAGGTGGACGTTGCTTCGCCTGTTTGGGTACAGAGTGGCACCAAACAAGTATAGCAGAAACGCCCGGGCCATCTGCTCCGCCTCCCGGTCACTCGTCACCTCCTTCTTCAGGTAGCCTTTGAATTGGTCGTACCTCGCCATTCCCCCCCTCTATCCTGGGCACTTTGCCCAGAAACCACTCCAGAGCAACCCGATCCTCCTGGATCCCCGAGTCAAACGGGATGGGCTCACCTCCAACCCTCAGCCTTGTGATCGCTGCGAAGTCAGCAGGCGTCACTGTCATCTCCCCAGGAGGTAGGTGGAAGGTATTGGTGGTATCCCTCCACCTCTCAGCGAGTGCAACGAGGACGGCATGGTCAATCCTCGCTGGGGTCAAAGTCCGCACAAACTCCCCGAAGCCTGCCTCGTCCACCAGCCGCCTCACTCTCTCCGGCAGCCCCTCGTACAGCTGCAAGGACATGCACGCGCCCCCGAAGCCGCGGATGTCCCTCTGTTCAGCTCCAGCCTGTTTCAGATACAAAGACAAGCAGCAAATGGTTCGTCAGTATACGGGAAGTTCATTCTCAAGTTCTAGGTAATCAATGAAGCCTAGGACATATATTCGGCCTCAGTTCTATGCCATGGCTCAACTTGGGAGTTTGGTGTGCTGTTCTAGATTCCCGTGCATACGGAGTTTTCATTTTCAAGTTCTAGGTAATCAATGAAGCCTACAACGGACGGTTGGTTCAAGTTATTACATATTGGGCCTATGTTGCAGAAGTACGTGGCTTTAACTTGCTTTGGCTCGCGAGTTATCCGTGCAAATTCTAAGTTCAAGCGCATTGTAAGCAAGTATCGAATGTGGACTATCAAAACAAGAATATCGAAATCAAGTTACAAATGGTGTTTTCTGGGAATATACCTCCGTCCATGTCGCTGCAATGTGGGCCCGGGGATCTCTCAACACCAACTCATCGTCGTAGTCTCACCGCGACGGTACGCGCGCCTCAATGCCCGACGGCACAAAGAGGTGCGGCGTGGGAAGCACGTATGCCTCCGCTGAAAAGCCCGGCCGACTCGTATTCTTCGCTTCCTCCACGGCCGTAACCCTAGGCCCCTGTGCCTCTGCTCTAGCCCGCTCCTCGGCCTCTGCGTCTCTCAAGAGCTCCTCTCTCCCCCGTCTTTCTCTCTCGGCCTTCTCCACGGCCTCTGACGCCTCAATGGCCCGGGCGCGGTCCTCTCTAGCCTTTAGGACCAACTCCCCAACCAGGGGATTGTCCTCAAGGAGCCTCGCCAGTGCCTCGTCGGTCAAGTACTCGGCGACGTCGTGTCTAGTGATCGGCCTATGACTCGACGACATCGCCGCGGGCCGAAACAAGATGTCCTCCTCTCGGACCTCAGCTGGAGTCTCTGTGACCTCCGCCTCTGCATCTACAACGCCCTTGCCCTTCGCCGAATCCCTCGGCGGGGACCCGGACGGCTCAACGGCATCATCTCCTCCCCCACTACTACTGACTCCTCCAGCATCAACCCTCGAGTGAGACTCCTCCTCTGTCGCGCGAGGGTGCTCTCCAGCACCAGTCTCTCCCGTGTCCACATGACTCACTCCGGTCACCACCGACCCTTCTACAGCCATACTCGGGTCCAGTCGCTCAACACTGTGGCCCACGGCCCCCGTATTAACCATCGCGCGAGTCTATCGCTCCGTCGCGCGATGGATCTCGCCATCACCAGGTGTCTGCTCACGGCTCTGTTCTTCGTCTGTACCAACCTCCGCCGCTGCACCGGCGTCTGTACCAACCTCCGCCGCCGTCTGATCGACCGTTTCGAGACCCGTTGGCCCTCCTCGGTCCTCCGGTTGATCAAAAACATCGCCTCCGCCGCCATCACCACCGTGATCTGCCATGGCTGTAATGGGCAGGCGTGGGGGTTTTGGTTTCGTGGATGATTCGAGTTTCGAGAGGGCTTGAGAGAGATTTTGGAGGAGAGACGAAGGAGTTCTGGGATTTTGAAACTGCCAAGTTACTGTTTCTGAAACGTCCCCGCGACGTTTAAACGAATAGAACGGGTTTGGGCCGGGTCTGGGCCTGTCCAGATTTAAGCCCTAACCTAGGACCCTCGCGCGACAGTTCGTGAGTGTCGTGCGATACTTCGTTTGGGCCTCAGGCCCAATCCAGATTCTGAGTCTGGCCCGATCTCAATTACACTCTTTTTGGGATCCATGACCTTTCAATATGTTGTACAATAAATTTGAGGGTCATTTTGAAGGTTTTGTCTTCAAAACCCAAAGATTTTTGTATCCCCAGCAGTGGTCCGCCCGCAATCAGGGACGATCAATCCGTCCGATCAACAAATCAGCGACGATCTATCCGTCCGGTCAACAAATCAGCGACGATCTATCCGTCCGGTCAATCTATCAGCGACGATCTATCCGTCCGATCAACAAATCAGCGACGATCTATCCGTTTGGTCAATCTATCAGCGACGATCTATCCGTCCGATCAACAAATCAGCGACGATCTATCCGTCCGGTCAACAAATCAGCGACGATCTATCCGTCCGATCAACAAATCAGCGACGATCTATCCGTCCGGTCAACAAATCAGCGACGATCTATCCGTCCGGTCAATCTATCAGCGACGATCTATCCGTCCGATCAACAAATCAGCGACGATCTATCCGTCCGGTCAACAAATCAGCGACGATCTATCCGTCCGGTCAACAAATCAGCGACGATCTATCCGTCCGGTCAATCAACAAGCGACGATCTATCCGTCCGGTCAATCTATCAGCGACGATCTATCCGTCCGATCAACAAATCAGCGACGATCTATCCGTCCGGTCAACAAATCAGCGACGATCTATCCGTCCGATCAACAAATCAGCGACGATCTATCCGTCCGGTCAACAAATCAGCGACGATCTATCCGTCCGATCAACAAATCAGCGACGATCTATCCGTCCGATCAACAAATCAGCGACGATCTATCCGTCCGGTCAATCTATCAGCGACGATCTATCCGTCGGATCAACAAATCAGCGACGATCTATCCGTCCAATCAACAAATCAGCGACGATCTATCCGTCCGGTCAATCTATCAGCGACGATCTATCCGTCCGATCAACAAATCAGCGACGATCTATCCGTCTGGTCAATCTATCAGCGACGATCTATCCGTCCGGTCAACAAATCAGCGACGATCTATCCGTCCGGTCAATCTATCAGCGACGATCTATCCGTCCGGTCAACAAATCAGCGACGATCTATCCGTCCGGTCAATCAACAAGCGACGATCTATCCGTCCGGTCAATCTATCAGCGACGATCTATCCGTCCGATCAACAAATCAGCGACGATCTATCCGTCCGGTCAACAAATCAGCGACGATCTATCCGTCCGGTCAATCTATCAGCAACGATCTATCCGTCCGATCAACAAATCAGCGACGATCTATCCGTCCGGTCAATCTATCAGCGATGATCTATCCGTCCGATCAACAAATCAGCGACGATCTATCCGTCCGGTCAACAAATCAGCTACGATCTATCCGTCCGGTCAATCAACAAACGACGATCTATCCGTCCGATCAACAAATCAGCGACAATCTATCCGTCCGATCAACAAATCAACGACGATCTATCCGTCCGATCAATCTATCAGCGACGATCCATCCGTTCGATCAATCAGATCAGCGACGATCTATCCGTCCGATCATCAAAACAGCGACGATCCATCCGTTCGATCAACAAAACAGCGACGATCTATCCGTCCAATCAATTGATTGACGCGTGAAATGTGTGCATTTGAGCGCCTAAGTAGGGAAATTAGCGCGTTAGACGTGCGATTAATTCTCATTTTCCATTTAATGCGTGCACGTGGTTGGATTTTGTGTTTGTGCTTAATTTGCAGGAAATTGGGATATTTTGGCGCTAATGAGAGGTGTCCGAAAAGGCCGTAATGGAGTTTGAGGGCAAGGAAGCGTTGGAGACTAAGGGTCGAAGGTGAGTTCGCGCAGAAAAGGTCGAAACCCATCGGGAGCGCTACCCCAAAAGGTTGGAGCGCTCAAAAGTGGAACAAAAGGTGCCAGAAACGAACAGAGAGTTCGCTAGCGCTACGGGGATTTTGCTATAGCGCTACAAATGGGTTTCAAGGTCAACGGGGTAGCATCAGTCAAAGGCCAAGGCATCAACATAATGGGTTAGGTAGCGCTACATAGCTTTTGCTATAGCGCTACCGAGGGCTTATCAGGCCCTTGAACGATGTCGTTTTGGGTCGTTGCAGGTCCAATTTCGATTTGTTTTAGGATTTTAATTGTAAATTAAAAGGGGAAAGTATAAAACCCCGTTTTAGCTCAGAATTAGGGTAGCTTTTTCATAACACGTTATAGTTTTTTTTACGTTTCGTTTAACTTTTGGCTGCTGTTCTTCTAAGTTCTTATTTTGCAGATTCAAGTTTTAATTGAAGTTCTTTCAAGTTTTTCAGCTTTAATTCCTGTTCTTCTTCGGTAATCGTATCCGTTACTCTTTCGTAAGTTTGTGAATCGTGTTTTTATTTCTATTTCAATTATTCGAAGCATGTTTAGATCTAGGGTTTTAATTATTTCTGCGTTTAATAAAGTTATGAGTGAGTAGTCGCATAGGGTGCGGCCGCGGGACGGAGGTGTCACGTGGCTAGTTTAATTGATGTTTTTACCTCGGGATCGAATTAATTTAATCTTTAAGCAGTTTTAGGAGACGAAAACTCTTCTAACAAACAAAACCCAGGCATCGCCGGAATTCGAATGCGCACGGATACTGGTGACAGGTGGTGCGCATTTGTTAGGGATCCTTTTTCTTATTCTAAAATCAACAAAGTGAATAATTGTGGCCCGAGTGAACATCGATTAGATTAGTTGCGGACGCTGAGTTCCCACGGCTGTACTCTCCTTTTTAAATTCTTATTTCATTATTTTAGTTTGGTAATTTAGTCAGTAAATCAACCTCATTGAGCAAGGGGTGGCTACCTAAGAGCCAGGTTAAACTAGAATTCACACTTTTGAGTCAGCACCGTCCGTCCGTCTCTGTGGTTCGACTCCGGTACTTCCGGATTTATTGTGCTACACTGGTCGAGAGTCCTATGCTTGGGACGCATTTTTAGTCTAAATTTATTAACACCCGACAGGTCAAGCATTTTTGGCGCCGTTGCCGGGGACGGCGACGTGTGTTCTAGAGTGTGAGTTTTCGTATTTTTTTTTGTCTTTTAGTTGAGTCACCATAGGTAGAGAGAAGAAGGTGTCCTTTAAACAGGACCCTCTTTATTATCGTGATCCGACACATCGTTTAGGTCGAAAAGAACTGGAGTCGAGTCAGCCTGTGTTGTCTAGTTCTTCATCTTCTAGTTCAGAGTCTATTCCCATTAGTGATCTTTATATAGATTTGCCTTTTGAGTCAGTTAGTGTCAGCAATCCACTTTTCCAGTCTTTTCCAGAGTCAGTTCCAGAGTCAGTTTCAGAATCAGAGTCAGTCGAGATGGGAGATAGACAATTAGTCAATCCGCCGTCCCTGAGACAGCACATGCATCCCGAGAGGACTACTCCTCTCGGACCCATTGTGTTCCCTCAGGAGACACAAGAGGCACGTAATGCCTTTACAGTCAAACCTGGTGTCCTTAATAGTCTCCCTAGTTTCCACGGGAGGGAGTGCGATGATCCGTACGAGCATGTGCGGACATTCGAGGGATTGGTGCGCAACTTTGCGTCTAATACCCAATATGAGAATGCGTGCCTCAAGTTGTTTGAGGCGACGTTGAAAGATGGCGCACTTCTGTGGTTCCGAATGCAAAAGTCTCAATCCTTCACCACTTGGGCACAAGTGCGCGACGCCTTTTATAGGAAGTATTTTTCTGAGGCTAAGACTAAGAGTTTCAGGCGTCAAATTCAAGGCTTTAGACAGGAGAGGGATGAGTCATTTCTTAAGGCATGGGAGCGTTTCAAGGAATTGCTCCTAAGGCTGCCACACCATGGCTTTGAGAGAATCCAGTTGATCGGTTTCTTTCATCTGGGTCTCAATGCTGAGTCAGTCCAGCATATAGAATATTCTTGCAAAGGGGACGATTTCTTGTCCAAAACGGCGGACCAGGCTTGGGATTTCTTAGATGACTTAGCTGATAGGCAGAGGGCTTTAGAACCATCCGATTTTGAGCGATCCGGACCTTCTGGGTCCAGCGTTGTCCCGGTTACCATTCGTGACCAGCGACTCCAGGCTCAGGTTGAGAAAATGGCTCAGAGATTAGAGGAGCTAGAGGTGAGGCAGGTTCGTCCAGTTAATGAGGTATCAACTAAGGAAGTATGCGTGTGGTGTGAATGTAAAGGGCACACTGCGACCGTTTGCCCAGGGTTTATTGCCGCCAAGGGGGCGAGTCAGTTTAATCAAGAAGAGGTTAATGCAGTTAGGACTTGGGATCCTTATTCTAGCACGTATAATTCGGGATGGAGGGATCACCCCAATTTTGGGTGGTCGGACTCCAGACCCGTAGGTGGAGGCCAAGCTCAACCCTTTGCGCTACCTCCGCCGCAGCAGTTTTGGCCTCCTCAAGGCCAAATGACTCAGTTCCATTACCAACCTCAGCAGCAGCAGGGCTTTGGTCCTTCAACTTTTGGACCACCCCCTGGCATTAATCATCCCCCGCGGGATAAGCAGACTGATGAGATGATGAAGGCTCTCATGCAGTCTCAGATTAGCTTTACTGAGCACACTAAGCAGGCCATTGGTGACATTAGGACCCAATTGACCCAGTTGACGGCGGTAGTTGGGCAAATACAGCAGGAGAAGGGAAGGTTCCCTTCTCAACCACAAATCAATGCCGCCGGTACTCATTATGTGGGCGATTTTTCTGGCCCAAGTAATTCGAATCTCAGTCTGGAAGAGGCTAAGGCGATCACCACTCTCAGAAGTGGGAAGGTGATCAACAAGGACTTACCTCCCAAGCAAAAATCGGTGCCACACCTGGTGCCGGTAGCTGCACCAGTAGTTATTCCAGATTTGGGAAGTGTCCCTGAGGAGGAGAAAGAGGCGGAGTCGCCTGAAGTGGTGGTGCCTGCAGCTGCAGCCCCCACGACTCCAACGCCGCCAGCTGTGCTAGTAGCTCCATTTCCCCAAAGGCTGGCGGTGAAACCAAAGCAGAATATGAACCTTAAGATGTTCGAACTTTTCAAGAAAGTTCAGTTCCCTATCTCTTTGATAGAAGCCATTGATGCAATCCCTCAGTTTGCAAAGGTTTTGAAGGATCTATGCATGTCAAAGCGGAGAACTAAGAGT
Source organism: Rhododendron henanense subsp. lingbaoense (assembly GCA_020567845.1). Classification (NCBI taxonomy): domain Eukaryota; kingdom Viridiplantae; phylum Streptophyta; class Magnoliopsida; order Ericales; family Ericaceae; genus Rhododendron; species Rhododendron henanense. The sequence continues at coordinate 17,110,607 of CM036314.1, forward strand.
CAGGACAAAGTGTTTCTGACGGAGCAAGTGAGCTCCATTCTCCAGGCTGAGATCCCCACCAAGTGCAAGGACCCTGGCTGTCCCACCATCCCTATAGCTATCGCGGGCCAACAATTTGATAAGGCTTTACTAGATTTAGGAGCGAGTGTCAATTTGCTCCCTTATTCGGTATATTTGAAGTTAGGCTTAGGCGATTTGAGAGCCACACCGATCAAGCTACAGTTGGCTGACCGGAGTGTGAAAATTCCAAAGGGAGTGGTGGAAGATGTTTTAATTCAAGTGGGTGAGTTTCTGTTTCCAGTAGACTTTGTTGTCTTGGATACTTGCCCGATACCGGAGGTCTTTGAGAAGACTCCCATCATCCTTGGTCGTCCATTTTTAGCCACCTCCAGTGCTGTCATGAATTGCAAAACTGGACAAGTCCAACTGTCGTTTGGGGACTTGAAAATGGAGGTGAAAGTGTTTAATGCGGATAACCGAGTCAAGGATGATGAAGAAGTGTATGCGGTGAGTTTGCTCGACACGCTGGTGCAAGAGCATGTCGATAATATTTTGTATAAGGATCTTCTGAAGATCGCCAAGGAGGCGTCATTCTTAGATTCTCCAGAATTAGGGAGTTTGATGGAGGTGTTTACAATAGAGGATATGTGTGGCGCCGCTTGGGACCCAGTTCTTGAGCCGCTGAGCGCCCCATTGTCTACAGCTCTCCCATCATCGGTTCAGCCGGATGACCCTGTTGACGTGTCGGATGATCCTGTAGAGGTTTTGGTCGATCCTGGATGAAGTAGGTGAACCGGAAGAGGTGTTGGTCGATCCTGTTTATTCGGATGACCCTGTTGAGTAGCCATTGTGGCCATGTTTTGTCATTTATATTTTAAAATCCAAAAAGATTTTCTTTTCCGTTTGGGATTTTGCTTTTTGGTCTTGTATAGCCACCCGTGTCTTGCTCATTCGCTTGACACGGGGAGAAAAGTATGACACGTTAATCGCGTGAAGATTTGGTGGAGTTTTTCTTCTTTTTATTTGTTTTGTTTTGGGAGCCCGGATACCACGACCGGGCAGTACTAATGTCTTTTGCAGGATTTGGTGGCTTGCGTGGAGGCCGGAACGACAAATTCCTCGAACATCGGCCGAGGTCATGATGGTTGGCTGCCACCCGTAGGTCCATCTCTTCTCCCTTGTTCTTTATTTTCTTTTTGCCTTCATGCTCTGAGGGCATAGCATGTTCTAAGTTGGGGGGAGGGTGTACTTCGTACTTGTTTTTATTCTTTTTGCATAGTTAAAATAAAATAAAAATTGAATTAAGGATTTTGGATACTTGGGTGCAACTATTCTTGGTTGATGGCTTTTAATTAGTACTATAGTGGTTGTTGTGCGAGTCGGAGTCTCGATATGATTTTATGAATAGACTTAAGCTCGTGAACATGATGTTGAAAACTCACTTGGTTAGCCGGTATCATCTATAGTTGGATAGCGTTTGGTCACTTGAAAACATGCTCTCACACACACACTGCCCCACATGAGTAATTACCGGTCTAGAGTTTGGTTCACATGTTTTTGGTATTTCGGTATAAGCTTGTCTGATGGAATTTTTGGAACTCCTTTCCATGTAAGAGAATAAGTTATGAGTGCTATATTGTTAATGCTTATCCAGGCGTCCATTGAGTAGTAATCGGGCAATCGGGGTATGCTCCCACCGTGTTGTTCGCGTCAAAAGATGGATAGACTTTGTGAAAGTATCATTAAATGTGGTTAGCTTGGATCTAAATATAAAGCCTTTTTGACTTGAGCAATTAAGTCCGTAGGGGTCTCTTAAAACCTGGTGCTCTAAAGCCGTTTGGCTTGGGGATAACCGACCCAAAGCTCGCTAAAGAGTCAACTAGAAAGCCCGAGAGATCCGGGCATTGCACGACCATGAGATAAACACAAAAGAAAAAAATAGAAAGAGGAAAAATACAAAAAGGGAAGGAGTACGCTTAAGAAATATTGGGCTATCAACGATGTGTGAACTGTTCTCGAGGTTGGTAAATTTCTCTATGTGGTTTTTCATACATGCATGCCATTTGAAAATTCTCTATCCGATCGTAGGTGAGAGGATTAATTTTTGTGCTAAGTTTGGTACGAAGTTCACTTGTTTAGTTCTATCCATGGATGAAATATCTTGCCTTTGATTTGTCTGATAGTCATTGTAGTGTTTTTGGAGGTTATTGATTGGGTTGAGTTGCATTCGAAGTGTCCGAATCCTTTGTGTTTTGTGGGTGATCACAAGCTGAAAACCCTCACGAGACTTCACTCGTCCTACCGGGGCCACCCGGGGGTTTAAAAGATCTATCATTTAGTTTATTTTTGTTATTTATTTTATTCTTTTCGTTGCTAGGGACTAGCAACCTTCAAGTTGGGGGGTGATTGGCGCGTGAAATGTGTGCATTTGAGCGCCTAAGTAGGGAAATTAGCGCGTTAGACGTGCGATTAATTCTCATTTTCCATTTAATGCGTGCACGTGGTTGGATTTTGTGTTTGTGCTTAATTTGCAGGAAATTGGGATATTTTGGCGCTAATGAGAGGTGTCCGAAAAGGCCGTAATGGAGTTTGAGGGCAAGGAAGCGTTGGAGACTAAGGGTCGAAGGCGAGTTCGCGCGGAAAAGGTCGAAACCCATCGGGAACGCTACCCCAAAAGGTTGGAGCGCTCAAAAGTGGAACAAAAGGTGCCAGAAACGAACAGAGAGTTCGCTAGCGCTACGGGGATTTTGCTATAGCGCTACAAATGGGTTTCAAGGTCAACGGGGTAGCATCAGTCAAAGGCCAAGGCATCAACATAATGGGTTAGGTAGCGCTACATAGCTTTTGCTATAGCGCTACCGAGGGCTTATCAGGCCCTTGAACGATGTCGTTTTGGGTCGTTGCGGGTCCAATTCCGATTTGTTTTAGGATTTTAATTGTAAATTAAAAGGGGAAAGTATAAAACCCCGTTTTAGCTCAGAATTAGGGTAGCTTTTTCATAACACGTTATAGTTTTTTTTACGTTTCGTTTAACTTTTGGCTGCTGTTCTTCTAAGTTCTTATTTTGCAGATTCAAGTTTTAATTGAAGTTCTTTCAAGTTTTTCAGCTTTAATTCCTGTTCTTCTTCGGTAATCGTATCCGTTACTCTTTCGTAAGTTTGTGAATCGTGTTTTTATTTCTATTTCAATTATTCGAAGCATGTTTAGATCTAGGGTTTTAATTATTTCTGCGTTTAATAAAGTTATGAGTGAGTAGTCGCATAGGGTGCGGCCGCGGGACGGAGGTGTCACGTGGCTAGTTTAATTGATGTTTTTACCTCGGGATCGAATTAATTTAATCTTTAAGCAGTTTTAGGAGACGAAAACTCTTCTAACAAACAAAACCCAGGCATCGCCGGAATTCGAATGCGCACGGATACTGGTGACAGGTGGTGCGCATTTGTTAGGGATCCTTTTTCTTATTCTAAAATCAACAAAGTGAATAATTGTGGCCCGAGTGAACATCGATTAGATTAGTTGCGGACGCTGAGTTCCCACGGCTGTACTCTCCTTTTTAAATTCTTATTTCATTATTTTAGTTTGGTAATTTAGTCAGTAAATCAACCTCATTGAGCAAGGGGTGGCTACCTAAGAGCCAGGTTAAACTAGAATTCACACTTTTGAGTCAGCACCGTCCGTCCGTCTCTGTGGTTCGACTCCGGTACTTCCGGATTTATTGTGCTACACTGGTCGAGAGTCCTATGCTTGAGACGCATTTTTAGTCTAAATTTATTAACACCCGACAGGTCAAGCATCAATCAACAAACGACGATCCATCCGTCCGATCAACCAGCGGCAATCTATCCATCCGGTCTTCAATTCCCCCTTGGTGCACGGTATTTTTATATATTTGTCTGCATTTTCCATTTAATCGGCTTTTGGGCGGATTCGGTGGGTGTCTAGAAATCTTTGACGTTACCCGTACCGGTCAATGGTGCTCCGCGTGCCGTCAAAGAGGGACTACTGTAGACACCCCAATCTGGGTCTCCCAATCGTTTTACTTTATTTTTACGATTTTCTTGTTTCCCCGATGTTGAAATCGGATCAAACGGAGCTTGGATTGGGAATGGATTAGGCTTGAAATGCTTAGAACCCCACTTGAACCTTTTAAACCCCCTTGAACCTTCAGTCAAACCCTAGAGCCAGAGTTGACCCTCGCGCGAGCCTTTGTGTCCCTTGTGCGACACTTAGCTTGCCAGGTGTAGTCAAAGTCAAACTGTTGACTGTTGACCCTCGCGCGACACTTCTAAACCCTCGCGCGATGGTTCCCTCCTGTCCCTATCACAGAATCCAGCTGGACTTGTGATGATTGTTTGGCACATGGGTCCCCATGGGCTGGAACCCCGTTTTCCTCAGCTGAACAGGGTTCTGGCAGTTTGTAGCCCATACAATCCTCCCAACCAACCACCCACCTTGTTGGCTAGACTCACAACCAAGTTGTGACCAGCCTTGTTGGCTGGTCCCAAGGCCTTGTTTGGCCCCTAACTAGCTCTTACACTCCCCCTATAAATACCCCCCTTCATCTTCCATGTTAAGGGTTCCAAGAATTAATTAAGAAGTTCTTTGGTTATTTTCTAAGGCAAGCACTAGCTAGCACAAAGTTGTTAACCCCAAACCACCTCCTAATCTTCTGAACTTAGTGTGTTCATACACACTTGGTAGCAAGGCCACACCAATCAATCCAATCTATTCCCAAACCCTTTCCAAGCAAAGGTATAATGTTTAACCTGTTTCTATTTTGATCCCTGAGGGGGGCTGACAGGACCAAGGCTGGTAATCAATACCATGTCCTGGTCCTAAAGCCAGCAAAGTTACAAGAATTCGTGGCAGCTATACCCTCGCGCGACGGTCCCCTATACTCGCGCGACACTTGTGTCAGCAAAGAGAATGGACCTCGTGGGGAAAGGAGGCTAGCCCTTTTCTGTTTTGCAATATGTTCATGCCTGTTGTATTTCATTTTGATTTTTAGATCACTGTTATGCATGCAAAAACAAAATACAGTAGCTAGTTTATTTGCTCTAAATAGTTTGGAATGCCCTTGGGATCCCCTGAATCTGTCTCAGGACCCCAAGCATGCAAAGCAATTCCTGGAAGTCCAGTCAGGAATGTCGCGCGAGACTCAGTCTCTGTCGCGCGACAGTCCTGTGATTTCCATGAATAGCCCTTGCATGGGTAACTAGGCCCTTGGCCTTTGTTTTGATACCCCCACTGTTTAGGGGTTGTGTTTCAATTTATTTGGCTCCTGCTTGGAGTATTGTGTAATAATTAGTATTTTACAGTCTTTCAATAAACTGCTTGGTTTGCTTCCTGGGTGTGCACTGGTCCTTCCAGAGCCCAGAAGGGGATGATTTTGGGACTGTGGTGAGGTGACAACACTCGCGCGAGAGTCAGTGTGTCTCGCGCGATGGTTGACTTGCATGCAGATCTGTTCATGCATGCAAGTTGGTCATCGTGTAGGGCAAATCTGCCCCGAGCCTGGTTTTGGCATCTGATCGCTGTTTCAAGTTCATTCCATTTATTATTCATCATGCTATCCATCCATGCTATCATTTGATCACATCCTGCAAACTGTTACAGTTTTTAATCCCCGATTAACTGTTCCCCCGCCCTAATTGGCTAAAATTAATTAAAAGAAGAAGAATCACAAAGGTTTTCATAAAAATGCCTAAGTAGAGACCGATCTCCGGATTGGGCGAGAGGGGTGCCATAAAACCCTTCCCCTCTCGTAACCTGGCTCCCGAACCCAGATATGGTTATGACGGACTGGTTTCCTTCACTTTTTCAAATCAAATAGCGCGGCAGGTGCTTCGAAATACGGTTCCTTGAGTGTCAGACCCTCAAAACTCAAGTGGCGACTCTGTATTTTTAGCGCTTGCCACCGGCGCTCGTGCTCCCTCGATTTTTGAGAAAAAGGGCCGCAAACGGCGGGAAGGAACAAAATCCTTTTCCCTCCGAAGGGCATGCTGCCCACACCTGTTTTAACAACTTAAAACACCAACAGCAAACACAATGCCAAGTATTAAATAATCACTTGTTAGTCAACCACTAACCCTTACTCGACAGACACAACACCCTATGGTCCACTACTAAACCCCCAATCGACTCTCAACACAGAGACTAGAACGTACTAGCTCTGATACCAAGCTGTCACGTCCCGCCCCGCAAACGGCAGCCAAAGTGGGCCCGAGTTGACGCGGCCACGTGGCATTCCCCACAGAAGACCAAAACGCATCTCACAACCTGTCAGAAATAAACACTCAGCGGAAGACTTATCACCTTAACATAAAAATGAGTCAACGTGTCAACCAACCAACCACAATCTCAATTTAAAACACTTTAGAAAAATTCATACTTCAACATGTCCACCGACAACTTAAACAAAATAACTTCTTCTTCAACTACCCACAACAAGCTCGACCATCCACAACATCCAAGGCTAGCCCAAACACTCCTCAACACGATGACCGGTAGTGGACCTACTCTAAGCAACCTGCTACCTGGCAGACCAAAAAGAAAAGCCAGAGTGTGTGAGATATAGAAGTGCTCAACATAATACCACAATATCCGAAGGAAAATCAACATGAACACACATCACCAAGGTAACTGAAATACTATAATGTATACAACAGTTATAACCAACATATCCACCCAACTGGGCAATAAAAATCAATGCACAACAATATGAATGTAATCACATCACATGTAGTGGCACGTCTGCCACATCCCATGTACCCAAGACGAGGTGTCCCACATACCATGCTCCCATCAACCGACACTTAGTCGGCATGGCATACGACATGGTATGCCTCACACACTAACCTTCGGCGGTTCAATCAACACCCATCAACATGCATATTCATCTAACACGCATATCATACCAAATCTCGTGTCCCACACACCATGCTCCCAACCATCGTCCATTGAACGATGTGGCTTACGACATGGTGCGCCTCACACGCACACATTCACAATATATCAAAGCTAAATCACAATAGCATGACCACTACAACAATATCTCATAAAGATAACCAAATCGAAAGCTAACTACGATTAGCAAGATATACACCCATCACCACAACAGTATTATATGGAGAAGAACCATATCAAACACACTCACCTTTGCATCGACCGAGATATGCCAAACTTACGGTCTCGGTACCTCCTATCTGACCAGCTCATTACCTAGTCACAGGCTAACTCCTATTAGCATACAAATCCCTTTGAATGTTTAAGTAAATATATGATACACCCTATAATATATTTACCATGCTAACAAGTGACAAAAAGGTTAACAAGGCCACCAACACCTCCTAAACCATTTAACAATCATTTGATACCAAATTATAAAACTAATAAGGTATTAGACGATACCCAACGAATACAAATATGTTCATCTTAAGGCTTAGAAGTGCCCCCAATCAAACGTAAGAGTATAAATATGACATAACTCTTAAAATCAGTTTGAAAACCATGACCATCCTGTCGTATTCTGACCATAACTTCTTATTGGTTTAGAACTAGATCACGATACCACCACCACTAGAAAGTACACTTTCAGAACATCAATCTCGATATAAAATTTGCCCTAAACGGAGTCTGAATGACCAAGATATGCTCAAACGAAGTTACACAACTAAAACAGAACTCACAGTTTCAGCAGAACAGTCTGTGATTGAAAGCCCATTAAAAATCACCTACTCAATAATTTCCAATAATTCCAACACCAAAACTTTACCAACTGATCCATGTTTAAGTCTCATGAGAGCCCATGCCCACCAGCATGCTTAAACTTGAGGAATTTCATGAAGAACACAAGCCAAAAACTGTCCAGAATCCTAGAACTTCCCAAAACCTGAACTTTAATTTCAAAACTGCTATAATCTAGAAAGAACCACGGCACAACCCATACATATTCAGAAAGATATATAAGTCTAGTTTCAGAATCAAGAAACGGTGCGCAAAATAGATACCCGAGCAAGAAGTTATGCCCGTTTTTCCAACACGTGTCTGTGCTGTCTGCACAGACGCGAATCTGACACCAGTTCAGTCCACGAATTTTTTAGGCCAACACGCTTCGAGTTATTTTCTGAAAATTTAACACGATGCAATAGACTCACAGATGAACATTCAGGATTTATTTCAAGATTTTAGAAGGTTTCTAGGTACCTTAAATAAATTCGTGAATAACAGGACAGATTCAACTTGTTCCAAAATCACAGTTAGCACAACCATATGAAATACGAATTTCCCTGAGATAAACCCAATTCCAACTTCTAAACCTCTCTCTCAAGAACCCAATTCAGAGCATGCAAGATACAAAATATGAGACCTAGCATGGAAAACATGAATTTCAACACTTTAAGAGATAAAAATTACCTAATTAAGCTTCAATTCAAAGCTAGCAAATCTTCTCTAGGTTTTCCCCTTCCTCCTCTTCTAGCTCTCCTCACGCCTCTCTCTCTCTCTCTCTCTCAAGCGGTGTATAAACAAAGGAAAGGAGAAGAGAACACGTACGGTAGTTTAATAACCCCTAAGGAAAATTATTGTGTGCAAACAAGTCCTAATGTTAACTTATGTTCCAATCATAAATCACCCACAAGACCCTCGTATATTCCATTGTTTACAGTTTTTAACCCCCAAAACATATACTCCCTCCGTCCATTTTTAAGTGTCCTGCTTCGTAACTCCAACTTATTAAAAAGATATCATTATTATACCTTTCACATCAACTTTTTTCTCCACTTTCCCTACTTACCCATCATCATTACACTTTTATTTACTAACTTTTCAAAATGGAATCTACTTTTTGGGACAAAATAGAAAACTTTTACCCACTAACTTTACAAAATGGACACTTATTTAGGGACAGCCCAAAATGGAATACTGGACTGTAATAAAGGGACGGAGGGAGTAGTTCAATTATAAGTAATTGAAATACCGAAATATCCGGGGCGGGTATTACAATTTTAGCTAACGCAGAAGGTTGATTTTTATAGGACAAACTACAGATTACTTCCCTATGTCCTTTTCCCCTCAAATTATAAGAACTTAAGAAACGTTTCATATTAAGTTGTTAATATATATGAGGTTGTAAATATGTGTGTATCTCCTTGTCATAAGATAGAAGACACTCCAATGACAAAAAATAAAAATAAAAAAATCAGAGAGAGAGAGGGTGGGAGAGACAAATTTGGCAAGTAATTAAATTCTTACAACTCCAAGCTTGACTTTGATTTGTTTGACGCGATCAAAGAAAACGTTAAGGTAGTTATTACGTTGAGCCGGAACTCCACTCCATCTTCACCGTACCAGATCGGTGTTTGCCCATCTTTGACAAAGGTCGAATCAAAATCCAATACAGTATTCGCAACGCCAACGAAAACTCGACCCGGCCAATCCCCTAAAAATCCCATTGTATTTTCCATCTCTTGTCGAGATAGATTCACGAGAAGGGAATGTTAAGGGGAGAGAAGGATTGTCAGCTCTTTGTAAGCAAGAAAGAAGAGCTCCCATGAGAGATTATGTGTCCGGCTGCATTACTAGTGGGGTATTGATTATGTGAACTTCCCATAACTGTCTGTTTTGTGGGAATCAATCCAAGGATATTTTCGACAAATAGTCATTGAAGTAGTCGTCATAAAATCCAGGCGACATTCCGGCAGAGAAAGAAGGGAACTTGATGTGGTCTTCTAGCTTCACTTCCACCCTCTTCCATTTTTTGAATCCCTTCTTGTCTCCAACCTGCATTTGCATGAGTTTTACTTTGAATTAGTGTAAGAATGTTTTCAACATATGTTCCATGTGCGCGTTGTCTGTGTTTGATCCAACATAATGCTATGCATTCAGATTTTTTGTGCACGATCAGGATAGAAATGTGTCAGAATCGCTTGATACACATGGACTCACATCTCACATTTGTGTCTGAATTCAGCGGAGAAGTCTGTGAAACAAAAATGGGCATGGCTAAGCACTTTACATACCCGAAACACTTGTACAGATGTCACATGTGTGTTTTTAACATGTTATGGAGAGAGAGAGAGAGAGAGAGAGAGAGAGAGAGAGAGAGAGAGAGAGTGTATACCATGATGGAGGAGAAGCGTGGATTGATGGGGAGGAAGACATTCTTGAGCGGGGTCAATGATTGTGAGTCATCAAATGGAATTTCCAATTCCAAAACACCCAGAATACAGAATGATAACACCGAGCTGTTGAAGTAATGTTCGTTCGGGCTCACTGGCATATCACCCTCATTGGAGACTTGGAGTAGTACTCCAATGTCTCTCTTCTTTTATCACCTGGCTGGCCTCTTCTTTTTCTGAGTTAATTGGTGCATGATAATTGATCCATATGTTCAGCTATGTATAGAATAATTCCAGCCACATGCCTAATATTTACTACATCATTTTATTCACCTATATGCAGCGGCAACTTTATCGTACTTTCCCCGTTTCACGGATTCAAGCTGCTGATAATGTTGTCAAGCGTGTGTGATGTGTTGAAAAAAATGAAATTTTAATTATTAAATTAAAATCCATTTCGGAGTGAATTAAAATTGACTCTATTACAATCACAAGATATTTGGTTGAAGTTGGAAAGGTCTCACGTTGTTGATTAATATATATGGAAAATTAAGAATATATATTTCCTAAGTGTGACTAATGAAATTGGGCTTGTCCCATTAGAGTTATATAAACTTTGTTTGGTTACCCGTTTAGTTTTAGTTTTTGTTTTGTTTTCAATCATTACTCTATTTCTTTTTTCAATCATTACCCTATTTTTTCAATTATTACTTTCTCATCTCTCTCTATCTCTCTCCAATCATTACCCCTATCTTCAATCATTACTCTATTTCTCTCTCCACCCACTACCAAAACTAAACTAAACTAAACTCTCAACCAAACACAACGATAATCTTTTTATGGGAAATTTCCTAATGGTAAGGAGGTGTGTCTACTCAAAGGGGTATGGAACTTCAAAGTGGAAAAAATCGTGTCATTTCACGGCCGGGTTTTTCGGAAGAGTTTGAGTTTCAATGGTTGACCAATCAGTGGTGCCATTTCATCTTTAAGAGTCACCTCTTTTGTGTTTGGTTTCTCCGAACAGTTTCCGTCCTTTTGGGTGTGGACAAATTCTACTTCATGGAGCTTTTGCTTGCGTTTTGGGAGTTTTGTTCCAAAAAAGTCTTGTCCATTTTGAGTTACCTTGCGTTTTGGATTGTTTTGATGAGCACCCAATATTATAGATATTTGGTATGACTAGTCCCGTTTTATATTGTTTTAACTTGCGTTTATTTAACTTTTATAGCGATACTGCACGTAAGGTAGGTTTTTGTGTGTTTCAGGTAATTCGTATAAATAAGGCACGTTTGAACGCCAAAAAATGCTCCGGGTGCAACCAAGTACTCAAGATCATGTGCCACCCCGTTGTGGTGCCCGAAAAGTCATGAAGGGATGGTTTGGAGGTTGCTCGGGTCGCCCAAGGGTCAAGGGAATTGAAGGTAAAGTGAGGATTTTACCAAAGCTACTCATCTTCCGACTAGCTGAGGGTAGAATTGTCATATCTTTTGATATACAAAGTACTTTTGATCCATACCACTTGGGTTAGAAAGTAGACTCGACAAGCTTTCCAATGGTCCAAAGAACACCCAAATCCGAGTTCGGAGTATCCGGAGCGAGCCCGCAAGGTTGCCCAGAAAATCTGTCAAGCGGGTACCGGTACTGGCCAACTTCCAGTACCAATACTGGGTGTCTAGAGATCAGTTTTTCCAGCCCATTGAAGCCTTGTACCGGTACTGAGACATTTCCAGTACCGGTACTGCATGGAAAAATCTGCAGATTTTTGTTAACTTTTTCAACCTTTCATTTATGGAAAGTTTCCACTTATGGAATATTTTTGGGATATTTTTGGGACTTTTTGGTCCTTTGTAACTTAACTTTAGAGCCTTATATATAGGCTTGTATGCCTTTTATGGAAAGAATGGCCATATAGCATAACTTTAGGCCTAAGCTTTAAGTCTTTTTCTTCCTAGGACTCCATTGTTAGTCTTTCGAGCTTTTGAGTATATTTTCTTCAAGAACTCCTTAAGATAATTGTCATATGTTATTTTCTCGCTTGTTAATGTTGTAGCTAAAGCATTGGATCTTCGTATAAATCAAGTTTATTTCCGTTTTTATTGGTTTAATCTCATGTCTCTTTTTAGCTTTATGCCTTACTCTTTTACTATGTGTGAATAGTCTTCTAGGCTTGGTTATAGGGTGATTTCTCTCCCTTGCCTTTGTTGTTTTAATGGTTTTTCTATGACTTGATCATGACCTTAGTAAGGAAAGGGCTTAACCTCTAATTTTCGGCCAAACCAAAGGGGCTAATACCTTATTTGACTGTGTATTGCCTGGAGTTTTAACCTTCGTTTTGCACACGGGACTTGGGGCTTTTAACGCTCCCAGCGTTTGATTCAAATGTCTTCCAAAACGAGATTAAGTCATTTCCGAGCTAATGTCATGATTATGCTCGGCTTTTAACATTGAGTGCTTCGGGTTAAGATTGTCTACGTCTTGGCTTGGAGTTGTTAGAAAGAAACGGTTAAATCCACGAAGTCATCGGGCGGTTTGATCCCCTAGACCTTGCCGCTTGTTTTATCTAAGCTCAAACCTTATTTCTAGTCTTTTTACAATAGTTTTCCACTTTTCAAGCAAAACCGACAGTTGGCTGTCTTAAACGCCGAAAACCTTACATAAAGCCCACCATCCGATTAAGCTATATTCGAGCTCCCTGTGGATCAACTCGGACTTCCTCACTATACTATGCAAATCTTTAGTTGTAGTTCGGTTAATAGATAATTGAATTTGACGGCCGTTTGGTAAACTTCAACGACAACCGAATGGGTGCATCATGTTTCAAAAAAGTCTTGTCTCTTACGTATGATTCACACACAAAGAAAATATTTGGGTGCGGACAAATTCTACTTCATATGTAGAGTTTTGCTCCATCCAGATCACAGAAAAGAAGAAAATGTTCAAGGATTAGTCGGGGTCCAGTTCAGAAATATTTTGTGCGCTTAAGTTTAAGCATAACTCGCAATAGTTAGTTTACTATTTCGATTTACGGTTTTACTGAGCAAAACATTGTCTTTCACTTTGTAGTTCAAGTAAAGTAACTTCTAATTCAATCTTTATAATGTTAGCAATTGGATATGATATTACAGTTGAGTGTAGTATCCAATTGGATAGGCCTCGCCGGCCAAGCATTCTTCCAAGTCCCGACATTATTATCTTTAATGGAATTAGTACTTTAATTTGTGATCACTACAAGAAAATTGTTCTATAGCAACGGTCGAAAGTGTCACTAAAAATAGAGCTGGCCTAAGGGTTTTTAGTGCCTAAGGCCTAATAAAAAAAATGTGCCATAAAAGAGTTAATACTTAACAATTTTTACAGCTACAATCACAATATTGGTGCGTTTTATTTGTGAATTTTATATTCAGAGTTAAAAGAAAAATTAAAACAAACAAAAAATTCTTACCAAAACATTTATGGTACGTTTGAACTTTGATCTTGAGTCACTCAGCTTACAAATATAAGAGGTGTAAGATCCATCATATATTCTGACAAGTGTCATCATATTATATGCAAGAGTCCACGGTTTCCACTAAATTTTTTGAGCAATTTGATTGGAAGAAGTAGAGTATCCTTTCACTTAAGAAGTGCAAGGGCCAAGGATACGAAGGAAAAACAAATAGTGCCCAAAATAGAGGACTAGGGTTTCAAACCAGGAACCTCTTGCTTTTAATTCTGGTTACAAACACCACTTCACTTGGCCAGAATACCTTTTGTGTTATGTCATGGAAAAACTTATATATAACATATAATTGGAGTGCCCCAAAAATTTGAAATTTTTAGGATGCCCAAGGCACAAGGCCTCGGCCCTGCAGGGTTATACCAGAGATTTCCAAAAGCGTTTGGGAGATCCGCGTCGGTAAAGCCCTATAGCAATGTTTTTTGAAGCTGGTAGATATATCTATAGTGAAGCTTTCGAGAACCCAACCTATCTAGTATATAGTAACGCTTGGCAGCTGCTGTTAAAGGCAAATATTT